>CAUIJQ010000050.1:0-600000 GCA_959613385.1 Geotrupes spiniger
CCAACCCAACCCAACCCAACCCAACCCAACCCAACCCAACCCAACCCAACCCAACCCAACCCAACCCAACCCAACCCAACCCAACCCAACCCAACCCAACCCAACCCAACCCAACCCAACCCAACCCAACCCAACCCAACCCAACCCAACCCAACCCAACCCAACCCAACCCAACCCAACCCAACCCAACCCAACCCAACCCAACCCAACCCAACCCAACCCAACCCAACCCAACCCAACCCAACCCAACCCAACCCAACCCAACCCAACCCAACCCAACCCAACCCAACCCAACCCAACCCAACCCAACCCAACCCAACCCAACCCAACCCAACCCAACCCAACCCAACCCAACCCAACCCAACCCAACCCAACCCAACCCAACCCAACCCAACCCAACCCAACCCAACCCAACCCAACCCAACCCAACCCAACCCAACCCAACCCAACCCAACCCAACCCAACCCAACCCAACCCAACCCAACCCAACCCAACCCAACCCAACCCAACCCAACCCAACCCAACCCAACCCAACCCAACCCAACCCAACCCAACCCAACCCAACCCAACCCAACCCAACCCAACCCAACCCAACCCAACCCAACCCAACCCAACCCAACCCAACCCAACCCAACCCAACCCAACCCAACCCAACCCAACCCAACCCAACCCAACCCAACCCAACCCAACCCAACCCAACCCAACCCAACCCAACCCAACCCAACCCAACCCAACCCAACCCAACCCAACCCAACCCAACCCAACCCAACCCAACCCAACCCAACCCAACCCAACCCAACCCAACCCAACCCAACCCAACCCAACCCAACCCAACCCAACCCAACCCAACCCAACCCAACCCAACCCAACCCAACCCAACCCAACCCAACCCAACCCAACCCAACCCAACCCAACCCAACCCAACCCAACCCAACCC
This sequence comes from Geotrupes spiniger, assembly GCA_959613385.1. Taxonomy (NCBI): domain Eukaryota; kingdom Metazoa; phylum Arthropoda; class Insecta; order Coleoptera; family Geotrupidae; genus Geotrupes; species Geotrupes spiniger. The sequence continues at coordinate 938 of CAUIJQ010000050.1, forward strand.
AACCCAACCCAACCCAACCCAACCCAACCCAACCCAACCCAACCCAACCCAACCCAACCCAACCCAACCCAACCCAACCCAACCCAACCCAACCCAACCCAACCCAACCCAACCCAACCCAACCCAACCCAACCCAACCCAACCCAACCCAACCCAACCCAACCCAACCCAACCCAACCCAACCCAACCCAACCCAACCCAACCCAACCCAACCCAACCCAACCCAACCCAACCCAACCCAACCCAACCCAACCCAACCCAACCCAACCCAACCCAACCCAACCCAACCCAACCCAACCCAACCCAACCCAACCCAACCCAACCCAACCCAACCCAACCCAACCCAACCCAACCCAACCCAACCCAACCCAACCCAACCCAACCCAACCCAACCCAACCCAACCCAACCCAACCCAACCCAACCCAACCCAACCCAACCCAACCCAACCCAACCCAACCCAACCCAACCCAACCCAACCCAACCCAACCCAACCCAACCCAACCCAACCCAACCCAACCCAACCCAACCCAACCCAACCCAACCCAACCCAACCCAACCCAACCCAACCCAACCCAACCCAACCCAACCCAACCCAACCCAACCCAACCCAACCCAACCCAACCCAACCCAACCCAACCCAACCCAACCCAACCCAACCCAACCCAACCCAACCCAACCCAACCCAACCCAACCCAACCCAACCCAACCCAACCCAACCCAACCCAACCCAACCCAACCCAACCCAACCCAACCCAACCCAACCCAACCCAACCCAACCCAACCCAACCCAACCCAACCCAACCCAACCCAACCCAACCCAACCCAACCCAACCCAACCCAACCCAACCCAACCCAACCCAACCCAACCCAACCCAACCCAACCCAACCCAACCCAACCCAACCCAACCCAACCCAACCCAACCCAACCCAACCCAACCCAACCCAACCCAACCCAACCCAACCCAACCCAACCCAACCCAACCCAACCCAACCCAACCCAACCCAACCCAACCCAACCCAACCCAACCCAACCCAACCCAACCCAACCCAACAAACGAACCTACGAGCACTTTGTGAAAATCAAAAAATGAAATTTTTGGAATTTCTTCTTTTTTCTCTTTTACTATGACAGATCTCGCATTTCGGCACTGTGTGAAAATCAAAAATTGAAATTTTTGAATTTTTTTTTCTTTTTTACTGTGACTGATCTTTCAGTTCGGTAACAACAAAACGTACCTACGAGCATTTTGTGAAAATCAAAAAATTGAAATTTTCGATTTTTTTTTTACTTTATCACTTTTACTATGACAGATCTTTCAGTTCAGTGACAACAAACGAACCTGAGCATTTTGTGAAAATCAAAAAATGAAATTTTTGAATTTCTTCTTTTTTCTATTTTACTATGACAGATCTCGCATTTCTACACTTTGTGAAAATCAAAAATTGAAATTTTTGATTTTTTTTTCTTTTTTACTGTGACTGATCTTTCAGTTCGGTAACAACAAAATGTACCCACGAACATTTTGTGAAAATCAAAAAATTGAAATTTTTTCCTTTTTTTCTTTTACTATGACAGATCTTTCAGTTCAGTAACAACAAACGAACGCATTTCGGCACCTACGAACATTTTATGAAAATAAAAAAAATGAAATTTAAATTTTTTTTCTTTTTTCTCTTTTACTATGACAGATCTTTCAATTCAGTAACAACAAACGAACCTACGAGCACTTTGTGAAAATCAAAAAATGAAATTTTTGGAATTTCTTCTTTTTTCTCTTTTATTATGACAGATCTCGCATTTCGGCACTGTGTGAAAATCAAAAATTGAAATTTTTGAATTTTTTTTTCTTTTTTACTGTGACTGATCTTTCAGTTCGGTAACAACAAAACGTACCTACGAGCATTTTGTGAAAATCAAAAAATTGAAATTTTCGATTTTTTTTTTACTTTATCACTTTTACTATGACAGATCTTTCAGTTCAGTGACAACAAACGAACCTACGAGCATTTTGTGAAAATCAAAAAATGAAATTTTTTAATTTCTTCTTTTTTCACTTTTACTATGACAGATCTTTCAGTTCAGTAACAACAAACGAACCTACGAGCATTTTGTGAAAATCAAAAAATTGATTTTTTTTAAATTTTTTCCTTTTTTCTCTTTTACTATGAGAGATCTTTTAGTTCAGTAACAACAAACGAACATACGAGCACTTTGTAAAAATCAAAGAATGAAATTTTTGGAGTTTCTTCTTTTTTCTCTTTTACTATCGAGCATTTTGTGGATATCAAAAAATTGAAATTTTTTAATTTTTTTCTTTTTTCTCTTTTACTATGACAGATCTTTCAGTTCAGTAACAACAAACGAATCTACGAGCACTTTGTGAAAATCAAAAAATGTAATTTTTGGAATTTCTTCTTTTTTCTCTTTTACTATGACAGATCTCGCATTTCGGCACTGTGTGAAAATCAAAAATTGAAATTTTTGAATTTTTTTTCTTTTTTACTATGACAGATCTTTCAGTTCAGTAACAACAAACGAATCTAAGAGCACTTTGTGAAAATCAAAAAATGTAATTTTTGGAATATCTTCTTTTTTCTCTTTTACTATGGCAGATCTCGCATTTCGGCACTGTGTGAAAATCAAAAATTTCAATTTTTGATTTTTTTTTCTTTTTTACTGTGACTGCTCTTTCAGTTCGGTAACAACAAAATGTACCCACGAACATTTTGTGAAAATCAAATAATTGAATTTTTTTCCTTTTTTCTCTTTTACTATGACAGATCTTTCAATTCAGTAACAACAAACGAACCTACGAGCACTTTGTGAAAATCAAAAAATGAAATTTTTGGAATTTCTTCTTTTTTCTCTTTTACTATGACAGATCTCGCATTTCGGCACTGTGTGAAAATCAAAAATTGAAATTTTTGAATTTTTTTTTTCTTTTTTACTGTGACTGATCTTTCAGTTCGGTAACAACAAAACGTACCTACGAGCATTTTGTGAAAATCAAAAAATTGAAATTTTCGATTTTTTTTTTACTTTATCACTTTTACTATGACAGATCTTTCAGTTCAGTGACAACAAACGAACCTGAGCATTTTGTGAAAATCAAAAAATGAAATTTTTGAATTTCTTCTTTTTTCTATTTTACTATGACAGATCTCGCATTTCTACACTTTGTGAAAATCAAAAATTGAAATTTTTGATTTTTTTTTCTTTTTTACTGTGACTGATCTTTCAGTTCGGTAACAACAAAATGTACCCACGAACATTTTGTGAAAATCAAAAAATTGAAATTTTTTCCTTTTTTTCTTTTACTATGACAGATCTTTCAGTTCAGCAACAACAAACGAACGCATTTCGGCACCTACGAACATTTTATGAAAATAAAAAAAATGAAATTTAAATTTTTTTTCTTTTTTCTCTTTTACTATGACAGATCTTTCAATTCAGTAACAACAAACGAACCTACGAGCACTTTGTGAAAATCAAAAAATGAAATTTTTGGAATTTCTTCTTTTTTCTCTTTTATTATGACAGATCTCGCATTTCGGCACTGTGTGAAAATCAAAAATTGAAATTTTTGAATTTTTTTTTCTTTTTTACTGTGACTGATCTTTCAGTTCGGTAACAACAAAACGTACCTACGAGCATTTTGTGAAAATCAAAAAATTGAAATTTTCGATTTTTTTTTTACTTTATCACTTTTACTATGACAGATCTTTCAGTTCAGTGACAACAAACGAACCTACGAGCATTTTGTGAAAATCAAAAAATGAAATTTTTTAATTTCTTCTTTTTTCACTTTTACTATGACAGATCTTTCAGTTCAGTAACAACAAACGAACCTACGAGCATTTTGTGAAAATCAAAAAATTGATTTTTTTTAAATTTTTTCCTTTTTTCTCTTTTACTATGACAGATCTTTTAGTTCAGTAACAACAAACGAACATACGAGCACTTTGTAAAAATCAAAGAATGAAATTTTTGGAGTTTCTTCTTTTTTCTCTTTTACTATCGAGCATTTTGTGGATATCAAAAAATTGAAATTTTTTAATTTTTTTCTTTTTTCTCTTTTACTATGACAGATCTTTCAGTTCAGTAACAACAAACGAATCTACGAGCACTTTGTGAAAATCAAAAAATGTAATTTTTGGAATTTCTTTTTTTTTCTCTTTTACTATGACAGATCTCGCATTTCGGCACTGTGTGAAAATCAAAAATTGAAATTTTTGAATTTTTTTTCTTTTTTACTATGACAGATCTTTCAGTTCAGTAACAACAAACGAATCTAAGAGCACTTTGTGAAAATCAAAAAATGTAATTTTTGGAATATCTTCTTTTTTCTCTTTTACTATGGCAGATCTCGCATTTCGGCACTGTGTGAAAATCAAAAATTTCAATTTTTGATTTTTTTTTCTTTTTTACTGTGACTGCTCTTTCAGTTCGGTAACAACAAAATGTACCCACGAACATTTTGTGAAAATCAAATAATTGAATTTTTTTCCTTTTTTCTCTTTTACTATGACAGATCTTTCAATTCAGTAACAACAAACGAACCTACGAGCACTTTGTGAAAATCAAAAAATGAAATTTTTGGAATTTCTTCTTTTTTCTCTTTTACTATGACAGATCTCGCATTTCGGCACTGTGTGAAAATCAAAAATTGAAATTTTTGAATTTTTTTTTCTTTTTTACTGTGACTGATCTTTCAGTTCGGTAACAACAAAACGTACCTACGAGCATTTTGTGAAAATCAAAAAATTGAAATTTTCGATTTTTTTTTTACTTTATCACTTTTACTATGACAGATCTTTCAGTTCAGTGACAACAAACGAACCTGAGCATTTTGTGAAAATCAAAAAATGAAATTTTTGAATTTCTTCTTTTTTCTATTTTACTATGACAGATCTCGCATTTCTACACTTTGTGAAAATCAAAAATTGAAATTTTTGATTTTTTTTTCTTTTTTACTGTGACTGATCTTTCAGTTCGGTAACAACAAAATGTACCCACGAACATTTTGTGAAAATCAAAAAATTGAAATTTTTTCCTTTTTTTCTTTTACTATGACAGATCTTTCAGTTCAGTAACAACAAACGAACGCATTTCGGCACCTACGAACATTTTATGAAAATAAAAAAAATGAAATTTAAATTTTTTTTCTTTTTTCTCTTTTACTATGACAGATCTTTCAATTCAGTAACAACAAACGAACCTACGAGCACTTTGTGAAAATCAAAAAATGAAATTTTTGGAATTTCTTCTTTTTTCTCTTTTATTATGACAGATCTCGCATTTCGGCACTGTGTGAAAATCAAAAATTGAAATTTTTGAATTTTTTTTTCTTTTTTACTGTGACTGATCTTTCAGTTCGGTAACAACAAAACGTACCTACGAGCATTTTGTGAAAATCAAAAAATTGAAATTTTCGATTTTTTTTTTACTTTATCACTTTTACTATGACAGATCTTTCAGTTCAGTGACAACAAACGAACCTACGAGCATTTTGTGAAAATCAAAAAATGAAATTTTTTAATTTCTTCTTTTTTCACTTTTACTATGACAGATCTTTCAGTTCAGTAACAACAAACGAACCTACGAGCATTTTGTGAAAATCAAAAAATTGATTTTTTTTAAATTTTTTCCTTTTTTCTCTTTTACTATGACAGATCTTTTAGTTCAGTAACAACAAACGAACATACGAGCACTTTGTAAAAATCAAAGAATGAAATTTTTGGAGTTTCTTCTTTTTTCTCTTTTACTATCGAGCATTTTGTGGATATCAAAAAATTGAAATTTTTTAATTTTTTTCTTTTTTCTCTTTTACTATGACAGATCTTTCAGTTCAGTAACAACAAACGAATCTACGAGCACTTTGTGAAAATCAAAAAATGTAATTTTTGGAATTTCTTCTTTTTTCTCTTTTACTATGACAGATCTCGCATTTCGGCACTGTGTGAAAATCAAAAATTGAAATTTTTGAATTTTTTTTCTTTTTTACTATGACAGATCTTTCAGTTCAGTAACAACAAACGAATCTAAGAGCACTTTGTGAAAATCAAAAAATGTAATTTTTGGAATATCTTCTTTTTTCTCTTTTACTATGGCAGATCTCGCATTTCGGCACTGTGTGAAAATCAAAAATTTCAATTTTTGATTTTTTTTTCTTTTTTACTGTGACTGCTCTTTCAGTTCGGTAACAACAAAATGTACCCACGAACATTTTGTGAAAATCAAATAATTGAATTTTTTTCCTTTTTTCTCTTTTACTATGACAGATCTTTCAATTCAGTAACAACAAACGAACCTACGAGCACTTTGTGAAAATCAAAAAATGAAATTTTTGGAATTTCTTCTTTTTTCTCTTTTACTATGACAGATCTCGCATTTCGGCACTGTGTGAAAATCAAAAATTGAAATTTTTGAATTTTTTTTTCTTTTTTACTGTGACTGATCTTTCAGTTCGGTAACAACAAAACGTACCTACGAGCATTTTGTGAAAATCAAAAAATTGAAATTTTCGATTTTTTTTTTACTTTATCACTTTTACTATGACAGATCTTTCAGTTCAGTGACAACAAACGAACCTGAGCATTTTGTGAAAATCAAAAAATGAAATTTTTGAATTTCTTCTTTTTTCTATTTTACTATGACAGATCTCGCATTTCTACACTTTGTGAAAATCAAAAATTGAAATTTTTGATTTTTTTTTCTTTTTTACTGTGACTGATCTTTCAGTTCGGTAACAACAAAATGTACCCACGAACATTTTGTGAAAATCAAAAAATTGAAATTTTTTCCTTTTTTTCTTTTACTATGACAGATCTTTCAGTTCAGTAACAACAAACGAACGCATTTCGGCACCTACGAACATTTTATGAAAATAAAAAAAATGAAATTTAAATTTTTTTTCTTTTTTCTCTTTTACTATGACAGATCTTTCAATTCAGTAACAACAAACGAACCTACGAGCACTTTGTGAAAATCAAAAAATGAAATTTTTGGAATTTCTTCTTTTTTCTCTTTTATTATGACAGATCTCGCATTTCGGCACTGTGTGAAAATCAAAAATTGAAATTTTTGAATTTTTTTTTCTTTTTTACTGTGACTGATCTTTCAGTTCGGTAACAACAAAACGTACCTACGAGCATTTTGTGAAAATCAAAAAATTGAAATTTTCGATTTTTTTTTTACTTTATCACTTTTACTATGACAGATCTTTCAGTTCAGTGACAACAAACGAACCTACGAGCATTTTGTGAAAATCAAAAAATGAAATTTTTTAATTTCTTCTTTTTTCACTTTTACTATGACAGATCTTTCAGTTCAGTAACAACAAACGAACCTACGAGCATTTTGTGAAAATCAAAAAATTGATTTTTTTTAAATTTTTTCCTTTTTTCTCTTTTACTATGACAGATCTTTTAGTTCAGTAACAACAAACGAACATACGAGCACTTTGTAAAAATCAAAGAATGAAATTTTTGGAGTTTCTTCTTTTTTCTCTTTTACTATCGAGCATTTTGTGGATATCAAAAAATTGAAATTTTTTAATTTTTTTCTTTTTTCTCTTTTACTATGACAGATCTTTCAGTTCAGTAACAACAAACGAATCTACGAGCACTTTGTGAAAATCAAAAAATGTAATTTTTGGAATTTCTTCTTTTTTCTCTTTTACTATGACAGATCTCGCATTTCGGCACTGTGTGAAAATCAAAAATTGAAATTTTTGAATTTTTTTTCTTTTTTACTATGACAGATCTTTCAGTTCAGTAACAACAAACGAATCTAAGAGCACTTTGTGAAAATCAAAAAATGTAATTTTTGGAATATCTTCTTTTTTCTCTTTTACTATGGCAGATCTCGCATTTCGGCACTGTGTGAAAATCAAAAATTTCAATTTTTGATTTTTTTTTCTTTTTTACTGTGACTGCTCTTTCAGTTCGGTAACAACAAAATGTACCCACGAACATTTTGTGAAAATCAAATAATTGAATTTTTTTCCTTTTTTCTCTTTTACTATGACAGATCTTTCAATTCAGTAACAACAAACGAACCTACGAGCACTTTGTGAAAATCAAAAAATGAAATTTTTGGAATTTCTTCTTTTTTCTCTTTTACTATGACAGATCTCGCATTTCGGCACTGTGTGAAAATCAAAAATTGAAATTTTTGAATTTTTTTTTCTTTTTTACTGTGACTGATCTTTCAGTTCGGTAACAACAAAACGTACCTACGAGCATTTTGTGAAAATCAAAAAATTGAAATTTTCGATTTTTTTTTTACTTTATCACTTTTACTATGACAGATCTTTCAGTTCAGTGACAACAAACGAACCTGAGCATTTTGTGAAAATCAAAAAATGAAATTTTTGAATTTCTTCTTTTTTCTATTTTACTATGACAGATCTCGCATTTCTACACTTTGTGAAAATCAAAAATTGAAATTTTTGATTTTTTTTTCTTTTTTACTGTGACTGATCTTTCAGTTCGGTAACAACAAAATGTACCCACGAACATTTTGTGAAAATCAAAAAATTGAAATTTTTTCCTTTTTTTCTTTTACTATGACAGATCTTTCAGTTCAGTAACAACAAACGAACGCATTTCGGCACCTACGAACATTTTATGAAAATAAAAAAAATGAAATTTAAATTTTTTTTCTTTTTTCTCTTTTACTATGACAGATCTTTCAATTCAGTAACAACAAACGAACCTACGAGCACTTTGTGAAAATCAAAAAATGAAATTTTTGGAATTTCTTCTTTTTTCTCTTTTATTATGACAGATCTCGCATTTCGGCACTGTGTGAAAATCAAAAATTGAAATTTTTGAATTTTTTTTTCTTTTTTACTGTGACTGATCTTTCAGTTCGGTAACAACAAAACGTACCTACGAGCATTTTGTGAAAATCAAAAAATTGAAATTTTCGATTTTTTTTTTACTTTATCACTTTTACTATGACAGATCTTTCAGTTCAGTGACAACAAACGAACCTACGAGCATTTTGTGAAAATCAAAAAATGAAATTTTTTAATTTCTTCTTTTTTCACTTTTACTATGACAGATCTTTCAGTTCAGTAACAACAAACGAACCTACGAGCATTTTGTGAAAATCAAAAAATTGATTTTTTTTAAATTTTTTCCTTTTTTCTCTTTTACTATGACAGATCTTTTAGTTCAGTAACAACAAACGAACATACGAGCACTTTGTAAAAATCAAAGAATGAAATTTTTGGAGTTTCTTCTTTTTTCTCTTTTACTATCGAGCATTTTGTGGATATCAAAAAATTGAAATTTTTTAATTTTTTTCTTTTTTCTCTTTTACTATGACAGATCTTTCAGTTCAGTAACAACAAACGAATCTACGAGCACTTTGTGAAAATCAAAAAATGTAATTTTTGGAATTTCTTCTTTTTTCTCTTTTACTATGACAGATCTCGCATTTCGGCACTGTGTGAAAATCAAAAATTGAAATTTTTGAATTTTTTTTCTTTTTTACTATGACAGATCTTTCAGTTCAGTAACAACAAACGAATCTAAGAGCACTTTGTGAAAATCAAAAAATGTAATTTTTGGAATATCTTCTTTTTTCTCTTTTACTATGGCAGATCTCGCATTTCGGCACTGTGTGAAAATCAAAAATTTCAATTTTTGATTTTTTTTTCTTTTTTACTGTGACTGCTCTTTCAGTTCGGTAACAACAAAATGTACCCACGAACATTTTGTGAAAATCAAATAATTGAATTTTTTTCCTTTTTTCTCTTTTACTATGACAGATCTTTCAATTCAGTAACAACAAACGAACCTACGAGCACTTTGTGAAAATCAAAAAATGAAATTTTTGGAATTTCTTCTTTTTTCTCTTTTACTATGACAGATCTCGCATTTCGGCACTGTGTGAAAATCAAAAATTGAAATTTTTGAATTTTTTTTTCTTTTTTACTGTGACTGATCTTTCAGTTCGGTAACAACAAAACGTACCTACGAGCATTTTGTGAAAATCAAAAAATTGAAATTTTCGATTTTTTTTTTACTTTATCACTTTTACTATGACAGATCTTTCAGTTCAGTGACAACAAACGAACCTGAGCATTTTGTGAAAATCAAAAAATGAAATTTTTGAATTTCTTCTTTTTTCTATTTTACTATGACAGATCTCGCATTTCTACACTTTGTGAAAATCAAAAATTGAAATTTTTGATTTTTTTTTCTTTTTTACTGTGACTGATCTTTCAGTTCGGTAACAACAAAATGTACCCACGAACATTTTGTGAAAATCAAAAAATTGAAATTTTTTCCTTTTTTTCTTTTACTATGACAGATCTTTCAGTTCAGTAACAACAAACGAACGCATTTCGGCACCTACGAACATTTTATGAAAATAAAAAAAATGAAATTTAAATTTTTTTTCTTTTTTCTCTTTTACTATGACAGATCTTTCAATTCAGTAACAACAAACGAACCTACGAGCACTTTGTGAAAATCAAAAAATGAAATTTTTGGAATTTCTTCTTTTTTCTCTTTTATTATGACAGATCTCGCATTTCGGCACTGTGTGAAAATCAAAAATTGAAATTTTTGAATTTTTTTTTCTTTTTTACTGTGACTGATCTTTCAGTTCGGTAACAACAAAACGTACCTACGAGCATTTTGTGAAAATCAAAAAATTGAAATTTTCGATTTTTTTTTTACTTTATCACTTTTACTATGACAGATCTTTCAGTTCAGTGACAACAAACGAACCTACGAGCATTTTGTGAAAATCAAAAAATGAAATTTTTTAATTTCTTCTTTTTTCACTTTTACTATGACAGATCTTTCAGTTCAGTAACAACAAACGAACCTACGAGCATTTTGTGAAAATCAAAAAATTGATTTTTTTTAAATTTTTTCCTTTTTTCTCTTTTACTATGACAGATCTTTTAGTTCAGTAACAACAAACGAACATACGAGCACTTTGTGAAAATCAAAAAATGTAATTTTTGGAATATCTTCTTTTTTCTCTTTTACTATGGCAGATCTCGCATTTCGGCACTTTGTCAAAATCAAAAATTGAAATTTTTGATTTTTTTTTCTTTTTTACTGTGACTGATCTTTCAGTTCGGTAACAACAAAATGTACCCACGAACATTTTGTGAAAATCAAAAAATTGAAATTTTTGAAATTTTTTCCTTTTTTCTCTTTTTTATGACAGATCTTTCAGTTCAGTAACAACAAACGAACCTACGACCACTTTGTGAAAATCAAAAAATGAAATTTTTGGAATTTCTTCTTTTTTCTCTTTTACTATGACAGATCTCGCATTTCGGCACTGTGTGAAAATCAAAAATTGAAATTTTTGATTTTTTTTTCTTTTTTACTGACTGATCTTTCAGTTCGGTAACAACAAAACGTACCTACGAACATTTTATGAAAATAAAAAATTGAAATTAAAATTTTTTTTTTCTTTTTTCTCTTTTAATATGACAGGTCTTTCAATTCAGTAACAACAAGCGAACCTACCAGAATTTTGTGAAAATCACAAAATGAAATTTTTATAATTTCTTCTTTTTTCTCTTTTACTATGACAGATTTCGGCACTTTGTGAAAATCAAAAATTGAAATTTTTGAATTTTTTTTTCTTTTTTACTGTAACAGATCTTTCAGTTCGGTAACAACAAAACGTACCCACGAGCATTTTGTGGAAATCAAAAAATTAAATTTTTGGAATTTCTTCTTTTTTCTCTTTTCCTATTACAGATCTCGCATTTCGGCACATTGTGAAAATCAAAAATTGAAATTTTTGAATTTTTTTTCTTTTTTACTGTGGCAGATCTTTCAGTTCGGTAACAACAAAACGTACCCACAAAAATTTTGTGAAAATCAAAGAATAGAAATTTTTGAATTTTTTTTCTTTTTTCTCTTTTGCTATGACAGATCTCGCAATTCGGCACTTTGTGAACAACAAAACGTACCCACGAACATTTTGGGAAAATCAAAAAATTGAATTTTTATGAAATTTTTTTTCTTTTTTCTTTTTTACTGTAACAGATTTTTCAGTTCGGTAACAACAAAACGTACCCACGAACATTTTATGAAAATAAATAAATTGAAATTTTTTGAATTTTTTTCTTTTTTCTCTTTTACTATGACAGATCTTTCAATTCAGTAACAACAAACGAACCTACGAGCACTTTGTGAAAATCAAAAAATGAATTTTTGGAATTTCTTCTTTTTTCTCTTTTACTATGACAGATCTCGCATTTCGGCACTGTGTGAAAATCAAAAATTGAAATTTTTGAATTTTTTTTTCTGTTTTACTGTGACTGATCTTTCAGTTCGGTAACAACAAAACGTACCTACGAGCATTTTGTGAAAATCAAAAAATTGAAATTTTCGATTTTTTTTTTACTTTATCACTTTTACTATGACATCTTTCAGTTCAGTGACAACAAACGAACCTACGAGCATTTTGTGAAAATCAAAAAATGAAATTTTTGAATTTCTTCTTTTTTCTCTTTTACTATGACAGATCTCGCATTTCTACACTTTGTGAAAATCAAAAATTGAAATTTTTGAAATTTTTTTCTTTTTTCTTTTTTACTGTAACAGATCTTTCAGCTCGCTAACAACAAAACGTACCTACGAGCATTTTGTGAAAATCAAAAAATTGAAATTGTCGTTTTTTTTTTATTTTATCACTTTTACTATGACAGATCTTTCAGTTCAGTAACAACAAACGAACCTACGAGCATTTTGTGAAAATCAAAAAATTGAATTTTTTTAAATTTTTTCCTTTTTTCTCTTTTACTATGACAGATCTTTTAGTTCAGTAACAACAAACGAACATACGAGCACTTTGTAAAAATCAAAGAATGAAATTTTTGGAGTTTCTTCTTTTTTCTCTTTTACTATCGAGCATTTTGTGGAAATCAAAAAATTGAAATTTTTGAATTTTTTTTCTTTTTTACTATGACAGATCTTTCAGTTCAGTAACAACAAACGAATCTACGAGCACTTTGTGAAAATCAAAAAATGTAATTTTTGGAATTTCTTCTTTTTTCTCTTTTACTATGACAGATCTCGCATTTCGGCACTGTGTGAAAATCAAAAATTGAAATTTTTGAATTTTTTTTCTTTTTTACTATGACAGATCTTTCAGTTCAGTAACAACAAACGAATCTACGAGCACTGTGAAAATCAAAAAACGTAATTTTTGGAATTTCTTCTTTTTTCTCTTTTACTATGACAGATCTCGCATTTCGGCACTGTGTGAAAATCAAAAATTGAAATTTTTGAATTTTTTTTCCTTTTTACTATGACAGATCTTTCAGTTCAGTAACAACAAACGAATCTACGAGCACTTTGTGAAAATCAAAAAATGTAATTTTTGGAATTTCTTCTTTTTTCTCTTTTACTATGGCAGATCTCGCATTTCGGCACTTTGTGAAAATCAAAAATTGAAATTTTTGATTTTTTTTTTCTTTTTTACTGTGACTGATCTTTCAGTTCGGTAACAACAAATGTACCCACGAACATTTTGTGAAAATCAAATAATTGAAATTTTTTCCTTTTTTCTCTTTTACTATGACAGATCTTTCAGTTCAGTAACAACAAACGAATCTACGAGCACTTTGTGAAAATCAAAAAATGAATTTTTGGAATTTCTTCTTTTTTCTCTTTTACTATGACAGATCTCGCATTTCGGCACTGTGTGAAAATCAAAAATTGAAATTTTTGAATTTTTTTTTCTGTTTTACTGTGACTGATCTTTCAGTTCGGTAACAACAAAATGTACCCACGAACATTTTGTGAAAATCAAAAAATTGAAATTTTTGAAATTTTTTCCTTTTTTCTCTTTTTTATGACAGATTTTTCAGTTCAGTAACAACACACGAACCTACGACCACTTTGTGAAAATCAAAAAATGAAATTTTTTGAATTTCTTCTTTTTTCTCTTTTACTATGACAGATCTCGCATTTCGGCACTGTGTGAAAATCAAAAATTGAAATTTTTGATTTTTTTTTCTTTTTTACTGTGACTGATCTTTCAGTTCGGTAACAACAAAACGTACCCACAAAAATTTTGTGAAAATCAAAGAATAGAAATTTTTGAATTTTTTTCTTTTTTCTCTTTTACTATGACAGATCTCGCAATTCGGCACTTTGTGAACAACAAAACGTACCCACGAACATTTTGTGAAAATCAAAAAATTGAATTTTTATGAAATTTTTTTTCTTTTTTCTTTTTTACTGTAACAGATTTTTCAGTTCGGTAACAACAAAACGTACCCACGAACATTTTATGAAAATAAATAAATTGAAATTTTTTTTAATTTTTTCCCTTTTTATCTTTTACTATGACAGATCTTTCAGTTCAGTAACAACAAACGAACCTACGAGCACTTTGTGAAAATCAAAAAATGAAATTTTTGGAATTTCTTCTTTTTTCTCTTTTACTATGACAGATCTCGCATTTCGGCACTTTGTGAAAATCAAAAATTGAAATTTTTGAATTTTTTTTCTCTTTTTTACTGTGACTGATCTTTCAGTTCGGTAACAACAAAACGTACCCACGAACATTTTGTGAAAATCAAAAAATTGAATTTTTATGAATTTTTTTTTCTTTTTTCTTTTTTACTGTAACAGATTTTTCAGTTCGGTAACAACAAAACGTACCCACGAACATTATATGAAAATAAATAAATTGAAATTTTTTAAATTTTTTCCCTTTTTATCTTTTACTATGACAGATCTTTCAGTTCAGTAACAACAAACGAACCTACGAGCATTTTGTGAAAATCAAAAAAATTGATTTTTTTTTTAATTTTTTTCTTTTTTCTCTTTTACTATGACAGATCTTTCAGTTCAGTAACAACAAACGAATCTACGAGCACATTGTGAAAATCAAAAAATGTAATTTTTGGAATTTCTTCTTTTTTCTCTTTTACTATGACAGATCTCGCATTTCTGCACTTTGTGAAAATCAAAAATTGAAATTTTTGAATTTTTTTTCTTTTTTACTATGACAGATCTTTCAGTTCAGTAACAACAAACGAATCTACGAGCACTGTGAAAATCAAAAAACGTAATTTTTGGAATTTCTTCTTTTTTCTCTTTTACTATGACAGATCTCGCATTTCGGCACTGTGTGAAAATCAAAAATTGAAATTTTTGAATTTTTTTTTCTTTTTTACTGTGACTGATCTTTCAGTTCGGTAACAACAAAACGTACCTACGAGCATTTTGTGAAAATCAAAAAATTGAAATTTTCGATTTTTTTTTACTTTATCACTTTTACTATGACAGATCTTTCAGTTCAGTGACAACAAACGAACCTACGAGCATTTTGTGAAAATCAAAAAATGAAATTTTTGAATTTCTTCTTTTTTCTCTTTTACTATGACAGATCTCGCATTTCTACACTTTGTGAAAATCAAAAATTGAAATTTTTTAAATTTTTTTCTTTTTTCTTTTTTACTGTAACAGATCTTTCAGCTCGCCAACAACAGAACGTACCTACGAGCATTTTGTGAAAATCAAAATATTGAAATTTTCGTTTTTTTTTATTTTATCACGTTTACTATGACAGATCTTTCAGTTCAGTAACAACAAACGAACCTACGAGCATTTTGTGAAAATCAAAAAATTGAATTTTTTTAAATTTTTTCCTTTTTTCTCTTTTACTATGACAGATCTTTTAGTTCAGTAACAACAAACGAACATACGAGCACTTTGTAAAAATCAAAGAATGAAATTTTTGGAGTTTCTTCTTTTTTCTCTTTTACTATCGAGCATTTTGTGGAAATCAAAAAATTGAAATTTTTTAATTTTTTTCTTTTTTCTCTTTTACTATGACAGATCTTTCAGTTCAGTAACAACAAACGAATCTACGAGCACTTTGTGAAAATCAAAAAATGTAATTTTTGGAATTTCTTCTTTTTTCTCTTTTACTATGACAGATCTCGCATTTCGGCACTGTGTGAAAATCAAAAATTGAAATTTTTGAATTTTTTTTCTTTTTTACTATGACAGATCTTTCAGTTCAGTAACAACAAACGAATCTAAGAGCACTTTGTGAAAATCAAAAAATGTAATTTTTGGAATATCTTCTTTTTTCTCTTTTACTATGGCAGATCTCGCATTTCGGCACTTTGTCAAAATCAAAAATTGAAATTTTTGATTTTTTTTTCTTTTTTACTGTGACTGGTCTTTCAGTTCGGTAACAACAAAATGTACCCACGAACATTTTGTGAAAATCAAAAAATTGAATTTTTATGAAATTTTTTTTCTTTTTTCTTTTTTACTGTAACAGATTTTTCAGTTCGGTAACAACAAAACGTACCCACGAACATTTTATGAAAATAAATAAATTGAAATAAAATTTTTTTTTTCTTTTTTCTCTTTTACTATGACAGATCTTTCAATTCAGTAACAACAAGCGAACCTACAAGAATTTTGTGAAAATCACAAAATGAAATTTTTATAATTTCTTCTTTTTTCTCTTTTACTATGACAGATCTCGCATTTCGGCACTTTGTGAAAATCAAAAATTGAAATTTTTGAATTTTTTTTTCTTTTTTACTGTAACAGATCTTTCAGTTCTGTAACAACAAAACGTACCCACGAGCATTTTGTGGAAATCAAAAAATTAAATTTTTGGAATTTCTTCTTTTTTCTCTTTTACTATTACAGATCTCGCGTTTCAGCACATTGTGAAAATCAAAAATTGAAATTTTTGAATTTTTTTTCTTTTTTACTGTGGCAGATCTTTCAGTTCGGTAACAACAAAACGTACCCACAAAAATTTTGTGAAAATCAAAGAATAGAAATTTTTGAATTTTTTTTTCTTTTTTCTCTTTTACTATGACAGATCTCGCATTTCGGCACTTTGTGAACAACAAAACGTACCCACGAACATTTTGTGAAAATCAAAAAATTGAATTTTTATGAATTTTTTTTTCTTTTTTACTGTAACAAATTTTTCAGTTCGGTAACAACAAAACGTACCCACGAACATTTTATGAAAATAAATAAATTGAAATTTTTTTAATTTTTCCCTTTTTATCTTTTACTATGACAGATCTTTCAGTTCAGTAACAACAAACGAACCTACGAGCACTTTGTGAAAATCAAAAAATGAAATTTTTGGAATTTCTTCTTTTTTCTCTTTTACTATGACAGATCTCGCATTTCGGCACTTTGTGAAAATCAAAAATTGAAATTTTTGATTTTTTTTTCTCTTTTTTAATGTGACTGATCTTTCAGTTCGGTAACAACAAAACGTACCCACGACAATTTTTTGAAAATCAAAAAATTGAATTTTTATGATTTTTTTTTTCTTTTTTCTTTTTTACTGTAACAGATCTTTCAGTTCAGTAACAACAAACGAACCTACGAGCATTTTGTGAAAATCAAAAAACTGAATTTTTTTTTAATTTTTTTCTTTTTTCTCTTTTACTATGACAGATCTTTTAGTTCAGTAACAACAAACGAACATACGAGCACTTTGTAAAAATCAAAGAATGAAATTTTTGGAGTTTCTTCTTTTTTCTCTTTTACTATCGAGCATTTTGTGGAAATCAAAAAATTGAAATTTTTAATTTTTTTTCTTTTTTCTCTTTTACTATGACAGATCTTTCAGTTCAGTAACAACAAACGAATCTACGAGCACTATGTGAAAATCAAATAATGTAATTTTTGGAATTTCTTCTTTTTTCTCTTTTACTATGACAGATCTCGCATTTCTGCACTTTGTGAAAATCAAAAATTGAAATTTTTGATTTTTTTTTCTTTTTTACTGTGATAGATCTTTCAGTTCAGTAACAACAAGCGAACCTACCAGCACTTTGTGAAAATCACAAAATGAAATTTTTATTTCTTCTTTTTTCTCTTTTACTATGACAGATTTCGCATTTCGGCCCTTTTTGAAAATCAAAAATTGAAATTTTTGAATTTTTTTTTCTTTTATACTGTGACTGATCTTTCAGTTCAGTAACAACAAACGAACCTACGAGCACTTTGTGAAAATCAAAAAATGAAATTTTTGGAAATTCTTCTACTTTCTCTTTAACTATGACAGATCTCGCATTTCGGCACTGTGTGAAAATCAAAAATTGAAATTTTTTAATTTTTTTTTCTTTTTTACTGTGACTGATCTTTCAGTTCGGTAACAACAAAACGTACCTACGAGCATTTTGTGAAAATCAAAAAATTGAAATTTTCGATTTTTTTTACATTATCACTTTTATTATGACAGATCTTTCAGTTCAGTGACAACAAACGAACCTACGAGCATTTTGTGAAAATCAAAAAATGAAATTTTTGGAATTTCTTCTTCTTTCTCTTTTACTATGACAGATCTAGCATTTCGGATTTTGTGAAAATCAAAAATTGAAATTTTTGAATTTTTTTTCTTTTTTCTTTTTTACTTTAACAGATCTTTCAGTTCGGTAACAACAAAACGTACCCACGAACATTTTATGAATATAAAAAAATTGAAATTTTTTAAATTTTTTTCCATTTTCTCTTTTACTATGACAGATCTTTCAGTTCAGTAACAACAAACGAACCTTCGAGCACTTTGTGAAAATCAAAAAATGAAATTTTTGGAATTTCTTCTTTTTTCTCTTTTACTATGACAGATCTAGCATTTCGGTCTTTGTGAAAATCAAAAATTGAAATTTTTGAATTTTTTTTCTCTTTTTTACTGTGACTGTTCTTTCAGTGCGGTAACAACAAAACGTACACACGAACATTTTGTGAAAATCATTAAATTGAAATTTTTGAAATTTTTTTCTTTTTTCTCTTTTACTATGACAGATCTTTCAGTTCAGTAACAACAAACGAACCTACGAGCATTTTGTGAAAATCAAAAAATTGAATTTTTTAAATTTTTTCCTTTTTTCTCTTTTACTATGACAGATCTTTTAGTTCAGTAACAACAAACGAACATACGAGCACTTTGTAAAAATCAAAGAATGAAATTTTTGGAGTTTCTTCTTTTTTCTCTTTTACTATCGAGCATTTTGTGGAAATCAAAAAATTGAAATTTTTTAATTTTTTTCTTTTTTCTCTTTTACTATGACAGATCTTTTAGTTCAGTAACAACAAACGAACATACGAGCACTTTGTAAAAATCAAAGAATGAAATTTTTGGAGTTTCTTCTTTTTTCTCTTTTACTATCGAGCATTTTGTGGAAATCAAAAATTGAAATTTTTGAATTTTTTTTCTTTTTTACTATGACAGATCTTTCAGTTCAGTAACAACAAACGAATCTACGAGCACTTTGTGAAAATCAAAAAATGTAATTTTTGGAATATCTTCTTTTTTCTCTTTTACTATGGCAGATCTCGCATTTCGGCACTTTGTCAAAATCAAAAATTGAAATTTTTGATTTTTTTTTCTTTTTTACTGTGACTGATCTTTCAGTTCGGTAACAACAAAATGTACCCACGAACATTTTGTGAAAATCAAAAAATTGAAATTTTTGAAATTTTTTCCTTTTTTCTCTTTTTTATGACAGATTTTTCAGTTCAGTAACAACACACGAACCTACGACCACTTTGTGAAAATCAAAAAATGAAATTTTTTGAATTTCTTCTTTTTTCTCTTTTACTATGACAGATCTCGCATTTCGGCACTGTGTGAAAATCAAAAATTGAAATTTTTGATTTTTTTTTCTTTTTTACTGTGACTGATCTTTCAGTTCGGTAACAACAAAACGTACCTACGAACATTTTATGAAAATAAAAAAATTGGAATTAAAATTTTTTTTTTCTTTTTTCTCTTTTACTATGACAGATCTTTCAATTCAGTAACAACAAGCGAACCTACCAGAATTTTGTGAAAATCACAAAATGAAATTTTTATAATTTCTTCTTTTTTCTCTTTTACTTTGACAGATTTCGGCACTTTGTGAAAATCAAAAATTGAAATTTTTGAATTTTTTTTCTTTTTTACTGTAACAGATCTTTCAGTTCGGTAACAACAAAACGTACCCACGAGCATTTTGTGGAAATCAAAAAATTAAATATTTGGAATTTCTTCTTTTTTCTCTTTTACTATTACAGATCTCGCATTTCGGCACATTGTGAAAATCAAAAATTGAAATTTTTGAATTTTTTTTCTTTTTTACTGTGGCAGATCTTTCAGTTCGGTAACAACAAAACGTACCCACAAACATTTTGTGAAAATCAAAGAATAGAAATTTTTGAATTTTTTTCTTTTTTCTCTTTTACTATGACAGATCTCGCAATTCGGCACTTTGTGAACAACAAAACGTACCCACGAACATTTTGTGAAAATCAAAAAATTGAATTTTTATGAAATTTTTTTTCTTTTTTCTTTTTTACTGTAACAGATTTTTCAGTTCGGTAACAACAAAACGTACCCACGAACATTTTATGAAAATAAATAAATTGAAATTTTTTTTAATTTTTTCCCTTTTTATCTTTTACTATGACAGATCTTTCAGTTCAGTAACAACAAACGAACCTACGAGCACTTTGTGAAAATCAAAAAATGAAATTTTTGGAATTTCTTCTTTTTTCTCTTTTACTATGACAGATCTCGCATTTCGGCACTTTGTGAAAATCAAAAATTGAAATTTTTGAATTTTTTTTCTCTTTTTTACTGTGACTGATCTTTCAGTTCGGTAACAACAAAACGTACCCACGAACATTTTGTGAAAATCAAAAAATTGAATTTTTATGAATTTTTTTTTCTTTTTTCTTTTTTACTGTAACAGATTTTTCAGTTCGGTAACAACAAAACGTACCCACGAACATTATATGAAAATAAATAAATTGAAATTTTTTAAATTTTTTCCCTTTTTATCTTTTACTATGACAGATCTTTCAGTTCAGTAACAACAAACGAACCTACGAGCATTTTGTGAAAATCAAAAAAATTGATTTTTTTTTTAATTTTTTTCTTTTTTCTCTTTTACTATGACAGATCTTTCAGTTCAGTAACAACAAACGAATCTACGAGCACATTGTGAAAATCAAAAAATGTAATTTTTGGAATTTCTTCTTTTTTCTCTTTTACTATGACAGATCTCGCATTTCGGCACTGTGTGAAAATCAAAAATTGAAATTTTTGAATTTTTTTTTCTTTTTTACTGTGACTGATCTTTCAGTTCGGTAACAACAAAACGTACCTACGAGCATTTTGTGAAAATCAAAAAATTGAAATTTTCGATTTTTTTTTACTTTATCACTTTTACTATGACAGATCTTTCAGTTCAGTGACAACAAACGAACCTACGAGCATTTTGTGAAAATCAAAAAATGAAATTTTTGAATTTCTTCTTTTTTCTCTTTTACTATGACAGATCTCGCATTTCTACACTTTGTGAAAATCAAAAATTGAAATTTTTTAAATTTTTTTCTTTTTTCTTTTTTACTGTAACAGATCTTTCAGCTCGCTAACAACAGAACGTACCTACGAGCATTTTGTGAAAATCAAAATATTGAAATTTTCGTTTTTTTTTATTTTATCACGTTTACTATGACAGATCTTTCAGTTCAGTAACAACAAACGAACCTACGAGCATTTTGTGAAAATCAAAAAATTGAATTTTTTTAAATTTTTTCCTTTTTTCTCTTTTACTATGACAGATCTTTTAGTTCAGTAACAACAAACGAACATACGAGCACTTTGTAAAAATCAAAGAATGAAATTTTTGGAGTTTCTTCTTTTTTCTCTTTTACTATCGAGCATTTTGTGGAAATCAAAAAATTGAAATTTTTTAATTTTTTTCTTTTTTCTCTTTTACTATGACAGATCTTTCAGTTCAGTAACAACAAACGAATCTACGAGCACTTTGTGAAAATCAAAAAATGTAATTTTTGGAATTTCTTCTTTTTTCTCTTTTACTATGACAGATCTCGCATTTCGGCACTGTGTGAAAATCAAAAATTGAAATTTTTGAATTTTTTTTCTTTTTTACTATGACAGATCTTTCAGTTCAGTAACAACAAACGAATCTAAGAGCACTTTGTGAAAATCAAAAAATGTAATTTTTGGAATATCTTCTTTTTTCTCTTTTACTATGGCAGATCTCGCATTTCGGCACTTTGTCAAAATCAAAAATTGAAATTTTTGATTTTTTTTTCTTTTTTACTGTGACTGATCTTTCAGTTCGGTAACAACAAAATGTACCCACGAACATTTTGTGAAAATCAAAAAATTGAATTTTTATGAAATTTTTTTTCTTTTTTCTTTTTTACTGTAACAGATTTTTCAGTTCGGTAACAACAAAACGTACCCACGAACATTTTATGAAAATAAATAAATTGAAATAAAATTTTTTTTTTCTTTTTTCTCTTTTACTATGACAGATCTTTCAATTCAGTAACAACAAGCGAACCTACAAGAATTTTGTGAAAATCACAAAATGAAATTTTTATAATTTCTTCTTTTTTCTCTTTTACTATGACAGATCTCGCATTTCGGCACTTTGTGAAAATCAAAAATTGAAATTTTTGAATTTTTTTTTCTTTTTTACTGTAACAGATCTTTCAGTTCTGTAACAACAAAACGTACCCACGAGCATTTTGTGGAAATCAAAAAATTAAATTTTTGGAATTTCTTCTTTTTTCTCTTTTACTATTACAGATCTCGCGTTTCAGCACATTGTGAAAATCAAAAATTGAAATTTTTGAATTTTTTTTCTTTTTTACTGTGGCAGATCTTTCAGTTCGGTAACAACAAAACGTACCCACAAAAATTTTGTGAAAATCAAAGAATAGAAATTTTTGAATTTTTTTTTCTTTTTTCTCTTTTACTATGACAGATCTCGCATTTCGGCACTTTGTGAACAACAAAACGTACCCACGAACATTTTGTGAAAATCAAAAAATTGAATTTTTATGAATTTTTTTTTCTTTTTTACTGTAACAAATTTTTCAGTTCGGTAACAACAAAACGTACCCACGAACATTTTATGAAAATAAATAAATTGAAATTTTTTTAATTTTTCCCTTTTTATCTTTTACTATGACAGATCTTTCAGTTCAGTAACAACAAACGAACCTACGAGCACTTTGTGAAAATCAAAAAATGAAATTTTTGGAATTTCTTCTTTTTTCTCTTTTACTATGACAGATCTCGCATTTCGGCACTTTGTGAAAATCAAAAATTGAAATTTTTGATTTTTTTTTCTCTTTTTTAATGTGACTGATCTTTCAGTTCGGTAACAACAAAACGTACCCACGACAATTTTTTGAAAATCAAAAAATTGAATTTTTATGATTTTTTTTTTCTTTTTTCTTTTTTACTGTAACAGATCTTTCAGTTCAGTAACAACAAACGAACCTACGAGCATTTTGTGAAAATCAAAAAACTGAATTTTTTTTTAATTTTTTTCTTTTTTCTCTTTTACTATGACAGATCTTTTAGTTCAGTAACAACAAACGAACATACGAGCACTTTGTAAAAATCAAAGAATGAAATTTTTGGAGTTTCTTCTTTTTTCTCTTTTATTATCGAGCATTTTGTGGAAATCAAAAAATTGAAATTTTTAATTTTTTTTCTTTTTTCTCTTTTACTATGACAGATCTTTCAGTTCAGTAACAACAAACGAATCTACGAGCACTATGTGAAAATCAAATAATGTAATTTTTGGAATTTCTTCTTTTTTCTCTTTTACTATGACAGATCTCGCATTTCTGCACTTTGTGAAAATCAAAAATTGAAATTTTTGATTTTTTTTTCTTTTTTACTGTGACAGATCTTTCAGTTCAGTAACAACAAGCGAACCTACCAGCACTTTGTGAAAATCACAAAATGAAATTTTTATTTCTTCTTTTTTCTCTTTTACTATGACAGATTTCGCATTTCGGCCCTTTTTGAAAATCAAAAATTGAAATTTTTGAATTTTTTTTTCTTTTATACTGTGACTGATCTTTCAGTTCAGTAACAACAAACGAACCTACGAGCACTTTGTGAAAATCAAAAAATGAAATTTTTGGAAATTCTTCTACTTTCTCTTTAACTATGACAGATCTCGCATTTCGGCACTGTGTGAAAATCAAAAATTGAAATTTTTTAATTTTTTTTTCTTTTTTACTGTGACTGATCTTTCAGTTCGGTAACAACAAAACGTACCTACGAGCATTTTGTGAAAATCAAAAAATTGAAATTTTCGATTTTTTTTACATTATCACTTTTATTATGACAGATCTTTCAGTTCAGTGACAACAAACGAACCTACGAGCATTTTGTGAAAATCAAAAAATGAAATTTTTGGAATTTCTTCTTCTTTCTCTTTTACTATGACAGATCTAGCATTTCGGATTTTGTGAAAATCAAAAATTGAAATTTTTGAATTTTTTTTCTTTTTTCTTTTTTACTTTAACAGATCTTTCAGTTCGGTAACAACAAAACGTACCCACGAACATTTTATGAATATAAAAAAATTGAAATTTTTTAAATTTTTTTCCATTTTCTCTTTTACTATGACAGATCTTTCAGTTCAGTAACAACAAACGAACCTTCGAGCACTTTGTGAAAATCAAAAAATGAAATTTTTGGAATTTCTTCTTTTTTCTCTTTTACTATGACAGATCTAGCATTTCGGTCTTTGTGAAAATCAAAAATTGAAATTTTTGAATTTTTTTTCTCTTTTTTACTGTGACTGTTCTTTCAGTGCGGTAACAACAAAACGTACACACGAACATTTTGTGAAAATCATTAAATTGAAATTTTTGAAATTTTTTTCTTTTTTCTCTTTTACTATGACAGATCTTTCAGTTCAGTAACAACAAACGAACCTACGAGCATTTTGTGAAAATCAAAAAATTGAATTTTTTAAATTTTTTCCTTTTTTCTCTTTTACTATGACAGATCTTTTAGTTCAGTAACAACAAACGAACATACGAGCACTTTGTAAAAATCAAAGAATGAAATTTTTGGAGTTTCTTCTTTTTTCTCTTTTACTATCGAGCATTTTGTGGAAGTCAAAAAATTGAAATTTTTTAATTTTTTTCTTTTTTCTCTTTTACTATGACAGATCTCGCATTTCTGCAGTTTGTGAAAATCAAAAATTGAAATTTTCGAATTTTTTTTCTTTTTTACTATGACAGATCTTTCAGTTCAGTAACAACAAACGAATCTACGAGCACTTTGTGAAAATCAAAAAACGTAATTTTTGGAATTTCTTCTTTTTTCTCTTTTACTATGACAGATCTCGCATTTCGGCACTGTGTGAAAATCAAAAATTGAAATTTTTGAATTTTTTTTCTTTTTTACTATGACAGACCTTTCAGTTCAGTAACAACAAACGAATCTACGAGCACTTTGTGAAAATCAAAAAATGTAATTTTTGGAATTTCTTCTTTTTTCTCTTTTACTATGGCAGATCTCGCATTTCGGCACTGTGAAAATCAAAAAATTGAAATTTTTTCCTTTTTTCTCTTTTACTATGACAGATCTTTCAGTTCAGTAACAACAAACGAACGCATTTCGGCACTGTGTGAAAATCAAAAATTGAAATTTTTTATTTTTTTTCTTTTTTACTGTGACTGATCTTTCAGTTCGGTAACAACAAAACGTACCTACGAACATTTTATGAAAATAAAAAAATTGAAATTTAATTTTTTTTTCTTTTTTCTCTTTTACTATGACAGATCTTTCAATTCAGTAACAACAAACGAACCTACGAGCACTTTGTGAAAATCAAAAAATGAAATTTTTGGAATTTCTTCTTTTTTCTCTTTTACTATGACAGATCTCTCATTTCGGCACTGTGTGAAAATCAAAAATTGAAATTTTTGAATTTTTTTTTCTTTTTTACTGTAACAGATATTTCAGCTCGCTAACAACAAAACGTACCTACGAGCATTTTGTGAAAATCAAAAAATTGAAATTTTCGTTTTTTTTTTATTTTATCACTTTTACTATGACAGATCTTTCAGTTCAGTAATAACAAACGAACCTACGAGCACTTTGTGAAAATCAAAAAATGAAATTTTTGGAATTGCTTCTTTTTTCTCTTTTACTATGACGTATCTCGCATTTCGGCACTTTGTGAAAATCAAAAATTGAAGTTTTTGAAATTTTTTTCTTTTTTCTTTTTTACTGTAACAGATCTTTCAGTTCAGTAACAACAAACGAACCTACGAGCACTTTGTGAAAATCAAAAAATGACATTTTTGGAATTTCTTCTTTTTTCTCTTTTACTATGACAGATCTCGCATTTCGGCACTTTGTGAAAATCAAAAATTGAAATTTTTGAATTTTTTTTTTCTTTTTTACTGTGACTGATCTTTCAGTTCGGCAACAACAAAACGTATCTACGAACATTTTATGAAAATAAAAAAATTGAAATTTTTAAATTTTTTTTTTCTTTTTTCTCTTTTACTATGACAGATCTTTCAGTTCAGTAACAACAAGCGAACCTACCAGCACTTTGTGAAAATCAAAAAATGAAATTTTGGAATTTCTTCTTTTTTCTCTTTTACTATGACAGATCTCGCATTTCGGCACTGTGTGAAAATCAAAAATTGAAATTTTTGAATTTTTTTTTCTTTTTTACTGTGACTGATCTTTCAGTTCGGTAACAACAAAACGTACCTACGAGCATTTTGTGAAAATCAAAAAATTGAAATTTTTGATTTTTTTTTTACATTATCACTTTTACTATGACAGATCTTTCAGTTCAGTGACAACAAACGAACCTACGAGCATTTTGTGAAAATCAAAAAAAGAAATTTTTGGAATTTCTTCTTTTTTCTCTTTTACTATGACAGATCTAGCATTTCTACACTTTGTGAAAATCAAAAATTGAAATTTTTGAAATTTTTTTCTTTTTTCTTTTTTACTGTAACAGATCTTTCAGTTCGGTAACAACAAAACGTACCCACGAATATTTTATGAAAATAAATAAATTGAAATTTTTTTAATTTTTTCCCTTTTTATCTTTTACTATGACAGATCTTTCAGTTCAGTATCAACAAACGAACCTACGAGCACTTTGTGAAAATCAAAAAATGAAATTTTTGGAATTTCTTCTACTTTCTCTTTTACTATGACATATCTCGCATTTCGGCACTTTGTGAAAATCAAAAATTGAAATTTTTGAATTTTTTTTTCTTTTTACTGTGACTGATCTTTCAGTTCGGTAACAGCAAAACGTACCTACGAGCATTTTGTGAAAATCAAAAAATTGAAATTTTCGTTTTTTTTTATTTTATCACTTTTACTATGACAGATCTTTCAGTTCAGTGACAACAAACGAACCTACGAGCATTTTGTGAAAATCAAAAAATGAAATTTTTGGAATTTCTTCTTTTTTCTCTTTTACTATGACAGATCTAGCATTTCGGATTTTGTGAAAATCAAAAATTGAAATTTTTGAATTTTTTTTCTTTTTTCTTTTTTACTTTAACAGATCTTTCAGTTCGGTAACAACAAAACGTACCCACGAACATTTTATGAAAATAAAAAAATTGAAATTTTTTAAATTTTTTTCCATTTTCTCTTTTACTATGACAGATCTTTCAGTTCAGTAACAACAAACGAACCTTCGAGCACTTTGTGAAAATCAAAAAATGAAATTTTTGGAATTTCTTCTTTTTTCTCTTTTACTATGACAGATCTCGCATTTCTGCAGTTTGTGAAAATCAAAAATTGAAATTTTCGAATTTTTTTTCTCTTTTACTATGACAGATCTTTCAGTTCAGTAACAACAAGCGAACCTACCAGCACTTTGTGAAAATCAAAAAATGAAATTTTTGGAATTTCTTCTTTTTTCTCTTTTACTATGACAGATCTCGCATTTCGGCACTTTGTGAAAATCAAAAATTGAAATTTTTGAATTTTTTTTTTCTTTTTTACTGTGACTGATCTTTCAGTTCGGTAACAACAAAACGTACCTACGAGCATTTTGTGAAAATCAAAAAATTGAAATTTTTGATTTTTTTTTACATTATCACTTTTACTATGACAGATCTTTCAGTTCAGTGACAACAAACGAACCTACGAGCATTTTGTGAAAATCAAAAAAAGAAATTTTTGGAATTTCTTCTTTTTTCTCTTTTACTATGACAGATCTAGCATTTCTACACTTTGTGAAAATCAAAAATTGAAATTTTTGAAATTTTTTCTTTTTTCTTTTTTACTTTAACAGATCTTTCAGTTCGGTAACAACAAAACGTACCCACGAACATTTTATGAAAATAAAAAAATTGAAATTTTTTAAATTTTTTTCCATTTTCTCTTTTACTATGACAGATCTTTCAGTTCAGTAACAACAAACGAACCTTCGAGCACTTTGTGAAAATCAAAAAATGAAATTTTTGGAATTTCTTCTTTTTTCTCTTTTACTATGACAGATCTCGCATTTCTGCAGTTTGTGAAAATCAAAAATTGAAATTTTCGAATTTTTTTTCTCTTTTACTATGACAGATCTTTCAGTTCAGTAACAACAAGCAAACCTACCAGCACTTTGTGAAAATCAAAAAATGAAATTTTTGGAATTTCTTCTTTTTTCTCTTTTACTATGACAGATCTCGCATTTCGGCACTGTGTGAAAATCAAAAATTGAAATTTTTGAATTTTTTTTCTTTTTTACTATGACAGATCTTTCAGTTCAGTAACAACAAACGAATCTACGAGCACTTTGTGAAAATCAAAAAATGTAATTTTTGGAATTTCTTCTTTTTTCGCTTTTACTATGGCAGATCTCGCATTTCGGCACTTTGTGAAAATCAAAAATTGAAATTTTTGATTTTTTTTCTTTTTTACTGTGACTGATCTTTCAGTTCGGTAACAACAAAATGTACCCACGAACATTTTGTGAAAATCAAAAAATTGAAATTTTTTCCTTTTTTCTCTTTTACTATGACAGATCATTTAGTTCAGTAACAACAAACGAACGCATTTCGGCACTGTGTGAAAATCAAAAATTGAAATTTTTTTTCTTTTTTACTGTGACTGATCTTTCAGTTCGGTAACAACAAAACGTACCTACGAACATTTTATGAAAATAAAAAAATTGAAATTAAAATTTTTTTTTCTTTTTTCTCTTTTACTATGACAGATCTTTCAATTCAGTAACAACAAACGAACCTACGAGCACTTTGTGAAAATCAAAAAATGAAATTTTTGGAATTTCTTCTTTTTTCTCTTTTACTATGACAGATCTCTCATTTCGGCACTGTGTGAAAATCAAAAATTGAAATTTTTGAATTTTTTTTTCTTTTTTACTGTGACTGATCTTTCAGTTCGGTAACAACAAAACGTACCTACGAGCATTTTGTGAAAATCAAAAAATTGAAATTTTCGATTTTTTTTTACTTTATCACTTTTACTATGACAGATCTTTCAGTTCAGTGACAACAAACGAACCTACGAGCATTTTGTGAAAATCAAAAAATGAAATTTTTGGAATTTCTTCTTTTTTCTCTTTTACTATGACAGATCAAGCATTTCTACACTTTGTGAAAATCAAAAATTGAAATTTTTGAAATTTTTTTCTTTTTTCTTTTTTACTGTAACAGATCTTTCAGCTCGCTAACAACAAAACGTACCTACGAGCATTTTGTGAAAATCAAAAAATTGAAATTTTCGTTTTTTTTATTTTATCACTTTTACTATGACAGATCTTTCAGTTTAGTAATAACAAACGAACCTACGAGCACTTTGTGAAAATCAAAAAATGAAATTTTTGGAATTGCTTCTTTTTTCTCTTTTACTATGACGTATCTCGCATTTCGGCACTTTGTGAAAATCAAAAATTGAAGTTTTTGAAATTTTTTTCTTTTTTCTTTTTTACTGTAACAGATCTTTCAGTTCAGTAACAACAAACGAACCTACGAGCACTTTGTGAAAATCAAAAAATGAAATTTTTGGAATTTCTTCTTTTTTCTCTTTTACTATGACAGATCTCGCATTTCGGCACTTTGTGAAAATCAAAAATTGAAATTTTTGAATTTTTTTTTTCTTTTTTACTGTGACTGATCTTTCAGTTCGGCAACAACAAAACGTATCTACGAACATTTTATGAAAATAAAAAAATTGAAATTTTTAAATTTTTTTTTTCTTTTTTCTCTTTTACTATGACAGATCTTTCAGTTCAGTAACAACAAGCGAACCTACCAGCACTTTGTGAAAATCAAAAAATGAAATTTTTGGAATTTCTTCTTTTTTCTCTTTTACTATGACAGATCTCGCATTTCGGCACTGTGTGAAAATCAAAACTTGAAATTTTTGAATTTTTTTTTCTTTTTTACTGTGACTGATCTTTCAGTTCGGTAACAACAAAACGTACCTACGAGCATTTTTTGAAAATCAAAAAATTGAAATTTTTGATTTTTTTTACATTATCACTTTTACTATGACAGATCTTTCAGTTCAGTGACAACAAACGAACCTACGAGCATTTTGTGAAAATCAAAAAAAGAAATTTTTGGAATTTCTTCTTTTTTCTCTTTTACTATGACAGATCTAGCATTTCTACACTTTGTGAAAATCAAAAATTGAAATTTTTGAAATTTTTTTCTTTTTTCTTTTTTACTGTAACAGATCTTTCAGTTCGGTAACAACAAAACGTACCCACGAATATTTTATGAAAATAAATAAATTGAAATTTTTTTAATTTTTTCCCTTTTTATCTTTTACTATGACAGATCTTTCAGTTCAGTATCAACAAACGAACCTACGAGCACTTTGTGAAAATCAAAAAATGAATTTTTTGGAATTTCTTCTACTTTCTCTTTTACTATGACATATCTCGCATTTCGGCACTTTGTGAAAATCAAAAATTGAAATTTTTGAATTTTTTTTTCTTTTTTACTGTGACTGATCTTTCAGTTCGGTAACAACAAAACGTACCTACGAGCATTTTGTGAAAATCAAAAAATTGAAATTTTCGTTTTTTTTTATTTTATCACTTTTACTATGACAGATCTTTCAGTTCAGTGACAACAAACGAACCTACGAGCATTTTGTGAAAATCAAAAAATGAAATTTTTGGAATTTCTTCTTTTTTCTCTTTTACTATGACAGATCTAGCATTTCGGATTTTGTGAAAATCAAAAATTGAAATTTTTGAATTTTTTTTCTTTTTTCTTTTTTACTTTAACAGATCTTTCAGTTCGGTAACAACAAAACGAACCCACGAACATTTTAAGAAAATAAAAAAATTGAAATTTTTTTAATTTTTTTCCATTTTCTCTTTTACTATGACAGATCTTTCAGTTCAGTATCAACAAACGAACCTTCGAGCACTTTGTGAAAATCAAAGAATGAAATTTTTGGAATTTCTTCATTTTTCTCTTTTACTATGACAGATCTCGCATTTCTGCAGTTTGTGAAAATCAAAAATTGAAATTTTCGAATTTTTTTTCTCTTTTACTATGACAGATCTTTCAGTTCAGTAACAACAAGCGAACCTACCAGCACTTTGTGAAAAGCAAAAAATGAAATTTTTGGAATTTCTTCTTTTTTCTCTTTTACTATGGCAGATCTCGCATTTCGGCACTTTGTGAAAATCAAAAATTGAAATTTTTGATTTTTTCTTCTTTTTTACTGTGACTGATCTTTCAGTTCGGTAACAACAAAATGTACCCACGAACATTTTGTGAAAATCAAAAAATTGAAATTTTTTCCTTTTTTCTCTTTTACTATGACAGATCATTTAGTTCAGTAACAACAAACGAACGCATTTCGGCACTGTGTGAAAATCAAAAATTGAAATTTTTTTCTTTTTTACTGTGACTGATCTTTCAGTTCGGTAACAACAAAACGTACCTACGAACATTTTATGAAAAAAAAAAATTGAAATTTAAATTTTTTTTTCTTTTTTCTCTTTTACTATGACAGATCTTTCAATTCAGTAACAACAAACGAACCTACGAGCACTTTGTGAAGATCAAAAAATGAAATTTTTGGAATTTCATCTTTTTTCTCTTTTACTATGACAGATCTCTCATTTCGGCACTGTGTGAAAATCAAAAATTGAAATTTTTGAATTTTTTTTTCTTTTTTACTGTGACTGATCTTTCAGTTCGGTAACAACAAAACGTACCTACGAGCATTTTGTGAAAATCAAAAAATTGAAATTTTCGATTTTTTTTTATTTTATCACTTTTACTATGACAGATCTTTCAGTTTAGTAATAACAAACGAACCTACGAGCACTTTGTGAAAATCAAAAAATGAAATTTTTGGAATTGCTTCTTTTTTCTCTTTTACTATGACGTATCTCGCATTTCGGCACTTTGTGAAAATCAAAAATTGAAGTTTTTGAATTTTTTTTCGTTTTTCTTTTTTACTGTAACAGATCTTTCAGTTCAGTAACAACAAACGAACCTACGAGCATTTTGTGAAAATCAAAAAATGAAATTTTTGGAATTTCTTCTTTTTTCTCTTTTACTATGACAGATCTAGCATTTCGGATTTTGTGAAAATCAAAAATTGAAATTTTTGAATTTTTTTTCTTTTTTCTTTTTTACTTTAACAGATCTTTCAGTTCGGTAACAACAAAACGTACCCACGAACATTTTATGAATATAAAAAAAATTGAAATTTTTTTAATTTTTTTCCATTTTCTCTTTTACTATGACAGATCTTTCAGTTCAGTAACAACAAACGAACCTTCGAGCACTTTGTGAAAATCAAAAAATGAAATTTTTGGAATTTCTTCTTTTTTCTCTTTTACTATGACAGATCTAGCATTTCGGTCTTTGTGAAAATCAAAAATTGAAATTTTTGAATTTTTTTTCTCTTTTTTACTGTGACTGTTCTTTCAGTTCGGTAACAACAAAACGTACACACGAACATTTTGTGAAAATCATTAAATTGAAATTTTTGAAATTTTTTTCTTTTTTCTCTTTTACTAAGACAGATCTTTCAGTTCAGTAACAACAAACGAACCTACGAGCATTTTGTGAAAATCAAAAAATTGAATTTTTTTAAATTTTTTCCTTTTTTCTCTTTTACTATGACAGATCTTTTAGTTCAGTAACAACAAACGAACATACGAGCACTTTGTAAAAATCAAAGAATGAAATTTTTGGAGTTTCTTCTTTTTTCTCTTTTACTATCGAGCATTTTGTGGAAATCAAAAAATTGAAATTTTTTAATTTTTTTCTTTTTTCTCTTTTACTATGACAGATCTCGCATTTCTGCAGTCTGTGAAAATCAAAAATTGAAATTTTTGAATTTTTTTTCTTTTTTACTATGACAGATCTTTCAGTTCAGTAACAACAAACGAATCTACGAGCACTTTGTGAAAACCAAAAAATGTAATTTTTGGAATTTCTTCTTTTTTCTCTTTTACTATGGCAGATCTCGCATTTCGGCACTTTGTGAAAATCAAAAATTGAAATTTTTGATTTTTTTTCTTTTTTACTGTGACTGATCTTTCAGTTCGGTAACAACAAAATGTACCCACGAACATTTTGTGAAAATCAAAAAATTGAAATTTTTTCCTTTTTTCTCTTTTACTATGACAGATCTTTCAGTTCAGTAACAACAAACGAACGCATTTCGGCACTGTGTGAAAATCAAAAATTGAAATTTTTTTTCTTTTTTACTGTCACTGATCTTTCAGTTCGGTAACAACAAAACGTACCTACGAACATTTTATGAAAATAAAAAAATTGAAATTTAATTTTTTTTTTCTTTTTTCTCTTTTACTATGACAGATCTTTCAATTCAGTAACAACAAACGAACCTACGAGCACTTTGTGAAAATCAAAAAATGAAATTTTTGGAATTTCTTCTTTTTTCTCTTTTACTATGACAGATCTCTCATTTCGGCACTGTGTGAAAATCAAAAATTGAAATTTTTGAATTTTTTTTTTCTTTTTTACTGTGACTGATCTTTCAGTTCGGTAACAACAAACGAACCTACGAGCATTTTGTGAAAATCAAAAAATGAAATTTTTGGAATTTCTTCTTTTTTCTCTTTTACTATGACAGATCAAGCATTTCTACACTTTGTGAAAATCAAAAATTGAAATTTTTGAAATTTTTTTCTTTTTTCTTTTTTACTGTAACAGATCTTTCAGCTCGCTAACAACAAAACGTACCTACGAGCATTTTGTGAAAATCAAAAAAATGAAATTTTCGTTTTTTTTTATTTTATCACTTTTACTATGACAGATCTTTCAGTTTAGTAATAACAAACGAACCTACGAGCACTTTGTGAAAATCAAAAAATGAAATTTTTGGAATTGCTTCTTTTTTCTCTTTTACTATGACGTATCTCGCATTTCGGCACTTTGTGAAAATCAAAAATTGAAGTTTTTGAATTTTTTTTCGTTTTTCTTTTTTACTGTAACAGATCTTTCAGTTCAGTAACAACAAACGAACCTACGAGCACTTTGTGAAAATCAAAAAATGAAATTTTTGGAATTTCTTCTTTTTTCTCTTTTACTATGACAGATCTCGCATTTCGGCACTTTGTGAAAATCAAAAATTGAAATTTTTGAATTTTTTTTTTCTTTTTTACTGTGACTGATCTTTCAGTTCGGCAACAACAAAACGTATCTACGAACATTTTATGAAAATAAAAAAATTGAAATTTTTGATTTTTTTTTACATTATCACTTTTACTATGACAGATCTTTCAGTTCAGTGACAACAAACGAACCTACGAGCATTTTGTGAAAATAAAAAAATGAAATTTTTGGAATTTCTTCTTTTTTCTCTTTTACTATGACAGATCTTGCATTTCGGCACTGTGTGAAAATCAAAAATTGAAATTTTTGAATTTTTTTTCTTTTTACTATGACAGATCTTTCAGTGCAGTAACAACAAACTAATCTACGAGCACTTTGTGAAAATCAAAAAATGTAATTTTTGGAATATCTTCTTTTTTCTCTTTTACTATGGCAGATCTCGCATTTCGGGACTTTGTGAAAATCAAAAATTGAAATTTTTGATTTTTTTTTCTTTTTTACTGTGACTGATCTTTCAGTTCGGTAACAACAAAATGTACCCACGAACATTTTGTGAAAATCAAAAAATTGAAATTTTTGAAATTTTTTCCTTTTTTCTCTTTTTTATGACAGATCTTTCAGTTCAGTAACAACAAACCAACCTACGACCACTTTGTGAAAATCAAAAAATGAAATTTTTGGAATTTCTTCTTTTTTCTCTTTTACTATCACAGATCTCGCATTTCGGCACTGTGTGAAAATCAAAAATTGAAATTTTTGATTTTTTTTCTTTTTTACTGTTACTGATCTTTCAGTTCGGTAACAACAAAACGTACCTACGAACATTTTATGAAAATAAAAAAATTGAAATTAAAATTTTTTTTTTCTTTTTTCTCTTTTACTATGACAGATCTTTCAATTCAGTAACAACAAGCGAACCTACCAGAATTTTGTGAAAATCACAAAATGAAATTTTTATAATTTCTTCTTTTTTCTCTTTTACTATGACAGATCTCGCATTTCGGCACTTTGTGAAAATCAAAAATTGAAATTTTTGAATTTTTTTTTCTTTTTTACTGTAACAGATCTTTCAGTTCGGTAACAACAAAACGTACCGACGAGCATTTTGTGGAAATCAAAAAATGAAATTTTTGGAATTTCTTCTTTTTTCTCTTTTACTATTACAGATCTCGCATTTCGGCACATTGTGAAAATCAAAAATTGAAATTGTAGCAGATCTTTCAGTTCGGTAACAACAAAACGTACCCAGAAAAATTTTGTGAAAATCAAAGAATAGAAATTTTGAATTTTTTTTCTTTTTTCTCTTTTACTATGACAGATCTTTCAGTTCAGTAACAACAAACGAACCTTCGAGCACTTTGTGAAAATCAAAAAATGGAATTTTTGGAATTTCTTCTATTTTCTCTTTTACTATGACAGATCTCGCATTTCGGCACTTTGTGAACAACAAAACGTACCCACGAACATTTTGTGAAAATCAAAAAATTGAATTTTTATGGAATTTTTTTTCTTTTTTCTTTTTTACTGTAACAGATTTTTCAGTTCGGTAACAACAAAACGTACCCACGAACATTTTATGAAAATAAATAAATTGAAATTTTTTTAATTTTTTTCCTTTTTATCTTTTACTATGACAGATCTCGCATTTCGGCACTTTGTGAAAATCAAAAATTGAAATTTTTGAATTTTTTTTTCTCTTTTTTACTGTGACTGATCTTTCAGTTCGGTAACAACAAAACGTACACACGAACATTTTGTGAAAATCAAAAAATTGAAATTTTTTCCTTTTTTCTCTTTTACTATGACAGATCTTTCAGTTCAGTAACAACAAACGAACATACGAGCACTTTGTAAAAATCAAAGAATG
This sequence comes from Geotrupes spiniger, assembly GCA_959613385.1. Classification (NCBI taxonomy): domain Eukaryota; kingdom Metazoa; phylum Arthropoda; class Insecta; order Coleoptera; family Geotrupidae; genus Geotrupes; species Geotrupes spiniger. The sequence continues at coordinate 37,207 of CAUIJQ010000050.1, forward strand.
AAATTTTTGGAGTTTCTTCTTTTTTCTCTTTTACTATCGACCATTTTGTGGAAATCAAAAAATTGAAATTTTTTTTCTTTTTTCTCTTTTACTATGACTGATCTTTCAGTTCAGTAACAACAAACGAATCTACGAGCACTTTGTGAAAATCAAATAATGTAATTTTTAGAATTTCTTCTTTTTTCTCTTTTACTATGACAGATCTCGCATTTCTGCACTTTGTGAAAATCAAAATTTGAAATTTTTGATTTTTTTTTCTTTTTTACTGTGACAGATCTTTCAGTTCAGTAACAACAAGCGAACCTACCAGCACTTTGTGAAAATCACAAAATGAAATTTTTATTTCTTCTTTTTTCTCTTTTACTATGACAGATTTCGCATTTCGGCCCTTTTTGAAATTCAAAAATTGAAATTTTTGAATTTTTTTTTCTTTTATACTGTGACTGATCTTTCAGTTCAGTAACAACAAACGAACCTACGAGCACTTTGTGAAAATCAAAAAATGAAATTTTGGAATTTCTTCTTTTTTCTCTTTTACTATGACAGATCTCGCATTTCGGCACTTTGTGAAAATCAAAAATTGAAATTTTTGAATTTTTTTTTCTCTTTTTTACTGTGACTGATCTTTCAGTTCGGTAACAACAAAACGTACCCAGAACATTTTGTGAAAATCAAAAAATTGAATTTTTATGAATTTTTTTTTCTTTTTTCTTTTTTACTGTAACAGATTTTTCAGTTCGGTAACAACAAAATGTACCCACGAACATTATATGAAAATAAATAAATTGAATTTTTTTTAATTTTTTCCCTTTTTATCTTTTACTATGACAGATCTTTCAGTTCAGTAACAACAAACGAACCTACGAGCATTTTGTGAAAATCAAAAAATTGATTTTTTTTTAATTTTTTTCTTTTTTCTCTTTTACTATGACAGATCTTTCAGTTCAGTAACAACAAACGAATATACGAGCACTTTGTGAAAATCAAAAAATGTAATTTTTGGAATTTCTTCTGTTTTCTCTTTTACTATGACAGATCTCGCATTTCTGCACTTTGTGAAAATCAAAAATTGAAATTTTTGAATTTTTTTTCTTTTTTACTATGACAGATCTTTCAGTTCAGTAACAACAAACGAATCTACGAGCACTGTGAAAATCAAAAAACGTAATTTTTGGAATTTCTTCTTTTTTCTCTTTTACTATGACAGATCTCGCATTTCGGCACTGTGTGAAAATCAAAAATTGAAATTTTTGAATTTTTTTCTCTTTTACTATGACAGATCTTTCAGTTCAGTAACAACAAACGAATCTACGAGCACTGTGAAAATCAAAAAACGTAATTTTTGGAATTTCTTCTTTTTTCTCTTTTACTATGACAGATCTCGCATTTCGGCACTGTGTGAAAATCAAAAATTGAAATTTTTGAATTTTTTTTCCTTTTTACTATGACAGATCTTTCAGTTCAGTAACAACAAACGAATCTACGAGCACTTTGTGAAAATCAAAAAATGTAATTTTTGGAATTTCTTCTTTTTTCTCTTTTACTATGGCAGATCTCGCATTTCGGCACTTTGTCAAAATCAAAAATTGAAATTTTTGATTTTTTTTTCTTTTTTACTGTGACTGATCTTTCAGTTCGGTAACAACAAAATGTACCCACGAACATTTTGTGAAAATCAAAAAATTGAAATTTTTGAAATTTTTTCCTTTTTTCTCTTTTTTATGACAGATCTTTCAGTTCAGTAACAAAAAACGAACCTACGACCACTTTGTGAAAATCAAAAAATGAAATTTTTTGAATTTCTTCTTTTTTCTCTTTTACTATGACAGATCTCGCATTTCGGCACTGTGTGAAAATCAAAAATTGAAATTTTTGATTTTTTTTTCTTTTTTACTGTGACTGATCTTTCAGTTCGGTAACAACAAAACGTACCTACGAACATTTTATGAAAATAAAAAAATTGGAATTAAAATTTTTTTTTTCTTTTTTCTCTTTTACTATGACAGATCTTTCAATTCAGTAACAACAAGCGAACCTACCAGAATTTTGTGAAAATCACAAAATGAAATTTTTATAATTTCTTCTGTTTTCTCTTTTACTTTGACAGATTTCGACACTTTGTGAAAATCAAAAATTGAAATTTTTGAATTTTTTTTTCTTTTTTACTGTAACAGATCTTTCAGTTCGGTAACAACAAAACGTACCCACGAGCATTTTGTGGAAATCAAAAAATTAAATTTTTGGAATTTCTTCTTTTTTCTCTTTTACTATTACAGATCTCGCATTTCGGCACATTGTGAAAATCAAAAATTGAAATTTTTGAATTTTTTTTCTTTTTTACTGTGGCAGATCTTTCAGTTCGGTAACAACAAAACGTACCCACAAAAATTTTGTGAAAATCAAAGAATAGAAATTTTTGAATTTTTTTCTTTTTTCTCTTTTACTATGACAGATCTCGCAATTCGGCACTTTGTGAACAACAAAACGTACCCACGAACATTTTGTGAAAATCAAAAAATTGAATTTTTATGAAATTTTTTTTCTTTTTTCTTTTTTACTGTAACAGATTTTTCAGTTCGGTAACAACAAAACGTACCCACGAACATTTTATGAAAATAAATAAATTGAAATTTTTTTTAATTTTTTCCCTTTTTATCTTTTACTATGACAGATCTTTCAGTTCAGTAACAACAAACGAACCTACGAGCACTTTGTGAAAATCAAAAAATGAAATTTTTGGAATTTCTTCTTTTTTCTCTTTTACTATGACAGATCTCGCATTTCGGCACTTTGTGAAAATCAAAAATTGAAATTTTTGAATTTTTTTTCTCTTTTTTACTGTGACTGATCTTTCAGTTCGGTAACAACAAAATGTACCCACGAACATTTTGTGAAAATCAAAAAATTGAATTTTTATGAATTTTTTTTTCTTTTTTCTTTTTTACTGTAACAGATTTTTCAGTTCGGTAACAACAAAACGTACCCACGAACATTATATGAAAATAAATAAATTGAAATTTTTTAAATTTTTTCCCTTTTTATCTTTTACTATGACAGATCTTTCAGTTCAGTAACAACAAACGAACCTACGAGCATTTTGTGAAAATCAAAAAAATTGATTTTTTTTAATTTTTTTCTTTTTTCTCTTTTACTATGACAGATCTTTCAGTTCAGTAACAACAAACGAATCTACGAGCACTTTGTGAAAATCAAAAAATGTAATTTTTGGAATTTCTTCTTTTTTCTCTTTTACTATGACAGATCTCGCATTTCTGCACTTTGTGAAAATCAAAAATTGAAATTTTTGAATTTTTTTTCTTTTTTACTATGACAGATCTTTCAGTTCAGTAACAACAAACGAATCTACGAGCACTGTGAAAATCAAAAAACGTAATTTTTGGAATTTCTTCTTTTTTCTCTTTTACTATGACAGATCTCGCATTTCGGCACTGTGTGAAAATCAAAAATTGAAATTTTTGAATTTTTTTTTCTTTTTTACTGTGACTGATCTTTCAGTTCGGTAACAACAAAACGTACCTACGAGCATTTTGTGAAAATCAAAAAATTGAAATTTTCGATTTTTTTTTACTTTATCACTTTTACTATGACAGATCTTTCAGTTCAGTGACAACAAACGAACCTACGAGCATTTTGTGAAAATCAAAAAATGAAATTTTTGAATTTCTTCTTTTTTCTCTTTTACTATGACAGATCTCGCATTTCTACACTTTGTGAAAATCAAAAATTGAAATTTTTTAAATTTTTTTCTTTTTTCTTTTTTACTGTAACAGATCTTTCAGCTCGCTAACAACAAAACGTACCTACGAGCATTTTGTGAAAATCAAAAAATTGAAATTTTCGTTTTTTTTTATTTTATCACGTTTACTATGACAGATCTTTCAGTTCAGTAACAACAAATGAACCTACGAGCATTTTGTGAAAATCAAAAAATTGAATTTTTTTAAATTTTTTCCTTTTTTCTCTTTTACTATGACAGATCTTTTAGTTCAGTAACAACAAACGAACATACGAGCACTTTGTAAAAATCAAAGAATGAAATTTTTGGAGTTTCTTCTTTTTTCTCTTTTACTATCGAGCATTTTGTGGATATCAAAAAATTGAAATTTTTTAATTTTTTTCTTTTTTCTCTTTTAGTATGACAGATCTTTCAGTTCAGTAACAACAAACGAATCTACGAGCACTTTGTGAAAATCAAAAAATGTAATTTTTGGAATTTCTTCTTTTTTCTCTTTTACTATGACAGATCTCGCATTTCGGCACTGTGTGAAAATCAAAAATTGAAATTTTTGAATTTTTTTTCTTTTTTACTATGACAGATCTTTCAGTTCAGTAACAACAAACGAATCTAAGAGCACTTTGTGAAAATCAAAAAATGTAATTTTTGGAATATCTTCTTTTTTCTCTTTTACTATGGCAGATCTCGCATTTCGGCACTTTGTCAAAATCAAAAATTGAAATTTTTGATTTTTTTTTCTTTTTTACTGTGACTGATCTTTCAGTTCGGTAACAACAAAATGTACCCACGAACATTTTGTGAAAATCAAAAAATTGAATTTTTATGAAATTTTTTTTCTTTTTTCTTTTTTACTGTAACAGATTTTTCAGTTCGGTAACAACAAAACGTACCCACGAACATTTTATGAAAATAAATAAATTGAAATTAAATTTTTTTTTTCTTTTTTCTCTTTTACTATGACAGATCTTTCAATTCAGTAACAACAAGCGAACCTACAAGAATTTTGTGAAAATCACAAAATGAAATTTTTATAATTTCTTCTTTTTTCTCTTTTACTATGACAGATCTCGCATTTCGGCACTTTGTGAAAATCAAAAATTGAAATTTTTGAATTTTTTTTTCTTTTTTACTGTAACAGATCTTTCAGTTCTGTAACAACAAAACGTACCCACGAGCATTTTGTGGAAATCAAAAAATTAAATTTTTGGAATTTCTTCTTTTTTCTCTTTTACTATTACAGATCTCGCGTTTCAGCACATTGTGAAAATCAAAAATTGAAATTTTTGAATTTTTTTTCTTTTTTACTGTGGCAGATCTTTCAGTTCGGTAACAACAAAACGTACCCACAAAAATTTTGTGAAAATCAAAGAATAGAAATTTTTGAATTTTTTTTTCTTTTTTCTCTTTTACTATGACAGATCTCGCATTTCGGCACTTTGTGAACAACAAAACGTACCCACGAACATTTTGTGAAAATCAAAAAATTGAATTTTTATGATTTTTTTTTCTTTTTTCTTTTTTACTGTAACAGATTTTTCAGTTCGGTAACAACAAAACGTACCCACAAACATTTTATGAAAATAAATAAATTGAAATTTTTTTAATTTTTCCCTTTTTATCTTTTACTATGACAGATCTTTCAGTTCAGTAACAACAAACGAACCTACGAGCACTTTGTGAAAATCAAAAAATGAAATTTTTGGAATTTCTTCTTTTTTCTCTTTTACTATGACAGATCTCGCATTTCGGCACTTTGTGAAAATCAAAAATTGAAATTTTTGATTTTTTTTTCTCTTTTTTAATGTGACTGATCTTTCAGTTCGGTAACAACAAAACGTACCCACGAACATTTTGTGAAAATCAAAAAATTGAATTTTTATGATTTTTTTTTCTTTTTTCTTTTTTACTGTAACAGATCTTTCAGTTCAGTAACAACAAACGAACCTACGAGCATTTTGTGAAAATCAAAAAATTGAATTTTTTTTAATTTTTTTCTTTTTTCTCTTTTACTATGACAGATCTTTTAGTTCAGTAACAACAAACGAACATACGAGCACTTTGTAAAAATCAAAGAATGAAATTTTTGGAGTTTCTTCTTTTTTCTCTTTTACTATCGAGCATTTTGTGGAAATCAAAAAATTGAAATTTTTAATTTTTTTTCTTTTTTCTCTTTTACTATGACAGATCTTTCAGTTCAGTAACAACAAACGAATCTACGAGCACTATGTGAAAATCAAATAATGTAATTTTTGGAATTTCTTCTTTTTTCTCTTTTACTATGACAGATCTCGCATTTCTGCACTTTGTGAAAATCAAAAATTGAAATTTTTGATTTTTTTTTCTTTTTTACTGTGACAGATCTTTCAGTTCAGTAACAACAAGCGAACCTACCAGCACTTTGTGAAAATCACAAAATGAAATTTTTATTTCTTCTTTTTTCTCTTTTACTATGACAGATTTCGCATTTCGGCCCTTTTTGAAAATCAAAAATTGAAATTTTTGAATTTTTTTTTCTTTTATACTGTGACTGATCTTTCAGTTCAGTAACAACAAACGAACCTACGAGCACTTTGTGAAAATCAAAAAATGAAATTTTTGGAATTTCTTCTACTTTCTCTTTAACTATGACAGATCTCGCATTTCGGCACTGTGTGAAAATCAAAAATTGAAATTTTTGAATTTTTTTTTCTTTTTTACTGTGACTGATTTTTCAGTTCGGTAACAACAAAACGTACCTACGAGCATTTTGTGAAAATCAAAAAATTGAAATTTTCGATTTTTTTTACATTATCACTTTTATTATGACAGATCTTTCAGTTCAGTGACAACAAACGAACCTACGAGCATTTTGTGAAAATCAAAAAATGAAATTTTTGGAATTTCTTCTTTTTTCTCTTTTACTATGACAGATCTAGCATTTCGGATTTTGTGAAAATCAAAAATTGAAATTTTTGAATTTTTTTTCTTTTTTCTTTTTTACTTTAACAGATCTTTCAGTTCGGTAACAACAAAACGTACCCACGAACATTTTATGAATATAAAAAAATTGAAATTTTTTAAATTTTTTTCCATTTTCTCTTTTACTATGACAGATCTTTCAGTTCAGTAACAACAAACGAACCTTCGAGCACTTTGTGAAAATCAAAAAATGAAATTTTTGGAATTTCTTCTTTTTTCTCTTTTACTATGACAGATCTAGCATTTCGGTCTTTGTGAAAATCAAAAATTGAAATTTTTGAATTTTTTTTCTCTTTTTACTGTGACTGTTCTTTCAGTTCGGTAACAACAAAACGTACACACGAGCATTTTGTGAAAATCATTAAATTGAAATTTTTGAAATTTTTTTCTTTTTTCTCTTTTACTATGACAGATCTTTCAGTTCAGTAACAACAAACGAACCTACGAGCATTTTGTGAAAATCAAAAAATTGAATTTTTTTAAATTTTTTCCTTTTTTCTCTTTTACTATGACAGATCTCGCATTTCTGCAGTTTGTGAAAATCAAAAATTGAAATTTTCGAATTTTTTTTCTTTTTTACTATGACAGATCTTTCAGTTCAGTAACAACAAACGAATCTACGAGCACTTTGTGAAAATCAAAAAACGTAATTTTTGGAATTTCTTCTTTTTTCTCTTTTACTATGACAGATCTCGCATTTCGGCACTGTGTGAAAATCAAAAATTGAAATTTTTGAATTTTTTTTCTTTTTTACTATGACAGATCTTTCAGTTCAGTAACAACAAACGAATCTACGAGCACTTTGTGAAAATCAAAAAATGTAATTTTTGGAATTTCTTCTTTTTTCTCTTTTACTATGGCAGATCTCGCATTTCGGCACTTTGTGAAAATCAAAAATTGAAATTTTTGATTTTTTTCTTTTTTACTGTGACTGATCTTTCAGTTCGGTAACAACAAAATGTACCCACGAACATTTTGTGAAAATCAAAAAATTGAAATTTTTTCCTTTTTTCTCTTTTACTATGACAGATCTTTCAGTTCAGTAACAACAAACGAACGCATTTCGGCACTGTGTGAAAATCAAAAATTGAAATTTTTTATTTTTTTTTCTTTTTTACTGTGACTGATCTTTCAGTTCGGTAACAACAAAACGTACCTACGAACATTTTATGAAAATAAAAAAATTGAAATTTAATTTTTTTTTTCTTTTTTCTCTTTTACTATGACAGATCTTTCAATTCAGTAACCACAAACGAACCTACGAGCACTTTGTGAAAATCAAAAAATGAAATTTTTGGAATTTCTTCTTTTTTCTCTTTTACTATGACAGATCTTTCAGTTCAGTAACAACAAACGAACCTTCGAGCACTTTGTGAAAATCAAAAAATGAAATTTTTGGAATTTCTTCTTTTTTCTCTTTTACTATGACAGATCTAGCATTTCGGTCTTTGTGAAAATCAAAAATTGAAATTTTTGAATTTTTTTTCTCTTTTTTACTGTGACTGTTCTTTCAGTTCGGTAACAACAAAACGTACACACGAACATTTTGTGAAAATCATTAAATTGAAATTTTTGAAATTTTTTTCTTTTTTCTCTTTTACTATGACAGATCTTTCAGTTCAGTAACAACAAACGAACCTACGAGCATTTTGTGAAAATCAAAAAATTGAATTTTTTTTTAATTTTTTTCTTTTTTCTCTTTTACTATGACAGATCTTTTAGTTCAGTAACAACAAACGAACATACGAGCACTTTGTAAAAATCAAAGAATGAAATTTTTGGAGTTTCTTCTTTTTTCTCTTTTACTATCGAGCATTTTGTGGAAATCAAAAAATTGAAATTTTTAATTTTTTTTCTTTTTTCTCTTTTACTATGACAGATCTTTCAGTTCAGTAACAACAAGCGAACCTACCAGCACTTTGTGAAAATCACAAAATGAAATTTTTATTTCTTCTTTTTTCTCTTTTACTATGACAGATTTCGCATTTCGGCCCTTTTTGAAAATCAAAAATTGAAATTTTTGAATTTTTTTTTCTTTTATACTGTGACTGATCTTTCAGTTCAGTAACAACAAACGATCCTACGAGCACTTTGTGAAAATCAAAAAATGAAATTTTTGGAATTTCTTCTACTTTCTCTTTAACTATGACAGATCTCGCATTTCGGCACTGTGTGAAAATCAAAAATTGAAATTTTTGATTTTTTTTTTCTTTTTTACTGTGACTGATTTTTCAGTTCGGTAACAACAAAACGTACCTACGAGCATTTTGTGAAAATCAAAAAATTGAAATTTTCGATTTTTTTTACATTATCACTTTTATTATGACAGATCTTTCAGTTCAGTGACAACAAACGAACCTACGAGCATTTTGTGAAAATCAAAAAATGAAATTTTTGGAATTTCTTCTTTTTTCTCTTTTACTATGACAGATCTAGCATTTCGGATTTTGTGAAAATCAAAAATTGAAATTTTTGAATTTTTTTTCTTTTTTCTTTTTTACTTTAACAGATCTTTCAGTTCGGTAACAACAAAACGTACCCACGAACATTTTATGAATATAAAAAAATTGAAATTTTTTAAATTTTTTTCCATTTTCTCTTTTACTATGACAGATCTTTCAGTTCAGTAACAACAAACGAACCTTCGAGCACTTTGTGAAAATCAAAAAATGAAATTTTTGGAATTTCTTGTTTTTTCTCTTTTACTATGACAGATCTAGCATTTCGGTCTTTGTGAAAATCAAAAATTGAAATTTTTGAATTTTTTTTCTCTTTTTTACTGTGACTGTTCTTTCAGTTCGGTAACAACAAAACGTACACACGAACATTTTGTGAAAATCATTAAATTGAAATTTTTGAAATTTTTTTCTTATTTCTCTTTTACTATGACAGATCTTTCAGTTCAGTAACAACAAACGAACCTACGAGCATTTTGTGAAAATCAAAAAATTGAATTTTTTTAAATTTTTTCCTTTTTTCTCTTTTACTATGACAGATCTCGCATTTCTGCAGTTTGTGAAAATCAAAAATTGAAATTTTCGAATTTTTTTCTTTTTTACTATGACAGATCTTTCAGTTCAGTAACAACAAACGAATCTACGAGCACTTTGTGAAAATCAAAAAACGTAATTTTTGGAATTTCTTCTTTTTTCTCTTTTACTATGACAGATCTCGCATTTCGGCACTGTGTGAAAATCAAAAATTGAAATTTTTGAATTTTTTTTCTTTTTTACTATGACAGATCTTTCAGTTCAGTAACAACAAACGAATCTACGAGCACTTTGTGAAAATCAAAAAATGTAATTTTTGGAATTTCTTCTTTTTTCTCTTTTACTATGGCAGATCTCGCATTTCGGCACTTTGTGAAAATCAAAAATTGAAATTTTTGATTTTTTTCTTTTTTACTGTGACTGATCTTTCAGTTCGGTAACAACAAAATGTACCCACGAACATTTTGTGAAAATCAAAAAATTGAAATTTTTTCCTTTTTTCTCTTTTACTATGACAGATCTTTCAGTTCAGTAACAACAAACGAACGCATTTCGGCACTGTGTGAAAATCAAAAATTGAAATTTTTTATTTTTTTTTCTTTTTTACTGTGACTGATCTTTCAGTTCGGTAACAACAAAACGTACCTACGAACATTTTATGAAAATAAAAAAATTGAAATTTAATTTTTTTTTTCTTTTTTCTCTTTTACTATGACAGATCTTTCAATTCAGTAACCACAAACGAACCTACGAGCACTTTGTGAAAATCAAAAAATGAAATTTTTGGAATTTCTTCTTTTTTCTCTTTTACTATGACAGATCTTTCAGTTCAGTAACAACAAACGAACCTTCGAGCACTTTGTGAAAATCAAAAAATGAAATTTTTGGAATTTCTTCTTTTTTCTCTTTTACTATGACAGATCTAGCATTTCGGTCTTTGTGAAAATCAAAAATTGAAATTTTTGAATTTTTTTTCTCTTTTTTACTGTGACTGTTCTTTCAGTTCGGTAACAACAAAACGTACACACGAACATTTTGTGAAAATCATTAAATTGAAATTTTTGAAATTTTTTTCTTTTTTCTCTTTTACTATGACAGATCTTTCAGTTCAGTAACAACAAACGAACCTACGAGCATTTTGTGAAAATCAAAAAATTGAATTTTTTTAAATTTTTTCCTTTTTTCTCTTTTACTATGACAGATCTCGCATTTCTGCAGTTTGTGAAAATCAAAAATTGAAATTTTCGAATTTTTTTTCTTTTTTACTATGACAGATCTTTCAGTTCAGTAACAACAAACGAATCTACGAGCACTTTGTGAAAATCAAAAAACGTAATTTTTGGAATTTCTTCTTTTTTCTCTTTTACTATGACAGATCTCGCATTTCGGCACTGTGTGAAAATCAAAAATTGAAATTTTTGAATTTTTTTTCTTTTTTACTATGACAGATCTTTCAGTTCAGTAACAACAAACGAATCTACGAGCACTTTGTGAAAATCAAAAAATGTAATTTTTGGAATTTCTTCTTTTTTCTCTTTTACTATGGCAGATCTCGCATTTCGGCACTTTGTGAAAATCAAAAATTGAAATTTTTGATTTTTTTTCTTTTTTACTGTGACTGATCTTTCAGTTCGGTAACAACAAAATGTACCCACGAACATTTTGTGAAAATCAAAAAATTGAAATTTTTTCCTTTTTTCTCTTTTACTATGACAGATCTTTCAGTTCAGTAACAACAAACGAACGCATTTCGGCACTGTGTGAAAATCAAAAATTGAAATTTTTTATTTTTTTTTCTTTTTTACTGTGACTGATCTTTCAGTTCGGTAACAACAAAACGTACCTACGAACATTTTATGAAAATAAAAAAATTGAAATTTAATTTTTTTTTTCTTTTTTCTCTTTTACTATGACAGATCTTTCAATTCAGTAACAACAAACGAACCTACGAGCACTTTGTGAAAATCAAAAAATGAAATTTTTGGAATTTCTTCTTTTTTCTCTTTTACTATGACAGATCTCTCATTTCGGCACTGTGTGAAAATCAAAAATTGAAATTTTTGAATTTTTTTTTCTTTTTTACAGTAACAGATATTTCAGCTCGCTAACAACAAAACGAGCATTTTGTGAAAATCAAAAAATTGAAATTTTCGTTTTTTTTTTATTTTATCACTTTTACTATGACAGATCTTTCAGTTCAGTAATAACAAACGAACCTACGAGCACTTTGTGAAAATCAAAAAATGAAATTTTTGGAATTGCTTCTTTTTTCTCTTTTACTATGACGTATCTCGCATTTCGGCACTTTGTGAAAATCAAAAATTGAAGTTTTTGAAATTTTTTTCTTTTTTCTTTTTTACTGTAACAGATCTTTCAGTTCAGTAACAACAAACGAACCTACGAGCACTTTGTGAAAATCAAAAAATGACATTTTTGGAATTTCTTCTTTTTTCTCTTTTACTATGACAGATCTCGCATTTCGGCACTTTGTGAAAATCAAAAATTGAAATTTTTGAATTTTTTTTTTCTTTTTTACTGTGACTGATCTTTCAGTTCGGCAACAACAAAACGTATCTACGAACATTTTATGAAAATAAAAAAATTGAAATTTTTAAATTTTTTTTTTCTTTTTTCTCTTTTACTATGACAGATCTTTCAGTTCAGTAACAACAAGCGAACCTACCAGCACTTTGTGAAAATCAAAAAATGAAATTTTGGAATTTCTTCTTTTTTCTCTTTTTCTATGACAGATCTCGCATTTCGGCACTGTGTGAAAATCAAAAATTGAAATTTTTGAATTTTTTTTTCTTTTTTACTGTGACTGATCTTTCAGTTCGGTAACAACAAAACGTACCTACGAGCATTTTGTGAAAATCAAAAAATTGAAATTTTTGATTTTTTTTTACATTATCACTTTTACTATGACAGATCTTTCAGTTCAGTGACAACAAACGAACCTACGAGCATTTTGTGAAAATCAAAAAAAGAAATTTTTGGAATTTCTTCTTTTTTCTCTTTTACTATGACAGATCTAGCATTTCTACACTTTGTGAAAATCAAAAATTGAAATTTTTGAAATTTTTTTCTTTTTTCTTTTTTACTGTAACAGATCTTTCAGTTCGGTAACAACAAAACGTACCCACGAATGTTTTATGAAAATAAATAAATTGAAATTTTTTTAATTTTTTCCCTTTTTATCTTTTACTATGACAGATCTTTCAGTTCAGTATCAACAAACGAACCTACGAGCACTTTGTGAAAATCAAAAAATGAAATTTTTGGAATTTCTTCTACTTTCTCTTTTACTATGACATATCTCGCATTTCGGCACTTTGTGAAAATCAAAAATTGAAATTTTTGAATTTTTTTTTCTTTTTTACTGTGACTGATCTTTCAGTTCGGTAACAACAAAACGTACCTACGAGCATTTTGTGAAAATCAAAAAATTGAAATTTTCGTTTTTTTTTATTTTATCACTTTTACTATGACAGATCTTTCAGTTCAGTGACAACAAACGAACCTACGAGCATTTTGTGAAAATCAACAAATGAAATTTTTGGAATTTCTTCTTTTTTCTCTTTTACTATGACAGATCTAGCATTTCGGATTTTGTGAAAATCAAAAATTGAAATTTTTGAATTTTTTTTCTTTTTTCTTTTTTACTTTAACAGATCTTTCAGTTCGGTAACAACAAAACGTACCCACGAACATTTTATGAAAATAAAAAAATTGAAATTTTTTAAATTTTTTTCCATTTTCTCTTTTACTATGACAGATCTTTCAGTTCAGTAACAACAAACGAACCTTCGAGCACTTTGTGAAAATCAAAAAATGAAATTTTTGGAATTTCTTCTTTTTTCTCTTTTACTATGACAGATCTCGCATTTCTGCAGTTTGTGAAAATCAAAAATTGAAATTTTCGAATTTTTTTTCTCTTTTACTATGACAGATCTTTCAGTTCAGTAACAACAAGCGAACCTACCAGCACTTTGTGAAAATCAAAAAATGAAATTTTTGGAATTTCTTCTTTTTTCTCTTTTACTATGACAGATCTCGCATTTCGGCACTGTGTGAAAATCAAAAATTGAAATTTTTGAATTTTTTTTTCTTTTTTACTGTGACTGATCTTTCAGTTCGGTAACAACAAAACGTACCTACGAGCATTTTGTGAAAATCAAAAAATTGAAATTTTTGATTTTTTTTTACATTATCACTTTTACTATGACAGATCTTTCAGTTCAGTGACAACAAACGAACCTACGAGCATTTTGTGAAAATCAAAAAAAGAAATTTTTGGAATTTCTTCTTTTTTCTCTTTTACTATGACAGATCTAGCATTTCTACACTTTGTGAAAATCAAAAATTGAAATTTTTGAAATTTTTTTCTTTTTTCTTTTTTACTTTAACAGATCTTTCAGTTCGGTAACAACAAAACGTACCCACGAACATTTTATGAAAATAAAAAAATTGAAATTTTTTAAATTTTTTTCCATTTTCTCTTTTACTATGACAGATCTTTCAGTTCAGTAACAACAAACGAACCTTCGAGCACTTTGTGAAAATCAAAAAATGAAATTTTTGGAATTTCTTCTTTTTTCTCTTTTACTATGACAGATCTCGCATTTCTGCAGTTTGTGAAAATCAAAAATTGAAATTTTCGAATTTTTTTTCTCTTTTACTATGACAGATCTTTCAGTTCAGTAACAACAAGCGAACCTACCAGCACTTTGTGAAAATCAAAAAATGAAATTTTTGGAATTTCTTCTTTTTTCTCTTTTACTATGACAGATCTCGCATTTCGGCACTGTGTGAAAATCAAAAATTGAAATTTTTGAATTTTTTTTTCTTTTTTACTGTGACTGATCTTTCAGTTCGGTAACAACAAAACGTACCTACGAGCATTTTGTGAAAATCAAAAAATTGAAATTTTTGATTTTTTTTTACATTATCACTTTTACTATGACAGATCTTTCAGTTCAGTGACAACAAACGAACCTACGAGCATTTTGTGAAAATCAAAAAATGAAATTTTTGGAATTTCTTCTTTTTTCTCTTTTACTATGACAGATCTAGCATTTCGGATTTTGTGAAAATCAAAAATTGAAATTTTTGAATTTCTTTTTCTTTTTTCTTTTTACTTTAACAGATCTTTCAGTTCGGTAACAACAAAACGTACCCACGAACATTTTATGAAAATAAAAAAATTGAAATTTTTTTAATTTTTTTCTTTTTTCTCTTTTACTATGACAGATCTTTTAGTTCAGTAACAACAAACGAACATACGAGCACTTTGTAAAAATCAAAGAATGAAATTTTTGGAGTTTCTTCTTTTTTCTCTTTTACTATCGAGCATTTTGTGGAAATCAAAAAATTGAAATTTTTATTTTTTTTTCTTTTTTCTCTTTTACTATGACAGATCTTTCAGTTCAGTAACAACAAACGAATATACGAGCACTATGTGAAAATCAAATAATGTAATTTTTGGAATTTCTTCTTTTTTCTCTTTTACTATGACAGATCTCGCATTTCTGCACTTTGTGAAAATCAAAAATTGAAATTTTTGATTTTTTTTTCTTTTTTACTGTGACAGATCTTTCAGTTCAGTAACAACAAGCGAACCTACCAGCACTTTGTGAAAATCACAAAATGAAATTTTTATTTCTTCTTTTTTCTCTTTTACTATGACAGATTTCGCATTTCGGCCCTTTTTGAAAATCAAAAATTGAAATTTTTGAATTTTTTTTTCTTTTATACTGTGACTGATCTTTCAGTTCGGTAACAACAAAACGTACCTACGAGCATTTTGTGAAAATCAAAAAATTGAAATTTTTGATTTTTTTTTACATTATCACTTTTACTATGACAGATCTTTCAGTTCAGTGACAACAAACGAACCTACGAGCATTTTGTGAAAATCAAAAAATGAAATTTTTGGAATTTCTTCTTTTTTCTCTTTTACTATGACAGATCTAGCATTTCGGATTTTGTGAAAATCAAAAATTGAAATTTTTGAATTTCTTTTTCTTTTTTCTTTTTTACTTTAACAGATCTTTCAGTTCGGTAACAACAAAACGTACCCACGAACATTTTATGAAAATAAAAAAATTGAAATTTTTTAATTTTTTTTCTTTTTTCTCTTTTACTATGACAGATCTTTTAGTTCAGTAACAACAAACGAACATACGAGCACTTTGTAAAAATCAAAGAATGAAATTTTTGGAGTTTCTTCTTTTTTCTCTTTTACTATCGAGCATTTTGTGGAAATCAAAAAATTGAAATTTTTATTTTTTTTTCTTTTTTCTCTTTTACTATGACAGATCTTTCAGTTCAGTAACAACAAACGAATCTACGAGCACTATGTGAAAATCAAATAATGTAATTTTTGGAATTTCTTCTTTTTTCTCTTTTACTATGACAGATCTCGCATTTCTGCACTTTGTGAAAATCAAAAATTGAAATTTTTGATTTTTTTTTCTTTTTTACTGTGACAGATCTTTCAGTTCAGTAACAACAAGCGAACCTACCAGCACTTTGTGAAAATCACAAAATGAAATTTTTATTTCTTCTTTTTTCTCTTTTACTATGACAGATTTCGCATTTCGGCCCTTTTTGAAAATCAAAAATTGAAATTTTTGAATTTTTTTTTCTTTTATACTGTGACTGATCTTTCAGTTCAGTAACAACAAACGAACCTACGAGCACTTTGTGAAAATCAAAAAATGAAATTTTTGGAATTTCTTCTACTTTCTCTTTAACTATGACAGATCTCGCATTTCGGCACTGTGTGAAAATCAAAAATTGAAATTTTTGAATTTTTTTTTTTTTTTTACTGTGACTGATCTTTCAGTTCGGTAACAACAAAACGTACCTACGAGCATTTTGTGAAAATCAAAAAATTGAAATTTTCGATTTTTTTTACATTATCACTTTTATTATGACAGATCTTTCAGTTCAGTGACAACAAACGAACCTACGAGCATTTTGTGAAAATCAAAAAATGAAATTTTTGGAATTTCTTCTTTTTTCTCTTTTACTATGACAGATCTAGCATTTCGGATTTTGTGAAAATCAAAAATTGAAATTTTTGAATTTTTTTTCTTTTTTCTTTTTTACTTTAACAGATCTTTCAGTTCGGTAACAACAAAACGTACCCACGAACATTTTATGAATATAAAAAAATTGAAATTTTTTTAATTTTTTTCCATTTTCTCTTTTACTATGACAGATCTTTCAGTTCAGTAACAACAAACGAACCTTCGAGCACTTTGTGAAAATCAAAAAATGAAATTTTTGGAATTTCTTCTTTTTTCTCTTTTACTATGACAGATCTCGCATTTCTGCAGTTTGTGAAAATCAAAAATTGAAATTTTCGAATTTTTTTTCTCTTTTACTATGACAGATCTTTCAGTTCAGTAACAACAAGCGAACCTACCAGCACTTTGTGAAAATCAAAAAATGAAATTTTTGGAATTTCTTCTTTTTTCTCTTTTACTATGACAGATCTCGCATTTCGGCACTGTGTGAAAATCAAAAATTGAAATTTTTGAATTTTTTTTTCTTTTTTACTGTGACTGATCTTTCAGTTCGGTAACAACAAAACGTACCTACGAGCATTTTGTGAAAATCAAAAAATTGAAATTTTTGATTTTTTTTTACATTATCACTTTTACTATGACAGATCTTTCAGTTCAGTGACAACAAACGAACCTACGAGCATTTTGTGAAAATCAAAAAATGAAATTTTTGGAATTTCTTCTTTTTTCTCTTTTACTATGACAGATCTAGCATTTCGGATTTTGTGAAAATCAAAAATTGAAATTTTTGAATTTCTTTTTCTTTTTTCTTTTTTACTTTAACAGATCTTTCAGTTCGGTAACAACAAAACGTACCCACGAACATTTTATGAAAATAAAAAAATTGAAATTTTTTTAATTTTTTTCTTTTTTCTCTTTTACTATGACAGATCTTTTAGTTCAGTAACAACAAACGAACATACGAGCACTTTGTAAAAATCAAAGAATGAAATTTTTGGAGTTTCTTCTTTTTTCTCTTTTACTATCGAGCATTTTGTGGAAATCAAAAAATTGAAATTTTTATTTTTTTTTCTTTTTTCTCTTTTACTATGACAGATCTTTCAGTTCAGTAACAACAAACGAATATACGAGCACTATGTGAAAATCAAATAATGTAATTTTTGGAATTTCTTCTTTTTTCTCTTTTACTATGACAGATCTCGCATTTCTGCACTTTGTGAAAATCAAAAATTGAAATTTTTGATTTTTTTTTCTTTTTTACTGTGACAGATCTTTCAGTTCAGTAACAACAAGCGAACCTACCAGCACTTTGTGAAAATCACAAAATGAAATTTTTATTTCTTCTTTTTTCTCTTTTACTATGACAGATTTCGCATTTCGGCCCTTTTTGAAAATCAAAAATTGAAATTTTTGAATTTTTTTTTCTTTTATACTGTGACTGATCTTTCAGTTCGGTAACAACAAAACGTACCTACGAGCATTTTGTGAAAATCAAAAAATTGAAATTTTTGATTTTTTTTTACATTATCACTTTTACTATGACAGATCTTTCAGTTCAGTGACAACAAACGAACCTACGAGCATTTTGTGAAAATCAAAAAATGAAATTTTTGGAATTTCTTCTTTTTTCTCTTTTACTATGACAGATCTAGCATTTCGGATTTTGTGAAAATCAAAAATTGAAATTTTTGAATTTCTTTTTCTTTTTTCTTTTTTACTTTAACAGATCTTTCAGTTCGGTAACAACAAAACGTACCCACGAACATTTTATGAAAATAAAAAAATTGAAATTTTTTAATTTTTTTTCTTTTTTCTCTTTTACTATGACAGATCTTTTAGTTCAGTAACAACAAACGAACATACGAGCACTTTGTAAAAATCAAAGAATGAAATTTTTGGAGTTTCTTCTTTTTTCTCTTTTACTATCGAGCATTTTGTGGAAATCAAAAAATTGAAATTTTTATTTTTTTTTCTTTTTTCTCTTTTACTATGACAGATCTTTCAGTTCAGTAACAACAAACGAATCTACGAGCACTATGTGAAAATCAAATAATGTAATTTTTGGAATTTCTTCTTTTTTCTCTTTTACTATGACAGATCTCGCATTTCTGCACTTTGTGAAAATCAAAAATTGAAATTTTTGATTTTTTTTTCTTTTTTACTGTGACAGATCTTTCAGTTCAGTAACAACAAGCGAACCTACCAGCACTTTGTGAAAATCACAAAATGAAATTTTTATTTCTTCTTTTTTCTCTTTTACTATGACAGATTTCGCATTTCGGCCCTTTTTGAAAATCAAAAATTGAAATTTTTGAATTTTTTTTTCTTTTATACTGTGACTGATCTTTCAGTTCAGTAACAACAAACGAACCTACGAGCACTTTGTGAAAATCAAAAAATGAAATTTTTGATTTTTTTTTACATTATCACTTTTACTATGACAGATCTTTCAGTTCAGTGACAACAAACGAACCTACGAGCATTTTGTGAAAATCAAAAAATGAAATTTTTGGAATTTCTTCTTTTTTCTCTTTTACTATGACAGATCTAGCATTTCGGATTTTGTGAAAATCAAAAATTGAAATTTTTGAATTTCTTTTTCTTTTTTCTTTTTTACTTTAACAGATCTTTCAGTTCGGTAACAACAAAACGTACCCACGAACATTTTATGAAAATAAAAAAATTGAAATTTTTTAATTTTTTTTCTTTTTTCTCTTTTACTATGACAGATCTTTTAGTTCAGTAACAACAAACGAACATACGAGCACTTTGTAAAAATCAAAGAATGAAATTTTTGGAGTTTCTTCTTTTTTCTCTTTTACTATCGAGCATTTTGTGGAAATCAAAAAATTGAAATTTTTATTTTTTTTTCTTTTTTCTCTTTTACTATGACAGATCTTTCAGTTCAGTAACAACAAACGAATCTACGAGCACTATGTGAAAATCAAATAATGTAATTTTTGGAATTTCTTCTTTTTTCTCTTTTACTATGACAGATCTCGCATTTCTGCACTTTGTGAAAATCAAAAATTGAAATTTTTGATTTTTTTTTCTTTTTTACTGTGACAGATCTTTCAGTTCAGTAACAACAAGCGAACCTACCAGCACTTTGTGAAAATCACAAAATGAAATTTTTATTTCTTCTTTTTTCTCTTTTACTATGACAGATTTCGCATTTCGGCCCTTTTTGAAAATCAAAAATTGAAATTTTTGAATTTTTTTTTCTTTTATACTGTGACTGATCTTTCAGTTCAGTAACAACAAACGAACCTACGAGCACTTTGTGAAAATCAAAAAATGAAATTTTTGATTTTTTTTTACATTATCACTTTTACTATGACAGATCTTTCAGTTCAGTGACAACAAACGAACCTACGAGCATTTTGTGAAAATCAAAAAATGAAATTTTTGGAATTTCTTCTTTTTTCTCTTTTACTATGACAGATCTAGCATTTCGGATTTTGTGAAAATCAAAAATTGAAATTTTTGAATTTCTTTTTCTTTTTTCTTTTTTACTTTAACAGATCTTTCAGTTCGGTAACAACAAAACGTACCCACGAACATTTTATGAAAATAAAAAAATTGAAATTTTTTAATTTTTTTTCTTTTTTCTCTTTTACTATGACAGATCTTTTAGTTCAGTAACAACAAACGAACATACGAGCACTTTGTAAAAATCAAAGAATGAAATTTTTGGAGTTTCTTCTTTTTTCTCTTTTACTATCGAGCATTTTGTGGAAATCAAAAAATTGAAATTTTTATTTTTTTTTCTTTTTTCTCTTTTACTATGACAGATCTTTCAGTTCAGTAACAACAAACGAATCTACGAGCACTATGTGAAAATCAAATAATGTAATTTTTGGAATTTCTTCTTTTTTCTCTTTTACTATGACAGATCTCGCATTTCTGCACTTTGTGAAAATCAAAAATTGAAATTTTTGATTTTTTTTTCTTTTTTACTGTGACAGATCTTTCAGTTCAGTAACAACAAGCGAACCTACCAGCACTTTGTGAAAATCACAAAATGAAATTTTTATTTCTTCTTTTTTCTCTTTTACTATGACAGATTTCGCATTTCGGCCCTTTTTGAAAATCAAAAATTGAAATTTTTGAATTTTTTTTTCTTTTATACTGTGACTGATCTTTCAGTTCAGTAACAACAAACGAACCTACGAGCACTTTGTGAAAATCAAAAAATGAAATTTTTGGAATTTCTTCTACTTTCTCTTTAACTATGACAGATCTCGCATTTCGGCACTGTGTGAAAATCAAAAATTGAAATTTTTGAATTTTTTTTTCTTTTTTACTGTGACTGATCTTTCAGTTCGGTAACAACAAAACGTACCTACGAGCATTTTGTGAAAATCAAAAAATTGAAATTTTCGATTTTTTTTACATTATCACTTTTATTATGACAGATCTTTCAGTTCAGTGACAACAAACGAACCTACGAGCATTTTGTGAAAATCAAAAAATGAAATTTTTGGAATTTCTTCTTTTTTCTCTTTTACTATGACAGATCTAGCATTTCGGATTTTGTGAAAATCAAAAATTGAAATTTTTGAATTTTTTTTCTTTTTTCTTTTTTACTTTAACAGATCTTTCAGTTCGGTAACAACAAAACGTACCCACGAACATTTTATGAATATAAAAAAATTGAAATTTTTTTAATTTTTTTCCATTTTCTCTTTTACTATGACAGATCTTTCAGTTCAGTAACAACAAACGAACCTTCGAGCACTTTGTGAAAATCAAAAAATGAAATTTTTGGAATTTCTTCTTTTTTCTCTTTTACTATGACAGATCTCGCATTTCTGCAGTTTGTGAAAATCAAAAATTGAAATTTTCGAATTTTTTTTCTCTTTTACTATGACAGATCTTTCAGTTCAGTAACAACAAGCGAACCTACCAGCACTTTGTGAAAATCAAAAAATGAAATTTTTGGAATTTCTTCTTTTTTCTCTTTTACTATGACAGATCTCGCATTTCGGCACTGTGTGAAAATCAAAAATTGAAATTTTTGAATTTTTTTTTCTTTTTTACTGTGACTGATCTTTCAGTTCGGTAACAACAAAACGTACCTACGAGCATTTTGTGAAAATCAAAAAATTGAAATTTTTGATTTTTTTTTACATTATCACTTTTACTATGACAGATCTTTCAGTTCAGTGACAACAAACGAACCTACGAGCATTTTGTGAAAATCAAAAAATGAAATTTTTGGAATTTCTTCTTTTTTCTCTTTTACTATGACAGATCTAGCATTTCGGATTTTGTGAAAATCAAAAATTGAAATTTTTGAATTTCTTTTTCTTTTTTCTTTTTTACTTTAACAGATCTTTCAGTTCGGTAACAACAAAACGTACCCACGAACATTTTATGAAAATAAAAAAATTGAAATTTTTTTAATTTTTTTCTTTTTTCTCTTTTACTATGACAGATCTTTTAGTTCAGTAACAACAAACGAACATACGAGCACTTTGTAAAAATCAAAGAATGAAATTTTTGGAGTTTCTTCTTTTTTCTCTTTTACTATCGAGCATTTTGTGGAAATCAAAAAATTGAAATTTTTATTTTTTTTTCTTTTTTCTCTTTTACTATGACAGATCTTTCAGTTCAGTAACAACAAACGAATATACGAGCACTATGTGAAAATCAAATAATGTAATTTTTGGAATTTCTTCTTTTTTCTCTTTTACTATGACAGATCTCGCATTTCTGCACTTTGTGAAAATCAAAAATTGAAATTTTTGATTTTTTTTTCTTTTTTACTGTGACAGATCTTTCAGTTCAGTAACAACAAGCGAACCTACCAGCACTTTGTGAAAATCACAAAATGAAATTTTTATTTCTTCTTTTTTCTCTTTTACTATGACAGATTTCGCATTTCGGCCCTTTTTGAAAATCAAAAATTGAAATTTTTGAATTTTTTTTTCTTTTATACTGTGACTGATCTTTCAGTTCGGTAACAACAAAACGTACCTACGAGCATTTTGTGAAAATCAAAAAATTGAAATTTTTGATTTTTTTTTACATTATCACTTTTACTATGACAGATCTTTCAGTTCAGTGACAACAAACGAACCTACGAGCATTTTGTGAAAATCAAAAAATGAAATTTTTGGAATTTCTTCTTTTTTCTCTTTTACTATGACAGATCTAGCATTTCGGATTTTGTGAAAATCAAAAATTGAAATTTTTGAATTTCTTTTTCTTTTTTCTTTTTTACTTTAACAGATCTTTCAGTTCGGTAACAACAAAACGTACCCACGAACATTTTATGAAAATAAAAAAATTGAAATTTTTTAATTTTTTTTCTTTTTTCTCTTTTACTATGACAGATCTTTTAGTTCAGTAACAACAAACGAACATACGAGCACTTTGTAAAAATCAAAGAATGAAATTTTTGGAGTTTCTTCTTTTTTCTCTTTTACTATCGAGCATTTTGTGGAAATCAAAAAATTGAAATTTTTATTTTTTTTTCTTTTTTCTCTTTTACTATGACAGATCTTTCAGTTCAGTAACAACAAACGAATCTACGAGCACTATGTGAAAATCAAATAATGTAATTTTTGGAATTTCTTCTTTTTTCTCTTTTACTATGACAGATCTCGCATTTCTGCACTTTGTGAAAATCAAAAATTGAAATTTTTGATTTTTTTTTCTTTTTTACTGTGACAGATCTTTCAGTTCAGTAACAACAAGCGAACCTACCAGCACTTTGTGAAAATCACAAAATGAAATTTTTATTTCTTCTTTTTTCTCTTTTACTATGACAGATTTCGCATTTCGGCCCTTTTTGAAAATCAAAAATTGAAATTTTTGAATTTTTTTTTCTTTTATACTGTGACTGATCTTTCAGTTCAGTAACAACAAACGAACCTACGAGCACTTTGTGAAAATCAAAAAATGAAATTTTTGGAATTTCTTCTACTTTCTCTTTAACTATGACAGATCTCGCATTTCGGCACTGTGTGAAAATCAAAAATTGAAATTTTTGAATTTTTTTTTCTTTTTTACTGTGACTGATCTTTCAGTTCGGTAACAACAAAACGTACCTACGAGCATTTTGTGAAAATCAAAAAATTGAAATTTTCGATTTTTTTTACATTATCACTTTTATTATGACAGATCTTTCAGTTCAGTGACAACAAACGAACCTACGAGCATTTTGTGAAAATCAAAAAATGAAATTTTTGGAATTTCTTCTTTTTTCTCTTTTACTATGACAGATCTAGCATTTCGGATTTTGTGAAAATCAAAAATTGAAATTTTTGAATTTTTTTTCTTTTTTCTTTTTTACTTTAACAGATCTTTCAGTTCGGTAACAACAAAACGTACCCACGAACATTTTATGAATATAAAAAAATTGAAATTTTTTTAATTTTTTTCCATTTTCTCTTTTACTATGACAGATCTTTCAGTTCAGTAACAACAAACGAACCTTCGAGCACTTTGTGAAAATCAAAAAATGAAATTTTTGGAATTTCTTCTTTTTTCTCTTTTACTATGACAGATCTCGCATTTCTGCAGTTTGTGAAAATCAAAAATTGAAATTTTCGAATTTTTTTTCTCTTTTACTATGACAGATCTTTCAGTTCAGTAACAACAAGCGAACCTACCAGCACTTTGTGAAAATCAAAAAATGAAATTTTTGGAATTTCTTCTTTTTTCTCTTTTACTATGACAGATCTCGCATTTCGGCACTGTGTGAAAATCAAAAATTGAAATTTTTGAATTTTTTTTTCTTTTTTACTGTGACTGATCTTTCAGTTCGGTAACAACAAAACGTACCTACGAGCATTTTGTGAAAATCAAAAAATTGAAATTTTTGATTTTTTTTTACATTATCACTTTTACTATGACAGATCTTTCAGTTCAGTGACAACAAACGAACCTACGAGCATTTTGTGAAAATCAAAAAATGAAATTTTTGGAATTTCTTCTTTTTTCTCTTTTACTATGACAGATCTAGCATTTCGGATTTTGTGAAAATCAAAAATTGAAATTTTTGAATTTCTTTTTCTTTTTTCTTTTTTACTTTAACAGATCTTTCAGTTCGGTAACAACAAAACGTACCCACGAACATTTTATGAAAATAAAAAAATTGAAATTTTTTTAATTTTTTTCTTTTTTCTCTTTTACTATGACAGATCTTTTAGTTCAGTAACAACAAACGAACATACGAGCACTTTGTAAAAATCAAAGAATGAAATTTTTGGAGTTTCTTCTTTTTTCTCTTTTACTATCGAGCATTTTGTGGAAATCAAAAAATTGAAATTTTTATTTTTTTTTCTTTTTTCTCTTTTACTATGACAGATCTTTCAGTTCAGTAACAACAAACGAATATACGAGCACTATGTGAAAATCAAATAATGTAATTTTTGGAATTTCTTCTTTTTTCTCTTTTACTATGACAGATCTCGCATTTCTGCACTTTGTGAAAATCAAAAATTGAAATTTTTGATTTTTTTTTCTTTTTTACTGTGACAGATCTTTCAGTTCAGTAACAACAAGCGAACCTACCAGCACTTTGTGAAAATCACAAAATGAAATTTTTATTTCTTCTTTTTTCTCTTTTACTATGACAGATTTCGCATTTCGGCCCTTTTTGAAAATCAAAAATTGAAATTTTTGAATTTTTTTTTCTTTTATACTGTGACTGATCTTTCAGTTCGGTAACAACAAAACGTACCTACGAGCATTTTGTGAAAATCAAAAAATTGAAATTTTTGATTTTTTTTTACATTATCACTTTTACTATGACAGATCTTTCAGTTCAGTGACAACAAACGAACCTACGAGCATTTTGTGAAAATCAAAAAATGAAATTTTTGGAATTTCTTCTTTTTTCTCTTTTACTATGACAGATCTAGCATTTCGGATTTTGTGAAAATCAAAAATTGAAATTTTTGAATTTCTTTTTCTTTTTTCTTTTTTACTTTAACAGATCTTTCAGTTCGGTAACAACAAAACGTACCCACGAACATTTTATGAAAATAAAAAAATTGAAATTTTTTAATTTTTTTTCTTTTTTCTCTTTTACTATGACAGATCTTTTAGTTCAGTAACAACAAACGAACATACGAGCACTTTGTAAAAATCAAAGAATGAAATTTTTGGAGTTTCTTCTTTTTTCTCTTTTACTATCGAGCATTTTGTGGAAATCAAAAAATTGAAATTTTTATTTTTTTTTCTTTTTTCTCTTTTACTATGACAGATCTTTCAGTTCAGTAACAACAAACGAATCTACGAGCACTATGTGAAAATCAAATAATGTAATTTTTGGAATTTCTTCTTTTTTCTCTTTTACTATGACAGATCTCGCATTTCTGCACTTTGTGAAAATCAAAAATTGAAATTTTTGATTTTTTTTTCTTTTTTACTGTGACAGATCTTTCAGTTCAGTAACAACAAGCGAACCTACCAGCACTTTGTGAAAATCACAAAATGAAATTTTTATTTCTTCTTTTTTCTCTTTTACTATGACAGATTTCGCATTTCGGCCCTTTTTGAAAATCAAAAATTGAAATTTTTGAATTTTTTTTTCTTTTATACTGTGACTGATCTTTCAGTTCAGTAACAACAAACGAACCTACGAGCACTTTGTGAAAATCAAAAAATGAAATTTTTGGAATTTCTTCTACTTTCTCTTTAACTATGACAGATCTCGCATTTCGGCACTGTGTGAAAATCAAAAATTGAAATTTTTGAATTTTTTTTTCTTTTTTACTGTGACTGATCTTTCAGTTCGGTAACAACAAAACGTACCTACGAGCATTTTGTGAAAATCAAAAAATTGAAATTTTCGATTTTTTTTACATTATCACTTTTATTATGACAGATCTTTCAGTTCAGTGACAACAAACGAACCTACGAGCATTTTGTGAAAATCAAAAAATGAAATTTTTGGAATTTCTTCTTTTTTCTCTTTTACTATGACAGATCTAGCATTTCGGATTTTGTGAAAATCAAAAATTGAAATTTTTGAATTTTTTTTCTTTTTTCTTTTTTACTTTAACAGATCTTTCAGTTCGGTAACAACAAAACGTACCCACGAACATTTTATGAATATAAAAAAATTGAAATTTTTTTAATTTTTTTCCATTTTCTCTTTTACTATGACAGATCTTTCAGTTCAGTAACAACAAACGAACCTTCGAGCACTTTGTGAAAATCAAAAAATGAAATTTTTGGAATTTCTTCTTTTTTCTCTTTTACTATGACAGATCTAGCATTTCGGTCTTTGTGAAAATCAAAAATTGAAATTTTTGAATTTTTTTTCTCTTTTTTACTGTTACTGTTCTTTCAGTTCGGTAACAACAAAACGTACACACGAACATTTTGTGAAAATCATTAAATTGAAATTTTTGAAATTTTTTTCTTTTTTCTCTTTTACTAAGACAGATCTTTCAGTTCAGTAACAACAAACGAACCTACGAGCATTTTGTGAAAATCAAAAAATTGAATTTTTTTAAATTTTTTCCTTTTTTCTCTTTTACTATGACAGATCTTTTAGTTCAGTAACAACAAACGAACATACGAGCACTTTGTAAAAATCAAAGAATGAAATTTTTGGAGTTTCTTCTTTTTTCTCTTTTACTATCGAGCATTTTGTGGAAATCAAAAAATTGAAATTTTTTAATTTTTTTCTTTTTTCTCTTTTACTATGACAGATCTCGCATTTCTGCAGTCTGTGAAAATCAAAAATTGAAATTTTTGAATTTTTTTTCTTTTTACTATGACAGATCTTTCAGTGCAGTAACAACAAACTAATCTACGAGCACTTTGTGAAAATCAAAAAATGTAATTTTTGGAATATCTTCTTTTTTCTCTTTTACTATGGCAGATCTCGCATTTCGGGACTTTGTGAAAATCAAAAATTGAAATTTTTGATTTTTTTTCTTTTTTACTGTGACTGATCTTTCAGTTCGGTAACAACAAAACGTACCTACGAACATTTTATGAAAATAAAAAAATTGAAATTAAAATTTTTTTTTTCTTTTTTCTCTTTTACTATGACAGATCTTTCAATTCAGTAACAACAAGCGAACCTACCAGAATTTTGTGAAAATCACAAAATGAAATTTTTATAATTTCTTCTTTTTTCTCTTTTACTATGACAGATCTCGCATTTCGGCACTTTGTGAAAATCAAAAATTGAAATTTTTGAATTTTTTTTTCTTTTTTACTGTAACAGATCTTTCAGTTCGGTAACAACAAAACGTACCGACGAGCATTTTGTGGAAATCAAAAAATGAAATTTTTGGAATTTCTTCTTTTTTCTCTTTTACTATTACAGATCTCGCATTTCGGCACATTGTGAAAATCAAAAATTGAAATTTTTGAATTTTTTTTTTTACTGTAGCAGATCTTTCAGTTCGGTAACAACAAAACGTACCCAGAAAAATTTTGTGAAAATCAAAGAATAGAAATTTTGAATTTTTTTTCTTTTTTCTCTTTTACTATGACAGATCTTTCAGTTCAGTAACAACAAACGAACCTTCGAGCACTTTGTGAAAATCAAAAAATGGAATTTTTGGAATTTCTTCTATTTTCTCTTTTACTATGACAGATCTCGCATTTCGGCACTTTGTGAACAACAAAACGTACCCACGAACATTTTGTGAAAATCAAAAAATTGAATTTTTATGGAATTTTTTTTCTTTTTTCTTTTTTACTGTAACAGATTTTGCAGTTCGGTAACAACAAAACGTACCCACGAACATTTTATGAAAATAAATAAATTGAAATTTTTTTAATTTTTTTCCTTTTTATCTTTTACTATGACAGATCTCGCATTTCGGCACTTTGTGAAAATCAAAAATTGAAATTTTTGAATTTTTTTTTCTCTTTTTTACTGTGACTGATCTTTCAGTTCGGTAACAACAAAACGTACACACGAACATTTTGTGAAAATCAAAAAATTGAAATTTTTTCCTTTTTTCTCTTTTACTATGACAGATCTTTCAGTTCAGTAACAACAAACGAACATACGAGCACTTTGTAAAAATCAAAGAATGAAATTTTTGGAGTTTCTTCTTTTTTCTCTTTTACTATCGACCATTTTGTGGAAATCAAAAAATTGAAATTTTTTTTCTTTTTTCTCTTTTACTATGACTGATCTTTCAGTTCAGTAACAACAAACGAATCTACGAGCACTTTGTGAAAATCAAATAATGTAATTATTAGAATTTCTCCTTTTTTGTCTTTTACTATGACAGATCTCGCATTTCTGCACTTTGTGAAAATCAAAATTTGAAATTTTTGATTTTTTTTTTCTTTTTTACTGTGACAGATCTTTCAGTTCAGTAACAACAAGCGAACCTACCAGCACTTTGTGAAAATCACAAAATGAAATTTTTATTTCTTCTTTTTTCTCTTTTACTATGACAGATTTCGCATTTCGGCCCTTTTTGAAATTCAAAAATTGAAATTTTTGAATTTTTTTTTCTTTTATACTGTGACTGATCTTTCAGTTCAGTAACAACAAACGAACCTACGAGCACTTTGTGAAAATCAAAAAATGAAATTTTTGGAATTTCTTCTACTTTCTCTTTTACTATGACAGATCTCGCATTTCGGCACTGTGTGAAAATCAAAAATTGAAATTTTTGAATTTTTTTTTCTTTTTTACTGTGACTGATCTTTCAGTTCGGTAACAACAAAACGTACCTACGAACATTTTGTGAAAATCAAAAAATTCAAATTTTCGATTTTTTTTTTACTTTATCACTTTTACTATGACAGATCTTTCAGTTCAGTGACAACAAACGAACCTACGAGCATTTTGTGAAAATCAAAAACTGAAATTTTTGGAATTTCTTCTTTTTTCTCTTTTACTATGACAGATCTAGCATTTCTACACTTTGTGAAAATCAAAAATTGAAATTTTTGAAATTTTTTTCTTTTTTCTTTTTTACTGTAACATATCTTTCAGTTCGGTAACAACAAAACGTACCCACGAACATTTTATGAAAATAAATAAATTGAAATTTTTTTAATTTTTTCCCTTTTTATCTTTTACTATGACAGATCTTTCAGTTCAGTAACAACAAACGAACCTACGAGCACTTTGTGAAAATTAAAAAATGAAATTTTTGGAATTTCTTCTTTTTTATCTTTTACTATGACAGATCTCGCATTTCGGCACTTTGTGAAAATCAAAAATTGAAATTTTTAAATTTTTTTTCTCTTTTTTACTGTGACAGATCTTTCAGTTCAGTAACAACAAGCGAACCTACCAGCACTTTGTGAAAATCACAAAATGAAATTTTTATTTCTTCTTTTTTCTCTTTTACTATGACAGATTTCGCATTTCGGCCCTTTTTGAAATTCAAAAATTGAAATTTTTGAATTTTTTTTTCTTTTATACTGATCTTTCAGTTCAGTAACAACAAACGAACGCATTTCGGCACTGTGAAAATCAAAAATTGAAATTTTTGATTTTTTTTTCTTTTTTACTGTGACTGATCTTTCAGTTCGGTAACAACAAAACGTACCTACGAACATTTTATGAAAATAAAAAAATTGAAATTAAAATTTTTTTTTCTTTTTTCTTTTTTACTATGACAGATCTTTCAATTCAGTAACAACAAACGAACCTACGAGCACTTTGTGAAAATCAAAAAATGAAATTTTTGGAATTTCTTCTTTTTTCTCTTTTACTATGACAGATCTCGCATTTCGGCACTGTGTGAAAATCAAAAATTGAAATTTTTGAATTTTTTTTCTGTTTTACTGTGACTGATATTTCAGTTCGGTAACAACAAAACGTACCTACGAGCATTTTGTGAAAATCAAAAAATTGAAATTTTCGATTTTTTTTTACTTTATCACTTTTACTATGACAGATCTTTCAGTTCAGTGACAACAAACGAACCTACGAGCATTTTGTGAAAATCAAAAAATGAAATTTTTGGAATTTCTTCTTTTTTCTCTTTTACTATGACAGATCTTGCATTCGGCACTGTGTGAAAATCAAAAATTGAAATTTTTGAATTTTTTTTCTTTTTACTATGACAGATCTTTCAGTGCAGTAACAACAAACTAATCTACGAGCACTTTGTGAAAATCAAAAAATGTAATTTTTGGAATATCTTCTTTTTTCTCTTTTACTATGGCAGATCTCGCATTTCGGGACTTTGTGAAAATCAAAAATTGAAATTTTTGATTTTTTTTCTTTTTTACTGTGACTGATCTTTCAGTTCGGTAACAACAAAACGTACCTACGAACATTTTATGAAAATAAAAAAATTGAAATTAAAATTTTTTTTTTCTTTTTTCTCTTTTACTATGACAGATCTTTCAATTCAGTAACAACAAGCGAACCTACCAGAATTTTGTGAAAATCACAAAATGAAATTTTTATAATTTCTTCTTTTTTCTCTTTTACTATGACAGATCTCGCATTTCGGCACTTTGTGAAAATCAAAAATTGAAATTTTTGAATTTTTTTTTCTTTTTTACTGTAACAGATCTTTCAGTTCGGTAACAACAAAACGTACCGACGAGCATTTTGTGGAAATCAAAAAATGAAATTTTTGGAATTTCTTCTTTTTTCTCTTTTACTATTACAGATCTCGCATTTCGGCACATTGTGAAAATCAAAAATTGAAATTTTTGAATTTTTTTTTTTACTGTGACAGATCTTTCAGTTCAGTAACAACAAGCGAACCTACCAGCACTTTGTGAAAATCACAAAATGAAATTTTTATTTCTTCTTTTTTCTCTTTTACTATGACAGATTTCGCATTTCGGCCCTTTTTGAAATTCAAAAATTGAAATTTTTGAATTTTTTTTTCTTTTATACTGATCTTTCAGTTCAGTAACAACAAACGAACGCATTTCGGCACTGTGTGAAAATCAAAAATTGAAATTTTTGATTTTTTTTTCTTTTTTACTGTGACTGATCTTTCAGTTCGGTAACAACAAAACGTACCTACGAACATTTTATGAAAATAAAAAAATTGAAATTTAAATTTTTTTTTCTTTTTTCTTTTTTACTATGACAGATCTTTCAATTCAGTAACAACAAACGAACCTACGAGCACTTTGTGAAAATCAAAAAATGAAATTTTTGGAATTTCTTCTTTTTTCTCTTTTACTATGACAGATCTCGCATTTCGGCACTGTGTGAAAATCAAAAATTGAAATTTTTGAATTTTTTTTCTGTTTTACTGTGACTGATATTTCAGTTCGGTAACAACAAAACGTACCTACGAGCATTTTGTGAAAATCAAAAAATTGAAATTTTCGATTTTTTTTTACTTTATCACTTTTACTATGACAGATCTTTCAGTTCAGTGACAACAAACGAACCTACGAGCATTTTGTGAAAATCAAAAAATGAAATTTTTGGAATTTCTTCTTTTTTCTCTTTTACTATGACAGATCTTGCATTTCGGCACTGTGTGAAAATCAAAAATTGAAATTTTTGAATTTTTTTTCTTTTTACTATGACAGATCTTTCAGTGCAGTAACAACAAACTAATCTACGAGCACTTTGTGAAAATCAAAAAATGTAATTTTTGGAATATCTTCTTTTTTCTCTTTTACTATGGCAGATCTCGCATTTCGGGACTTTGTGAAAATCAAAAATTGAAATTTTTGATTTTTTTTCTTTTTTACTGTGACTGATCTTTCAGTTCGGTAACAACAAAACGTACCTACGAACATTTTATGAAAATAAAAAAATTGAAATTAAAATTTTTTTTTTCTTTTTTCTCTTTTACTATGACAGATCTTTCAATTCAGTAACAACAAGCGAACCTACCAGAATTTTGTGAAAATCACAAAATGAAATTTTTATAATTTCTTCTTTTTTCTCTTTTACTATGACAGATCTCGCATTTCGGCACTTTGTGAAAATCAAAAATTGAAATTTTTGAATTTTTTTTTCTTTTTTACTGTAACAGATCTTTCAGTTCGGTAACAACAAAACGTACCGACGAGCATTTTGTGGAAATCAAAAAATGAAATTTTTGGAATTTCTTCTTTTTTCTCTTTTACTATTACAGATCTCGCATTTCGGCACATTGTGAAAATCAAAAATTGAAATTTTTGAATTTTTTTTTTTACTGTAGCAGATCTTTCAGTTCGGTAACAACAAAACGTACCCAGAAAAATTTTGTGAAAATCAAAGAATAGAAATTTTGAATTTTTTTTCTTTTTTCTCTTTTACTATGACAGATCTTTCAGTTCAGTAACAACAAACGAACCTTCGAGCACTTTGTGAAAATCAAAAAATGGAATTTTTGGAATTTCTTCTATTTTCTCTTTTACTATGACAGATCTCGCATTTCGGCACTTTGTGAACAACAAAACGTACCCACGAACATTTTGTGAAAATCAAAAAATTGAATTTTTATGGAATTTTTTTTCTTTTTTCTTTTTTACTGTAACAGATTTTTCAGTTCGGTAACAACAAAACGTACCCACGAACATTTTATGAAAATAAATAAATTGAAATTTTTTTAATTTTTTTCCTTTTTATCTTTTACTATGACAGATCTCGCATTTCGGCACTTTGTGAAAATCAAAAATTGAAATTTTTGAATTTTTTTTTCTCTTTTTTACTGTGACTGATCTTTCAGTTCGGTAACAACAAAACGTACACACGAACATTTTGTGAAAATCAAAAAATTGAAATTTTTTCCTTTTTTCTCTTTTACTATGACAGATCTTTCAGTTCAGTAACAACAAACGAACATACGAGCACTTTGTAAAAATCAAAGAATGAAATTTTTGGAGTTTCTTCTTTTTTCTCTTTTACTATCGACCATTTTGTGGAAATCAAAAAATTGAAATTTTTTTTCTTTTTTCTCTTTTACTATGACTGATCTTTCAGTTCAGTAACAACAAACGAATCTACGAGCACTTTGTGAAAATCAAATAATGTAATTTTTAGAATTTCTCCTTTTTTGTCTTTTACTATGACAGATCTCGCATTTCTGCACTTTGTGAAAATCAAAATTTGAAATTTTTGATTTTTTTTTTCTTTTTTACTGTGACAGATCTTTCAGTTCAGTAACAACAAGCGAACCTACCAGCACTTTGTGAAAATCACAAAATGAAATTTTTATTTCTTCTTTTTTCTCTTTTACTATGACAGATTTCGCATTTCGGCCCTTTTTGAAATTCAAAAATTGAAATTTTTGAATTTTTTTTTCTTTTATACTGTGACTGATCTTTCAGTTCAGTAACAACAAACGAACCTACGAGCACTTTGTGAAAATCAAAAAATGAAATTTTTGGAATTTCTTCTACTTTCTCTTTTACTATGACAGATCTCGCATTTCGGCACTGTGTGAAAATCAAAAATTGAAATTTTTGAATTTTTTTTTCTTTTTTACTGTGACTGATCTTTCAGTTCGGTAACAACAAAACGTACCTACGAACATTTTGTGAAAATCAAAAAATTGAAATTTTCGATTTTTTTTTTACTTTATCACTTTTACTATGACAGATCTTTCAGTTCAGTGACAACAAACGAACCTACGAGCATTTTGTGAAAATCAAAAAATGAAATTTTTGGAATTTCTTCTTTTTTCTCTTTTACTATGACAGATCTAGCATTTCTACACTTTGTGAAAATCAAAAATTGAAATTTTTGAAATTTTTTTCTTTTTTCTTTTTTACTGTAACATATCTTTCAGTTCGGTAACAACAAAACGTACCCACGAACATTTTATGAAAATAAATAAATTGAAATTTTTTTAATTTTTTCCCTTTTTATCTTTTACTATGACAGATCTTTCAGTTCAGTAACAACAAACGAACCTACGAGCACTTTGTGAAAATTAAAAAATGAAATTTTTGGAATTTCTTCTTTTTTATCTTTTACTATGACAGATCTCGCATTTCGGCACTTTGTGAAAATCAAAAATTGAAATTTTTGAATTTTTTTTCTCTTTTTTACTGTGACTGATCTTTCAGTTCGGTAACAACAAAACGTACACGCGACCATTTTGTGAAAATCAAAAAATTGAAATTTTTGAAATTTTTTTCTTTTTTCTCTTTTACTTATGACAGATCTTTCAGTTCAGTAATAACAAACGAACCTACGAGCATTTTGTGAAAATCAAAAAATTGAATTTTTTTAATTTTTTTTCTTTTTTCTCTTTTACTATGACAGATCTTTCAGTTCAGTAACAACAAACGAATCTACAAGCACTTTGTGAAAATCAAATAATGTAATTTTTGGAATTTCTTCTTTTTTCTCTTTTACTATGACAGATCTCGCATTTCTGCACTTTGTGAAAATCAAAAATTGAAATTTTTGATTTTTTTTTTCTTTTTTACTGTGACAGATCTTTCAGTTCAGTAACAACAAGCGAACCTAGCAGCACTTTGTGAAAATCACAAAATGAAATTTTTATTTCTTCTTTTTTCTCTTTTACTATGACAGATTTCGCATTTCGGCCCTTTTTGAAATCAAAAATTGAAATTTTTGAATTTTTTTTTCTTTTATACTGTGACTGATCTTTCAGTTCAGTAACAACAAACGAACCTACGAGCACTTTGTGAAAATCAAAAAATGAAATTTTTGGAATTTCTTCTACTTTCTCTTTTACTATGACATATCTCGCATTTCGGCACTTTGTGAAAATCAAAAATTGAAATTTTTTATTTTTTTTTTCTTTTTTACTGTGACTGATCTTTCAGTTCGGTAACAACAAAACGTACCTACGAGCATTTTGTGAAAATCAAAAAATTGAAATTTTCGTTTTTTTTATTTATCACTTTTACTATGACAGATCTTCCAGTTCAGTGACAACAAACGAACCTACGAGCATTTTGTGAAAATCAAAATATGAAATTTTTTGAATTTCTTCTTTTTTCTCTTTTACTATGACATATCTCGCATTTCGGCACTTTGTGAAAATCAAAAATTGAAATTTTTTATTTTTTTTTTCTTTTTTACTGTGACTGATCTTTCAGTTCGGTAACAACAAAACGTACCTACGAGCATTTTGTGAAAATCAAAATATGAAATTTTTTGAATTTCTTCTTTTTTCTCTTTTACTATGACAGATCTAGCATTTCGGATTTTGTGAAAATCAAAAATTGAAATTTTTGAATTTTTTTTTTCTTTTTTACTTTAACAGATCTTTCAGTTCGGTAACAACAAAACGTACCCACGAACATTTTATGAAAATAAAAAAATTGAAATTTTTTTAATTTTTGAAATTTTTTCCTTTTTTTCTCTTTTACTATGACAGTTCTTTTAGTTCAGTAACAACAAACGAACATACGAGCACTTTGTAAAAATCAAAGAATGAAATTTTCGGAGTTTCTTCTTTTTTCTCTTTTACTATCGAGCATTTTGTGGAAATCAAAAAATTGAAATTTTTTAACTTTTTTCTTTTTTCTCTTTTACTATGACAGATCTTTCAGTTCAGTAACAACAAACGAATCTACGAGCACTTT
Organism: Geotrupes spiniger; assembly: GCA_959613385.1. Taxonomy (NCBI): domain Eukaryota; kingdom Metazoa; phylum Arthropoda; class Insecta; order Coleoptera; family Geotrupidae; genus Geotrupes; species Geotrupes spiniger. Next base: position 73,377 of record CAUIJQ010000050.1, read on the forward strand.
GTGAAAATCAAAAAATGTAATTTTTGGAATTTCTTCTTTTTTCTCTTTTACTATGACAGATCTCGCATTTCTGCACTGTGTGAAAATCAAAAATTGAAATTTTTGAATTTTTTTTCTTTTTTACTATGACAGATCTTTCAGTTCAGTAACAACAAACGAATCTACGAGCACTTTGTGAAAATCAAAAAATGTAATTTTTGGAATTTCTTCTTTTTTCTCTTTTACTATGACAGATCTCGCATTTCGGCATTTTGTGAAAATCAAAATTTGAAATTTTTGATTTTTTTTTCTCTTTTTTACTGTGACTGATCTTTCAGTTCGGTAACAACAACACGTACCTACGAACATTTTATGAAAATAATAAAAAAAAAAAATTATTTTTTTTTTCTTTTTTCTTTTTTACTTTAACAGATCTTTCAGTTCGGTAACAACAAAACCTACCCACGAACATTTTATGAAAATAAAAAAATTGAAATTTTTTTAATTTTTTTCCTTTTTCTCTTTTACTATGACATATCTTTCAGTTCAGTAACAACAAACGAACCTTCGAGCACTTTGTGAAAATCAAAAAATGAAATTTTTGGAATTTCTTCTTTTTTCTCTTTTACTATGACAGATCTCGCATTTCGGCACTTTGTGAAAATCAAAAATTGAAATTTTTTAATTTTTTTTCTCTTTTTTACTGTGACTTCAGTTCGGTAACAACAAAACGTACACACGACCATTTTGTGAAAATCAAAAAATTGAAATTTTTGAAATTTTCTTCTTTTTTCTCTTTTACTTATGACAGATCTTTCAGTTCAGTAATAACAAACGAACCTACGAGCATTTTGTGAAAATCAAAAAATTGAATTTTTTTAAATTTTTTTCTTTTTTCTCTTTTACTATGACAAATCTTTTAGTTCAGTAACAACAAACATACGAGCACTTTGTAAAAATCAAAGAATGAAATTTTTGGAGTTTCTTCTTTTTTCTCTTTTACTATCGAGCATTTTGTGGAAATCAAAAAATTGAAATTTTTTAATTTTTTTTCTTTTTTCTCTTTTACTATGACAGATTTTTCAGTTCAGTAACAACAAACGAATCTACAAGCACTTTGTGAAAATCAAATAATGTAATTTTTGGAATTTCTTCTTTTTTTCTTTTACTATGACAGATCTCGCATTTCTGCACTTTGTGAAAATCAAAAATTGAAATTTTTGATTTTTTTTTCTTTTTTACTGTGACAGATCTTTCAGTTCAGTAACAACAAGCGAACCTAGCAGCACTTTGTGAAAATCACAAAATGAAATTTTTATTTCTTCTTTTTTCTCTTTTACTATGACAGATTTCGCATTTCGGCCCTTTTTGAAAATCAAAAATTGAAATTTTTGAATTTTTTTTTCTTTTATACTGTGACTGATCTTTCAGTTCAGTAACAACAAACGAACCTACGAGCACTTTGTGAAAATCAAAAAATGAAATTTTTGGAATTTCTTCTACTTCCTCTTTTACTATGACATATCTCGCATTTCGGCACTTTGTGAAAATCAAAAATTGAAATTTTTGAATTTTTTTTTCTTTTTTACTGTGACTGATCTTTCAGTTCGGTAACAACAAAACGTACCTACGAGCATTTTGTGAAAATCAAAAAATTGAAATTTTCGTTTTTTTTTATTTTATCACTTTTACTATGACAGATCTTTCAGTTCAGTGACAACAAACGAACCTACGAGCATATTGTGAAAATCAAAAAATGAAATTTTTTGAATTTCTTCTTTTTTCTCTTTTACTATGACAGATCTAGCATTTCGGATTTTGTGAAAATCAAAAATTGAAATTTTTGAATTTTTTTTTTCTTTTTTACTTTAACAGATCTTTCAGTTCGGTAACAACAAAACGTACCCACGAACATTTTATGAAAATAAAAAAATTGAAATTTTTTTAATTTTTGAAATTTTTTCCTTTTTTTCTCTTTTACTATGACAGTTCTTTTAGTTCAGTAACAACAAACGAACATACGAGCACTTTGTAAAAATCAAAGAATGAAATTTTCGGAGTTTCTTCTTTTTTCTCTTTTACTATCGAGCATTTTGTGGAAATCAAAAAATTGAAATTTTTTAATTTTTTTTCTTTTTTCTCTTTTACTATGACAGATTTTTCAGTTCAGTAACAACAAACGAATCTACAAGCACTTTGTGAAAATCAAATAATGTAATTTTTGGAATTTCTTCTTTTTTTCTTTTACTATGACAGATCTCGCATTTCTGCACTTTGTGAAAATCAAAAATTGAAATTTTTGATTTTTTTTTTCTTTTTTACTGTGACAGATCTTTCAGTTCAGTAACAACAAGCGAACCTAGCAGCACTTTGTGAAAATCACAAAATGAAATTTTTATTTCTTCTTTTTTCTCTTTTACTATGACAGATTTCGCATTTCGGCCCTTTTTGAAAATCAAAAATTGAAATTTTTGAATTTTTTTTTCTTTTATACTGTGACTGATCTTTCAGTTCAGTAACAACAAACGAACCTACGAGCACTTTGTGAAAATCAAAAAATGAAATTTTTGGAATTTCTTCTACTTCCTCTTTTACTATGACATATCTCGCATTTCGGCACTTTGTGAAAATCAAAAATTGAAATTTTTGAATTTTTTTTTCTTTTTTACTGTGACTGATCTTTCAGTTCGGTAACAACAAAACGTACCTACGAGCATTTTGTGAAAATCAAAAAATTGAAATTTTCGTTTTTTTTTATTTTATCACTTTTACTATGACAGATCTTTCAGTTCAGTGACAACAAACGAACCTACGAGCATATTGTGAAAATCAAAAAATGAAATTTTTTGAATTTCTTCTTTTTTCTCTTTTACTATGACAGATCTAGCATTTCGGATTTTGTGAAAATCAAAAATTGAAATTTTTGAATTTTTTTTTTCTTTTTTACTTTAACAGATCTTTCAGTTCGGTAACAACAAAACGTACCCACGAACATTTTATGAAAATAAAAAAATTGAAATTTTTTTAATTTTTGAAATTTTTTCCTTTTTTTCTCTTTTACTATGACAGTTCTTTTAGTTCAGTAACAACAAACGAACATACGAGCACTTTGTAAAAATCAAAGAATGAAATTTTCGGAGTTTCTTCTTTTTTCTCTTTTACTATCGAGCATTTTGTGGAAATCAAAAAATTGAAATTTTTTAATTTTTTTCTTTTTTCTCTTTTACTATGACAGATCTCGCATTTCTGCAGTCTGTGAAAATCAAAAATTGAAATTTTTGAATTTTTTTTCTTTTTACTATGACAGATCTTTCAGTGCAGTAACAACAAACTAATCTACGAGCACTTTGTGAAAATCAAAAAATGTAATTTTTGGAATATCTTCTTTTTTCTCTTTTACTATGGCAGATCTCGCATTTCGGGACTTTGTGAAAATCAAAAATTGAAATTTTTGATTTTTTTTCTTTTTTACTGTGACTGATCTTTCAGTTCGGTAACAACAAAACGTACCTACGAACATTTTATGAAAATAAAAAAATTGAAATTAAAATTTTTTTTTTCTTTTTTCTCTTTTACTATGACAGATCTTTCAATTCAGTAACAACAAGCGAACCTACCAGAATTTTGTGAAAATCACAAAATGAAATTTTTATAATTTCTTCTTTTTTCTCTTTTACTATGACAGATCTCGCATTTCGGCACTTTGTGAAAATCAAAAATTGAAATTTTTGAATTTTTTTTTCTTTTTTACTGTAACAGATCTTTCAGTTCGGTAACAACAAAACGTACCGACGAGCATTTTGTGGAAATCAAAAAATGAAATTTTTGGAATTTCTTCTTTTTTCTCTTTTACTATTACAGATCTCGCATTTCGGCACATTGTGAAAATCAAAAATTGAAATTTTTGAATTTTTTTTTTTACTGTAGCAGATCTTTCAGTTCGGTAACAACAAAACGTACCCAGAAAAATTTTGTGAAAATCAAAGAATAGAAATTTTGAATTTTTTTTCTTTTTTCTCTTTTACTATGACAGATCTTTCAGTTCAGTAACAACAAACGAACCTTCGAGCACTTTGTGAAAATCAAAAAATGGAATTTTTGGAATTTCTTCTATTTTCTCTTTTACTATGACAGATCTCGCATTTCGGCACTTTGTGAACAACAAAACGTACCCACGAACATTTTGTGAAAATCAAAAAATTGAATTTTTATGGAATTTTTTTTCTTTTTTCTTTTTTACTGTAACAGATTTTGCAGTTCGGTAACAACAAAACGTACCCACGAACATTTTATGAAAATAAATAAATTGAAATTTTTTTAATTTTTTTCCTTTTTATCTTTTACTATGACAGATCTCGCATTTCGGCACTTTGTGAAAATCAAAAATTGAAATTTTTGAATTTTTTTTTCTCTTTTTTACTGTGACTGATCTTTCAGTTCGGTAACAACAAAACGTACACACGAACATTTTGTGAAAATCAAAAAATTGAAATTTTTTCCTTTTTTCTCTTTTACTATGACAGATCTTTCAGTTCAGTAACAACAAACGAACATACGAGCACTTTGTAAAAATCAAAGAATGAAATTTTTGGAGTTTCTTCTTTTTTCTCTTTTACTATCGACCATTTTGTGGAAATCAAAAAATTGAAATTTTTTTTCTTTTTTCTCTTTTACTATGACTGATCTTTCAGTTCAGTAACAACAAACGAATCTACGAGCACTTTGTGAAAATCAAATAATGTAATTATTAGAATTTCTCCTTTTTTGTCTTTTACTATGACAGATCTCGCATTTCTGCACTTTGTGAAAATCAAAATTTGAAATTTTTGATTTTTTTTTTCTTTTTTACTGTGACAGATCTTTCAGTTCAGTAACAACAAGCGAACCTACCAGCACTTTGTGAAAATCACAAAATGAAATTTTTATTTCTTCTTTTTTCTCTTTTACTATGACAGATTTCGCATTTCGGCCCTTTTTGAAATTCAAAAATTGAAATTTTTGAATTTTTTTTTCTTTTATACTGTGACTGATCTTTCAGTTCAGTAACAACAAACGAACCTACGAGCACTTTGTGAAAATCAAAAAATGAAATTTTTGGAATTTCTTCTACTTTCTCTTTTACTATGACAGATCTCGCATTTCGGCACTGTGTGAAAATCAAAAATTGAAATTTTTGAATTTTTTTTTCTTTTTTACTGTGACTGATCTTTCAGTTCGGTAACAACAAAACGTACCTACGAACATTTTGTGAAAATCAAAAAATTCAAATTTTCGATTTTTTTTTTACTTTATCACTTTTACTATGACAGATCTTTCAGTTCAGTGACAACAAACGAACCTACGAGCATTTTGTGAAAATCAAAAACTGAAATTTTTGGAATTTCTTCTTTTTTCTCTTTTACTATGACAGATCTAGCATTTCTACACTTTGTGAAAATCAAAAATTGAAATTTTTGAAATTTTTTTCTTTTTTCTTTTTTACTGTAACATATCTTTCAGTTCGGTAACAACAAAACGTACCCACGAACATTTTATGAAAATAAATAAATTGAAATTTTTTTAATTTTTTCCCTTTTTATCTTTTACTATGACAGATCTTTCAGTTCAGTAACAACAAACGAACCTACGAGCACTTTGTGAAAATTAAAAAATGAAATTTTTGGAATTTCTTCTTTTTTATCTTTTACTATGACAGATCTCGCATTTCGGCACTTTGTGAAAATCAAAAATTGAAATTTTTAAATTTTTTTTCTCTTTTTTACTGTGACAGATCTTTCAGTTCAGTAACAACAAGCGAACCTACCAGCACTTTGTGAAAATCACAAAATGAAATTTTTATTTCTTCTTTTTTCTCTTTTACTATGACAGATTTCGCATTTCGGCCCTTTTTGAAATTCAAAAATTGAAATTTTTGAATTTTTTTTTCTTTTATACTGATCTTTCAGTTCAGTAACAACAAACGAACGCATTTCGGCACTGTGAAAATCAAAAATTGAAATTTTTGATTTTTTTTTCTTTTTTACTGTGACTGATCTTTCAGTTCGGTAACAACAAAACGTACCTACGAACATTTTATGAAAATAAAAAAATTGAAATTAAAATTTTTTTTTCTTTTTTCTTTTTTACTATGACAGATCTTTCAATTCAGTAACAACAAACGAACCTACGAGCACTTTGTGAAAATCAAAAAATGAAATTTTTGGAATTTCTTCTTTTTTCTCTTTTACTATGACAGATCTCGCATTTCGGCACTGTGTGAAAATCAAAAATTGAAATTTTTGAATTTTTTTTCTGTTTTACTGTGACTGATATTTCAGTTCGGTAACAACAAAACGTACCTACGAGCATTTTGTGAAAATCAAAAAATTGAAATTTTCGATTTTTTTTTACTTTATCACTTTTACTATGACAGATCTTTCAGTTCAGTGACAACAAACGAACCTACGAGCATTTTGTGAAAATCAAAAAATGAAATTTTTGGAATTTCTTCTTTTTTCTCTTTTACTATGACAGATCTTGCATTCGGCACTGTGTGAAAATCAAAAATTGAAATTTTTGAATTTTTTTTCTTTTTACTATGACAGATCTTTCAGTGCAGTAACAACAAACTAATCTACGAGCACTTTGTGAAAATCAAAAAATGTAATTTTTGGAATATCTTCTTTTTTCTCTTTTACTATGGCAGATCTCGCATTTCGGGACTTTGTGAAAATCAAAAATTGAAATTTTTGATTTTTTTTCTTTTTTACTGTGACTGATCTTTCAGTTCGGTAACAACAAAACGTACCTACGAACATTTTATGAAAATAAAAAAATTGAAATTAAAATTTTTTTTTTCTTTTTTCTCTTTTACTATGACAGATCTTTCAATTCAGTAACAACAAGCGAACCTACCAGAATTTTGTGAAAATCACAAAATGAAATTTTTATAATTTCTTCTTTTTTCTCTTTTACTATGACAGATCTCGCATTTCGGCACTTTGTGAAAATCAAAAATTGAAATTTTTGAATTTTTTTTTCTTTTTTACTGTAACAGATCTTTCAGTTCGGTAACAACAAAACGTACCGACGAGCATTTTGTGGAAATCAAAAAATGAAATTTTTGGAATTTCTTCTTTTTTCTCTTTTACTATTACAGATCTCGCATTTCGGCACATTGTGAAAATCAAAAATTGAAATTTTTGAATTTTTTTTTTTACTGTGACAGATCTTTCAGTTCAGTAACAACAAGCGAACCTACCAGCACTTTGTGAAAATCACAAAATGAAATTTTTATTTCTTCTTTTTTCTCTTTTACTATGACAGATTTCGCATTTCGGCCCTTTTTGAAATTCAAAAATTGAAATTTTTGAATTTTTTTTTCTTTTATACTGATCTTTCAGTTCAGTAACAACAAACGAACGCATTTCGGCACTGTGTGAAAATCAAAAATTGAAATTTTTGATTTTTTTTTCTTTTTTACTGTGACTGATCTTTCAGTTCGGTAACAACAAAACGTACCTACGAACATTTTATGAAAATAAAAAAATTGAAATTTAAATTTTTTTTTCTTTTTTCTTTTTTACTATGACAGATCTTTCAATTCAGTAACAACAAACGAACCTACGAGCACTTTGTGAAAATCAAAAAATGAAATTTTTGGAATTTCTTCTTTTTTCTCTTTTACTATGACAGATCTCGCATTTCGGCACTGTGTGAAAATCAAAAATTGAAATTTTTGAATTTTTTTTCTGTTTTACTGTGACTGATATTTCAGTTCGGTAACAACAAAACGTACCTACGAGCATTTTGTGAAAATCAAAAAATTGAAATTTTCGATTTTTTTTTACTTTATCACTTTTACTATGACAGATCTTTCAGTTCAGTGACAACAAACGAACCTACGAGCATTTTGTGAAAATCAAAAAATGAAATTTTTGGAATTTCTTCTTTTTTCTCTTTTACTATGACAGATCTTGCATTTCGGCACTGTGTGAAAATCAAAAATTGAAATTTTTGAATTTTTTTTCTTTTTACTATGACAGATCTTTCAGTGCAGTAACAACAAACTAATCTACGAGCACTTTGTGAAAATCAAAAAATGTAATTTTTGGAATATCTTCTTTTTTCTCTTTTACTATGGCAGATCTCGCATTTCGGGACTTTGTGAAAATCAAAAATTGAAATTTTTGATTTTTTTTCTTTTTTACTGTGACTGATCTTTCAGTTCGGTAACAACAAAACGTACCTACGAACATTTTATGAAAATAAAAAAATTGAAATTAAAATTTTTTTTTTCTTTTTTCTCTTTTACTATGACAGATCTTTCAATTCAGTAACAACAAGCGAACCTACCAGAATTTTGTGAAAATCACAAAATGAAATTTTTATAATTTCTTCTTTTTTCTCTTTTACTATGACAGATCTCGCATTTCGGCACTTTGTGAAAATCAAAAATTGAAATTTTTGAATTTTTTTTTCTTTTTTACTGTAACAGATCTTTCAGTTCGGTAACAACAAAACGTACCGACGAGCATTTTGTGGAAATCAAAAAATGAAATTTTTGGAATTTCTTCTTTTTTCTCTTTTACTATTACAGATCTCGCATTTCGGCACATTGTGAAAATCAAAAATTGAAATTTTTGAATTTTTTTTTTTACTGTAGCAGATCTTTCAGTTCGGTAACAACAAAACGTACCCAGAAAAATTTTGTGAAAATCAAAGAATAGAAATTTTGAATTTTTTTTCTTTTTTCTCTTTTACTATGACAGATCTTTCAGTTCAGTAACAACAAACGAACCTTCGAGCACTTTGTGAAAATCAAAAAATGGAATTTTTGGAATTTCTTCTATTTTCTCTTTTACTATGACAGATCTCGCATTTCGGCACTTTGTGAACAACAAAACGTACCCACGAACATTTTGTGAAAATCAAAAAATTGAATTTTTATGGAATTTTTTTTCTTTTTTCTTTTTTACTGTAACAGATTTTTCAGTTCGGTAACAACAAAACGTACCCACGAACATTTTATGAAAATAAATAAATTGAAATTTTTTTAATTTTTTTCCTTTTTATCTTTTACTATGACAGATCTCGCATTTCGGCACTTTGTGAAAATCAAAAATTGAAATTTTTGAATTTTTTTTTCTCTTTTTTACTGTGACTGATCTTTCAGTTCGGTAACAACAAAACGTACACACGAACATTTTGTGAAAATCAAAAAATTGAAATTTTTTCCTTTTTTCTCTTTTACTATGACAGATCTTTCAGTTCAGTAACAACAAACGAACATACGAGCACTTTGTAAAAATCAAAGAATGAAATTTTTGGAGTTTCTTCTTTTTTCTCTTTTACTATCGACCATTTTGTGGAAATCAAAAAATTGAAATTTTTTTTCTTTTTTCTCTTTTACTATGACTGATCTTTCAGTTCAGTAACAACAAACGAATCTACGAGCACTTTGTGAAAATCAAATAATGTAATTTTTAGAATTTCTCCTTTTTTGTCTTTTACTATGACAGATCTCGCATTTCTGCACTTTGTGAAAATCAAAATTTGAAATTTTTGATTTTTTTTTTCTTTTTTACTGTGACAGATCTTTCAGTTCAGTAACAACAAGCGAACCTACCAGCACTTTGTGAAAATCACAAAATGAAATTTTTATTTCTTCTTTTTTCTCTTTTACTATGACAGATTTCGCATTTCGGCCCTTTTTGAAATTCAAAAATTGAAATTTTTGAATTTTTTTTTCTTTTATACTGTGACTGATCTTTCAGTTCAGTAACAACAAACGAACCTACGAGCACTTTGTGAAAATCAAAAAATGAAATTTTTGGAATTTCTTCTACTTTCTCTTTTACTATGACAGATCTCGCATTTCGGCACTGTGTGAAAATCAAAAATTGAAATTTTTGAATTTTTTTTTCTTTTTTACTGTGACTGATCTTTCAGTTCGGTAACAACAAAACGTACCTACGAACATTTTGTGAAAATCAAAAAATTGAAATTTTCGATTTTTTTTTTACTTTATCACTTTTACTATGACAGATCTTTCAGTTCAGTGACAACAAACGAACCTACGAGCATTTTGTGAAAATCAAAAAATGAAATTTTTGGAATTTCTTCTTTTTTCTCTTTTACTATGACAGATCTAGCATTTCTACACTTTGTGAAAATCAAAAATTGAAATTTTTGAAATTTTTTTCTTTTTTCTTTTTTACTGTAACATATCTTTCAGTTCGGTAACAACAAAACGTACCCACGAACATTTTATGAAAATAAATAAATTGAAATTTTTTTAATTTTTTCCCTTTTTATCTTTTACTATGACAGATCTTTCAGTTCAGTAACAACAAACGAACCTACGAGCACTTTGTGAAAATTAAAAAATGAAATTTTTGGAATTTCTTCTTTTTTATCTTTTACTATGACAGATCTCGCATTTCGGCACTTTGTGAAAATCAAAAATTGAAATTTTTGAATTTTTTTTCTCTTTTTTACTGTGACTGATCTTTCAGTTCGGTAACAACAAAACGTACACGCGACCATTTTGTGAAAATCAAAAAATTGAAATTTTTGAAATTTTTTTCTTTTTTCTCTTTTACTTATGACAGATCTTTCAGTTCAGTAATAACAAACGAACCTACGAGCATTTTGTGAAAATCAAAAAATTGAATTTTTTTAATTTTTTTTCTTTTTTCTCTTTTACTATGACAGATCTTTCAGTTCAGTAACAACAAACGAATCTACAAGCACTTTGTGAAAATCAAATAATGTAATTTTTGGAATTTCTTCTTTTTTCTCTTTTACTATGACAGATCTCGCATTTCTGCACTTTGTGAAAATCAAAAATTGAAATTTTTGATTTTTTTTTTCTTTTTTACTGTGACAGATCTTTCAGTTCAGTAACAACAAGCGAACCTAGCAGCACTTTGTGAAAATCACAAAATGAAATTTTTATTTCTTCTTTTTTCTCTTTTACTATGACAGATTTCGCATTTCGGCCCTTTTTGAAATCAAAAATTGAAATTTTTGAATTTTTTTTTCTTTTATACTGTGACTGATCTTTCAGTTCAGTAACAACAAACGAACCTACGAGCACTTTGTGAAAATCAAAAAATGAAATTTTTGGAATTTCTTCTACTTTCTCTTTTACTATGACATATCTCGCATTTCGGCACTTTGTGAAAATCAAAAATTGAAATTTTTTATTTTTTTTTTCTTTTTTACTGTGACTGATCTTTCAGTTCGGTAACAACAAAACGTACCTACGAGCATTTTGTGAAAATCAAAAAATTGAAATTTTCGTTTTTTTTATTTATCACTTTTACTATGACAGATCTTCCAGTTCAGTGACAACAAACGAACCTACGAGCATTTTGTGAAAATCAAAATATGAAATTTTTTGAATTTCTTCTTTTTTCTCTTTTACTATGACATATCTCGCATTTCGGCACTTTGTGAAAATCAAAAATTGAAATTTTTTATTTTTTTTTTCTTTTTTACTGTGACTGATCTTTCAGTTCGGTAACAACAAAACGTACCTACGAGCATTTTGTGAAAATCAAAATATGAAATTTTTTGAATTTCTTCTTTTTTCTCTTTTACTATGACAGATCTAGCATTTCGGATTTTGTGAAAATCAAAAATTGAAATTTTTGAATTTTTTTTTTCTTTTTTACTTTAACAGATCTTTCAGTTCGGTAACAACAAAACGTACCCACGAACATTTTATGAAAATAAAAAAATTGAAATTTTTTTAATTTTTGAAATTTTTTCCTTTTTTTCTCTTTTACTATGACAGTTCTTTTAGTTCAGTAACAACAAACGAACATACGAGCACTTTGTAAAAATCAAAGAATGAAATTTTCGGAGTTTCTTCTTTTTTCTCTTTTACTATCGAGCATTTTGTGGAAATCAAAAAATTGAAATTTTTTAACTTTTTTCTTTTTTCTCTTTTACTATGACAGATCTTTCAGTTCAGTAACAACAAACGAATCTACGAGCACTTTGTGAAAATCAAAAAATGTAATTTTTGGAATTTCTTCTTTTTTCTCTTTTACTATGACAGATCTCGCATTTCTGCACTGTGTGAAAATCAAAAATTGAAATTTTTGAATTTTTTTTCTTTTTTACTATGACAGATCTTTCAGTTCAGTAACAACAAACGAATCTACGAGCACTTTGTGAAAATCAAAAAATGTAATTTTTGGAATTTCTTCTTTTTTCTCTTTTACTATGACAGATCTCGCATTTCGGCATTTTGTGAAAATCAAAATTTGAAATTTTTGATTTTTTTTTCTCTTTTTTACTGTGACTGATCTTTCAGTTCGGTAACAACAACACGTACCTACGAACATTTTATGAAAATAATAAAAAAAAAAAATTATTTTTTTTTTCTTTTTTCTTTTTTACTTTAACAGATCTTTCAGTTCGGTAACAACAAAACCTACCCACGAACATTTTATGAAAATAAAAAAATTGAAATTTTTTTAATTTTTTTCCTTTTTCTCTTTTACTATGACATATCTTTCAGTTCAGTAACAACAAACGAACCTTCGAGCACTTTGTGAAAATCAAAAAATGAAATTTTTGGAATTTCTTCTTTTTTCTCTTTTACTATGACAGATCTCGCATTTCGGCACTTTGTGAAAATCAAAAATTGAAATTTTTTAATTTTTTTTCTCTTTTTTACTGTGACTTCAGTTCGGTAACAACAAAACGTACACACGACCATTTTGTGAAAATCAAAAAATTGAAATTTTTGAAATTTTCTTCTTTTTTCTCTTTTACTTATGACAGATCTTTCAGTTCAGTAATAACAAACGAACCTACGAGCATTTTGTGAAAATCAAAAAATTGAATTTTTTTAAATTTTTTTCTTTTTTCTCTTTTACTATGACAAATCTTTTAGTTCAGTAACAACAAACATACGAGCACTTTGTAAAAATCAAAGAATGAAATTTTTGGAGTTTCTTCTTTTTTCTCTTTTACTATCGAGCATTTTGTGGAAATCAAAAAATTGAAATTTTTTAATTTTTTTTCTTTTTTCTCTTTTACTATGACAGATTTTTCAGTTCAGTAACAACAAACGAATCTACAAGCACTTTGTGAAAATCAAATAATGTAATTTTTGGAATTTCTTCTTTTTTTCTTTTACTATGACAGATCTCGCATTTCTGCACTTTGTGAAAATCAAAAATTGAAATTTTTGATTTTTTTTTCTTTTTTACTGTGACAGATCTTTCAGTTCAGTAACAACAAGCGAACCTAGCAGCACTTTGTGAAAATCACAAAATGAAATTTTTATTTCTTCTTTTTTCTCTTTTACTATGACAGATTTCGCATTTCGGCCCTTTTTGAAAATCAAAAATTGAAATTTTTGAATTTTTTTTTCTTTTATACTGTGACTGATCTTTCAGTTCAGTAACAACAAACGAACCTACGAGCACTTTGTGAAAATCAAAAAATGAAATTTTTGGAATTTCTTCTACTTCCTCTTTTACTATGACATATCTCGCATTTCGGCACTTTGTGAAAATCAAAAATTGAAATTTTTGAATTTTTTTTTCTTTTTTACTGTGACTGATCTTTCAGTTCGGTAACAACAAAACGTACCTACGAGCATTTTGTGAAAATCAAAAAATTGAAATTTTCGTTTTTTTTTATTTTATCACTTTTACTATGACAGATCTTTCAGTTCAGTGACAACAAACGAACCTACGAGCATATTGTGAAAATCAAAAAATGAAATTTTTTGAATTTCTTCTTTTTTCTCTTTTACTATGACAGATCTAGCATTTCGGATTTTGTGAAAATCAAAAATTGAAATTTTTGAATTTTTTTTTTCTTTTTTACTTTAACAGATCTTTCAGTTCGGTAACAACAAAACGTACCCACGAACATTTTATGAAAATAAAAAAATTGAAATTTTTTTAATTTTTGAAATTTTTTCCTTTTTTTCTCTTTTACTATGACAGTTCTTTTAGTTCAGTAACAACAAACGAACATACGAGCACTTTGTAAAAATCAAAGAATGAAATTTTCGGAGTTTCTTCTTTTTTCTCTTTTACTATCGAGCATTTTGTGGAAATCAAAAAATTGAAATTTTTTAATTTTTTTTCTTTTTTCTCTTTTACTATGACAGATTTTTCAGTTCAGTAACAACAAACGAATCTACAAGCACTTTGTGAAAATCAAATAATGTAATTTTTGGAATTTCTTCTTTTTTTCTTTTACTATGACAGATCTCGCATTTCTGCACTTTGTGAAAATCAAAAATTGAAATTTTTGATTTTTTTTTTCTTTTTTACTGTGACAGATCTTTCAGTTCAGTAACAACAAGCGAACCTAGCAGCACTTTGTGAAAATCACAAAATGAAATTTTTATTTCTTCTTTTTTCTCTTTTACTATGACAGATTTCGCATTTCGGCCCTTTTTGAAAATCAAAAATTGAAATTTTTGAATTTTTTTTTCTTTTATACTGTGACTGATCTTTCAGTTCAGTAACAACAAACGAACCTACGAGCACTTTGTGAAAATCAAAAAATGAAATTTTTGGAATTTCTTCTACTTCCTCTTTTACTATGACATATCTCGCATTTCGGCACTTTGTGAAAATCAAAAATTGAAATTTTTGAATTTTTTTTTCTTTTTTACTGTGACTGATCTTTCAGTTCGGTAACAACAAAACGTACCTACGAGCATTTTGTGAAAATCAAAAAATTGAAATTTTCGTTTTTTTTTATTTTATCACTTTTACTATGACAGATCTTTCAGTTCAGTGACAACAAACGAACCTACGAGCATATTGTGAAAATCAAAAAATGAAATTTTTTGAATTTCTTCTTTTTTCTCTTTTACTATGACAGATCTAGCATTTCGGATTTTGTGAAAATCAAAAATTGAAATTTTTGAATTTTTTTTTTCTTTTTTACTTTAACAGATCTTTCAGTTCGGTAACAACAAAACGTACCCACGAACATTTTATGAAAATAAAAAAATTGAAATTTTTTTAATTTTTGAAATTTTTTCCTTTTTTTCTCTTTTACTATGACAGTTCTTTTAGTTCAGTAACAACAAACGAACATACGAGCACTTTGTAAAAATCAAAGAATGAAATTTTCGGAGTTTCTTCTTTTTTCTCTTTTACTATCGAGCATTTTGTGGAAATCAAAAAATTGAAATTTTTTAATTTTTTTCTTTTTTCTCTTTTACTATGACAGATCTTTCAGTTCAGTAACAACAAACGAATCTACGAGCACTTTGTGAAAATCAAAAAATGTAATTTTTGGAATTTCTTCTTTTTTCTCTTTTACTATGACAGATCTCGCATTTCTGCACTGTGTGAAAATCAAAAATTGAAATTTTTGAATTTTTTTTCTTTTTTACTATGACAGATCTTTCAGTTCAGTAACAACAAACGAATCTACGAGCACTTTGTGAAAATCAAAAAATGTAATTTTTGGAATTTCTTCTTTTTTCTCTTTTACTATGACAGATCTCGCATTTCTGCACTTTGTGAAAATCAAAAATTGAAGTTTTTGATTTTTTTTTCTTTTTTACTGTGACAGATCTTTCAGTTCAATAACAACAAGCGAACCTAGCAGCACTTTGTGAAAATCACAAAATGAAATTTTTATTTCTTCTTTTTTCTCTTTTACTATGACAGATTTCGCATTTCGGCACTGTGTGAAATTCAAAAATTGAAATTTTTGAATTTTTTTTCTTTTTTACTATGACAGATCTTTCAGTTCAGTAACAACAAACGAATCTATGAGCACTTTGTGAAAATCAAATAATGTAATTTTTGGAATTTTTTCTTTTTTTCTTTTACTATGACAGATCTCGCATTTCTGCACTTTGTGAAAATCAAAAATTGAAATTTTTGATTTTTTTTTTTACTGTGACAGATCTTTCAATTCAGTAACAACAAGCGAACCTAGCAGCACTTTGTGAAAATCACAAAATGAAATTTTTATTTCTTCTTTTTTCTCTTTTACTATGACAGATTTCGCATTTCGGCCCTTTTTGAAAATCAAAAATTGAAATTTTTGAATTTTTTTTTCTTTTATACTGTGACTGATCTTTCAGTTCAGTAACAACAAACGAACCTACGAGCACTTTGTGAAAATCAAAAAATGAAATTTTTGGAATTTCTTCTACTTCCTCTTTTACTATGACATATCTCGCATTTCGGCACTTTGTGAAAATCAAAAATTGAAATTTTTGAATTTTTTTTTCTTTTTTACTGTGACTGATCTTTCAGTTCGGTAACAACAAAACGTACCTACGAGCATTTTGTGAAAATCAAAAAATTGAAATTTTCGTTTTTTTTTATTTTATCACTTTTACTATGACAGATCTTTCAGTTCAGTGACAACAAACGAACCTACGAGCATATTGTGAAAATCAAAAAATGAAATTTTTTGAATTTCTTCTTTTTTCTCTTTTACTATGACAGATCTAGCATTTCGGATTTTGTGAAAATCAAAAATTGAAATTTTTGAATTTTTTTTTTCTTTTTTACTTTAACAGATCTTTCAGTTCGGTAACAACAAAACGTACCCACGAACATTTTATGAAAATAAAAAAATTGAAATTTTTTTAATTTTTGAAATTTTTTCCTTTTTTTCTCTTTTACTATGACAGTTCTTTTAGTTCAGTAACAACAAACGAACATACGAGCACTTTGTAAAAATCAAAGAATGAAATTTTCGGAGTTTCTTCTTTTTTCTCTTTTACTATCGAGCATTTTGTGGAAATCAAAAAATTGAAATTTTTTAATTTTTTTCTTTTTTCTCTTTTACTATGACAGATCTTTCAGTTCAGTAACAACAAACGAATCTACGAGCACTTTGTGAAAATCAAAAAATGTAATTTTTGGAATTTCTTCTTTTTTCTCTTTTACTATGACAGATCTCGCATTTCTGCACTGTGTGAAAATCAAAAATTGAAATTTTTGAATTTTTTTTCTTTTTTACTATGACAGATCTTTCAGTTCAGTAACAACAAACGAATCTACGAGCACTTTGTGAAAATCAAAAAATGTAATTTTTGGAATTTCTTCTTTTTTCTCTTTTACTATGACAGATCTCGCATTTCTGCACTTTGTGAAAATCAAAAATTGAAGTTTTTGATTTTTTTTTCTTTTTTACTGTGACAGATCTTTCAGTTCAATAACAACAAGCGAACCTAGCAGCACTTTGTGAAAATCACAAAATGAAATTTTTATTTCTTCTTTTTTCTCTTTTACTATGACAGATTTCGCATTTCGGCACTGTGTGAAATTCAAAAATTGAAATTTTTGAATTTTTTTTCTTTTTTACTATGACAGATCTTTCAGTTCAGTAACAACAAACGAATCTATGAGCACTTTGTGAAAATCAAATAATGTAATTTTTGGAATTTTTTCTTTTTTCTCTTTTACTATGACAGATCTCGCATTTCTGCACTTTGTGAAAATCAAAAATTGAAATTTTTGATTTTTTTTTTTACTGTGACAGATCTTTCAATTCAGTAACAACAAGCGAACCTAGCAGCACTTTGTGAAAATCACAAAATGAAATTTTTATTTCTTCTTTTTTCTCTTTTACTATGACAGATTTCGCATTTCAGCCCTTTTTGAAAATCAAAAATTGAAATTTTTGAATTTTTTTTTCTTTTATACTGTGACTGATCTTTCAGTTCAGTAACAACAAACGAACCTACGAGCACTTTGTGAAAATCAAAAAATGAAATTTTTGGAATTTCTTCTACTTTCTCTTTTACTATGACATATCTCGCATTTCGGCACTTTGTGAAAATCAAAATTTGAAATTTTTGAATTTTTTTTTCTTTTTTACTGTGACTGATCTTTCAGTTCGGTAACAACAAAACGTACCTACGAGCATTTTGTGAAAATCAAAAAATTGAAATTTTCGATTTTTTTTTTACTTTATCACTTTTACTATGACAGATCTTTCAGTTCAGTGACAACAAACGAACCTACGAGCATTTTGTGAAAATCAAAAAATGAAATTTTTGGAATTTCTTCTTTTTTCTCTTTTACTATGACAGATCTCGCATTTCGGCACTGTGTGAAAATCAAAAATTGAAATTTTTGAATTTTTTTTCTTTTTTACTATGACAGATCTTTCAGTTCAGTAACAACAAACGAATCTACGAGCACTTTGTGAAAATAAAAAAATGTAATTTTTGGAATTTCTTCTTTTTTCTCTTTTACTATGACAGATCTCGCATTTCGGCACTTTGTGAATATTCAAAAAATTGAAATTTTGGATTTTTTTTCTTTTTTACTGTGACTGATCTTTCAGTTCGGTAACAACAAAACGTACCCACGAGCATTTTGTGGAAATCAAAAAATGAAATTTTTGAATTTTTTTTTCTTTTTTACTGTGTCAGATCTTTCAGTTCGGTAACAACAAAACGTACCCACAAACATTTTGTGAAAATCAAAGAATAGAAATTTTTTCTTTTTTACTATGACAGATCTTTCAGTTCAGTGACAACAAACGAACCTACGAGCATTTTGTGAAAATCAAAAAATGAAATTTTTGGAATTTCTTCTTTTTTCTCTTTTACTATGACAGATCTCGCATTTCGGCACTTTGTGAAAATCAAAAATTGAATTTTTTGATTTTTTTTCTTTTTCTTTTTTACTGTAACAGATCTTTCAGTTTGGTAACAACAAAACGTACCCACGAACATTTTATGAAAATAAATAAATTGAAATTTTTTTAATTTTTTTCCTTTTTATCTTTTGCTATGACAGATCTCGCATTTCGGCACTTTGTGAAAATCAAAAATTGAAATTTTTGAATTTTTTTTTCTCTTTTTTACTGTGACTGATCTTTCAGTTCGGTAACAACAAAACGTACACACGAACATTTTGTGAAAATCAAAAAATTTAAATTTTTTAATTTTTTTCTTTTTTCTCTTTTACTATGACAGATCTTTCAGTTCAGTAACAACAAACGAATCTACGAGCACTTTGTGAAAATAAAAAATTTAATTTTTGGAATTTCTTCTTTTTTCTCCTTTACTATGACAGATCTCACATTTCTGCACTTTGTGAAAATCAAAAATTGAAATTTTTGAATTTTTTTTCTTTTTTACTATGACAGATCTTTCAGTTCAGTAACAACAAACGAATCTACGAGCACTTTGTGAAAATCAAAAAACGTAATTTTTGGAATTTCTTCTTTTTTCTCTTTTACTATGACAGATCTCGCATTTCGGCACTGTGAGAAAATCAAAAATTGAAATTTATGAATTTTTTTTCTTTTTTACTATGACAGATCTTTCAGTTCAGTAACAACAAACGAATCTACGAGCACTTTGTGAAAATCAAAAAATGTAATTTTTGGAATTTCTTCTTTTTTCTCTTTTACTATGGCAGATCTCGCATTTCGGCACTTTGTGAAAATCAAAAATTGAAATTTTTGATTTTTTTTTCTTTTTTACCTTGACTGATATTTCAGTTCGGTAACAACAAAATGTACCCACGAACATTTTGTGAAAATCAAAAAATTGAAATTTTTTCCTTTTTTCTCTTTTACTATGACAGATCTTTCAGTTCAGTAACAACAAACGAACATACGAGTACTTTGTAAAAATCAAAGAATGAAATTTTTGGAGTTTCTTCTTTTTTCTCTTTTACTATCGAGCATTTTGTGGAAATCAAAAAATTGAAATTTTTTTTCTTTTTTCTCTTTTACTATAACATATCTATCAGTTCAGTAACAACAAACGAATCTACGAGCACTTTGTGAAAATCAAATAATGTAATTTTTAGAATTTCTTCTTTTTTCTCTTTTACTATGACAGATCTCGCATTTCTGCACTTTGTGAAAATCAAAATTTGAAATTTTTGATTTTTTTTTTCTTTTTTACTGTGACAGATCTTTCAGTTCAGTAACAACAAGCGAACCTACCAGCACAGATTTCGCATTTCTTTCAGTTCGGTAACAACAAAACGTACCTACGAACATTTTATGAAAATAAAAAAATAGAAATTAAATTTTTTTTTTCTTTTTTCTCTTTTACTATGACAGATCTTTCAATTCAGTAACAACAAGCGAACCTACCAGAATTTTGTGAAAATCACAAAATGAAATTTTTGGAATTTCTTCTTTTTTCTCTTTTACTATGACAGATCTCGCATTTCGGCATTTTGTGAAAATCAAAATTTGAAATTTTTGATTTTTTTTTCTCTTTTTTACTGTGACTGATCTTTCAGTTCGGTAACAACAAAACGTACCCACGAACATTTTGTGAAAATCAAAAAATTGAATTTTTTTGAAATTTTTTTCTTTTTTCTTTTTTACCGTAACAGATTTTTCAGTTCGGTAACAACAAATCGTACCCACGAACATTTTATGAAAATAAAAAAATTGAAATTTTTTTAATTTTTTTCCTTTTTCTCCGTTACTATGACAGATCTTTCAGTTCAGTAACAACAAACGAACCTTCGAGCACTTTGTGAAAATCAAAAAATGTAATTTTTGGAATTTCTTCTTTTTTCTCTTTTACTATGACAGATCTCGCATTTCGGCAATTTGTGAAAATCAAAAATTGAAATTTTTTCTTTTTTACTGTGACTGACCTTTCAGTTCGGTAACAACAACACGTACCTACGAACATTTTATGAAAATAAAAAAAAAAAAAATTTTATTTTTTTTCTTTTTTCTTTTTTACTTTAACAGATCTTTCAGTTCGGTAACAACAAAACGTACCCACGAACATTTTATGAAAATAAAAAAATTGAAATTTTTTTAATTTTTTTCCTTTTTCTCTTTTACTATGGCATATCTTTCAGTTCAGTAACAACAAACGAACCTTCGAGCACTTTGTGAAAATCAAAAAATTAAATTTTTGGATGACAGATCTAGCATTTCGGCCTTTGTGAAAATCAAAAATTGAAATTTTTGAATTTTTTTTCTCTTTTTTACTGTGACTGATCTTTCAGTTCGGTAACAACAAAACGTACACACGAACATTTTGTGAAAAAAATTTTGAAATTTTTTTCTTTTTTCTCTTTTACTATGACAGATCTTTCAATTCAGTAACAACAAACGAACCTACGAGCATTTTGTGAAAATCAAAAAATTGAATTTTTTTATTTTTTTCCTTTTTTCTCTTTTACTATGACAGATCTTTTAGTTCAGTAACAACAAACGAACATACGAGCACTTTGTAAAAATCAAAGAATGACATTTTTGGAGTTTCTTCTTTTTTCTCTTTTACTATCGAGCATTTTGTGGAAATCAAAAAATTGAAATTTTTTAATTTTTTTTCTTTTTTCTCTTTTACTATGACAGATCTTTCAGTTCAGTATCAACAAACGAATCTACGAGCACTTTGTGAAAATCAAAAAATGTAATTTTTGGAATTTCTTCTTTTTTCTCTTTTACTATCGAGCATATTGTGGAAATCAAAAAATTGAAATTTTTTAATTTTTTTTCTTTTTTCTCTTTTACTATGACAGATCTTTCAGTTCAGTAACAACAAACGAATCTACGAGCACTTTGTGAAAATCAAAAAATGTAATTTTTGGAATTTCTTCTTTTTCCTCTTTTACTATGACAGATCTCGCATTTCTGCACTTTGTGAAAATCAAAAATTGAAATTTTTGAATTTTTTTCTCTTTTACTATGACAGATCTTTCAGTTCAGTAACAACAAACGAATCTACGAGCACTTTGTGAAAATCAAAAAATGTAATTTTTGGAATTTCTTCTTTTTTATCTTTTACTATGACAGATTTCGCATTTCGGCCCTTTTTGAAAATCAAAAATTGAAATTTTTGATTTTTTTTTCTTTTTTACTGTGACTGATCTTTCAGTTCGGTAACAACAAAATGTACCCACGAACATTTTGTGAAAATCAAAAAAAATGAACTTTTTGAAATGTTTTCCTTTTTTCTCTTTTACTATGACAGATCTTTCAGTTCAGTAACAACAAACGAACCTACCAGCACTTTGTGAAAATCACAAAATGAAATTTTTATTTCTTCTTTTTTCTCTTTTACTATGACAGATTTCGCATTTCGGCCCTTTTTGAAAAGCAAAAATTGAAATTTTTGAATTTTTTTTTCTTTTATACTGTGACTGATCTTTCAGTTCAGTAACAACAAACGAACCTACGGGCACTTTGTGAAAATCAAAAAATGAAATTTTTGGAATTTCTTCTACTTTCTGTTTTCCTATGACATATCTCGCATTTCGGCACTTTGTGAAAATCAAAAATTGAAATTTTTGAATTTTTTTTCTTTTTTACAGTGACTGATCTTTCAGTTCGGTAACAACAAAACGTACCTACGAGCATTTTGTGAAAATCAAAAAATTGAAATTTTCGATTTTTTTTTACTTTATCACTTTTACTATGACAGATCTTTCAGTTCAGTGACAACAAACGAACCTACGAGCATTTTGTGAAAATCAGAAAATGAAATTTTTGGAATTTCTTCTTTTTTCTCTTTTACTATGACAGATCTAGCATTTCTACACTTTGTGAAAATCAAAAATTGAAATTTTTTAAATTTTTTTCTTTTTTCTTTTTTACTGTAACAGATCTTTCCGCTCGCTAACAACAATACGTACCTACCAGCATTTTGTGAAAATCAAAAAATTGAAATTTTCGATTTTTTTTTATTTATCACTTTTACTATGACAGATCTTTCAGTTCAGTAACAACAAACGAATCTACGAGCACTTTGTGAAAATCAAAAAATGTAATTTTTGGAATTTCTTCTTTTTCCTCTTTTACTATGACAGATCTCGCATTTCTGCACTTTGTGAAAATCAAAAATTGAAATTTTTGAATTTTTTTCTCTTTTACTATGACAGATCTTTCAGTTCAGTAACAACAAACGAATCTACGAGCACTTTGTGAAAATCAAAAAATGTAATTTTTGGAATTTCTTCTTTTTTATCTTTTACTATGACAGATCTCGCATTTCGGCACTTTGTGAAAATCAAAAATTGAAATTTTTGATTTTTTTTTCTTTTTTACTGTGACTGATCTTTCAGTTCGGTAACAACAAAATGTACCCACGAACATTTTGTGAAAATCAAAAAAAATGAACTTTTTGAAATGTTTTCCTTTTTTCACTTTTACTATGACAGATCTTTCAGTTCAGTAACAACAAACGAACCTACCAGCACTTTGTGAAAATCACAAAATGAAATTTTTATTTCTTCTTTTTTCTCTTTTACTATGACAGATTTCGCATTTCGGCCCTTTTTGAAAAGCAAAAATTGAAATTTTTGAATTTTTTTTTCTTTTATACTGTGACTGATCTTTCAGTTCAGTACCAACAAACGAACCTACGGGCACTTTGTGAAAATCAAAAAATGAAATTTTTGGAATTTCTTCTACTTTCTGTTTTCCTATGACATATCTCGCATTTCGGCACTTTGTGAAAATCAAAAATTGAAATTTTTGAATTTTTTTTCTTTTTTACAGTGACTGATCTTTCAGTTCGGTAACAACAAAACGTACCTACGAGCATTTTGTGAAAATCAAAAAATTGAAATTTTCGATTTTTTTTTACTTTATCACTTTTACTATGACAGATCTTTCAGTTCAGTGACAACAAACGAACCTACGAGCATTTTGTGAAAATCAGAAAATGAAATTTTTGGAATTTCTTCTTTTTTCTCTTTTACTATGACAGATCTAGCATTTCTACACTTTGTGAAAATCAAAAATTGAAATTTTTTAAATTTTTTTCTTTTTTCTTTTTTACTGTAACAGATCTTTCCGCTCGCTAACAACAATACGTACCTACCAGCATTTTGTGAAAATCAAAAAATTGAAATTTTCGATTTTTTTTTATTTATCACTTTTACTATGACAGATCTTTCAGTTCAGTGACAACAAACGAACCTACGAGCATTTTGTGAAAATCAAAAAATGAAATTTTTGGAATTTCTTCTTTTTTCTCTTTTACTATGACAGATCTTTCAATTCAGTAACAACAAACGAACCTACGAGCATTTTGTGAAAATCAAAAAATTGAATTTTTTTTAATTTTTTCCTCTTTTCTCTTTTACTATGACAGATCTTTTAGTTCAGTAACAACAAACGAACATACGAGCACTTTGTAAAAATCAAAGAATGAAATTTTTGGAGTTTCTTTCTTTTTTCTCTTTTACTATCGAGCATTTTGTGGAAATCAAAAAATTGAAATTTTTTATTTTTTTTTCTTTTTTCTCTTTTACTATGACAGATCTTTCAGTTCAGTAACAACAAACGAATCTACGAGCACTTTGTGAAAATCAAAAAATGTAATTTTTTGAATTTCTTCTTTTTTCTTTTACTATGACAGATCTCGCATTTCTGCACCTTGTGAAAATCAAAAATTGAAATTTTTGAATTTTTTTTCTTTTTTACTATGACAGATCTTTCAGTTCAGTAACAACAAACGAATCTACGAGCACTTTGTGAAAATCAAAAAATGTAATTTTTGGAATTTCTTCTTTTTTATCTTTTACTATGACAGATCTCGCATTTCGGCACTTTGTGAAAATCAAAAATTGAAATTTTGGATTTTTTTTTCTTTTTTACTGTGACTGATCTTTCAGTTCGGTAACAACAAAATGTACCCACGAACATTTTGTGAAAATCAAAAAATTGAAATTTTTGAAATTTTTTCCTTTTTTCTCTTTTACTATGACAGATCTTTCAGTTCAGTAACAACAAACGAACCTACGAGCACTTTGTGAAAATAAAAAAATGAAATTTTTGGAATTTCTTCTTTTTTCTCTTTTACTATGACAGATCACGCATTTCGGCACTTTGTGAAAATCAAAAATTGAAATTTTTGAAATTTTTTTCTTTTTTCTTTTTTAACTTTAACAGATCTTTCAGTTCGGTAACAACAAAACGTATCCACGGACATTTTATGAAAATAAAAAAATTGAAATCTTTTTAATTTTTTTCCTTTTTATCTTTTACTATGACAGATCTCGCATTTCGGCACTGTGTGAAAATCAAAAATTGAAATTTTTGAATTTTTTTTCTTTTTTACTATGACAGATCTTTCAGTTCAGTAACAACAAACGAATCTACGAGCACTTTGTGAAAATCAAAAAATGTAATTTTTGGAATTTCTTCTTTTTTCTCTTTTACTATGGCAGATCTCGCATTTCGGCACTTTGTGAAAATCAAAAATTGAAATTTTTGATTTTTTTTTCTTTTTTACCTTGACTGATCTTTCAGTTCGGTAACAACAAAATGTACCCACGAACATTTTGTGAAAATCAAAAAATTGAAATTTTTTCCTTTTTTCTCTTTTACTATGACAGATCTTTCAGTTCAGTAACAACAAACGAACGCATTTCGGCACTGTGTGAAAATCAAAAATTGAAATTTTTGAATTTTTTTTCTTTTTTACTGTGACTGATCTTTCAGTTCGGTAACAACAAAACGTACCTACGAGCATTTTGTGAAAATCAAAAAATTGAAATTTTCGATTTTTTTTTTTAGTTTATCTCTTTTACTATGACAGATCTTTCAGTTCAGTGACAACAAACGAACCTACGAGCATTTTGTGAAAATCAAAAAATGAATTTTTTGGAATTTTTTCTTTTTTCTCTTTTACTATGACAGATCTAGCATTTCGGCACTGTTTGAAAATCAAAAATTGAAATTTTTGAATTTTTTTTCTTTTTTACTATGACAGATCTTTCAGTTCAGTAACAACAAACGAATCTACGAGCACTTTGTGAAAATAAAAAATGTAATTTTTGGAATTTCTTCTTTTTTCTCTTTTACTATGACAGATCTCGCATTTCGGCACTTTGTGAATATTCAAAAAATTGAATTTGCATTTCTACACTTTGTGAAAATCAAAAATTGAAATTTTTGAAATTTTTTTCTTTTTTCTTTTTTACTGTAACAGATCTTTCCGCTCGCTAACAACAATACGTACCTACCAGCATTTTGTGAAAATCAAAAAATGAAATTTTTGGAATTTCTTCTTTTTTTCTCTTTTACTATGACAGATCTAGCATTTCGGCCTTTGTGAAAATCAAAAATTGAAATTTTTGAATTTTTTTTTTTCTTTTTTACTGTAACAGATCTTTCAGTTCGGTAACAACAAAACGTACCCACGAACATTTTATGAAAATAAATAAATTGAAATTTTTTTAATTTTTTTCCTTTTTATCTTTTACTATGACAGATCTCGCATTTCGGCACTTTGTGAAAATCAAAAATTGAAATTTTTGAATTTTTTTTTCTCTTTTTTACTGTGACTGATCTTTCAGTTCGGTAACAACAAAACGTACACACGAACATTTTGTGAAAATCAAAAAATTTAAATTTTTGAATATTTTTTCTTTTTTCTCTTTTACTTATGACAGATCTTTCAGTTCAGTAACAACAAACGAACCTACGAGCAAAAATCAAAGAATGAAATTTTCGGAGTTTCTTCTTTTTTCTCTTTTACTATCGAGCATTTTGTGGAAATCAAAAAATTGAAATTTTTTAATTTTTTTTCTTTTTTCTCTTTTACTATGACAGATCTTTCAGTTCAGTAACAACAAACGAATCTACGAGCACTTTGTGAAAATCAAAAAATGTAATTTTTGGAATTTTTTTTTTTTTAACTTTAACAGATCTTTCAGTTCGGTAACAACAAAACGTATCCACGAACATTTTATGAAAATAAAAAAATTGAAATCTTTTTAATTTTTTTCCTTTTTATCTTTTACTATGACAGATCTCGCATTTCGGCACTGTGTGAAAATCAAAAATTGAAATTTTTGAATTTTTTTTCTTTTTTACTATGACAGATCTTTCAGTTCAGTAACAACAAACGAATCTACGAGCACTTTGTGAAAATCAAAAAATGTAATTTTTGGAATTTCTTCTTTTTTCTCTTTTACTATGGCAGATCTCGCATTTCGGCACTTTGTGAAAATCAAAAATTGAAATTTTTGATTTTTTTTTCTTTTTTACCTTGACTGATCTTTCAGTTCGGTAACAACAAAATGTACCCACGAACATTTTGTGAAAATCAAAAAATTGAAATTTTTTCCTTTTTTCTCTTTTACTATGACAGATCTTTCAGTTCAGTAACAACAAACGAACGCATTTCGGCACTGTGTGAAAATCAAAAATTGAAATTTTTGAATTTTTTTTCTTTTTTACTGTGACTGATCTTTCAGTTCGGTAACAACAAAACGTACCTACGAGCATTTTGTGAAAATCAAAAAATTGAAATTTTCGATTTTTTTTTTTAGTTTATCTCTTTTACTATGACAGATCTTTCAGTTCAGTGACAACAAACGAACCTACGAGCATTTTGTGAAAATCAAAAAATGAATTTTTTGGAATTTCTTCTTTTTTCTCTTTTACTATGACAGATCTAGCATTTCGGCACTGTGTGAAAATCAAAAATTGAAATTTTTGAATTTTTTTTCTTTTTTACTATGACAGATCTTTCAGTTCAGTAACAACAAACGAATCTACGAGCACTTTGTGAAAATAAAAAATGTAATTTTTGGAATTTCTTCTTTTTTCTCTTTTACTATGACAGATCTCGCATTTCGGCACTTTGTGAATATTCAAAAAATTGAATTTGCATTTCTACACTTTGTGAAAATCAAAAATTGAAATTTTTGAAATTTTTTTCTTTTTTCTTTTTTACTGTAACAGATCTTTCCGCTCGCTAACAACAATACGTACCTACCAGCATTTTGTGAAAATCAAAAAATGAAATTTTTGGAATTTCTTCTTTTTTTCTCTTTTACTATGACATATCTCGCATTTCGGCACTTTGTGAAAATCAAAATTTGAAATTTTTGAATTTTTTTTTCTTTTTTACTGTGACTGATCTTTCAGTTCGGCAACAACAAAACGTACCTACGAGCATTTTGTGAAAATCAAAAAATTGAAATTTTCGTTTTTTTTATTTTATCACTTTTACTATGACAGATCTTTCAGTTCAGTGACAACAAACGAACCTACGAGCATTTTGTGAAAATCAAAAAATGAAATTTTTGGAATTTCTTCTTTTTTCTCTTTTACTATGACAGATCTAGCATTTCGGCACTTTGTGAAAATCAAAAATTGAAATTGTTGAATTTTTTTTTTCTTTTTTACTGTAACAGATCTTTCAGTTCGGTAACAACAAAACGTACCCACGAACATTTTATGAAAATAAATAAATTGAAATTTTTTTATTTTTTTTCCTTTTTATCTTTTACTATGACAGATCTTTCAGTTCAGTAACAACAAACGAACCTACGAGCACTTTGTGAAAATCAAAAAATTAAATTTTTGGAATTTCTTCTTTTTTCTCTTTTACTATGACAGATCTCGCATTTCGGCACTTTCTGAAAATCAAAAATTGAAATTTTTGAATTTTTTTTCTCTTTTTTACTGTGACTGATCTTTCAGTTCGGTAACAACAAAAGGTACCCACGAACATTTTATGAAAATAAATAAATTGAAATTTTTTTATTTTTTTTCCTTTTTATCTTTTACTATGACAGATCTTTCAGTTCAGTAACAACAAACGAACCTACGAGCACTTTGTGAAAATATAAAAATTAAATTTTTGGAATTTCTTCTTTTTTCTCTTTTACTATGACAGATCTCGCATTTCGGCACTGTGTGAAAATCAAAAATTGAAATTTTTGAATTTTTTTTCTTTTTTACTATGACAGATCTTTCAGTTCAGTAACAACAAACGAATCTACGAGCACTTTGTGAAAATAAAAAAATGTAATTTTTGGAATTTCTTCTTTTTTCTCTTTTACTATGACAGATCTCGCATTTCGGCACTTTGTGAATATTCAAAAAATTGAAATTTTGGATTTTTTTTCTTTTTTACTGTGACTGATCTTTCAGTTCGGTAACAACAAAACGTACCCACGAGCATTTTGTGGAAATCAAAAAATGAAATTTTTGGAATTTCTTCTTTTTTATCTTTTACTATTACAGATCTCGCATTTCGGCACGTTGTGAAAATCAAAAATTGAAATTTTTGAATTTTTTTTTCTTTTTTACTGTGGCAGATCTTTCAGTTCGGTAACAACAAAACGTACCCACAAACATTTTGTGAAAATCAAAGAATAGAAATTTTTTCTTTTTTTTTCTTTTTTACTATGACAGATCTTTCAGTTCAGTGACAAAAACGAACCTACGAGCATTTTGTGAAAATAAAAAAATGAAATTTTTGGAATTTCTTCTTTTTTCTCTTTTACTATGACAGATCTCGCATTTCGGCACTTTGTGAAAATCAAAAATTGAATTTTTTGATTTTTTTTCTTTTTCTTTTTTACTGTAACAGATCTTTCAGTTCGGTAACAACAAAACGTACCCACGAACATTTTATGAAAATAAATAAATTGAAATTTTTTAAATTTTTTTCCTTTTTATCTTTTACTATGACAGATCTTTCAGTTCAGTAACAACAAACGAACCTACGAGCACTTTGTGAAAATCAAAAAATTAAATTTTTGAAATTTCTTCGTTTTTCTCTTTTACTATGACAGATCTCGCATTTCGGCACTTTGTGAAAATCAAAAAATGAAATTTTTGAATTTTTTTTCTCTTTTTTACTGTGACTGATCTTTCAGTTCGGTAACAACAAAACGTACCCACGAACATTTTATGAAAATAAATAAATTGAAATTTTTTTATTTTTTTTCCTTTTTATCTTTTACTATGACAGATCTTTCAGTTCAGTAACAACAAACTAACCTACGAGCACTTTGTGAAAATCTAAAAATTAAATTTTTGGAATTTCTTCTTTTTTCTCTTTTACTATGACAGATCTCGCATTTCGGCACTTTGTGAAAATCAAAAATTGAAATTTTTGAATTTTTTTTCTCTTTTTTACTGTGACTGATCTTTCAGTTCGGTAACAACAAAACGTACACACGAACATTTTGTGATAATCAAAAAATTGAAATTTTTGAATTTTTTTCTTTTTTCTCTTTTACTATGACAGATCTTTCAGTTCAGTAACAACAAACGAATCTACGAGCACTTTGTGAAAATCAAAAAATGTAATTTTTGGAATTTCTTCTTTTTTCTCTTTTACTATGACAGATCTCGCATTTCGGCACTGTGTGAAAATCAAAAATTGAAATTTTTGAATTTTTTTTCTTTTTTACTATGACAGATCTTTCAGTTCAGTAACAACAAACGAATCTACGAGCACTTTGTGAAAATAAAAAAATGTAATTTTTGGAATTTCTTCTTTTTTCTCTTTTACTATGACTGATCTCGCATTTCGGCACTTTGTGAATATTCAAAAAATTGAAATTTTGGATTTTTTTTCTTTTTTACTGTGACTGATCTTTCAGTTCGGTAACAACAAAACGTACCCACGAGCATTTTGTGGAAATCAAAAAATGAAATTTTTGGAATTTCTTCTTTTTTATCTTTTACTATTACAGATCTCGCATTTCGGCATGTTGTGAAAATCAAAAATTGAAATTTTTGAATTTTTTTTTCTTTTTTACTGTGGCAGATCTTTCAGTTCGGTAACAACAAAACGTACCCACAAACATTTTGTGAAAATCAAAGAATAGAAATTTTTTCTTTTTTTTCTTTTTTACTATGACAGATCTTTCAGTTCAGTGACAACAAACGAACCTACGAGCATTTTGTGAAAATCAAAAAATGAAATTTTTGGAATTTCTTCTTTTTTCTCTTTTACTATGACAGATCTCGCATTTCGGCACTTTGTGAAAATCAAAAATTGAATTTTTTGATTTTTTTTCTTTTTCTTTTTTACTGTAACAGATCTTTCAGTTCGGTAACAACAAGACGTACCCACGAACGTTTTATGAAAATAAATAAATTGAATTTTTTTAATTTTTTTTCCTTTTTATCTTTTACTATGACAGATCTCGCATTTCGGCACTTTGTGAAAATCAAAAATTGAAATTTTTGAATTTTTT
Source organism: Geotrupes spiniger (assembly GCA_959613385.1). Lineage (NCBI taxonomy): Eukaryota > Metazoa > Arthropoda > Insecta > Coleoptera > Geotrupidae > Geotrupes > Geotrupes spiniger. The sequence goes on from CAUIJQ010000050.1 coordinate 104,261, forward strand.
TTTCTCTTTTTTACTGTTACTGATCTTTCAGTTCGGTAACAACAAAACGTACACACGAACATTTTGTGAAAATCAAAAAATTTAAATTTTTGAATATTTTTTTTTTCTCTTTTACTTATGACAGATCTTTCAGTTCAGTAACAACAAACGAACCTACGAGCAAAAATCAAAGAATGAAATTTTTGGAGTTTCTTCTTTTTTCTCTTTTACTATCGAGCATTTTATGGAAATCAAAAAATTGATATTTTTTAATTTTTTTCTTTTTTCTCTTTTACTATGACAGATCTTTCAGTTCAGTAACAACAAACGAATCTACGAGCACTTTGTGAAAATAAAAAAATTTAATTTTTGGAATTTCTTCTTTTTTCTCTTTTACTATGACAGATCTCGCATTTCTGCACTTTGTGAAAATCAAAAATTGAAATTTTTGAATTTTTTTTCTTTTTTACTATGACAGATCTTTCAGTTCAGTAACAACAAACGAATCTACGAGCACTTTGTGAAAATCAAAAAACGTAATTTTTGGAATTTCTTCTTTTTTCTCTTTTACTATGACAGATCTCGCATTTCGGCACTGTGAGAAAATCAAAAATTGAAATTTTTGAATTTTTTTTCTTTTTTACTATGACAGATCTTTCAGTTCAGTAACAACAAACGAATCTACGAGCACTTTGTGAAAATCAAAAAATGTAATTTTTGGAATTTCTTCTTTTTTCTCTTTTACTATGGCAGATCTCGCATTTCGGCACTTTGTGAAAATCAAAAATTGAAATTTTTGATTTTTTTTTTCTTTTTTACCTTGACTGATATTTCAGTTCGGTAACAACAAAATGTACCCACGAACATTTTGTGAAAATATAAAAATTGAAATTTTTTCCTTTTTTCTCTTTTACTATGACAGATCTTTCAGTTCAGTAACAACAAACGAACATACGAGCACTTTGTAAAAATCAAAGAATGAAATTTTTGGAGTTTCTTCTTTTTTCTCTTTTACTATCGAGCATTTTGTGGAAATCAAAAAATTGAAATTTTTTTTCTTTTTTCTCTTTTACTATGACAGATCTTTCAGTTCAGTAACAACAAACGAATCTACGAGCACTTTGTGAAAATCAAATAATGTAATTTTTAGAATTTCTTCTTTTTTCTCTTTTACTATGACAGATCTCGCATTTCTGCACTTTGTGAAAATCAAAATTTGAAATTTTTGATTTTTTTTTTCTTTTTTACTGTGACAGATCTTTCAGTTCAGTAACAACAAGCGAACCTACCAGCACTTTGTGAAAATCACAAAATGAAATTTTTATTTCTTCTTTTTTTCTTTTACTATGACAGATTTCGCATTTCGGCCCTTTTTGAAATTCAAAAATTGAAATTTTTGAATTTTTTTTTCTTTTATACTGTGACTGATCTTTCAGTTCAGTAACAACAAACGAACCTACGAGCACTTTGTGAAAATCAAAAAATGAAATTTTTGGAATTTCTTCTACTTTCTCTTTTACTATGACAGATCTCGCATTTCGGCACTGTGTGAAAATCAAAAATTGAAATTTTTGAATTTTTTTTTCTTTTTTACTGTGACTGATCTTTCAGTTCGGTAACAACAAAACGTACCTACGAGCATTTTGTGAAAATCAAAAAATTGAAATTTTCGATTTTTTTTTACTTTATCACTTTTACTATGACAGATCTTTCAGTTCAGTGACAACAAACGAACCTACGAGCATTTTGTGAAAATCAAAAAATGAAATTTTTGGAATTTCTTCTTTTTTCTCTTTTACTATGACAGATCTCGCATTTCGGCACTTTGTGAAAATCAAAAATTGAAATTTTTGAATTTTTTTTCTCTTTTTTACTGTGACTGATCTTTCAGTTCGGTAACAACAAAACGTACACACGACCATTTTGTGAAAATCAAAAAATTGAAATTTTTGAATTTTTTTTCTTTTTTCTCTTTTACTTATGACAGATCTTTCAGTTCAGTAATACAAACGAACCTACGAGCATTTTGTGAAAATCAAAAAATTGAATTTTTTTAAATTTTTTTCTTTTTTCTCTTTTACTATCGAGCATTTTGTGGAAATCAAAAAATTGAAATTTTTTAATTTTTTTTCTTTTTTCTCTTTTACTATGACAGATCTTTCAGTTCAGTAACAACAAACGAATCTACAAGCACTTTGTGAAAATCAAATAATGTAATTTTTGGAATTTGTTCTTTTTTCTCTTTTACTATGACAGATCTCGCATTTCTGCACTTTGTGAAAATCAAAAATTGAAATTTTTGATTTTTTTTTTTTTTTACTGTGACAGATCTTTCAGTTCAGTAACAACAAGCGAACCTAGCAGCACTTTGTGAAAATCACAAAATGAAATTTTTATTTCTTCTTTTTTCTCTTTTACTATGACAGATTTCGCATTTCGGCCCTTTTTGAAAATCAAAAATTGAAATTTTTGAATTTTTTTTTCTTTTATACTGTGACTGATCTTTCAGTTCAGTAACAACAAACGAACCTACGAGCACTTTGTGAAAATCAAAAAATGAAATTTTTGGAATTTGTTCTTTTTTCTCTTTTACTATGACATATCTCGCATTTCGGCACTTTGTGAAAATCAAAATTTGAAATTTTTGAATTTTTTTTTCTTTTTTACTGTGACTGATCTTTCAGTTCGGTAACAACAAAACGTACCTACGAGCATTTTGTGAAAATCAAAAAATTGAAATTTTCGATTTTTTTTTTACTTTATCACTTTTACTATGACAGATCTTTCAGTTCAGTGACAACAAACGAACCTACGAGCATTTTGTGAAAATCAAAAAATGAAATTTTTGGAATTTCTTCTTTTTTCTCTTTTACTATGACAGATCTAGCATTTCGGCACTTTGTGAAAATCAAAAATTGAAATTTTTGAATTTTTTTTCTCTTTTTTACTGTGACTGATCTTCCAGTTCGGTAACAACAAAACGTACACACGAACATTTTGTGATAATCAAAAAATTGAAATTTTTGAATTTTTTTCTTTTTTCTCTTTTACTATGACAGATCTTTCAGTTCAGTAACAACAAACGAATCTACGAGCACTTTGTGAAAATCAAAAAATGTAATTTTTGGAATTTCTTCTTTTTTCTCTTTTACTATGACAGATCTCGCATTTCGGCACTGTGTGAAAATCAAAAATTGAAATTTTTGAATTTTTTTTCTTTTTTACTATGACAGATCTTTCAGTTCAGTAACAACAAACGAATCTACGAGCACTTTGTGAAAATAAAAAAATGTAATTTTTGGAATTTCTTCTTTTTTCTCTTTTACTATGACAGATCTCGCATTTCGGCACTTTGTGAATATTCAAAAAATTGAAATTTTGGATTTTTTTTCTTTTTTACTGTGACTGATCTTTCAGTTCGGTAACAACAAAACGTACCCACGAGCATTTTGTGGAAATCAAAAAATGAAATTTTTGAATTTTTTTTTCTTTTTTACTGTGTCAGATCTTTCAGTTCGGTAACAACAAAACGTACCCACAAACATTTTGTGAAAATCAAAGAATAGAAATTTTTTCTTTTTTACTATGACAGATCTTTCAGTTCAGTGACAACAAACGAACCTACGAGCATTTTGTGAAAATCAAAAAATGAAATTTTTGGAATTTCTTCTTTTTTCTCTTTTACTATGACAGATCTCGCATTTCGGCACTTTGTGAAAATCAAAAATTGAATTTTTTGATTTTTTTTCTTTTTCTTTTTTACTGTAACAGATCTTTCAGTTTGGTAACAACAAAACGTACCCACGAACATTTTATGAAAATAAATAAATTGAAATTTTTTTAATTTTTTTCCTTTTTATCTTTTGCTATGACAGATCTCGCATTTCGGCACTTTGTGAAAATCAAAAATTGAAATTTTTGAATTTTTTTTTCTCTTTTTTACTGTGACTGATCTTTCAGTTCGGTAACAACAAAACTTACACACGAACATTTTGTGAAAATCAAAAAATTTAAATTTTTTAATTTTTTTCTTTTTTCTCTTTTACTATGACAGATCTTTCAGTTCAGTAACAACAAACGAATCTACGAGCACTTTGTGAAAATAAAAAATTTAATTTTTGGAATTTCTTCTTTTTTCTCCTTTACTATGACAGATCTCACATTTCTGCACTTTGTGAAAATCAAAAATTGAAATTTTTGAATTTTTTTTCTTTTTTACTATGACAGATCTTTCAGTTCAGTAACAACAAACGAATCTACGAGCACTTTGTGAAAATCAAAAAACGTAATTTTTGGAATTTCTTCTTTTTTCTCTTTTACTATGACAGATCTCGCATTTCGGCACTGTGAGAAAATCAAAAATTGAAATTTATGAATTTTTTTTCTTTTTTACTATGACAGATCTTTCAGTTCAGTAACAACAAACGAATCTACGAGCACTTTGTGAAAATCAAAAAATGTAATTTTTGGAATTTCTTCTTTTTTCTCTTTTACTATGGCAGATCTCGCATTTCGGCACTTTGTGAAAATCAAAAATTGAAATTTTTGATTTTTTTTTCTTTTTTACCTTGACTGATATTTCAGTTCGGTAACAACAAAATGTACCCACGAACATTTTGTGAAAATCAAAAAATTGAAATTTTTTCCTTTTTTCTCTTTTACTATGACAGATCTTTCAGTTCAGTAACAACAAACGAACATACGAGTACTTTGTAAAAATCAAAGAATGAAATTTTTGGAGTTTCTTCTTTTTTCTCTTTTACTATCGAGCATTTTGTGGAAATCAAAAAATTGAAATTTTTTTTCTTTTTTCTCTTTTACTATAACATATCTATCAGTTCAGTAACAACAAACGAATCTACGAGCACTTTGTGAAAATCAAATAATGTAATTTTTAGAATTTCTTCTTTTTTCTCTTTTACTATGACAGATCTCGCATTTCTGCACTTTGTGAAAATCAAAATTTGAAATTTTTGATTTTTTTTTTCTTTTTTACTGTGACAGATCTTTCAGTTCAGTAACAACAAGCGAACCTACCAGCACAGATTTCGCATTTCTTTCAGTTCGGTAACAACAAAACGTACCTACGAACATTTTATGAAAATAAAAAAATAGAAATTAAATTTTTTTTTTCTTTTTTCTCTTTTACTATGACAGATCTTTCAATTCAGTAACAACAAGCGAACCTACCAGAATTTTGTGAAAATCACAAAATGAAATTTTTGGAATTTCTTCTTTTTTCTCTTTTACTATGACAGATCTCGCATTTCGGCATTTTGTGAAAATCAAAATTTGAAATTTTTGATTTTTTTTTCTCTTTTTTACTGTGACTGATCTTTCAGTTCGGTAACAACAAAACGTACCCACGAACATTTTGTGAAAATCAAAAAATTGAATTTTTTTGAAATTTTTTTCTTTTTTCTTTTTTACCGTAACAGATTTTTCAGTTCGGTAACAACAAATCGTACCCACGAACATTTTATGAAAATAAAAAAATTGAAATTTTTTTAATTTTTTTCCTTTTTCTCCGTTACTATGACAGATCTTTCAGTTCAGTAACAACAAACGAACCTTCGAGCACTTTGTGAAAATCAAAAAATGTAATTTTTGGAATTTCTTCTTTTTTCTCTTTTACTATGACAGATCTCGCATTTCGGCAATTTGTGAAAATCAAAAATTGAAATTTTTTCTTTTTTACTGTGACTGACCTTTCAGTTCGGTAACAACAACACGTACCTACGAACATTTTATGAAAATAAAAAAAAAAAAATTTTAATTTTTTTTCTTTTTTCTTTTTTACTTTAACAGATCTTTCAGTTCGGTAACAACAAAACGTACCCACGAACATTTTATGAAAATAAAAAAATTGAAATTTTTTTAATTTTTTTCCTTTTTCTCTTTTACTATGGCATATCTTTCAGTTCAGTAACAACAAACGAACCTTCGAGCACTTTGTGAAAATCAAAAAATTAAATTTTTGGATGACAGATCTAGCATTTCGGCCTTTGTGAAAATCAAAAATTGAAATTTTTGAATTTTTTTTCTCTTTTTTACTGTGACTGATCTTTCAGTTCGGTAACAACAAAACGTACACACGAACATTTTGTGAAAAAAATTTTGAAATTTTTTTCTTTTTTCTCTTTTACTATGACAGATCTTTCAATTCAGTAACAACAAACGAACCTACGAGCATTTTGTGAAAATCAAAAAATTGAATTTTTTTATTTTTTTCCTTTTTTCTCTTTTACTATGACAGATCTTTTAGTTCAGTAACAACAAACGAACATACGAGCACTTTGTAAAAATCAAAGAATGACATTTTTGGAGTTTCTTCTTTTTTCTCTTTTACTATCGAGCATTTTGTGGAAATCAAAAAATTGAAATTTTTTAATTTTTTTTCTTTTTTCTCTTTTACTATGACAGATCTTTCAGTTCAGTATCAACAAACGAATCTACGAGCACTTTGTGAAAATCAAAAAATGTAATTTTTGGAATTTCTTCTTTTTTCTCTTTTACTATCGAGCATTTTGTGGAAATCAAAAAATTGAAATTTTTTAATTTTTTTTCTTTTTTCTCTTTTACTATGACAGATCTTTCAGTTCAGTAACAACAAACGAATCTACGAGCACTTTGTGAAAATCAAAAAATGTAATTTTTGGAATTTCTTCTTTTTCCTCTTTTACTATGACAGATCTCGCATTTCTGCACTTTGTGAAAATCAAAAATTGAAATTTTTGAATTTTTTTCTCTTTTACTATGACAGATCTTTCAGTTCAGTAACAACAAACGAATCTACGAGCACTTTGTGAAAATCAAAAAATGTAATTTTTGGAATTTCTTCTTTTTTATCTTTTACTATGACAGATCTCGCATTTCGGCACTTTGTGAAAATCAAAAATTGAAATTTTTGATTTTTTTTTCTTTTTTACTGTGACTGATCTTTCAGTTCGGTAACAACAAAATGTACCCACGAACATTTTGTGAAAATCAAAAAAAATGAACTTTTTGAAATGTTTTCCTTTTTTCTCTTTTACTATGACAGATCTTTCAGTTCAGTAACAACAAACGAACCTACCAGCACTTTGTGAAAATCACAAAATGAAATTTTTATTTCTTCTTTTTTCTCTTTTACTATGACAGATTTCGCATTTCGGCCCTTTTTGAAAAGCAAAAATTGAAATTTTTGAATTTTTTTTTCTTTTATACTGTGACTGATCTTTCAGTTCAGTAACAACAAACGAACCTACGGGCACTTTGTGAAAATCAAAAAATGAAATTTTTGGAATTTCTTCTACTTTCTGTTTTCCTATGACATATCTCGCATTTCGGCACTTTGTGAAAATCAAAAATTGAAATTTTTGAATTTTTTTTCTTTTTTACAGTGACTGATCTTTCAGTTCGGTAACAACAAAACGTACCTACGAGCATTTTGTGAAAATCAAAAAATTGAAATTTTCGATTTTTTTTTACTTTATCACTTTTACTATGACAGATCTTTCAGTTCAGTGACAACAAACGAACCTACGAGCATTTTGTGAAAATCAGAAAATGAAATTTTTGGAATTTCTTCTTTTTTCTCTTTTACTATGACAGATCTAGCATTTCTACACTTTGTGAAAATCAAATATTGAAATTTTTTAAATTTTTTTCTTTTTTCTTTTTTACTGTAACAGATCTTTCCGCTCGCTAACAACAATACGTACCTACCAGCATTTTGTGAAAATCAAAAAATTGAAATTTTCGATTTTTTTTTATTTATCACTTTTACTATGACAGATCTTTCAGTTCAGTGACAACAAACGAACCTACGAGCATTTTGTGAAAATCAAAAAATGAAATTTTTGGAATTTCTTCTTTTTTCTCTTTTACTATGACAGATCTAGCATTTCGGCCTTTGTGAAAATCAAAAATTGAAATTTTTGAATTTTTTTTCTCTTTTTTACTGTGACTGATTTTTCAGTTCGGTAACAACAAAACGTACACACGAACATTTTGTGAAAAAAATTTTGAAATTTTTTTCTTTTTTCTTTTTTACTATGACAGATCTTTCAATTCAGTAACAACAAACGAACCTACGAGCATTTTGTGAAAATCAAAAAATTGAATTTTTTTTATTTTTTTCCTCTTTTCTCTTTTACTATGACAGATCTTTTAGTTCAGTAACAACAAACGAACATACGAGCACTTTGTAAAAATCAAAGAATGAAATTTTTGGAGTTTCTTTCTTTTTTCTCTTTTACTATCGAGCATTTTGTGGAAATCAAAAAATTGAAATTTTTTATTTTTTTTTCTTTTTTCTCTTTTACTATGACAGATCTTTCAGTTCAGTAACAACAAACGAATCTACGAGCACTTTGTGAAAATCAAAAAATGTAATTTTTTGAATTTCTTCTTTTTTCTTTTACTATGACAGATCTCGCATTTCTGCACCTTGTGAAAATCAAAAATTGAAATTTTTGAATTTTTTTTCTTTTTTACTATGACAGATCTTTCAGTTCAGTAACAACAAACGAATCTACGAGCACTTTGTGAAAATCAAAAAATGTAATTTTTGGAATTTCTTCTTTTTTATCTTTTACTATGACAGATCTCGCATTTCGGCACTTTGTGAAAATCAAAAATTGAAATTTTTGATTTTTTTTTCTTTTTTACTGTGACTGATCTTTCAGTTCGGTAACAACAAAATGTACCCACGAACATTTTGTGAAAATCAAAAAATTGAAATTTTTGAAATTTTTTCCTTTTTTCTCTTTTACTATGACAGATCTTTCAGTTCAGTAACAACAAACGAACCTACGAGCACTTTGTGAAAATAAAAAAATGAAATTTTTGGAATTTCTTCTTTTTTCTCTTTTACTATGACAGATCACGCATTTCGGCACTTTGTGAAAATCAAAAATTGAAATTTTTGAAATTTTTTTCTTTTTTCTTTTTTGCTGTAACAGATCTTTCAGCTCGCTAACAACAAAACGTACCTACGAGCATTTTGTGAAAATCAAAAAATTGAAATTTTCGTTTTTTTTTATTTTATCACTTTTACTATGACAGATCTTTCAGTTCAGTGACAACAAACGAACCTACGAGCATTTTGTGAAAATCAAAAAATGAAATTTTTGGAATTTCTTCTTTTTTTCTCTTTTACTATGACAGATCTAGCATTTCGGAATTTGTGAAAATCAAAAATTGAAATTTTTGATTTTTTTTTCTCTTTTTTACTGTGACTGATCTTTCAGTTCGGTAACAACAAAACGTACACACGAACATTTTGTGAAAAAAATTTTGAAATTTTTTTCTTTTTTCTCTTTTACTATGACAGATCTTTCAATTCAGTAACAACAAACGAACATACGAGCACTTTGTAAAAATCAAAGAATGAAATTTTTGGAGTTTCTTCTTTTTTCTCTTTTACTATCGAGCATTTTGTGGAAATCAAAAAATTGAAATTTTTTAATTTTTTTTCTTTTTTCTCTTTTACTATGACAGATCTTTCAGTTCAGTAACAACAAACGAATCTACGAGCACTTTGTGAAAATCAAAAAATGTAATTTTTGGAATTTTTTTTTTTTTTAACTTTAACAGATCTTTCAGTTCGGTAACAACAAAACGTATCCACGGACATTTTATGAAAATAAAAAAATTGAAATCTTTTTAATTTTTTTCCTTTTTATCTTTTACTATGACAGATCTCGCATTTCGGCACTGTGTGAAAATCAAAAATTGAAATTTTTGAATTTTTTTTCTTTTTTACTATGACAGATCTTTCAGTTCAGTAACAACAAACGAATCTACGAGCACTTTGTGAAAATCAAAAAATGTAATTTTTGGAATTTCTTCTTTTTTCTCTTTTACTATGGCAGATCTCGCATTTCGGCACTTTGTGAAAATCAAAAATTGAAATTTTTGATTTTTTTTTCTTTTTTACCTTGACTGATCTTTCAGTTCGGTAACAACAAAATGTACCCACGAACATTTTGTGAAAATCAAAAAATTGAAATTTTTTCCTTTTTTCTCTTTTACTATGACAGATCTTTCAGTTCAGTAACAACAAACGAACGCATTTCGGCACTGTGTGAAAATCAAAAATTGAAATTTTTGATTTTTTTTTCTTTTTTACTGTGACTGATCTTTCAGTTCGGTAACAACAAAACGTACCTACGAGCATTTTGTGAAAATCAAAAAATTGAAATTTTCGATTTTTTTTTTTAGTTTATCTCTTTTACTATGACAGATCTTTCAGTTCAGTGACAACAAACGAACCTACGAGCATTTTGTGAAAATCAAAAAATGAATTTTTTGGAATTTTTTCTTTTTTCTCTTTTACTATGACAGATCTAGCATTTCGGCACTGTTTGAAAATCAAAAATTGAAATTTTTGAATTTTTTTTCTTTTTTACTATGACAGATCTTTCAGTTCAGTAACAACAAACGAATCTACGAGCACTTTGTGAAAATAAAAAATGTAATTTTTGGAATTTCTTCTTTTTTCTCTTTTACTATGACAGATCTCGCATTTCGGCACTTTGTGAATATTCAAAAAATTGAATTTGCATTTCTACACTTTGTGAAAATCAAAAATTGAAATTTTTGAAATTTTTTTCTTTTTTCTTTTTTACTGTAACAGATCTTTCCGCTCGCTAACAACAATACGTACCTACCAGCATTTTGTGAAAATCAAAAAATGAAATTTTTGGAATTTCTTCTTTTTTTCTCTTTTACTATGACAGATCTAGCATTTCGGCCTTTGTGAAAATCAAAAATTGAAATTTTTGAATTTTTTTCTTTTTCTTTTTTACTGTAACAGATCTTTCAGTTCGGTAACAACAAAACGTACCCACGAACATTTTATGAAAATAAATAAATTGAAATTTTTTTAATTTTTTTCCTTTTTATCTTTTACTATGACAGATCTCGCATTTCGGCACTTTGTGAAAATCAAAAATTGAAATTTTTGAATTTTTTTTTCTCTTTTTTACTGTGACTGATCTTTCAGTTCGGTAACAACAAAACGTACACACGAACATTTTGTGAAAATCAAAAAATTTAAATTTTTGAATATTTTTTCTTTTTTCTCTTTTACTTATGACAGATCTTTCAGTTCAGTAACAACAAACGAACCTACGAGCAAAAATCAAAGAATGAAATTTTCGGAGTTTCTTCTTTTTTCTCTTTTACTATCGAGCATTTTGTGGAAATCAAAAAATTGAAATTTTTTAATTTTTTTTCTTTTTTCTCTTTTACTATGACAGATCTTTCAGTTCAGTAACAACAAACGAATCTACGAGCACTTTGTGAAAATCAAAAAATGTAATTTTTGGAATTTTTTTTTTTTTTTAACTTTAACAGATCTTTCAGTTCGGTAACAACAAAACGTATCCACGAACATTTTATGAAAATAAAAAAATTGAAATCTTTTTAATTTTTTTCCTTTTTATCTTTTACTATGACAGATCTCGCATTTCGGCACTGTGTGAAAATCAAAAATTGAAATTTTTGAATTTTTTTTCTTTTTTACTATGACAGATCTTTCAGTTCAGTAACAACAAACGAATCTACGAGCACTTTGTGAAAATCAAAAAATGTAATTTTTGGAATTTCTTCTTTTTTCTCTTTTACTATGGCAGATCTCGCATTTCGGCACTTTGTGAAAATCAAAAATTGAAATTTTTGATTTTTTTTTCTTTTTTACCTTGACTGATCTTTCAGTTCGGTAACAACAAAATGTACCCACGAACATTTTGTGAAAATCAAAAAATTGAATTTTTTTCCTTTTTTCTCTTTTACTATGACAGATCTTTCAGTTCAGTAACAACAAACGAACGCATTTCGGCACTGTGTGAAAATCAAAAATTGAAATTTTTGAATTTTTTTTCTTTTTTACTGTGACTGATCTTTCAGTTCGGTAACAACAAAACGTACCTACGAGCATTTTGTGAAAATCAAAAAATTGAAATTTTCGATTTTTTTTTTTAGTTTATCTCTTTTACTATGACAGATCTTTCAGTTCAGTGACAACAAACGAACCTACGAGCATTTTGTGAAAATCAAAAAATGAATTTTTTGGAATTTCTTCTTTTTTCTCTTTTACTATGACAGATCTAGCATTTCGGCACTGTGTGAAAATCAAAAATTGAAATTTTTGAATTTTTTTTCTTTTTTACTATGACAGATCTTTCAGTTCAGTAACAACAAACGAATCTACGAGCACTTTGTGAAAATAAAAAATGTAATTTTTGGAATTTCTTCTTTTTTCTCTTTTACTATGACAGATCTCGCATTTCGGCACTTTGTGAATATTCAAAAAATTGAATTTGCATTTCTACACTTTGTGAAAATCAAAAATTGAAATTTTTGAAATTTTTTTCTTTTTTCTTTTTTACTGTAACAGATCTTTCCGCTCGCTAACAACAATACGTACCTACCAGCATTTTGTGAAAATCAAAAAATGAAATTTTTGGAATTTCTTCTTTTTTTCTCTTTTACTATGACAGATCTTTCAGTTCAGTAACAACAAACGAACCTACGAGCACTTTGTGAAAATTAAAAAATTAATTTTTTATAATTTCTTCTTTTTTCTATTTTACTATGACAGATCTCGCATTTCGGCCTTTGTGAAAATCAAAAATTGAAATTTTTGAATTTTTTTCTTTTTCTTTTTTACTGTAACAGATCTTTCAGTTCGGTAACAACAAAACGTACCCACGAACATTTTATGAAAATAAATAAATTGAAATTTTTTTAATTTTTTTCCTTTTTATCTTTTACTATGACAGATCTCGCATTTCGGCACTTTGTGAAAATCAAAAATTGAAATTTTTGAATTTTTTTTTCTCTTTTTTACTGTGACTGATCTTTCAGTTCGGTAACAACAAAACGTACACACGAACATTTTGTGAAAATCAAAAAATTTAAATTTTTGAATATTTTTTCTTTTTTCTCTTTTACTTATGACAGATCTTTCAGTTCAGTAACAACAAACGAACCTACGAGCAAAAATCAAAGAATGAAATTTTCGGAGTTTCTTCTTTTTTCTCTTTTACTATCGAGCATTTTGTGGAAATCAAAAAATTGAATTTTTTTAAATTTTTTCTTTTTTCTCTTTTACTATGACAGATCTTTCAGTTCAGTAACAACAAACGAATCTACGAGCACTTTGTGAAAATCAAAAAATGTAATTTTTGGAATTTTTTTTTTTTTTTAACTTTAACAGATCTTTCAGTTCGGTAACAACAAAACGTATCCACGAACATTTTATGAAAATAAAAAAATTGAAATCTTTTTAATTTTTTTCCTTTTTATCTTCTACTATGACAGATCTCGCATTTCGGCACTGTGTGAAAATCAAAAATTGAAATTTTTGAATTTTTTTTCTTTTTTACTATGACAGATCTTTCAGTTCAGTAACAACAAACGAATCTACGAGGACTTTGTGAAAATCAAAAAATGTAATTTTTGGAATTTCTTCTTTTTTCTCTTTTACTATGGCAGATCTCGCATTTCGGCACTTTGTGAAAATCAAAAATTGAAATTTTTTATTTTTTTTTCTTTTTTACCTTGACTGATCTTTCAGTTCGGTAACAACAAAATGTACCCACGAACATTTTGTGAAAATCAAAAAATTGAAATTTTTTCCTTTTTTCTCTTTTACTATGACAGATCTTTCAGTTCAGTAACAACAAACGAACGCATTTCGGCACTGTGTGAAAATCAAAAATTGAAATTTTTGAATTTTTTTTCTTTTTTACTGTGACTGATCTTTCAGTTCGGTAACAACAAAACGTACCTACGAGCATTTTGTGAAAATCAAAAAATTGAAATTTTCGATTTTTTTTTTAGTTTATCTCTTTTACTATGACAGATCTTTCAGTTCAGTGACAACAAACGAACCTACGAGCATTTTGTGAAAATCAAAAAATGAATTTTTTGGAATTTCTTCTTTTTTCTCTTTTACTATGACAGATCTAGCATTTCGGCACTGTGTGAAAATCAAAAATTGAAATTTTTGAATTTTTTTTCTTTTTTACTATGACAGATCTTTCAGTTCAGTAACAACAAACGAATCTACGAGCACTTTGTGAAAATAAAAAAATGTAATTTTTGGAATTTCTTCTTTTTTCTCTTTTACTATGACAGATCTCGCATTTCGGCACTTTGTGAATATTCAAAAAATTGAAATTTTGGATTTTTTTTCTTTTTTACTGTGACTGATCTTTCAGTTCGGTAACAACAAAACGTACCCACGAGCATTTTGTGGAAATCAAAAAATGAAATTTTTGGAATTTCTTCTTTTTTATCTTTTACTATTACAGATCTCGCATTTCGGCACGTTGTGAAAATCAAAAATTGAAATTTTTGAATTTTTTTTTCTTTTTTACTGTGGCAGATCTTTCAGTTCGGTAACAACAAAACGTACCCACAAACATTTTGTGAAAATCAAAGAATAGAAATTTTTTCTTTTTTTTTCTTTTTTACTATGACAGATCTTTCAGTTCAGTGACAAAAACGAACCTACGAGCATTTTGTGAAAATAAAAAAATGAAATTTTTGGAATTTCTTCTTTTTTCTCTTTTACTATGACAGATCTCGCATTTCGGCACTTTGTGAAAATCAAAAATTGAATTTTTTGATTTTTTTTCTTTTTCTTTTTTACTGTAACAGATCTTTCAGTTCGGTAACAACAAAACGTACCCACGAACATTTTATGAAAATAAATAAATTGAAATTTTTTTAATTTTTTTCCTTTTTATCTTTTACTATGACAGATCTTTCAGTTCAGTAACAACAAACGAACCTACGAGCACTTTGTGAAAATCAAAAAATTAAATTTTTGAAATTTCTTCGTTTTTCTCTTTTACTATGACAGATCTCGCATTTCGGCACTTTGTGAAAATCAAAAAATGAAATTTTTGAATTTTTTTTCTCTTTTTTACTGTGACTGATCTTTCAGTTCGGTAACAACAAAACGTACCCACGAACATTTTATGAAAATAAATAAATTGAAATTTTTTTATTTTTTTTCCTTTTTATCTTTTACTATGACAGATCTTTCAGTTCAGTAACAACAAACTAACCTACGAGCACTTTGTGAAAATCTAAAAATTAAATTTTTGGAATTTCTTCTTTTTTCTCTTTTACTATGACAGATCTCGCATTTCGGCACTTTGTGAAAATCAAAAATTGAAATTTTTGAATTTTTTTTCTCTTTTTTACTGTGACTGATCTTTCAGTTCGGTAACAACAAAACGTACACACGAACATTTTGTGATAATCAAAAAATTGAAATTTTTGAATTTTTTTCTTTTTTCTCTTTTACTATGACAGATCTTTCAGTTCAGTAACAACAAACGAACCTACGAGCAAAAATCAAAGAATGAAATTTTTGGAGTTTCTTCTTTTTTCTCTTTTACTATCGAGCATTTTGTGGAAATCAAAAAATTGATATTTTTTAATTTTTTTCTTTTTTCTCTTTTACTATGACAGATCTTTCAGTTCAGTAACAACAAACGAATCTACGAGCACTTTGTGAAAATAAAAAAATTTAATTTTTGGAATTTCTTCTTTTTTCTCTTTTACTATGACAGATCTCGCATTTCTGCACTTTGTGAAAATCAAAAATTGAAATTTTTGAATTTTTTTTCTTTTTTACTATGACAGATCTTTCAGTTCAGTAACAACAAACGAATCTACGAGCACTTTGTGAAAATCAAAAAACGTAATTTTTGGAATTTCTTCTTTTTTCTCTTTTACTATGACAGATCTCGCATTTCGGCACTGTGAGAAAATCAAAAATTGAAATTTTTGAATTTTTTTTCTTTTTTACTATGACAGATCTTTCAGTTCAGTAACAACAAACGAATCTACGAGCACTTTGTGAAAATCAAAAAATGTAATTTTTGGAATTTCTTCTTTTTTCTCTTTTACTATGGCAGATCTCGCATTTCGGCACTTTGTGAAAATCAAAAATTGAAATTTTTGATTTTTTTTTTCTTTTTTACCTTGACTGATATTTCAGTTCGGTAACAACAAAATGTACCCACGAACATTTTGTGAAAATATAAAAATTGAAATTTTTTCCTTTTTTCTCTTTTACTATGACAGATCTTTCAGTTCAGTAACAACAAACGAACATACGAGCACTTTGTAAAAATCAAAGAATGAAATTTTTGGAGTTTCTTCTTTTTTCTCTTTTACTATCGAGCATTTTGTGGAAATCAAAAAATTGAAATTTTTTTTCTTTTTTCTCTTTTACTATGACAGATCTTTCAGTTCAGTAACAACAAACGAATCTACGAGCACTTTGTGAAAATCAAATAATGTAATTTTTAGAATTTCTTCTTTTTTCTCTTTTACTATGACAGATCTCGCATTTCTGCACTTTGTGAAAATCAAAATTTGAAATTTTTGATTTTTTTTTTCTTTTTTACTGTGACAGATCTTTCAGTTCAGTAACAACAAGCGAACCTACCAGCACTTTGTGAAAATCACAAAATGAAATTTTTATTTCTTCTTTTTTTCTTTTACTATGACAGATTTCGCATTTCGGCCCTTTTTGAAATTCAAAAATTGAAATTTTTGAATTTTTTTTTCTTTTATACTGTGACTGATCTTTCAGTTCAGTAACAACAAACGAACCTACGAGCACTTTGTGAAAATCAAAAAATGAAATTTTTGGAATTTCTTCTACTTTCTCTTTTACTATGACAGATCTCGCATTTCGGCACTGTGTGAAAATCAAAAATTGAAATTTTTGAATTTTTTTTTCTTTTTTACTGTGACTGATCTTTCAGTTCGGTAACAACAAAACGTACCTACGAGCATTTTGTGAAAATCAAAAAATTGAAATTTTCGATTTTTTTTTACTTTATCACTTTTACTATGACAGATCTTTCAGTTCAGTGACAACAAACGAACCTACGAGCATTTTGTGAAAATCAAAAAATGAAATTTTTGGAATTTCTTCTTTTTTCTCTTTTACTATGACAGATCTCGCATTTCGGCACTTTGTGAAAATCAAAAATTGAAATTTTTGAATTTTTTTTCTCTTTTTTACTGTGACTGATCTTTCAGTTCGGTAACAACAAAACGTACACACGACCATTTTGTGAAAATCAAAAAATTGAAATTTTTGAAATTTTTTTCTTTTTTCTCTTTTACTTATGACAGATCTTTCAGTTCAGTAATACAAACGAACCTACGAGCATTTTGTGAAAATCAAAAAATTGAATTTTTTTAAATTTTTTTCTTTTTTCTCTTTTACTATCGAGCATTTTGTGGAAATCAAAAAATTGAAATTTTTTAATTTTTTTTCTTTTTTCTCTTTTACTATGACAGATCTTTCAGTTCAGTAACAACAAACGAATCTACAAGCACTTTGTGAAAATCAAATAATGTAATTTTTGGAATTTGTTCTTTTTTCTCTTTTACTATGACAGATCTCGCATTTCTGCACTTTGTGAAAATCAAAAATTGAAATTTTTGATTTTTTTTTTTTTTACTGTGACAGATCTTTCAGTTCAGTAACAACAAGCGAACCTAGCAGCACTTTGTGAAAATCACAAAATGAAATTTTTATTTCTTCTTTTTTCTCTTTTACTATGACAGATTTCGCATTTCGGCCCTTTTTGAAAATCAAAAATTGAAATTTTTGAATTTTTTTTTCTTTTATACTGTGACTGATCTTTCAGTTCAGTAACAACAAACGAACCTACGAGCACTTTGTGAAAATCAAAAAATGAAATTTTTGGAATTTCTTCTACTTTCTCTTTTACTATGACATATCTCGCATTTCGGCACTTTGTGAAAATCAAAAAATTGAAATTTTCGTTTTTTTTTATTTTATCACTTTTACTATGACAGATCTTTCAGTTCAGTGACAACAAACGAACCTACGAGCATTTTGTGAAAATCAGAAAATGAAATTTTTTGAATTTCTTCTTTTTTCTCTTTTACTATGACAGATCTAGCATTTCGGATTTTGTGAAAATCAAAAATTGAAATTTTTTAATTTTTTTTTTTTCTTTTTTACTTTAACAGATCTTTCAGTTCGGTAACAACAAAACGTACCCACGAACATTTTATGAAAAGAAAAAAATTGAAATTTTTTTAATTTTTGAAATTTTTTCCTTTTTTTCTCTTTTACTATGACAGTTCTTTTAGTTCAGTAACAACAAACGAACATACGAGCACTTTGTAAAAATCAAAGAATGAAATTTTCGGAGTTTCTTCTTTTTTCTCTTTTACTATCGAGCATTTTGTGGAAATCAAAAAATTGAAATTTTTTAATTTTTTTCTTTTTTCTCTTTTACTATGACAGATCTTTCAGTTCAGTAACAACAAACGAATCTACGAGCACTTTGTGAAAATCAAAAAATGTAATTTTTGGAATTTCTTCTTTTTTCTCTTTTACTATGACAGATCTCGCATTTCTGCAATGTGTGAAAATCAAAAATTGAAATTTTTTTTTTTTCTTTTTTACTATGACAGATCTTTCAATTCAGTAACAACAAACGAATCTACGAGCACTTTGTGAAAATCAAAAAATGTAATTTTTGGAATTTCTTCTTTTTTCTCTTTTACTATGACAGATCTCGCATTTCTGCACTTTGTGAAAATCAAAAATTGAAATTTTTGATTTTTTTTTTTCTTTTTTACCTTGACTGATCTTTCATTTCGGTAACAACAAAATGTACCCACGAACATTTTGTGAAAATCAAAAAATTGAAATTTTTTCCTTTTTTCTCTTTTACTATGACAGATCTTTCAGTTCAGTAACAACAAACGAACGCATTTCGGCACTGTGTGAAAATCAAACATTGAAATTTTTGAATTTTTTTCTTTTTTACTGTGACTGATCTTTCAGTTCGGTAACAACAAAACGTACCTACGAGCATTTTGTGAAAATCAAAAAATTGAAATTTTCGATTTTTTTTTTTAGTTTATCTCTTTTACTATGACAGATCTTTCAGTTCAGTGACAACAAACGAACCTACGAGCATTTTGTGAAAATCAAAAAATGAATTTTTTGGAATTTCTTCTTTTTTCTCTTTTACTATGACAGATCTAGCATTTCGGCACTTTGTGAAAATCAAAAATTGAAATTGTTGAATTTTTTTCTTTTTTCTTTTTTACTGTAACAGATCTTTCAGTTCGGTAACAACAAAACGTACCCACGAACATTTTATGAAAATAAATAAATTGAAATTTTTTTATTTTTTTTTCCTTTTTATCTTTTACTATGACAGATCTTTCAGTTCAGTAACAACAAACGAACCTACGAGCACTTTGTGAAAATCAAAAAATTAAATTTTTGGAATTTCTTCTTTTTTCTTTTTTACTATGACAGATCTCGCATTTCGGCACTTTGTGAAAATCAAAAATTGAAATTTTTGAATTTTTTTCTCTTTTTTACTGTGACTGAACTTTCAGTTCGGTAACAACAAAACGTACACACGAACATTTTGTGATAATCAAAAAATTGAAATTTTTGAATTTTTTTCTTTTTTCACTTTTACTATGACAGATCTTTCAGTTCAGTAACAACAAACGAATCTACGAGCACTTTGTGAAAATAAAAAAATGTAATTTTTGGAATTTCTTCTTTTTTCTCTTTTACTATGACAGATCTCGCATTTCGGCACTGTGTGAAAATCAAAAATTGAAATTTTTCAATTTTTTTTCTTTTTTACTATGACAGATCTTTCAGTTCAGTAACAACAAACGAATCTACGAGCACTTTGTGAAAATAAAAAAATGTAATTTTTGGAATTTCTTCTTTTTTCTCTTCTACTATGACAGATCTCGCATTTCGGCACTTTGTGAATATTCAAAAAATTGAAATTTTGGATTTTTTTTCTTTTTTACTGTGACTGATCTTTCAGTTCGGTAACAACAAAACGTACCCACGAGCATTTTGTGGAAATCAAAAAATGAAATTTTTGGAATTTCTTCTTTTTGATCTTTTACTATGACAGATCTAGCATTTCGGCACTTTGTGAAAATCAAAAATTGAATTTTTTGAATTTTTTTCTTTTTCTTTTTTACTGTAACAGATCTTTCAGTTCGGTAACAACAAAACGTACCCACGAACAATTTATGAAAATAAATAAATTGAAATTTTTTTCCTTTTTTCTCTTTTACTATGACAGATCTTTCAGTTCAGTAACAACAAACGAACGCATTTCGGCACTGTGTGAAAATCAAAAATTGAAATTTTTGAATTTTTTTTCTTTTTTACTGTGACTGATCTTTCAGTTCGGTAACAACAAAACGTACCCACGAACATTTTATGAAAATAAAAAAAATGAAATTTTTTTAATTTTTGAAATTTTTTCCTTTTTTTCTCTTTTACTATGACAGTTCTTTTAGTTCAGTAACAACTATGACAGATCTTTCAGTTCAGTAACAACAAACGAATCTACGAGCACTTTGTGAAAATCAAAAAATGTAATTTTTGGAATTTCTTCTTTTTTCTCTTTTACTATGACAGATCTCGCATTTCGGCACTGTGTGAAAATCAAAAATTGAAATTTTTGAATTTTTTTTCTTTTTTACTATGACAGATCTTTCAGTTCAGTAACAACAAACGAATCTACGAGCACTTTGTGAAAATAAAAAAATGTAATTTTTGGAATTTCTTCTTTTTTCTCCTTACTATGACAGATCTCGCATTTCTGCACTTTGTGAAAATCAAAAATTGAAATTTTTGATTTTTTTTTTCTTTTTTACTGTGACAGATCTTTCAGTTCAGTAACAACAAGCGAACCTAGCAGCACTTTGTGAAAATCACAAAATGAAATTTTTATTTCTTCTTTTTTCTCTTTTACTATGACAGATTTCGCATTTCGGCCCTTTTTGAAAATCAAAAATTGAAATTTTTGAATTTTTTTTTCTTTTATACTGTGACTGATCTTTCAGTTCAGTAACAACAAACGAACCTACGAGCACTTTGTGAAAATAAAAAAATGAAATTTTTTGAATTTCTTCTACTTTCTCTTTTACTATGACATATCTCGCATTTCGGCACTTTGTGAAAATCAAAAATTGAAATTTTTGATTTTTTTTTTCTTTTTTACTGTGACAGATCTTTCAGTTCAGTAACAACAAGCGAACCTAGCAGCACTTTGTGAAAATCACAAAATGAAATTTTTATTTCTTCTTTTTTCTCTTTTACTATGACAGATTTCGCATTTCGGCACTGTGTGAAAATCAAAAATTGAAATTTTTGAATTTTTTTTCTTTTTTACTATGACAGATCTTTCAGTTCAGTAACAACAAACGAATCTACGAGCACTTTGTGGAAATCAAATAATGTAATTTTTGGAATTTTTTCTTTTTTCTCTTTTACTATGACAGATCTCGCATTTCTGCACTTTGTGAAAATCAAAAATTGAAATTTTTGATTTTTTTTTTCTTTTTTACTGTGACAGATCTTTCAGTTCAGTAACAACAAGCGAACCTAGCAGCACTTTGTGAAAATCACAAAATGAAATTTTTATTTCTTCTTTTTTCTCTTTTACTATGACAGATTTCGCATTTCGGCCCTTTTTGAAAATCAAAAATTGAAATTTTTGAATTTTTTTTTCTTTTATACTGTGACTGATCTTTCAGTTCAGTAACAACAAACGAACCTACGAGCACTTTGTGAAAATCAAAAAATGAAATTTTTGGAATTTCTCCTACTTTCTCTTTTACTATGACATATCTCGCATTTCGGCACTTTGTGAAAATCAAAATTTGAAATTTTTGAATTTTTTTTCTTTTTTACTGTGACTGATCTTTCAGTTCGGTAACAACAAAACGTACCTACGAGCATTTTGTGAAAATCAAAAAATTGAAATTTTCGTTTTTTTTTATTTTATCACTTTTACTATGACAGATCGTTCAGTTCAGTGACAACAAACGAACCTACGAGCATTTTGTGAAAATCAAAAAATGAAATTTTTGGAATTTCTTCTTTTTTCTCTTTTACTATGACAGATCTAGCATTTCGGATTTTGTGAAAATCAAAAATTGAAATTTTTGATTTTTTTTTCTTTTTTACCTTGACTGATATTTCAGTTCGGTAACAACAAAATGTACCCACGAACATTTTGTGAAAATCAAAAAATTGAAATTTTTTCCTTTTTTCTCTTTTACTATGACAGATCTTTCAGTTCAGTAACAACAAACGAACGCATTTCGGCACTGTGAAAATCAAAAATTGAAATTTTTGAATTTTTTTTCTTTTTTACTGTGACTGACCTTTCAGTTCGGTAACAACAAAACGTACCTACGAGCATTTTGTGAAAATCAAAAAATTGAAATTTTCGATTTTTTTTTTTAGTTTATCTCTTTTACTATGACAGATCTTTCAGTTCAATGACAACAAACGAACCTACGAGCACTTTGTGAAAATCAAAAAATTAAATTTTTGGAATTTCTTCTTTTTTCTCTTTTACTATGACAGATCTAGCATTTCGGCACTTTGTGAAAATCAAAAATTGAATTTTTTGAATTTTTTTCTTTTTCTTTTTTACTGTAACAGATCTTTCAGTTCGGTAACAACAAAACGTACCCACGAACAATTTATGAAAATAAATAAATTGAAATTTTTTTAATTTTTTTCCTTTTTATCTTTTACTATGACAGATCTCGCATTTCGGCACTGTGTGAAAATCAAAAATTGAAATTTTTGATTTTTTTTTCTTTTTTACTATGACAGATCTTTCAGTTCAGTAACAACAAACGAATCTACGAGCACTTTGTGAAAATCAAAAAATGTAATTTTTGGAATTTCTTCTTTTTTCTCTTTTACTATGGCAGATCTCGCATTTCGGCACTTTGTGAAAATCAAAAATTGAAATTTTTGATTTTTTTTTCTTTTTTACCTTGACTGATCTTTCAGTTCGGTAACAACAAAATGTACCCACGAACATTTTGTGAAAATCAAAAAATTGAAATTTTTTCCTTTTTTCTCTTTTACTATTGCAGATCTTTCAGTTCAGTAACAACAAACGAACGCATTTCGGCACTGTGTGAAAATCAAAAATTGAAATTTTTGAATTTTTTTTCTTTTTTACTGTGACTGATCTTTCAGTTCGGTAACAACAAAACGTACCTACGAGCATTTTGTGAAAATCAAAAAATTGAAATTTTCGATTTTTTTTTTAGTTTATCTCTTTTACTATGACAGATCTTTCAGTTCAGTGACAACAAACGAACCTACGAGCATTTTGTGAAAATCAAAAAATGAATTTTTTGGAATTTCTTCTTTTTTCTCTTTTACTATGACAGATCTAGCATTTCGGCACTTTGTGAAAATCAAAAATTGAAATTGTTGAATTTTTTTCTTTTTTCTTTTTTACTGTAACAGATCTTTCAGTTCGGTAACAACAAAACGTACCCACGAACATTTTATGAAAATAAATAAATTGAAATTTTTTTATTTTTTTTCCTTTTTATCTTTTACTATGACAGATCTTTCAGTTCAGTAACAACAAACGAACCTACGAGCACTTTGTGAAAATCAAAAAATTAAATTTTTGGAATTTCTTCTTTTTTCTCTTTTACTATGACAGATCTCGCATTTCGGCACTTTGTGAAAATCAAAAATTGAAATTTTTGAATTTTTTTCTCTTTTTTACTGTGACTGATCTTTCAGTTCGGTAACAACAAAAAGGAAAACACGAACATTTTGTGATAATCAAAAAATTGAATTTTTTTCTTTTTTCACTTTTACTATGACAGATCTTTCAGTTCAGTAACAACAAACGAATCTACGAGCACTTTGTGAAAATAAAAAAATGTAATTTTTGGAATTTCTTCTTTTTTCTCTTTTACTATGACAGATCTCGCATTTCGGCACTTTGTGAATATTCAAAAAATTGAAATTTTGGATTTTTTTTCTTTTTTACTGTGACTGATCTTTCAGTTCGGTAACAACAAAACGTACCCACGAGCATTTTGTGGAAATCAAAAAATGAAATTTTTGGAATTTCTTCTTTTTTATCTTTTACTATTACAGATCTCGCATTTCGGCACGTTGTGAAAATCAAAAATTGAAATTTTTGATTTTTTTTTTCTTTTTTACTGTGGCAGATCTTTCAGTTCGGTAACAACAAAACGTACCCACAAACATTTTGTGAAAATCAAAGAATAGAAATTTTTGAATTTTTTTTCTTTTTTACTATGACAGATCTTTCAGTTCAGTGACAACAAACGAACCTACGAGCATTTTGTGAAAATCAAAAAATGAAATTTTTGGAATTTCTTCTTTTTTCTCTTTTACTATGACAGATCTAGCATTTCGGCACTTTGTGAAAATCAAAAATTGAATTTTTTGAATTTTTTTCTTTTTTACTGTGACAGATCTTTCAGTTCAGTAACAACAAGCGAACCTAGCAGCACTTTGTGAAAATCACAAAATGAAATTTTTATTTCTTCTTTTTTCTCTTTTACTATGACAGATTTCGCATTTCGGCACTGTGTGAAAATCAAAAATTGAAATTTTTGAATTTTTTTTCTTTTTTACTATGACAGATCTTTCAGTTCAGTAACAACAAACGAATCTACGAGCACTTTGTGAAAATCAAATAATGTAATTTTTGGAATTTTTTCTTTTTTCTCTTTTACTATGACAGATCTCGCATTTCTGCACTTTGTGAAAATCAAAAATTGAAATTTTTGATTTTTTTTTTCTTTTTTTACTGTGACAGATCTTTCAGTTCAGTAACAACAAGCGAACCTAGCAGCACTTTGTGAAAATCACAAAATGAAATTTTTATTTCTTCTTTTTTCTCTTTTACTATGACAGATTTCGCATTTCGGCCCTTTTTGAAAATCAAAAATTGAAATTTTTGAATTTTTTTTCTTTTATACTGTGACTGATCTTTCAGTTCAGTAACAACAAACGAACCTACGAGCACTTTGTGAAAATCAAAAAATGAAATTTTTGGAATTTCTCCTAATTTCTCTTTTACTATGACATATCTCGCATTTCGGCACTTTGTGAAAATCAAAATTTGAAATTTTTGAATTTTTTTTCTTTTTTACTGTGACTGATCTTTCAGTTCGGTAACAACAAAACGTACCTACGAGCATTTTGTGAAAATCAAAAAATTGAAATTTTCGTTTTTTTTTTTTAGTTTATCTCTTTTACTATGACAGATCTTTCAGTTCAGTGACAACAAACGAACCTACGAGCACTTTGTGAAAATCAAAAAATGAAATTTTTGGAATTTCTTCTTTTTTCTCTTTTACTATGACAGATCTAGCATTTCGGATTTTGTGAAAATCAAAAATTGAAATTTTTGATTTTTTTTTCTTTTTTACCTTGACTGATATTTCAGTTCGGTAACAACAAAATGTACCCACGAACATTTTGTGAAAATCAAAAAATTGAAATTTTTTCCTTTTTTCTCTTTTACTATGACAGATCTTTCAGTTCAGTAACAACAAACGAACGCATTTCGGCACTGTGTGAAAATCAAAAATTGAAATTTTTGAATTTTTTTTCTTTTTTACTGTGACTGAACTTTTTTCTCTTTTACTATGACAGATCTTTCAGTTCAGTAACAACAAACGAACGCATTTCGGCACTGTGTGAAAATCAAAAATTGAAATTTTTGAATTTTTTTTCTTTTTTACTGTGACTGAACTTTCAGTTCGGTAACAACAAAACGTACAAAACGAATCTACGAGCACTTTGTGAAAATAAAAAAATGTAATTTTTGGAATTTCTTCTTTTTTCTCTTTTACTATGACAGATTTCGCATTTCGGCCCTTTTTGAAAATCAAAAATTGAAATTTTTGAATTTTTTTTTCTTTTATACTGTGACTGATCTTTCAGTTCAGTAACAACAAACGAACGCATTTCGGCACTGTGTGAAAATCAAAAATTGAAATTTTTGAATTTTTTTTCTTTTTTACTGTGACTGATCTTTCAGTTCGGTAACAACAAAACGTACCTACGAGCATTTTGTGAAAATCAAAAAATTGAAATTTTCGATTTTTTTTTTAGTTTATCTCTTTTACTATGACAGATCTTTCAGTTCAGTGACAACAAACGAACCTACGAGCATTTTGTGAAAATCAAAAAATGAATTTTTTGGAATTTCTTCTTTTTTCTCTTTTACTATGACAGATCTAGCATTTCGGCACTTTGTGAAAATCAAAAATTGAAATTGTTGAATTTTTTTCTTTTTTCTTTTTTACTGTAACAGATCTTTCAGTTCGGTAACAACAAAACGTACCCACGAACATTTTATGAAAATAAATAAATTGAAATTTTTTTATTTTTTTTCCTTTTTATCTTTTACTATGACAGATCTTTCAGTTCAGTAACAACAAACGAACCTACGAGCACTTTGTGAAAATCAAAAAATTAAATTTTTGGAATTTCTTCTTTTTTCTCTTTTACTATGACAGATCTCGCATTTCGGCACTTTGTGAAAATCAAAAATTGAAATTTTTGAATTTTTTTCTCTTTTTTACTGTGACTGATCTTTCAGTTCGGTAACAACAAAAAGGAAAACACGAACATTTTGTGATAATCAAAAAATTGAATTTTTTTCTTTTTTCACTTTTACTATGACAGATCTTTCAGTTCAGTAACAACAAACGAATCTACGAGCACTTTGTGAAAATAAAAAAATGTAATTTTTGGAATTTCTTCTTTTTTCTCTTTTACTATGACAGATCTCGCATTTCGGCACTTTGTGAATATTCAAAAAATTGAAATTTTGGATTTTTTTTCTTTTTTACTGTGACTGATCTTTCAGTTCGGTAACAACAAAACGTACCCACGAGCATTTTGTGGAAATCAAAAAATGAAATTTTTGGAATTTCTTCTTTTTTATCTTTTACTATTACAGATCTCGCATTTCGGCACGTTGTGAAAATCAAAAATTGAAATTTTTGATTTTTTTTTTCTTTTTTACTGTGGCAGATCTTTCAGTTCGGTAACAACAAAACGTACCCACAAACATTTTGTGAAAATCAAAGAATAGAAATTTTTGAATTTTTTTTCTTTTTTACTATGACAGATCTTTCAGTTCAGTGACAACAAACGAACCTACGAGCATTTTGTGAAAATCAAAAAATGAAATTTTTGGAATTTCTTCTTTTTTCTCTTTTACTATGACAGATCTAGCATTTCGGCACTTTGTGAAAATCAAAAATTGAATTTTTTGAATTTTTTTCTTTTTTACTGTGACAGATCTTTCAGTTCAGTAACAACAAGCGAACCTAGCAGCACTTTGTGAAAATCACAAAATGAAATTTTTATTTCTTCTTTTTTCTCTTTTACTATGACAGATTTCGCATTTCGGCACTGTGTGAAAATCAAAAATTGAAATTTTTGAATTTTTTTTCTTTTTTACTATGACAGATCTTTCAGTTCAGTAACAACAAACGAATCTACGAGCACTTTGTGAAAATCAAATAATGTAATTTTTGGAATTTTTTCTTTTTTCTCTTTTACTATGACAGATCTCGCATTTCTGCACTTTGTGAAAATCAAAAATTGAAATTTTTGATTTTTTTTTTCTTTTTTTACTGTGACAGATCTTTCAGTTCAGTAACAACAAGCGAACCTAGCAGCACTTTGTGAAAATCACAAAATGAAATTTTTATTTCTTCTTTTTTCTCTTTTACTATGACAGATTTCGCATTTCGGCCCTTTTTGAAAATCAAAAATTGAAATTTTTGAATTTTTTTTCTTTTATACTGTGACTGATCTTTCAGTTCAGTAACAACAAACGAACCTACGAGCACTTTGTGAAAATCAAAAAATGAAATTTTTGGAATTTCTCCTAATTTCTCTTTTACTATGACATATCTCGCATTTCGGCACTTTGTGAAAATCAAAATTTGAAATTTTTGAATTTTTTTTCTTTTTTACTGTGACTGATCTTTCAGTTCGGTAACAACAAAACGTACCTACGAGCATTTTGTGAAAATCAAAAAATTGAAATTTTCGTTTTTTTTTTTTAGTTTATCTCTTTTACTATGACAGATCTTTCAGTTCAGTGACAACAAACGAACCTACGAGCACTTTGTGAAAATCAAAAAATGAAATTTTTGGAATTTCTTCTTTTTTCTCTTTTACTATGACAGATCTAGCATTTCGGATTTTGTGAAAATCAAAAATTGAAATTTTTGATTTTTTTTTCTTTTTTACCTTGACTGATATTTCAGTTCGGTAACAACAAAATGTACCCACGAACATTTTGTGAAAATCAAAAAATTGAAATTTTTTCCTTTTTTCTCTTTTACTATGACAGATCTTTCAGTTCAGTAACAACAAACGAACGCATTTCGGCACTGTGTGAAAATCAAAAATTGAAATTTTTGAATTTTTTTTCTTTTTTACTGTGACTGAACTTTTTTCTCTTTTACTATGACAGATCTTTCAGTTCAGTAACAACAAACGAACGCATTTCGGCACTGTGTGAAAATCAAAAATTGAAATTTTTGAATTTTTTTTCTTTTTTACTGTGACTGAACTTTCAGTTCGGTAACAACAAAACGTACAAAACGAATCTACGAGCACTTTGTGAAAATAAAAAAATGTAATTTTTGGAATTTCTTCTTTTTTCTCTTTTACTATGACAGATTTCGCATTTCGGCCCTTTTTGAAAATCAAAAATTGAAATTTTTGAATTTTTTTTTCTTTTATACTGTGACTGATCTTTCAGTTCAGTAACAACAAACGAACCTACGAGCACTTTGTGAAAATCAAAAAATGAAATTTTTGGAATTTCTTCTACTTTCTCTTTTACTATGACAGATCTAGCATTTCGGCACTTTGTGAAAATCAAAAATTGAATTTTTTGAATTTTTTTCTTTTTCTTTTTTACTGTAACAGATCTTTCAGTTCGGTAACAACAAAACGTACCCACGAACAATTTATGAAAATAAATAAATTGAAATTTTTTTAATTTTTTTCCTTTTTATCTTTTACTATGACAGATCTCGCATTTCGGCACTGTGTGAAAATCAAAAATTGAAATTTTTGATTTTTTTTTCTTTTTTACTATGACAGATCTTTCAGTTCAGTAACAACAAACGAATCTACGAGCACTTTGTGAAAATCAAAAAATGTAATTTTTGGAATTTCTTCTTTTTTCTCTTTTCTATGGCAGATCTCGCATTTCGGCACTTTGTGAAAATCAAAAATTGAAATTTTTGATTTTTTTTTCTTTTTTACCTTGACTGATCTTTCAGTTCGGTAACAACAAAATGTACACACGAACATTTTGTGAAAATCAAAAAATTAAAATTTTTGAAATTTTTTTCTTTTTTCTCTTTTACTATGACAGATCTTTCAGTTCAGTAACAACAAACGAACCTACGAGAATTTTGTGAAAATCAAAAAATTGAATTTTTTTAATTTTTTTCCTTTTTTTTCTTTTACTATGACAGATCTTTTAGTTCAGTAACAACAAACGAACATACGAACACTTTGTAAAAATCAAAGAATGAAATTTTTGGAGTTTCTTCTTTTTTCTCTTTTACTATCGAGCATTTTGTGGAAATCAAAAAATTGAAATTTTTTTAATTTTTTTCTTTTTTCTCTTTTACTATGACAGATCTTTCAGTTCAGTAACAACAAACGAATCTACGAGCACTTTGTGAAAATCAAAAAATGTAATTTTTGGAATTTCTTCTTTTTTCTCTTTTACTATGACAGATCTCGCATTTCTGAACTTTGTGAAAATCAAAAATTGAAATTTTTGA
The DNA here is from genome assembly GCA_959613385.1 of Geotrupes spiniger. Lineage (NCBI taxonomy): Eukaryota > Metazoa > Arthropoda > Insecta > Coleoptera > Geotrupidae > Geotrupes > Geotrupes spiniger. The sequence continues at coordinate 133,952 of CAUIJQ010000050.1, forward strand.
ATTTTTTTTCTTTTTTACTATGACAGATCTTTCAGTTCAGTAACAACAAACGAATCTACGAGCACTGTGAAAATCAAAAAAACGTAATTTTTGGAATTTCTTCTTTTTTCTCTTTTACTATGACAGATCTCGCATTTCGGCACTTTGTGAAAATCAAAAATTGAAATTTTTTAATTTTTTTTCTTTTTTACTGTGACTGATCTTTCAGTTCGGTAACAACAAAATGTACCCAAGAACATTTTGTGAAAATCAAAAAATTGAAATTTTTTCCTTTTTTCTCTTTTACTATGACAGATCTTTCAGTTCAGTAACAACAAACGAACGCATTTCGGCACTGTGTGAAAATCAAAAATTGAAATTTTTGATTTTTTTTTTCTTTTTTACTGTGACAGATCTTTCAGTTCAGTAACAACAAGCGAACCTAGCAGCACTTTGTGAAAATCACAAAATGAAATTTTTATTTCTTCTTTTTTCTCTTTTACTATGACAGATTTCGCATTTCGGCCCTTTTTGAAAATCAAAAATTGAAATTTTTGAATTTTTTTTTCTTTTATACTGTGACTGATCTTTCAGTTCAGTAACAACAAACGAATCTACGAGCACTTTGTGAAAATCAAATAATGTAATTTTTGGAATTTTTTCTTTTTTCTCTTTTACTATGACAGATCTCGCATTTCTGCACTTTGTGAAAATCAAAAATTGAAATTTTTGATTTTTTTTTTCTTTTTTACTGTGACAGATCTTTCAGTTCAGTAACAACAAGCGAACCTAGCAGCACTTTGTGAAAATCACAAAATGAAATTTTTATTTCTTCTTTTTTCTCTTTTACTATGACAGATTTCGCATTTCGGCCCTTTTTGAAAATCAAAAATTGAAATTTTTGAATTTTTTTTTCTTTTATACTGTGACTGATCTTTCAGTTCAGTAACAACAAACGAACCTACGAGCACTTTGTGAAAATCAAAAAATGAAATTTTTGGAATTTCTTCTACTTTCTCTTTTACTATGACATATCTCGCATTTCGGCACTTTGTGAAAATCAAAATTTGAAATTTTTGAATTTTTTTTCTTTTTTACTGTGACTGATCTTTCAGTTCGGTAACAACAAAACGTACCTACGAGCATTTTGTGAAAATCAAAAAATTGAAATTTTCGTTTTTTTTTATTTTATCACTTTTACTATGACAGATCTTTCAGTTCAGTGACAACAAACGAACCTACGAGCATTTTGTGAAAATCAAAAAATGAAATTTTTGGAATTTCTTCTTTTTTCTCTTTTACTATGACAGATCTAGCATTTCGGATTTTGTGAAAATCAAAAATTGAAATTTTTGATTTTTTTTTCTTTTTTACCTTGACTGATATTTCAGTTCGGTAACAACAAAATGTACCCACGAACATTTTGTGAAAATCAAAAAATTGAAATTTTTTCCTTTTTTCTCTTTTACTATGACAGATCTTTCAGTTCAGTAACAACAAACGAACGCATTTCGGCACTGTGTGAAAATCAAAAATTGAAATTTTTGAATTTTTTTTCTTTTTTACTGTGACTGATCTTTCAGTTCGGTAACAACAAAACATACCTACGAGCATTTTGTGAAAATCAAAAAATTGAAATTTTCGATTTTTTTTTTAGTTTATCTCTTTTACTATGACAGATCTTTCAGTTCAGTGACAACAAACGAACCTACGAGCATTTTGTGAAAATCAAAAAATGAATTTTTTGGAATTTCTTCTTTTTTCTCTTTTACTATGACAGATCTAGCATTTCGGCACTTTGTGAAAATCAAAAATTGAAATTGTTGATTTTTTTTCTTTTTTCTTTTTTACTGTAACAGATCTTTCAGTTCGGTAACAACAAAACGTACCCACGAACATTTTATGAAAATAAATAAATTGAAATTTTTTTATTTTTTTTCCTTTTTATCTTTTACTATGACAGATCTTTCAGTTCAGTAACAACAAACGAACCTACGAGCACTTTGTGAAAATCAAAAAATTAAATTTTTGGAATTTCTTCTTTTTCTCTTTTACTATGACAGATCTCGCATTTCGGCACTTTGTGAAAATCAAAAATTGAAATTTTTGAATTTTTTTTCTATTTTTTACTGTGACTGATCTTTCAGTTCGGTAACAACAAACGAATCTACGAGCACTTTGTGAAAATCAAAAAATGTAATTTTTGGAATATCTTCTTTTTTCTCTTTTACTATGGCAGATCTCGCATTTCGGCACTCAAAATCAAAAATTGAAATTTTTGATTTTTTTTTCTTTTTTACTGTGACTGATCTTTCAGTTCGGTAACAACAAAATGTACCCACGAACATTTTGTGAAAATCAAAAAATTGAAATTTTTGAAATTTTTTCCTTTTTTCTCTTTTTTATGACAGATCTTTCAGTTCAGTAACAACAAACGAACCTACGACCACTTTGTGAAAATCAAAAAATGAAATTTTTGGAATTTCTTCTTTTTTCTCTTTTACTATGACAGATCTAGCATTTCGGCCTTTGTGAAAATCAAAAATTGAAATTTTTGAATTTTTTTTCTCTTTTTTACTGTGGCTGATCTTTCAGTTCGGTAACAACAAAACGTACACACGAACATTTTGTGAAAATCAAAAAATTAAAATTTTTGAAATTTTTTTCTTTTTTCTCTTTTACTATGACAGATCTTTCAGTTCAGTAACAACAAACGAACCTACGAGAATTTTGTGAAAATCAAACAATTGAATTTTTTTAATTTTTTTCCTTTTTTTTCTTTTACTATGACAGATCTTTTAGTTCAGTAACAACAAACGAACATACGAACACTTTGTAAAAATCAAAGAATGAAATTTTTGGAGTTTCTTCTTTTTTCTCTTTTACTATCGAGCATTTTGTGGAAATCAAAAAATTGAAATTTTTTAATTTTTTTCTTTTTTCTCTTTTACTATGACAGATCTTTCAGTTCAGTAACAACAAACGAATCTACGAGCACTTTGTGAAAATCAAAAAATGTAATTTTTGGAATTTCTTCTTTTTTCTCTTTTACTATGACAGATCTCGCATTTCTGAACTTTGTGAAAATCAAAAATTGAAATTTTTGAATTTTTTTTCTTTTTTACTATGACAGATCTTTCAGTTCAGTAACAACAAACGAATCTACGAGCACTGTGAAAATCAAAAAAACGTAATTTTTGGAATTTCTTCTTTTTTCTCTTTTACTATGACAGATCTCGCATTTCGGCACTTTGTGAAAATCAAAAATTGAAATTTTTTAATTTTTTTTCTTTTTTACTGTGACTGATCTTTCAGTTCGGTAACAACAAAATGTACCCAAGAACATTTTGGGAAAATCAAAAAATTGAAATTTTTTCCTTTTTTCTCTTTTACTATGACAGATCTTTCAGTTCAGTAACAACAAACGAACGCATTTCGGCACTGTGTGAAAATCAAAAATTGAAATTTTTAATTTTTTTTTCTTTTTTACTGTGACTGATCTTTCAGTTCGGTAACAACAAAACGTACCTACGAACATTTTATGAAAATAAAAAAAATGAAATTTAATTTTTTTTTTCTTTTTTCTCTTTTACTATGACAGATCTTTCAATTCAGTAACAACAAACGAACCTACGAGCACTTTGTGAAAATCAAGAAATGAAATTTTTGGAATTTCTTCTTTTTTCTCTTTTACTATGACAGATCTCGCATTTCGGCACTGTGTGAAAATCAAAAATTGAAATTTTTGATTTTTTTTTCTTTTTTACTGTGACTGATCTTTCAGTTCGGTAACAACAAAACGTACCTACGAGCATTTTGTGAAAATCAAAAAATTGAAATTTTCGATTTTTTTTTTACTTTATCACTTTTACTATGACAGATCTTTCAGTTCAGTGACAACAAACGAACCTACGAGCATTTTGTGAAAATCAAAAAATGAAATTTTTGAATTTTTTCTTTTTTCTCTTTTACTATGACAGATCTCGCATTTCTACACTTTGTGAAAATCAAAAATTGAAATTTTTGAAATTTTTTTCTTTTTTCTTTTTTACTGTAACATCTTTCAGCTCGCTAACAACAAAACGTACCTACGAGCATTTTGTTAAAATCAAAAAATTGAAATTTTCGTTTTTTTTTATTTTATCACTTTTACTATGACAGATCTTTCAGTTCAGTAACAACAAACGAACCTACGAGCATTTTGTGAAAATCAAAAAATTGAATTTTTTTAAATTTTTTCCTTTTTTCTCTTTTACTATGACAGATCTTTTAGTTCATTAACAACAAACGAACATACGAGCACTTTGTAAAAATCAAAGAATGAAATTTTTGGAGTTTCTTCTTTTTTCTCTTTTACTATGACAGATCTTTCAGTTCAGTAACAACAAACGAAACTACGAGCACTTTGTGAAAATCAAAAAATGTAATTTTTGGAATTTCTTCTTTTTTCTCTTTTACTATGACAGATCTCGCATTTCTGCACTTTGTGAAAATCAAAAATTGAAATTTTTGAATTTTTTTTCTTTTTTACTATGACAGATCTTTCAGTTCAGTAACAACAAACGAATCTACGAGCACTTTGTGAAAATCAAAAAATGTAATTTTTGGAATTTCTTCTTTTTTCTCTTTTACTATGACAGATCTCGCATTTCGGCACTGTGTGAAAATCAAAAATTGAAATTTTTGAATTTTTTTTCTTTTTTACTGTGGCAGATCTTTCAGTTCGGTAACAACAAAACGTACCCAGAAAAATTTTGTGAAAATCAAAGAATAGAAATTTTTGATTTTTTTTTCTCTTTTACTATGACAGATCTCGCATTTCGGCACTTTGTGAACAACAAAACGTACCCACGAACATTTTGTGAAAATCAAAAAATTGAATTTTTATGAAATTTTTTTTCTTTTTTCTTTTTTACTGTAACAGATTTTTCAGTTCGGTAACAACAAAACGTACCCACGAACATTTTATGAAAATAAATAAATTGAAATTTTTTTAATTTTTTCCCTTTTTATCTTTTACTATGACTGATCTTTCAGTTCAGTAACAACAAACGAACCTACGAGCATTTTGTGAAAATCAAAAAATGAAATTTTTGGAATTTCTTCTTTTTTCTCTTTTACTATGACAGATCTCGCATTTCGGCACTTTGTGAAAATCAAAAATTGAAATTTTTGAATTTTTTTTCTCTTTTTTACTGTGACTGATCTTTCAGTTCGGTAACAACAAAACGTACCCACGAACATTTTGTGAAAATCAAAAAATTGAATTTTTATGATTTTTTTTTTCTTTTTTCTTTTTTACTGTAACAGATTTTTCAGTTCGGTAACAACAAAACGTACCCACGAACATTTTATGAAAATAAATAAATTGAAATTTTTTTAATTTTTTCCCTTTTTATCTTTTACTATGACAGATCTTTCAGTTCAGTAACAACAAACGAACCTACGAGCATTTTGTGAAAATCAAAAAATTGAATTTTTTTTTAATTTTTTTCTTTTTTCTCTTTTACTATGACAGATCGTTTAGTTCAGTAACAACAAACGAACATACGAGCACTTTGTAAAAATCAAAGAATGAAATTTTTGGAGTTTCTTCTTTTTTCTCTTTTACTATCGAGCATTTTGTGGAAATCAAAAAATTGAAATTTTTTAATTTTTTTTTCTTTTTTCTCTTTTACTATGACAGATCTTTCAGTTCAGTAACAACAAACGAATCTACGAGCACTTTGTGAAAATCAAATAATGTAATTTTTGGAATTTCTTCTTTTTTCTCTTTTACTATGACAGATCTCGCATTTCTGCACTTTGTGAAAATCAAAAATTGAAATTTTTGATTTTTTTTTCTTTTTTACTGTGACAGATCTTTCAGTTCAGTAACAACAAGCGAACCTACCAGCACTTTGTGAAAATCACAAAATGAAATTTTTATTTCTTCTTTTTTCTCTTTTACTATGACAGATTTCGCATTTCGGCCCTTTTTGAAAATCAAAAATTGAAATTTTTGAATTTTTTTTTCTCTTATACTGTGACTGATCTTTCAGTTCAGTAACAACAAACGAACCTACGAGCAGTTTGTGAAAATCAAAAAATGAAATTTTTGGAATTTCTTCTACTTTCTCTTTTACTATGACAGATCTCGCATTTCGGCACTGTGTGAAAATCAAAAATTGAAATTTTTGAATTTTTTTTTCTTTTTTACTGTGACTGATCTTTCAGTTCGGTAACAAAAAACGTACCTACGAGCATTTTGTGAAAATCAAAAAATTGAAATTTTCGATTTTTTTTTACATTATCACTTTTACTATGACAGATCTTTCAGTTCAGTGACAACAAACGAACCTACGAGCATTTTGTGAAAATCAAAAAATGAAATTTTTGAATTTCTTCTTTTTTCTCTTTTACTATGACAGATCTCGCATTTCTACACTTTGTGAAAATCAAAAATTGAAATTTTTGAAATTTTTTTCTTTTTTCTTTTTTACTGTAACAGATCTTTCAGCTCGCTAACAACAAAACGTACCTACGAGCATTTTGTGAAAATCAAAAAATTGAAATTTTCGTTTTTTTTTTATTTTATCACTTTTACTATGACAGATCTTTCAGTTCAGTAACAACAAACGAACCTACGAGCATTTTGTGAAAATCAAAAAATTGAATTTTTTTAAATTTTTTCCTTTTTTCTCTTTTACTATGACAGATCTTTTAGTTCAGTAACAACAAACGAACATACGAGCACTTTGTAAAAATCAAAGAATGAAATTTTTGGAGTTTCTTCTTTTTTCTCTTTTACTATCGAGCATTTTGTGGAAATCAAAAAATTGAAATTTTTGAATTTTTTTTCTTTTTTACTATGACAGATCTTTCAGTTAAGTAACAACAAACGAATCTACGAGCACTTTGTGAAAATCAAAAAATGTAATTTTTGGAATTTCTTCTTTTTTCTCTTTTGCTATGACAGATCTCGCATTTCGGCACTGTGTGAAAATCAAAAATTGAAATTTTTGAATTTTTTTTCTTTTTTACTATGACAGATCTTTCAGTTCAGTAACAACAAACGAATCTACGAGCACTTTGTGAAAATCAAAAAATGTAATTTTTGGAATATCTTCTTTTTTCTCTTTTACTATGGCAGATCTCGCATTTCGGCACTTTGTCAAAATCAAAAATTGAAATTTTTGATTTTTTTTCTTTTTTACTGTGACTGATCTTTCAGTTCGGTAACAACAAAATGTACCCACGAACATTTTGTGAAAATCAAAAAATTGAAATTTTTGAAATTTTTTCCTTTTTTCTCTTTTTTATGACTGATCTTTCAGTTCAGTAACAACAAACGAACCTACGACCACTTTGTGAAAATCAAAAAATGAAATTTTTGGAATTTCTTCTTTTTTCTCTTTTACTATGACAGATCTCGCATTTCGGCACTGTGTGAAAATCAAAAATTGAAATTTTTGAATTTTTTTTTCTTTTTTACTGTAACAGATCTTTCAGTTCGGTAACAACAAAACGTACCCACGAGCATTTTGTGGAAATCAAAAAATTAAATTTTTGGAATTTCTTCTTTTTTCTCTTTTACTATTACAGATCTCGCATTTCGGCACATTGTGAAAATCAAAAATTGAAATTTTTGAATTTTTTTTCTTTTTTACTGTGGCAGATCTTTCAGTTCGGTAACAACAAAACGTACCCACAAAAATTTTGTGAAAATCAAAGAATAGAAATTTTTGAATTTTTTTTTCTTTTTTCTCTTTTACTATGACAGATCTCGCAATTCGGCACTTTGTGAACAACAAAACGTACCCACGAACATTTTGTGAAAATCAAAAAATTGAATTTTTATGAAATTTTTTTTTTCTTTTTTACTGTAACAGATTTTTCAGTTCGGTAACAACAAAACGTACCCACGAACATTTTATGAAAATAAATAAATTGAAATTTTTTTAATTTTTTCCCTTTTTATCTTTTACTATGACAGATCTTTCAGTTCAGTAACAACAAACGAACCTACGAGCACTTTGTGAAAATTAAAAAATGAAATTTTTGGAATTTCTTCTTTTTTCTCTTTTACTATGACAGATCTCGCATTTCGGCACTTTGTGAAAATCAAAAATTGAAATTTTTGAATTTTTTTTCTCTTTTTTACTGTGACTGATCTTTCAGTTCAGTAACAACAAACGAATCTACGAGCACTTTGTGAAAATCAAAAAATGTAATTTTTGGAATATCTTCTTTTTTCTCTTTTACTATGGCAGATCTCGCATTTCGGCACTTTGTCAAAATCAAAAATTGAAATTTTTGATTTTTTTTCTTTTTTACTGTGACTGATCTTTCAGTTCGGTAACAACAAAATGTACCCACGAACATTTTGTGAAAATCAAAAAATTGAAATTTTTGAAATTTTTTCCTTTTTTCTCTTTTTTATGACTGATCTTTCAGTTCAGTAACAACAAACGAACCTACGACCACTTTGTGAAAATCAAAAAATGAAATTTTTGGAATTTCTTCTTTTTTCTCTTTTACTATGACAGATCTCGCATTTCGGCACTGTGTGAAAATCAAAAATTGAAATTTTTGAATTTTTTTTTCTTTTTTACTGTAACAGATCTTTCAGTTCGGTAACAACAAAACGTACCCACGAGCATTTTGTGGAAATCAAAAAATTAAATTTTTGGAATTTCTTCTTTTTTCTCTTTTACTATTACAGATCTCGCATTTCGGCACATTGTGAAAATCAAAAATTGAAATTTTTGAATTTTTTTTCTTTTTTACTGTGGCAGATCTTTCAGTTCGGTAACAACAAAACGTACCCACAAAAATTTTGTGAAAATCAAAGAATAGAAATTTTTGAATTTTTTTTTCTTTTTTCTCTTTTACTATGACAGATCTCGCAATTCGGCACTTTGTGAACAACAAAACGTACCCACGAACATTTTGTGAAAATCAAAAAATTGAATTTTTATGAAATTTTTTTTTTCTTTTTTACTGTAACAGATTTTTCAGTTCGGTAACAACAAAACGTACCCACGAACATTTTATGAAAATAAATAAATTGAAATTTTTTTAATTTTTTCCCTTTTTATCTTTTACTATGACAGATCTTTCAGTTCAGTAACAACAAACGAACCTACGAGCACTTTGTGAAAATCAAAAAATGAAATTTTTGGAATTTCTTCTTTTTTCTCTTTTACTATGACAGATCTCGCATTTCGGCACTTTGTGAAAATCAAACATTGAAATTTTTGAATTTTTTTTCTCTTTTTTACTGTGACTGATCTTTCAGTTCGGTAACAACAAAACGTACCCACGAACATTTTGTGAAAATCAAAAAATTGAATTTTTATGATTTTTTTTTCTTTTTGACTGTACCAGATTTTTCAGTTCGGTAACAACAAAACGTACCCACGAACATTATATGAAAATAAATAAATTGAATTTTTTTAAATTTTTTCCCTTTTTATCTTTTACTATGACAGATCTTTCAGTTCAGTAACAACAAACGAACCTACGAGCATTTTGTGAAAATCAAAAAATTGATTTTTTTTTAAATTTTTTTCTTTTTTCTCTTTTACTATGACAGATCTTTCAGTTCAGTAACAACAAACGAATCTACGAGCACTTTGTGAAAATCAAAAAATGTAATTTTTGGAATTTCTCCTTTTTTCTCTTTTAGTATGACAGATCTCGCATTTCTGCACTTTGTGAAAATCAAAAATTGAAATTTTTGAATTTTTTTTCTTTTTTACTATGACAGATCTTTCAGTTCAGTAACAACAAACGAATCTACGAGCACTTTGTGAAAATCAAAAAATGTAATTTTTGGAATTTCTCCTTTTTTCTCTTTTACTATGACAGATCTCGCATTTCTGCACTGTGTGAAAATCAAAAATTGAAATTTTTGATTTTTTTTTCTTTTTTACTGTGACTGATCTTTCAGTTCGGTAACAACAAAATGTACCGACGAACATTTTGTGAAAATCAAAAAATTGAAATTTTTTCCTTTTTTCTCTTTTACTATGACAGATCTTTCAGTTCAGTAACAACAAACGAACGCATTTCGGCACTGTGTGAAAATCAAAAATTGAAATTTTTGATTTTTTTTCTTTTTTACTGTGACTGATCTTTCAGTTCAGTAACAACAAAACGTACCTACGAACATTTTATGAAAATAAAAAAAATGAAATTTAATTTTTTTTTCTTTTTTCTCTTTTACTATGACAGATCTTTCAATTCAGTAACAACAAACGAACCTACGAGCACTTTGTGAAAATCAAAAAATGAAATTTTTATAATTTCTTCTTTTTTCTCTTTTACTATGACAGATCTCGCATTTCGACACTGTGTGAAAATCAAAAATTGAAATTTTTGAATTTTTTTTTCTTTTTCACTGTGACTGATCTTTCAGTTCGGTAACAACAAAACGTACCTACGAGCATTTTGTGAAAATCAAAAAATGAAATTTTTGAATTTCTTCTTTTTTCACTTTTACTATGACAGATCTTTCAGTTCAGTAACAACAAACGAACCTACGAGCATTTTGTGAAAATCAAAAAATTGAATTTTTTTAAATTTTTTCCTTTTTTCTCTTTTACTATGACAGATCTTTTAGTTCAGTAACAACAAACGAACATACGAGCACTTTGTAAAAATCAAAGAATGAAATTTTTGGAGTTTCTTCTGTTTTCTCTTTTACTATCGAGCATTTTGTGGAAATCAAAAAATTGAAATTTTTGATTTTTTTTTCTTTTTTACTATGACAGATCTTTCAGTTCAGTAACAACAAACGAATCTACGAGCACTTTGTGAAAATCAAAAAATGTAATTTTTGGAATTTCTTCTTTTTTCTCTTTTACTATGACAGATCTCGCATTTCGGCACTGTGTGAAAATCAAAAATTGAAATTTTTGAATTTTTTTTCTTTTTTACTATGACAGATCTTTCAGTTCAGTAACAACAAACGAATCTACGAGCACTTTGTGAAAATCAAAAAATGTAATTTTTGGAATATCTTCTTTTTTCTCTTTTACTATGGCAGATCTTGCATTTCGGCACTTTGTGAAAATCAAAAATTGAAATTTTTGATTTTTTTTTCTCTTTTACTGTGACTGATCTTTCAGTTCGGTAACAACAAAATGTACCCACGAACATTTTGTGAAAATCAAAAAATTGAAATTTTTGAAATTTTTTCCTTTTTTCTCTTTTTTATGACAGATCTTTCAGTTCAGTAACAACAAACGAACCTACGACCACTTTGTGAAAATCAAAAAATGAAATTTTTGGAATTTCTTCTTTTTTCTCTTTTACTATGACAGATCTCGCATTTCGGCACTGTGTGAAAATCAAAAATTGAAATTTTTGATTTTTTTTTCTTTTTTACTGACTGATCTTTCAGTTCGGTAACAACAAAACGTACCTACGAACATTTTATGAAAATAAAAAAATTGAAATTAAATTTTTTTTTTCTTTTTTCTCTTTTACTATGACAGATCTTTCAATTCAGTAACAACAAGCGAACCTACCAGAATTTTGTGAAAATCACAAAATGAAATTTTTATAATTTCTTCTTTTTTCTCTTTTACTATGACAGATTTCGGCACTTTGTGAAAATCAAAAATTGAAATTTTTGAATTTTTTTTTCTTTTTTACTGTAACAGATCTTTCAGTTCGGTAACAACAAAACGTACCCACGAGCATTTTGTGGAAATCAAAAAATTAAATTTTTGGAATTTCTTCTTTTTTCTCTTTTACTATTACAGATCTCGCATTTCGGCACATTGTGAAAATCAAAAATTGAAATTTTTGAATTTTTTTTCTTTTTTACTGTGGCAGATCTTTCAGTTCGGTAACAACAAAACGTACCCACAAAAATTTTGTGAAAATCAAAGAATAGAAATTTTTGAATTTTTTTTCTTTTTTCTCTTTTACTATGACAGATCTCGCAATTCGGCACTTTGTGAACAACAAAACGTACCCACGAACATTTTGTGAAAATCAAAAAATTTAATTTTTATGAAATTTTTTTTCTTTCTTCTTTTTTACTGTAACAGATTTTTCAGTTCGGTAACAACAAAACGTACCCACGAACATTTTATGAAAATAAATAAATTGAAATTTTTTAAATTTTTTCCCTTTTTATCTTTTACTATGACAGATCTTTCAGTTCAGTAACAACAAACGAACCTACGAGCACTTTGTGAAAATCAAAAAATGAAATTTTTGGAATTTCTTCTTTTTTCTCTTTTACTATGACAGATCTCGCATTTCTGCACTTTGTGAAAATCAAATATTGAAATTTTTGATTTTTTTTTCTTTTTTACTGTGACAGATCTTTCAGTTCAGTAACAACAAGCGAACCTACCAGCACTTTGTGAAAATCACAAAATGAAATTTTTATTTCTCCTTTTTTCTCTTTTACTATGACAGATTTCGCATTTCGGCCCTTTTTGAAAATCAAAAATTGAAATTTTTGAATTTTTTTTTCTCTTATACTGTGACTGATCTTTCAGTTCAGTAACAACAAACGAACCTACGAGCACTTTGTGAAAATCAAAAAATGAAATTTTTGGAATTTCTTCTACTTTCTCTTTTACTATGACAGATCTCGCATTTCGGCACTGTGTGAAAATCAAAAATTGAAATTTTTGAATTTTTTTTTCTTTTTTACTGTGACTGATCTTTCAGTTCGGTAACAAAAAACGTACCTACGAGCATTTTGTGAAAATCAAACAATTGAAATTTTCGATTTTTTTTTTACATTATCACTTTTACTATGACTTTCAGTTCAGTGACAACAAACGAACCTACGAGCATTTTGTGAAAATCAAAAAATGAAATTTTTGAATTTCTTCTTTTTTCTCTTTTACTATGACAGATCTCGCATTTCTACACTTTGTGAAAATCAAAAATTGAAATTTTTGAAATTTTTTTCTTTTTTCTTTTTTACTGTAACAGATCTTTCAGCTCGCTAACAACAAAACGTACCTACGAGCATTTTGTGAAAATCAAAAAATTGAAATTTTCGTTTTTTTTTATTTTATCACTTTTACTATGACAGATCTTTCAGTTCAGTAACAACAAACGAACCTACGAGCATTTTGTGAAAATCAAAAAATTGAATTTTTTTAATTTTTTTCCTTTTTTCTCTTTTACTATGACAGATCTTTTAGTTCAGTAACAACAAACGAACATACGAGCACTTTGTAAAAATCAAAGAATGAAATTTTTGGAGTTTCTTCTTTTTTCTCTTTTACTATCGAGCATTTTGTGGAAATCAAAAAATTGAAATTTTTGAATTTTTTTTCTTTTTTACTATGACAGATCTTTCAGTTAAGTAACAACAAACGAATCTACGAGCACTTTGTGAAAATCAAAAAATGTAATTTTTGGAATTTCTTCTTTTTTCTCTTTTGCTATGACAGATCTCGCATTTCGGCACTGTGTGAAAATCAAAAATTGAAATTTTTGAATTTTTTTTCTTTTTTACTATGACAGATCTTTCAGTTCAGTAACAACAAACGAATCTACGAGCACTTTGTGAAAATCAAAAAATGTAATTTTTGGAATATCTTCTTTTTTCTCTTTTACTATGGCAGATCTCGCATTTCGGCACTTTGTCAAAATCAAAAATTGAAATTTTTGATTTTTTTTTCTTTTTTACTGTGACTGATCTTTCAGTTCGGTAACAACAAAATGTACCCACGAACATTTTGTGAAAATCAAAAAATTGAAATTTTTTCCTTTTTTCTCTTTTTTATGACTGATCTTTCAGTTCAGTAACAACAAACGAACCTACGACCACTTTGTGAAAATCAAAAAATGAAATTTTTGGAATTTCTTCTTTTTTCTCTTTTACTATGACAGATCTCGCATTTCGGCACTGTGTGAAAATCAAAAATTGAAATTTTTGAATTTTTTTTTCTTTTTTACTGTAACAGAACTTTCAGTTCGGTAACAACAAAACGTACCCACGAGCATTTTGTGGAAATCAAAAAATTAAATTTTTGGAATTTCTTCTTTTTTCTCTTTTACTATTACAGATCTCGCATTTCGGCACATTGTGAAAATCAAAAATTGAAATTTTTGAATTTTTTTTCTTTTTTACTGTGGCAGATCTTTCAGTTCGGTAACAACAAAACGTACCCACAAAAATTTTGTGAAAATCAAAGAATAGAAATTTTTGAATTTTTTTTTCTTTTTTCTCTTTTACTATGACAGATCTCGCAATTCGGCACTTTGTGAACAACAAAACGTACCCACGATAATTTGTGAAAATCAAAAAATTGAATTTTTATGAAATTTTTTTTTTCTTTTTTAATGTAACAGATTTTTCAGTTCGGTAACAACAAAACGTACCCACGAACATTTTATGAAAATAAATAAATTGAAATTTTTTTAATTTTTTCCCTTTTTATCTTTTACTATGACAGATCTTTCAGTTCAGTAACAACAAACGAACCTACGAGCATTTTGTGAAAATCAAAAAATTGAATTTTTTTTTTAATTTTTTTCTTTTTTCTCTTTTACTATGACAGATCGTTTAGTTCAGTAACAACAAACGAACATACGAGCACTTTGTAAAAATCAAAGAATGAAATTTTTGGAGTTTCTTCTTTTTTCTCTTTTACTATCGAGCATTTTGTGGAAATCAAAAAATTGAAATTTTTTAATTTTTTTTTCTTTTTTCTCTTTTACTATGACAGATCTTTCAGTTCAGTAACAACAAACGAATCTACGAGCACTTTGTGAAAATCAAATAATGTAATTTTTGGAATTTCTTCTTTTTTCTCTTTTACTATGACAGATCTCGCATTTCTGCACTTTGTGAAAATCAAAAATTGAAATTTTTGATTTTTTTTTCTTTTTTACTGTGACAGATCTTTCAGTTCAGTAACAACAAGCGAACCTACCAGCACTTTGTGAAAATCACAAAATGAAATTTTTATTTCTTCTTTTTTCTCTTTTACTATGACAGATTTCGCATTTCGGCCCTTTTTGAAAATCAAAAATTGAAATTTTTGAATTTTTTTTTTCTCTTATACTGTGACTGATCTTTCAGTTCAGTAACAACAAACGAACCTACGAGCACTTTGTGAAAATCAAAAAATAAAATTTTTGGAATTTCTTCTACTTTCTCTTTTACTATGACAGATCTCGCATTTCGGCACTGTGTGAAAATCAAAAATTGAAATTTTTGAATTTTTTTTTCTTTTTTACTGTGACTGATCTTTCAGTTCGGTAACAAAAAACGTACCTACGAGCATTTTGTGAAAATCAAAAAATTGAAATTTTCGATTTTTTTTTACATCATCACTTTTACTATGACAGATCTTTCAGTTCAGTGACAACAAACGAACCTACGAGCATTTTGTGAAAATCAAAAAATGAAATTTTTGAATTTCTTCTTTTTTCTCTTTTACTATGACAGATCTCGCATTTCTACACTTTGTGAAAATCAAAAATTGAAATTTTTGAAATTTTTTTCTTTTTTCTTTTTTACTGTAACAGATCTTTCAGCTCGCTAACAACAAAACGTACCTACGAGCATTTTGTGAAAATCAAAAAATTGAAATTTTCGTTTTTTTTTTTATTCTATCACTTTTACTATGACAGATCTTTCAGTTCAGTAACAACAAACGAACCTACGAGCATTTTGTGAAAATCAAAAAATTGAATTTTTTTAAATTTTTTCCTTTTTTCTCTTTTACTATGACAGATCTTTTAGTTCAGTAACAACAAACGAACATACGAGCACTTTGTAAAAATCAAAGAATGAAATTTTTGGAGTTTCTTCTTTTTTCTCTTTTACTATCGAGCATTTTGTGGAAATCAAAAAATTGAAATTTTTGAATTTTTTTTCTTTTTTACTATGACAGATCTTTCAGTTAAGTAACAACAAACGAATCTACGAGCACTTTGTGAAAATCAAAAAATGTAATTTTTGGAATTTCTTCTTTTTTCTCTTTTGCTATGACAGATCTCGCATTTCGGCACTGTGTGAAAATCAAAAATTGAAATTTTTGAATTTTTTTTCTTTTTTACTATGACAGATCTTTCAGTTCAGTAACAACAAACGAATCTACGAGCACTTTGTGAAAATCAAAAAATGTAATTTTTGGAATATCTTCTTTTTTCTCTTTTACTATGGCAGATCTCGCATTTCGGCACTTTGTCAAAATCAAAAATTGAAATTTTTGATTTTTTTTTCTTTTTTACTGTGACTGATCTTTCAGTTCGGTAACAACAAAATGTACCCACGAACATTTTGTGAAAATCAAAAAATTGAAATTTTTGAAATTTTTTCCTTTTTTCTCTTTTTTATGACTGATCTTTCAGTTCAGTAACAACAAACGAACCTACGACCACTTTGTGAAAATCAAAAAATGAAATTTTTGGAATTTCTTCTTTTTTCTCTTTTACTATGACAGATCTCGCATTTCGGCACTGTGTGAAAATCAAAAATTGAAATTTTTGAATTTTTTTTTCTTTTTTACTGTAACAGATCTTTCAGTTCGGTAACAACAAAACGTACCCACGAGCATTTTGTGGAAATCAAAAAATTAAATTTTTGGAATTTCTTCTTTTTTCTCTTTTACTATTACAGATCTCGCATTTCGGCACATTGTGAAAATCAAAAATTGAAATTTTTGAATTTTTTTTCTTTTTTACTGTGGCAGATCTTTCAGTTCGGTAACAACAAAACGTACCCACAAAAATTTTGTGAAAATCAAAGAATAGAAATTTTTGAATTTTTTTTTCTTTTTTCTCTTTTACTATGACAGATCTCGCAATTCGGCACTTTGTGAACAACAAAACGTACCCACGAACATTTTGTGAAAATCAAAAAATTGAATTTTTATGAAATTTTTTTTTTCTTTTTTACTGTAACAGATTTTTCAGTTCGGTAACAACAAAACGTACCCACGAACATTTTATGAAAATAAATAAATTGAAATTTTTTTAATTTTTTCCCTTTTTATCTTTTACTATGACAGATCTTTCAGTTCAGTAACAACAAACGAACCTACGAGCACTTTGTGAAAATCAAAAAATGAAATTTTTGGAATTTCTTCTTTTTTCTCTTTTACTATGACAGATCTCGCATTTCGGCACTTTGTGAAAATCAAAAATTGAAATTTTTGAATTTTTTTTCTCTTTTTTACTGTGACTGATCTTTCAGTTCGGTAACAACAAAACGTACCCACGAACATTTTGTGAAAATCAAAAAATTGAATTTTTATGAATTTTTTTTCTTTTTTCTTTTTTACTGTAACAGATTTTTCAGTTCGGTAACAACAAAACGTACCCACGAACATTATATGAAAATAAATAAATTGAATTTTTTTAAATTTTTTCCCTTTTTATCTTTTACTATGACAGATCTTTCAGTTCAGTAACAACAAACGAACCTACGAGCATTTTGTGAAAATCAAAAAATTGATTTTTTTTTAAATTTTTTTCTTTTTTCTCTTTTACTATGACAGATCTTTCAGTTCAGTAACAACAAACGAATCTACGAGCACTTTGTGAAAATCAAAAAATGTAATTTTTGGAATTTCTCCTTTTTTCTCTTTTACTATGACAGATCTCGCATTTCTGCACTGTGTGAAAATCAAAAATTGAAATTTTTGATTTTTTTTTCTTTTTTACTGTGACTGATCTTTCAGGTCGGTAACAACAAAATGTACCCACGAACATTTTGTGAAAATCAAAAAATTGAAATTTTTTCCTTTTTTCTCTTTTACTATGACAGATCTTTCAGTTCAGTAACAACAAACGAACGCATTTCGGCACTGTGTGAAAATCAAAAATTGAAATTTTTGATTTTTTTTTCTTTTTTACTGTGACTGATCTTTCAGTTCAGTAACAACAAAACGTACCTACGAACATTTTATGAAAATAAAAAAAATGAAATTTAAATTTTTTTTCTTTTTTCTCTTTTACTATGACAGATCTTTCAATTCAGTAACAACAAACGAACCTACGAGCACTTTGTGAAAATCAAAAAATGAAATTTTTGGAATTTCTTCTTTTTTCTCTTTTACTATGACAGATCTCGCATTTCGACACTGTGTGAAAATCAAAAATTGAAATTTTTGAATTTTTTTTTCTTTTTCACTGTGACTGATCTTTCAGTTCGGTAACAACAAAACGTACCTACGAGCATTTTGTGAAAATCAAAAAATTGAAATTTTCGATTTTTTTTTTACTTTATCACTTTTACTATGACAGATCTTTCAGTTCAGTGACAACAAACGAACCTACGAGCATTTTGTGAAAATCAAAAAATGAAATTTTTGAATTTCTTCTTTTTTCACTTTTACTATGACAGATCTTTCAGTTCAGTAACAACAAACGAACCTACGAGCATTTTGTGAAAATCAAAAAATTGAATTTTTTTAAATTTTTTCCTTTTTTCTCTTTTACTATGACAGATCTTTTAGTTCAGTAACAACAAACGAACATACGAGCACTTTGTAAAAATCAAAGAATGAAATTTTTGGAGTTTCTTCTGTTTTCTCTTTTACTATCGAGCATTTTGTGGAAATCAAAAAATTGAAATTTTTG
This sequence comes from Geotrupes spiniger, assembly GCA_959613385.1. NCBI lineage: Eukaryota > Metazoa > Arthropoda > Insecta > Coleoptera > Geotrupidae > Geotrupes > Geotrupes spiniger. Next base: position 152,492 of record CAUIJQ010000050.1, read on the forward strand.
AATTTTTTTTCTTTTTTACTATGACAGATCTTTCAGTTCAGTAACAACAAACGAATCTACGAGCACTTTGTGAAAATCAAAAAATGTAATTTTTGGAATATCTTCTTTTTTCTCTTTTACTATGGCAGATCTTGCATTTCGGCACTTTGTGAAAATCAAAAATTGAAATTTTTGATTTTTTTTCTCTTTTACTGTGACTGATCTTTCAGTTCGGTAACAACAAAATGTACCCACGAACATTTTGTGAAAATCAAAAAATTGAAATTTTTGAAATTTTTTCCTTTTTTCTCTTTTTTATGACAGATCTTTCAGTTCAGTAACAACAAACGAACCTACGACCACTTTGTGAAAATCAAAAAATGAAATTTTTGGAATTTCTTCTTTTTTCTCTTTTACTATGACAGATCTCGCATTTCGGCACTGTGTGAAAATCAAAAATTGAAATTTTTGATTTTTTTTTCTTTTTTACTGACTGATCTTTCAGTTCGGTAACAACAAAACGTACCTACGAACATTTTATGAAAATAAAAAAATTGAAATTAAATTTTTTTTTTCTTTTTTCTCTTTTACTATGACAGATCTTTCAATTCAGTAACAACAAGCGAACCTACCAGAATTTTGTGAAAATCACAAAATGAAATTTTTATAATTTCTTCTTTTTTCTCTTTTACTATGACAGATTTCGGCACTTTGTGAAAATCAAAAATTGAAATTTTTGAATTTTTTTTTCTTTTTTACTGTAACAGATCTTTCAGTTCGGTAACAACAAAACGTACCCACGAGCATTTTGTGGAAATCAAAAAATTAAATTTTTGGAATTTCTTCTTTTTTCTCTTTTACTATTACAGATCTCGCATTTCGGCACATTGTGAAAATCAAAAATTGAAATTTTTGAATTTTTTTTCTTTTTTACTGTGGCAGATCTTTCAGTTCGGTAACAACAAAACGTACCCACAAAAATTTTGTGAAAATCAAAGAATAGAAATTTTTGAATTTTTTTTCTTTTTTCTCTTTTACTATGACAGATCTCGCAATTCGGCACTTTGTGAACAACAAAACGTACCCACGAACATTTTGTGAAAATCAAAAAATTTAATTTTTATGAAATTTTTTTTCTTTTTTCTTTTTTACTGTAACAGATTTTTCAGTTCGGTAACAACAAAATGTACCCACGAACATTTTGTGAAAATCAAAAAATTGAAATTTTTTCCTTTTTTCTCTTTTACTATGACAGATCTTTCAGTTCAGTAACAACAAACGAACGCATTTCGGCACTGTGTGAAAATCAAAAATTGAAATTTTTGATTTTTTTTTCTTTTTTACTGTGACTGATCTTTCAGTTCAGTAACAACAAAACGTACCTACGAACATTTTATGAAAATAAAAAAAATGAAATTTAAATTTTTTTTCTTTTTTCTCTTTTACTATGACAGATCTTTCAATTCAGTAACAACAAACGAACCTACGAGCACTTTGTGAAAATCAAAAAATGAAATTTTTGGAATTTCTTCTTTTTTCTCTTTTACTATGACAGATCTCGCATTTCGACACTGTGTGAAAATCAAAAATTGAAATTTTTGAATTTTTTTTTCTTTTTCACTGTAACTGATCTTTCAGTTCGGTAACAACAAAACGTACCTACGAGCATTTTGTGAAAATCAAAAAATTGAAATTTTCGATTTTTTTTTTACTTTATCACTTTTACTATGACAGATCTTTCAGTTCAGTGACAACAAACGAACCTACGAGCATTTTGTGAAAATCAAAAAATGAAATTTTTGAATTTCTTCTTTTTTCACTTTTACTATGACAGATCTTTCAGTTCAGTAACAACAAACGAACCTACGAGCATTTTGTGAAAATCAAAAAATTGAATTTTTTTAAATTTTTTCCTTTTTTCTCTTTTACTATGACAGATCTTTTAGTTCAGTAACAACAAACGAACATACGAGCACTTTGTAAAAATCAAAGAATGAAATTTTTGGAGTTTCTTCTGTTTTCTCTTTTACTATCGAGCATTTTGTGGAAATCAAAAAATTGAAATTTTTGAATTTTTTTTCTTTTTTACTGACAGATCTTTCAGTTCAGTAACAACAAACGAATCTACGAGCACTTTGTGAAAATCAAAAAATGTAATTTTTGGAATATCTTCTTTTTTCTCTTTTACTATGGCAGATCTTGCATTTCGGCACTTTGTGAAAATCAAAAATTGAAATTTTTGATTTTTTTTTCTCTTTTACTGTGACTGATCTTTCAGTTCGGTAACAACAAAATGTACCCACGAACATTTTGTGAAAATCAAAAAATTGAAATTTTTGAAATTTTTTCCTTTTTTCTCTTTTTTATGACAGATCTTTCAGTTCAGTAACAACAAACGAACCTACGACCACTTTGTGAAAATCAAAAAATGAAATTTTTGGAATTTCTTCTTTTTTCTCTTTTACTATGACAGATCTCGCATTTCGGCACTGTGTGAAAATCAAAAATTGAAATTTTTGATTTTTTTTTCTTTTTTACTGACTGATCTTTCAGTTCGGTAACAACAAAACGTACCTACGAACATTTTATGAAAATAAAAAAATTGAAATTAAATTTTTTTTTTCTTTTTTCTCTTTTACTATGACAGATCTTTCAATTCAGTAACAACAAGCGAACCTACCAGAATTTTGTGAAAATCACAAAATGAAATTTTTATAATTTCTTCTTTTTTCTCTTTTACTATGACAGATTTCGGCACTTTGTGAAAATCAAAAATTGAAATTTTTGAATTTTTTTTTCTTTTTTACTGTAACAGATCTTTCAGTTCGGTAACAACAAAACGTACCCACGAGCATTTTGTGGAAATCAAAAAATTAAATTTTTGGAATTTCTTCTTTTTTCTCTTTTACTATTACAGATCTCGCATTTCGGCACATTGTGAAAATCAAAAATTGAAATTTTTGAATTTTTTTTCTTTTTTACTGTGGCAGATCTTTCAGTTCGGTAACAACAAAACGTACCCACAAAAATTTTGTGAAAATCAAAGAATAGAAATTTTTGAATTTTTTTTCTTTTTTCTCTTTTACTATGACAGATCTCGCAATTCGGCACTTTGTGAACAACAAAACGTACCCACGAACATTTTGTGAAAATCAAAAAATTTAATTTTTATGAAATTTTTTTTCTTTTTTCTTTTTTACTGTAACAGATTTTTCAGTTCGGTAACAACAAAACGTACCCACGAACATTTTATGAAAATAAATAAATTGAAATTTTTTTAATTTTTTCCCTTTTTATCTTTTACTATGACAGATCTTTCAGTTCAGTAACAACAAACGAACCTACGAGCATTTTGTGAAAATCAAAAAATTGATTTTTTTTTAATTTTTTTCTTTTTTCTCTTTTACTATGACAGATCTTTCAGTTCAGTAACAACAAACGAATATACGAGCACTTTGTGAAAATCAAAAAATGTAATTTTTGGAATTTCTTCTTTTTTCTCTTTTGCTATGACAGATCTCGCATTTCTGCACTTTGTGAAAATCAAAAATTGAAATTTTTGAATTTTTTTTCTTTTTTACTATGACAGATCTTTCAGTTCAGTAACAACAAACAAATCTACGAGCACTGTGAAAATCAAAAAACGTAATTTTTGGAATTTCTTCTTTTTTCTCTTTTACTATGACAGATCTCGCATTTCGGCACTGTGTGAAAATCAAAAATTGATATTTTTGTTTTTTTTTGTCCTTTTTACTATGACAGATCTTTCAGTTCAGTAACAACAAACGAATCTACGAGCACTTTGTGAAAATAAAAAAATGTAATTTTTGGAATTTCTTCTTTTTTCTCTTTTACTATGGCAGATCTCGCATTTCGGCACTTTGTGAAAATCAAAAATTGAAATTTTTGATTTTTTTTTCTTTTTTACTGTGACTGATCTTTCAGTTCGGTAACAACATAATGTACCCACGAACATTTTGTGAAAATCAAAAAATTGAAATTTTTTCCTTTTTTTCTTTTACTATGACAGATCTTTCAGTTCAGTGACAACAAACGAACCTACGAGCATTTTGTGAAAATCAAAAAATGAAATTTTTGAATTTCTTCTTTTTTCTCTTTTACTATGACAGATCTCGCATTTCTACACTTTGTGAAAATCAAAAATTGAAATTTTTGATTTTTTTTTCTTTTTTACTGTGACTGATCTTTCAGTTCGGTAACAACAAAATGTACCCAGAACATTTTGTGAAAATCAAAAAATTGAAATTTTTTCCTTTTTTTCTTTTACTATGACAGATCTTTCAGTTCAGTGACAACAAACGAACCTACGAGCATTTTGTGAAAATCAAAAAATGAAATTTTTGAATTTCTTCTTTTTTCACTTTTACTATGACAGATCTTTCAGTTCAGTAACAACAAACGAACCTACGAGCATTTTGTGAAAATCAAAAAATTGATTTTTTTTAAATTTTTTCCTTTTTTCTCTTTTACTATGACAGATCTTTTAGTTCAGTAACAACAAACGAACATACGAGCACTTTGTAAAAATCAAAGAATGAAATTTTTGGAGTTTCTTCTTTTTTCTCTTTTACTATCGAGCATTTTGTGGAAATCAAAAAATTGAAATTTTTGAATTTTTTTTCTTTTTTACTATGACAGATCTTTCAGTTCAGTAACAACAAACGAATCTACGAGCACTTTGTGAAAATCAAAAAATGTAATTTTTGGAATTTCTTCTTTTTTCTCTTTTACTATGACAGATCTCGCATTTCGGCACTGTGTGAAAATCAAAAATTGAAATTTTTGAATTTTTTTTCTTTTTTACTATGACAGATCTTTCAGTTCAGTAACAACAAACGAATCTACGAGCACTTTGTGAAAATCAAAAAATGTAATTTTTGGAATATCTTCTTTTTTCTCTTTTACTATGGCAGATCTCGCATTTCGGCACTTTGTCAAAATCAAAAATTGAAATTTTTGATTTTTTTTTCTTTTTTACTGTGACTGATCTTTCAGTTCGGTAACAACAAAATGTACCCACGAACATTTTGTGAAAATCAAAAAATTGAAATTTTTGAAATTTTTTCCTTTTTTCTCTTTTTTATGACAGATCTTTCAGTTCAGTAACAACAAACGAACCTACGACCACTTTGTGAAAATCAAAAAATGAAATTTTTGGAATTTCTTCTTTTTTCTCTTTTACTATGACAGATCTCGCATTTCGGCACTGTGTGAAAATCAAAAATTGAAATTTTTGATTTTTTTTTCTTTTTTACTGACTGATCTTTCAGTTCGGTAACAACAAAACGTACCTACGAACATTTTATGAAAATAAAAAAATTGAAATTAAAATTTTTTTTTTCTTTTTTCTCTATTAATATGACAGGTCTTTCAATTCAGTAACAACAAGCGAACCTACCAGAATTTTGTGAAAATCACAAAATGAAATTTTTATAATTTCTTCTTTTTTCTCTTTTACTATGACAGATTTCGGCACTTTGTGAAAATCAAAAATTGAAATTTTTGAATTTTTTTTTCTTTTTTACTGTAACAGATCTTTCAGTTCGGTAACAACAAAACGTACCCACGAGCATTTTGTGGAAATCAAAAAATTAAATTTTTGGAATTTCTTCTTTTTTCTCTTTTCCTATTACAGATCTCGCATTTCGGCACATTGTGAAAATCAAAAATTGAAATTTTTGAATTTTTTTTCTTTTTTACTGTGGCAGATCTTTCAGTTCGGTAACAACAAAACGTACCCACAAAAATTTTGTGAAAATCAAAGAATAGAAATTTTTGAATTTTTTTTCTTTTTTCTCTTTTACTATGACAGATCTCGCAATTCGGCACTTTGTGAACAACAAAACGTACCCACGAACATTTTGTGAAAATCAAAAAATTGAATTTTTATGAAATTTTTTTTCTTTTTTCTTTTTTACTGTAACAGATTTTTCAGTTCGGTAACAACAAAACGTACCCACGAACATTTTATGAAAATAAATAAATTGAAATTTTTTTAATTTTTTCCCTTTTTATCTTTTACTATGACAAATCTTTCAGTTCATTAACAACAAACGAACCTATGAGCACTTTGTGAAAATCAAAAAATGAAATTTTTGGAATTTCTTCTTTTTTCTCTTTTACTATGACAGATCTCGCATTTCGGCACTTTGTGAAAATCAAAAATTGAAATTTTTGAATTTTTTTTTCTCTTTTTTACTGTGACATCTTTCAGTTCCCACGAACATTATATGAAAATAAATAAATTGAAATTTTTTTAATTTTTTCCCTTTTTATCTTTTACTATGACAGATCTTTCAGTTCAGTAACAACAAACGAACCTACGAGCATTTTGTGAAAATCAAAAAATTGATTTTTTTTTTAATTTTTTTCTTTTTTCTCTTTTACTATGACAGATCTTTCAGTTCAGTAACAACAAACGAATATACGAGCACTTTGTGAAAATCAAAAACTGTAATTTTTGGAATTTCTTCTGTTTTCTCTTTTACTATGACAGATCTCGCATTTCTGCACTTTGTGAAAATCAAAAATTGAAATTTTTGAATTTTTTTTCTTTTTTACTATGACAGATCTTTCAGTTCAGTAACAACAAACGAATCTACGAGCACTGTGAAAATCAAAAAACGTAATTTTTGGAATTTCTTCTTTTTTCTCTTTTACTATGACAGATCTCGCATTTCGGCACTGTGTGAAAATCAAAAATTGAAATTTTTGAATTTTTTTTCCTTTTTTCTATGACAGATCTTTCAGTTCAGTAACAACAAACGAATCTACGAGCACTTTGTGAAAATCAAAAAATGTAATTTTTGGAATTTCTCCTTTTTTCTCTTTTACTATGACAGATCTCGCATTTCTGCACTGTGTGAAAATCAAAAATTGAAATTTTTGATTTTTTTTTCTTTTTTACTGTGACTGATCTTTCAGTTCGGTAACAACAAAATGTACCCACGAACATTTTGTGAAAATCAAAAAATTGAAATTTTTTCCTTTTTTCTCTTTTACTATGACAGATCTTTCAGTTCAGTAACAACAAACGAACGCATTTCGGCACTGTGTGAAAATCAAAAATTGAAATTTTTGATTTTTTTTTCTTTTTTACTGTGACTGATCTTTCAGTTCAGTAACAACAAAACGTACCTACGAACATTTTATGAAAATAAAAAAAATGAAATTTAAAATTTTTTTCTTTTTTCTCTTTTACTATGACAGATCTTTCAATTCAGTAACAACAAACGAACCTACGAGCACTTTGTGAAAATCAAAAAATGAAATTTTTGGAATTTCTTCTTTTTTCTCTTTTACTATGACAGATCTCGCATTTCGACACTGTGTGAAAATCAAAAATTGAAATTTTTGAATTTTTTTTTCTTTTTCACTGTGACTGATCTTTCAGTTCGGTAACAACAAAATGTACCTACGAGCATTTTGTGAAAATCAAAAAATTGAAATTTTCGATTTTTTTTTACTTTATCACTTTTACTATGACAGATCTTTCAGTTCAGTGACAACAAACGAACCTACGAGCATTTTGTGAAAATCAAAAAATGAAATTTTTGAATTTCTTCTTTTTTCACTTTTACTATGACAGATCTTTCAGTTCAGTAACAACAAACGAACCTACGAGCATTTTGTGAAAATCAAAAAATTGAATTTTTTTAAATTTTTTCCTTTTTTCTCTTTTACTATGACAGATCTTTTAGTTCAGTAACAACAAACGAACATACGAGCACTTTGTAAAAATCAAAGAATGAAATTTTTGGAGTTTCTTCTGTTTTCTCTTTTACTATCGAGCATTTTGTGGAAATCAAAAAATTGAAATTTTTGAATTTTTTTTCTTTTTTACTATGACAGATCTTTCAGTTCAGTAACAACAAACGAAAATCACTTTGTGAAAATCAAAAAATGTAATTTTTGGAATATCTTCTTTTTTCTCTTTTACTATGGCAGATCTTGCATTTCGGCACTTTGTGAAAATCAAAAATTGAAATTTTTGATTTTTTTTTCTCTTTTACTGTGACTGATCTTTCAGTTCGGTAACAACAAAATGTACCCACGAACATTTTGTGAAAATCAAAAAATTGAAATTTTTGAAATTTTTTCCTTTTTTCTCTTTTTTATGACAGATCTTTCAGTTCAGTAACAACAAACGAACCTACGACCACTTTGTGAAAATCAAAAAATGAAATTTTTGGAATTTCTTCTTTTTTCTCTTTTACTATGACAGATCTCGCATTTCGGCACTGTGTGAAAATCAAAAATTGAAATTTAGATTTTTTTTTCTTTTTTACTGTAACAGATCTTTCAGTTCGGTAACAACAAAACGTACCCACGAGCATTTTGTGGAAATCAAAAAATTAAATTTTTGGAATTTCTTCTTTTTTCTCTTTTACTATTACAGATCTCGCATTTCGGCACATTGTGAAAATCAAAAATTGAAATTTTTGAATTTTTTTTCTTTTTTACTGTGGCAGATCTTTCAGTTCGGTAACAACAAAACGTACCCACAAAAATTTTGTGAAAATCAAAGAATAGAAATTTTTGAATTTTTTTTCTTTTTTCTCTTTTACTATGACAGATCTCGCAATTCGGCACTTTGTGAACAACAAAACGTACCCACGAACATTTTGTGAAAATCAAAAAATTTAATTTTTATGAAATTTTTTTTCTTTTTTCTTTTTTACTGTAACAGATTTTTCAGTTCGGTAACAACAAAACGTACCCACTAACATTTTATGAAAATAAATAAATTGAAATTTTTTTAATTTTTTCCCTTTTTATCTTTTACTATGACAGATCTTTCAGTTCAGTAACAACAAACGAACCTACGAGCACTTTGTGAAAATCAAAAAATGAAATTTTTGGAATTTCTTCTTTTTTCTCTTTTACTATGACAGATCTCGCATTTCGGCACTTTGTGAAAATCAAAAATTGAAATTTTTGAATTTTTTTTTTCTTTTTTACTGTGACTGATCTTTCAGTTCGGTAACAACAAAACGTACCCACGAACATTTTGTGAAAATCAAAAAATTGAATTTTTATGAATTTTTTTTTCTTTTTTCTTTTTTACTGTAACAGATTTTTCAGTTCGGTAACAACAAAACGTACCCACGAACATTATATGAAAATAAATAAATTGAAATTTTTTTAATTTTTTCCCTTTTTATCTTTTACTATGACAGATCTTTCAGTTCAGTAACAACAAACGAACCTACGAGCATTTTGTGAAAATCAAAAAATTGATTTTTTTTAAATTTTTTTCTTTTTTCTCTTTTACTATGACAGATCTTTCAGTTCAGTAACAACAAACGAATATACGAGCACTTTGTGAAAATCAAAAAATGTAATTTTTGGAATTTCTTCTTTTTTCTCTTTTGTTATGACAGATCTCGCATTTCTGCACTTTGTGAAAATCAAAAATTGAAATTTTTGATTTTTTTTTCTTTTTTACTATGACAGATCTTTCAGTTCAGTAACAACAAACGAATCTACGAGCACTGTGAAAATCAAAAAACGTAATTTTTGGAATTTCTTCTTTTTTCTCTTTTACTATGACAGATCTCGCATTTCGGCACTGTGTGAAAATCAAAAATTGAAATTTTTGATTTTTTTTGTCCTTTTTACTATGACAGATCTTTCAGTTCAGTAACAACAAACGAATCTACGAGCACTTTGTGAAAATAAAAAAATGTAATTTTTGGAATTTCTTCTTTTTTCTCTTTTACTATGGCAGATCTCGCATTTCGGCACTTTGTGAAAATCAAAAATTGAAATTTTTTATTTTTTTTTCTTTTTTACTGTGACTGATCTTTCAGTTCGGTAACAACAAAATGTACCCACGAACATTTTGTGAAAATCAAATAATTGAATTTTTTTCCTTTTTTCTCTTTTACTATGACAGATCTTTCAATTCAGTAACAACAAACGAACCTACGAGCACTTTGTGAAAATCAAAAAATGAAATTTTTGGAATTTCTTCTTTTTTCTCTTTTACTATGACAGATCTCGCATTTCGGCAATGTGTGAAAATCAAAAATTGAAATTTTTGAATTTTTTTTTCTTTTTTACTGTGACTGATCTTTCAGTTCGGTAACAACAAAACGTACCTACGAGCATTTTGTGAAAATCAAAAAATTGAAATTTTCGATTTTTTTTTTACTTTATCACTTTTACTATGACAGATCTTTCAGTTCAGTGACAACAAACGAACCTGAGCATTTTGTGAAAATCAAAAAATGAAATTTTTGAATTTCTTCTTTTTTCTCTTTTACTATGACAGATCTCGCATTTCTACACATTGTGAAAATCAAAAATTGAAATTTTTGAATTTTTTTTCTTTTTTACTGTGGCAGATCTTTCAGTTCGGTAACAACAAAACGTACCCACAAAAATTTTGTGAAAATCAAAGAATAGAAATTTTTGAATTTTTTTTTCTTTTTTCTCTTTTACTATGACAGATCTCGCAATTCGGCACTTTGTGAACAACAAAACGTACCCACGAACATTTTGTGAAAATCAAAAAATTGAATTTTTATGAAATTTTTTTTTCTTTTTTACTGTAACAGATTTTTCAGTTCGGTAACAACAAAACGTACCCACGAACATTTTATGAAAATAAATAAATTGAAATTTTTTTAATTTTTTCCCTTTTTATCTTTTACTATGACAGATCTTTCAGTTCAGTAACAACAAACGAACCTACGAGCACTTTGTGAAAATCAAAAAATGAAATTTTTGGAATTTCTTCTTTTTTCTCTTTTACTATGACAGATCTCGCATTTCGGCACTTTGTGAAAATCAAAAATTGAAATTTTTGAATTTTTTTTCTCTTTTTTACTGTGACTGATCTTTCAGTTCGGTAACAACAAAACGTACCCACGAACATTTTGTGAAAATCAAAAAATTGAATTTTTATGAATTTTTTTTCTTTTTTCTTTTTTACTGTAACAGATTTTTCAGTTCGGTAACAACAAAACGTACCCACGAACATTATATGAAAATAAATAAATTGAATTTTTTTAAATTTTTTCCCTTTTTATCTTTTACTATGACAGATCTTTCAGTTCAGTAACAACAAACGAACCTACGAGCATTTTGTGAAAATCAAAAAATTGATTTTTTTTTTAATTTTTTTCTTTTTTCTCTTTTACTATGACAGATCTTTCAGTTCAGTAACAACAAACGAATCTACGAGCACTTTGTGAAAATCAAAAAATGTAATTTTTGGAATTTCTCCTTTTTTCTCTTTTACTATGACAGATCTCGCATTTCTGCACTTTGTGAAAATCAAAAATTGAAATTTTTGAATTTTTTTTCTTTTTTACTATGACAGATCTTTCAGTTCAGTAACAACAAACGAACGCATTTCGGCACTGTGTGAAAATCAAAAATTGAAATTTTTGATTTTTTTTTCTTTTTTACTGTGACTGATCTTTCAGTTCGGTAACAACAAAATGTACCCACGAACATTTTGTGAAAATCAAAAAATTGAAATTTTTTCCTTTTTTCTCTTTTACTATGACAGATCTTTCAGTTCAGTAACAACAAACGAACGCATTTCGGCACTGTGTGAAAATCAAAAATTGAAATTTTTGATTTTTTTTTCTTTTTTACTGTGACTGATCTTTCAGTTCAGTAACAACAAAACGTACCTACGAACATTTTATGAAAATAAAAAAAATGAAATTTAAATTTTTTTTCTTTTTTCTCTTTTACTATGACAGATCTTTCAATTCAGTAACAACAAACGAACCTACGAGCACTTTGTGAAAATCAAAAAATGAAATTTTTGGAATTTCTTCTTTTTTCTCTTTTACTATGACAGATCTCGCATTTCGACACTGTGTGAAAATCAAAAATTGAAATTTTTGATTTTTTTTTTCTTTTTTACTGTGACTGATCTTTCAGTTCGGTAACAACAAAACGTACCTACGAGCATTTTGTGAAAATCAAAAAATTGAAATTTTCGATTTTTTTTTTACTTTATCACTTTTACTATGACAGATCTTTCAGTTCAGTGACAACAAACGAACCTACGAGCATTTTGTGAAAATCAAAAAATGAAATTTTTGAATTTCTTCTTTTTTCACTTTTACTATGACAGATCTTTCAGTTCAGTAACAACAAACGAACCTACGAGCATTTTGTGAAAATCAAAAAATTGAATTTTTTTAAATTTTTTCCTTTTTTCTCATTTACTATGACAGATCTTTTAGTTCAGTAACAACAAACGAACATACGAGCACTTTGTAAAAATCAAAGAATGAAATTTTTGGAGTTTCTTCTGTTTTCTCTTTTACTATCGAGCATTTTGTGGAAATCAAAAAATTGAAATTTTTGATTTTTTTTTCTTTTTTACTATGACAGATCTTTCAGTTCAGTAACAACAAACGAATCTACGAGCACTTTGTGAAAATCAAAAAATGTGATTTTTGGAATTTCTTCTTTTTTCTCTTTTACTATGACAGATCTCGCATTTCGGCACTGTGTGAAAATCAAAAATTGAAATTTTTGAATTTTTTTTCTTTTTTACTATGACAGATCTTTCAGTTCAGTAACAACAAACGAATCTACGAACACTTTGTGAAAATCAAAAAATATAATTTTTGGAATATCTTCTTTTTTCTCTTTTACTATGGCAGATCTTGCATTTCGGCACTTTGTCAAAATCAAAAATTGAAATTTTTGATTTTTTTTTCTCTTTTACTGTGACTGATCTTTCAGTTCGGTAACAACAAAATGTACCCACGAACATTTTGTGAAAATCAAAAAATTGAAATTTTTGAAATTTTTTCCTTTTTTCTCTTTTTTATGACAGATCTTTCAGTTCAGTAACAACAAACGAACCTACGACCACTTTGTGAAAATCAAAAAATGAAATTTTTGGAATTTCTTCTTTTTTCTCTTTTACCAAAAACTCCAAAAATTTCATTCTTATGACAGATCTCGCATTTCGGCACTGTGTGAAAATCAAAAATTGAAATTTTTGATTTTTTTTTCTTTTTTACTGACTGATCTTTCAGTTCGGTAACAACAAAACGTACCTACGAACATTTTATGAAAATAAAAAATTGAAATTAAATTTTTTTTTTCTTTTTTCTCTTTTACTATGACAGATCTTTCAATTCAGTAACAACAAGCGAACCTACCAGAATTTTGTGAAAATCACAAAATGAAATTTTTATAATTTCTTCTTTTTTCTCTTTTACTATGACAGATTTCGGCACTTTGTGAAAATCAAAAATTGAAATTTTTGAATTTTTTTTTCTTTTTTACTGTAACAGATCTTTCAGTTCGGTAACAACAAAACGTACCCACGAGCATTTTGTGGAAATCAAAAAATTAAATTTTTGGAATTTCTTCTTTTTTCTCTTTTACTATTACAGATCTCGCATTTCGGCACATTGTGAAAATCAAAAATTGAAATTTTTGAATTTTTTTTCTTTTTTACTGTGGCAGATCTTTCAGTTCGGTAACAACAAAACGTACCCACAAAAATTTTGTGAAAATCAAAGAATAGAAATTTTTGAATTTTTTTTCTTTTTTCTCTTTTACTATGACAGATCTCGCAATTCGGCACTTTGTGAACAACAAAACGTACCCACGAACATTTTGTGAAAATCAAAAAATTTAATTTTTATGAAATTTTTTTTCTTTTTTCTTTTTTACTGTAACAGATTTTTCAGTTCGGTAACAACAAAACGTACCCACGAACATTTTATGAAAATAAATAAATTGAAATTTTTTTAATTTTTTCCCTTTTTATCTTTTACTATGACAGATCTTTCAGTTCAGTAACAACAAACGAACCTACGAGCACTTTGTGAAAATCAAAAAATGAAATTTTTGGAATTTCTTCTTTTTTCTCTTTTACTATGACAGATCTCGCATTTCGGCACTTTGTGAAAATCAAAAATTGAAATTTTTGAATTTTTTTTTTTCTTTTTTACTGTGACTGATCTTTCAGTTCGGTAACAACAAAACGTACCCACGAACATTTTGTGAAAATCAAAAAATTGAATTTTTATGAATTTTTTTTTCTTTTTTCTTTTTTACTGTAACAGATTTTTCAGTTCGGTAACAACAAAACGTACCCACGAACATTATATGAAAATAAATAAATTGAAATTTTTTTAATTTTTTCCCTTTTTATCTTTTACTATGACAGATCTTTCAGTTCAGTAACAACAAACGAACCTACGAGCATTTTGTGAAAATCAAAAAATTGATTTTTTTTAAATTTTTTTCTTTTTTCTCTTTTACTATGACAGATCTTTCAGTTCAGTAACAACAAACGAATATACGAGCACTTTGTGAAAATCAAAAAATGTAATTTTTGGAATTTCTTCTTTTTTCTCTTTTGCTATGACAGATCTCGCATTTCTGCACTTTGTGAAAATCAAAAATTGAAATTTTTGAATTTTTTTTCTTTTTTACTATGACAGATCTTTCAGTTCAGTAACAACAAACGAATCTACGAGCACTGTGAAAATCAAAAAACGTAATTTTTGGAATTTCTTCTTTTTTCTCTTTTACTATGACAGATCTCGCATTTCGGCACTGTGTGAAAATCAAAAATTGAAATTTTTGATTTTTTTTGTCCTTTTTACTATGACAGATCTTTCAGTTCAGTAACAACAAACGAATCTACGAGCACTTTGTGAAAATAAAAAAATGTAATTTTTGGAATTTCTTCTTTTTTCTCTTTTACTATGGCAGATCTCGCATTTCGGCACTTTGTGAAAATCAAAAATTGAAATTTTTGATTTTTTTTTCTTTTTTACTGTGACTGATCTTTCAGTTCGGTAACAACATAATGTACCCACGAACATTTTGTGAAAATCAAAAAATTGAAATTTTTTCCTTTTTTTCTTTTACTATGACAGATCTTTCAGTTCAGTGACAACAAACGAACCTACGAGCATTTTGTGAAAATCAAAAAATGAAATTTTTGAATTTCTTCTTTTTTCTCTTTTACTATGACAGATCTCGCATTTCTACACTTTGTGAAAATCAAAAATTGAAATTTTTGATTTTTTTTCTTTTTTACTGTGACTGATCTTTCAGTTCGGTAACAACAAAATGTACCCACGAACATTTTGTGAAAATCAAAAAATTGAAATTTTTTCCTTTTTTTCTTTTACTATGACAGATCTTTCAGTTCAGTGACAACAAACGAACCTACGAGCATTTTGTGAAAATCAAAAAATGAAATTTTTGAATTTCTTCTTTTTTCACTTTTACTATGACAGATCTTTCAGTTCAGTAACAACAAACGAACCTACGAGCATTTTGTGAAAATCAAAAAATTGATTTTTTTTAAATTTTTTCCTTTTTTCTCTTTTACTATGACAGATCTTTTAGTTCAGTAACAACAAACGAACATACGAGCACTTTGTAAAAATCAAAGAATGAAATTTTTGGAGTTTCTTCTTTTTTCTCTTTTACTATCGAGCATTTTGTGGAAATCAAAAAATTGAAATTTTTGAATTTTTTTTCTTTTTTACTATGACAGATCTTTCAGTTCAGTAACAACAAACGAATCTACGAGCACTTTGTGAAAATCAAAAAATGTAATTTTTGGAATTTCTTCTTTTTTCTCTTTTACTATGACAGATCTCGCATTTCGGCACTGTGTGAAAATCAAAAATTGAAATTTTTGAATTTTTTTTCTTTTTTACTATGACAGATCTTTCAGTTCAGTAACAACAAACGAATCTACGAGCACTTTGTGAAAATAAAAAAATGTAATTTTTGGAATTTCTTCTTTTTTCTCTTTTACTATGGCAGATCTCGCATTTCGGCACTTTGTGAAAATCAAAAATTGAAATTTTTGATTTTTTTTTCTTTTTTACTGTGACTGATCTTTCAGTTCGGTAACAACATAATGTACCCACGAACATTTTGTGAAAATCAAAAAATTGAAATTTTTTCCTTTTTTTCTTTTACTATGACAGATCTTTCAGTTCAGTGACAACAAACGAACCTACGAGCATTTTGTGAAAATCAAAAAATGAAATTTTTGAATTTCTTCTTTTTTCTCTTTTACTATGACAGATCTCGCATTTCTACACTTTGTGAAAATCAAAAATTGAAATTTTTGATTTTTTTTTCTTTTTTACTGTGACTGATCTTTCAGTTCGGTAACAACAAAATGTACCCACGAACATTTTGTGAAAATCAAAAAATTGAAATTTTTTCCTTTTTTTCTTTTACTATGACAGATCTTTCAGTTCAGTGACAACAAACGAACCTACGAGCATTTTGTGAAAATCAAAAAATGAAATTTTTGAATTTCTTCTTTTTTCACTTTTACTATGACAGATCTTTCAGTTCAGTAACAACAAACGAACCTACGAGCATTTTGTGAAAATCAAAAAATTGATTTTTTTTAAATTTTTTCCTTTTTTCTCTTTTACTATGACAGATCTTTTAGTTCAGTAACAACAAACGAACATACGAGCACTTTGTAAAAATCAAAGAATGAAATTTTTGGAGTTTCTTCTTTTTTCTCTTTTACTATCGAGCATTTTGTGGAAATCAAAAAATTGAAATTTTTGAATTTTTTTTCTTTTTTACTATGACAGATCTTTCAGTTCAGTAACAACAAACGAATCTACGAGCACTTTGTGAAAATCAAAAAATGTAATTTTTGGAATTTCTTCTTTTTTCTCTTTTACTATGACAGATCTCGCATTTCGGCACTGTGTGAAAATCAAAAATTGAAATTTTTGAATTTTTTTTCTTTTTTACTATGACAGATCTTTCAGTTCAGTAACAACAAACGAATCTACGAGCACTTTGTGAAAATCAAAAAATGTAATTTTTGGAATATCTTCTTTTTTCTCTTTTACTATGGCAGATCTCGCATTTCGGCACTTTGTCAAAATCAAAAATTGAAATTTTTGATTTTTTTTTCTTTTTTACTGTGACTGATCTTTCAGTTCGGTAACAACAAAATGTACCCACGAACATTTTGTGAAAATCAAAAAATTGAAATTTTTGAAATTTTTTCCTTTTTTCTCTTTTTTATGACAGATCTTTCAGTTCAGTAACAACAAACGAACCTACGACCACTTTGTGAAAATCAAAAAATGAAATTTTTGGAATTTCTTCTTTTTTCTCTTTTACTATGACAGATCTCGCATTTCGGCACTGTGTGAAAATCAAAAATTGAAATTTTTGATTTTTTTTTCTTTTTTACTGACTGATCTTTCAGTTCGGTAACAACAAAACGTACCTACGAACATTTTATGAAAATAAAAAAATTGAAATTAAAATTTTTTTTTTCTTTTTTCTCTATTAATATGACAGGTCTTTCAATTCAGTAACAACAAGCGAACCTACCAGAATTTTGTGAAAATCACAAAATGAAATTTTTATAATTTCTTCTTTTTTCTCTTTTACTATGACAGATTTCGGCACTTTGTGAAAATCAAAAATTGAAATTTTTGAATTTTTTTTTCTTTTTTACTGTAACAGATCTTTCAGTTCGGTAACAACAAAACGTACCCACGAGCATTTTGTGGAAATCAAAAAATTAAATTTTTGGAATTTCTTCTTTTTTCTCTTTTCCTATTACAGATCTCGCATTTCGGCACATTGTGAAAATCAAAAATTGAAATTTTTGAATTTTTTTTCTTTTTTACTGTTGCAGATCTTTCAGTTCGGTAACAACAAAACGTACCCACAAAAATTTTGTGAAAATCAAAGAATAGAAATTTTTGAATTTTTTTTCTTTTTTCTCTTTTACTATGACAGATCTCGCAATTCGGCACTTTGTGAACAACAAAACGTACCCACGAACATTTTGTGAAAATCAAAAAATTGAATTTTTATGAAATTTTTTTCTTTTTTCTTTTTTACTGTAACAGATTTTTCAGTTCGGTAACAACAAAACGTACCCACGAACATTTTATGAAAATAAATAAATTGAAATTTTTTTAATTTTTTCCCTTTTTATCTTTTACTATGACAAATCTTTCAGTTCAGTAACAACAAACGAACCTATGAGCACTTTGTGAAAATCAAAAAATGAAATTTTTGGAATTTCTTCTTTTTTCTCTTTTACTATGACAGATCTCGCATTTCGGCACTTTGTGAAAATCAAAAATTGAAATTTTTGAATTTTTTTTTTTCTTTTTTACTATGACAGATCTTTCAGTTCAGTAACAACAAACGAATCTACGAGCACTGTGAAAATCAAAAAACGTAATTTTTGGAATTTCTTCTTTTTTCTCTTTTACTATGACAGATCTCGCATTTCGGCAGTGTGAAAATCAAAAATTGAAATTTTTGAATTTTTTTTCCTTTTTACTATGACAGATCTTTCAGTTCAGTAACAACAAACGAATCTACGAGCACTTTGTGAAAATCAAAAAATGTAATTTTTGGAATTTCTTCTTTTTTCTCTTTTACTATGGCAGATCTCGCATTTCGGCACTTTGTGAAAATCAAAAATTGAAATTTTTGATTTTTTTTTCTTTTTTACTGTGACTGATCTTTCAGTTCGGTAACAACAAAATGTACCCACGAACATTTTGTGAAAATCAAATAATTGAAATTTTTTCCTTTTTTCTCTTTTACTATGACAGATCTTTCAATTCAGTAACAACAAACGAACCTACGAGCACTTTGTGAAAATCAAAAAATGAATTTTTGGAATTTCTTCTTTTTTCTCTTTTACTATGACAGATCTCGCATTTCGGCACTGTGTGAAAATCAAAAATTGAAATTTTTGAATTTTTTTTTCTGTTTTACTGTGACTGATCTTTCAGTTCGGTAACAACAAAACGTACCTACGAGCATTTTGTGAAAATCAAAAAATTGAAATTTTCGATTTTTTTTTTACTTTATCACTTTTACTATGACATCTTTCAGTTCAGTGACAACAAACGAACCTACGAGCATTTTGTGAAAATCAAAAAATGAAATTTTTGAATTTCTTCTTTTTTCTCTTTTACTATGACAGATCTCGCATTTCTACACTTTGTGAAAATCAAAAATTGAAATTTTTGAAATTTTTTTCTTTTTTCTTTTTTACTGTAACAGATCTTTCAGCTCGCTAACAACAAAACGTACCTACGAGCATTTTGTGAAAATCAAAAAATTGAAATTGTCGTTTTTTTTTATTTTATCACTTTTACTATGACAGATCTTTCAGTTCAGTAACAACAAACGAACCTACGAGCATTTTGTGAAAATCAAAAAATTGAATTTTTTTAAATTTTTTCCTTTTTTCTCTTTTACTATGACAGATCTTTTAGTTCAGTAACAACAAACGAACATACGAGCACTTTGTAAAAATCAAAGAATGAAATTTTTGGAGTTTCTTCTTTTTTCTCTTTTACTATCGAGCATTTTGTGGAAATCAAAAAATTGAAATTTTTGATTTTTTTTTCTTTTTTACTATGACAGATCTTTCAGTTCAGTAACAACAAACGAATCTACGAGCACTTTGTGAAAATCAAAAAATGTAATTTTTGGAATTTCTTCTTTTTTCTCTTTTACTATGACAGATCTCGCATTTCGGCACTGTGTGAAAATCAAAAATTGAAATTTTTGAATTTTTTTTCCTTTTTACTATGACAGATCTTTCAGTTCAGTAACAACAAACGAATCTACGAGCACTGTGAAAATCAAAAAACGTAATTTTTGGAATTTCTTCTTTTTTCTCTTTTACTATGACAGATCTCGCATTTCGGCACTGTGTGAAAATCAAAAATTGAAATTTTTGAATTTTTTTTCCTTTTTACTATGACAGATCTTTCAGTTCAGTAACAACAAACGAATCTACGAGCACTTTGTGAAAATCAAAAAATGTAATTTTTGGAATTTCTTCTTTTTTCTCTTTTACTATGGCAGATCTCGCATTTCGGCACTTTGTGAAAATCAAAAATTGAAATTTTTGATTTTTTTTTTCTTTTTTACTGTGACTGATCTTTCAGTTCGGTAACAACAAAATGTACCCACGAACATTTTGTGAAAATCAAATAATTGAAATTTTTTCCTTTTTTCTCTTTTACTATGACAGATCTTTCAATTCAGTAACAACAAACGAACCTACGAGCACTTTGTGAAAATCAAAAAATGAATTTTTGGAATTTCTTCTTTTTTCTCTTTTACTATGACAGATCTCGCATTTCGGCACTGTGTGAAAATCAAAAATTGAAATTTTTGAATTTTTTTTTCTGTTTTACTGTGACTGATCTTTCAGTTCGGTAACAACAAAACGTACCTACGAGCATTTTGTGAAAATCAAAAAATTGAAATTTTTGATTTTTTTTTTACTTTATCACTTTTACTATGACATCTTTCAGTTCAGTGACAACAAACGAACCTACGAGCATTTTGTGAAAATCAAAAAATGAAATTTTTGAATTTCTTCTTTTTTCTCTTTTACTATGACAGATCTCGCATTTCTACACTTTGTGAAAATCAAAAATTGAAATTTTTGAAATTTTTTTCTTTTTTCTTTTTTACTGTAACAGATCTTTCAGCTCGCTAACAACAAAACGTACCTACGAGCATTTTGTGAAAATCAAAAAATTGAAATTGTCGTTTTTTTTTTATTTTATCACTTTTACTATGACAGATCTTTCAGTTCAGTAACAACAAACGAACCTACGAGCATTTTGTGAAAATCAAAAAATTGAATTTTTTTTAAATTTTTTTCTTTTTTCTCTTTTACTATGACAGATCTTTTAGTTCAGTAACAACAAACGAACATACGAGCACTTTGTAAAAATCAAAGAATGAAATTTTTGGAGTTTCTTCTTTTTTCTCTTTTACTATCGAGCATTTTGTGGAAATCAAAAAATTGAAATTTTTGAATTTTTTTTCTTTTTTACTATGACAGATCTTTCAGTTCAGTAACAACAAACGAATCTACGAGCACTTTGTGAAAATCAAAAAATGTAATTTTTGGAATTTCTTCTTTTTTCTCTTTTACTATGACAGATCTTGCATTTCGGCACTGTGTGAAAATCAAAAATTGAAATTTTTGAATTTTTTTCTTTTTTACTATGACAGATCTTTCAGTTCAGTAACAACAAACGAATCTACGAGCACTTTGTGAAAATCAAAAAATGAAATTTAAAATAAATAAATTGAAATTTTTTTAATTTTTTCCCTTTTTATCTTTTACTATGACAGATCTTTCAGTTCAGTAACAACAAACGAACCTACGAGCATTTTGTGAAAATCAAAAAATTGATTTTTTTTTAATTTTTTTCTTTTTTCTCTTTTACTATGACAGATCTTTCAGTTCAGTAACAACAAACGAATCTACGAGCACTGTGAAAATCAAAAAACGTAATTTTCGGAATTTCTTCTTTTTTCTCTTTTACTATGACAGATCTCGCATTTCGGCACTGTGTGAAAATCAAAAATTGAAATTTTTGAATTTTTTTCTCTTTTACTATGACAGATCTTTCAGTTCAGTAACAACAAACGAATCTACGAGCACTGTGAAAATCAAAAAACGTAATTTTTGGAATTTCTTCTTTTTTCTCTTTTACTATGACAGATCTCGCATTTCGGCACTGTGTGAAAATCAAAAATTGAAATTTTTGAATTTTTTTTCCTTTTTACTATGACAGATCTTTCAGTTCAGTAACAACAAACGAACCTACGAGCATTTTGTGAAAATCAAAAAATTGATTTTTTTTTAATTTTTTTCTTTTTTCTCTTTTACTATGACAGATCTTTCAGTTCAGTAACAACAAACGAATCTACGAGCACTGTGAAAATCAAAAAACGTAATTTTCGGAATTTCTTCTTTTTTCTCTTTTACTATGACAGATCTCGCATTTCGGCACTGTGTGAAAATCAAAAATTGAAATTTTTGAATTTTTTTCTCTTTTACTATGACAGATCTTTCAGTTCAGTAACAACAAACGAATCTACGAGCACTGTGAAAATCAAAAAACGTAATTTTTGGAATTTCTTCTTTTTTCTCTTTTACTATGACAGATCTCGCATTTCGGCACTGTGTGAAAATCAAAAATTGAAATTTTTGAATTTTTTTTCTTTTTTACTATGACAGATCTTTCAGTTCAGTAACAACAAACGAATCTACGAGCACTTTGTGAAAATAAAAAAATGTAATTTTTGGAATTTCTTCTTTTTTCTCTTTTACTATGGCAGATCTCGCATTTCGGCACTTTGTGAAAATCAAAAATTGAAATTTTTGATTTTTTTTTCTTTTTTACTGTGACTGATCTTTCAGTTCGGTAACAACATAATGTACCCACGAACATTTTGTGAAAATCAAAAAATTGAAATTTTTTCCTTTTTTTCTTTTACTATGACAGATCTTTCAGTTCAGTGACAACAAACGAACCTACGAGCATTTTGTGAAAATCAAAAAATGAAATTTTTGAATTTCTTCTTTTTTCTCTTTTACTATGACAGATCTCGCATTTCTACACTTTGTGAAAATCAAAAATTGAAATTTTTGATTTTTTTTTCTTTTTTACTGTGACTGATCTTTCAGTTCGGTAACAACAAAATGTACCCACGAACATTTTGTGAAAATCAAAAAATTGAAATTTTTTCCTTTTTTTCTTTTACTATGACAGATCTTTCAGTTCAGTGACAACAAACGAACCTACGAGCATTTTGTGAAAATCAAAAAATGAAATTTTTGAATTTCTTCTTTTTTCACTTTTACTATGACAGATCTTTCAGTTCAGTAACAACAAACGAACCTACGAGCATTTTGTGAAAATCAAAAAATTGATTTTTTTTAAATTTTTTCCTTTTTTCTCTTTTACTATGACAGATCTTTTAGTTCAGTAACAACAAACGAACATACGAGCACTTTGTAAAAATCAAAGAATGAAATTTTTGGAGTTTCTTCTTTTTTCTCTTTTACTATCGAGCATTTTGTGGAAATCAAAAAATTGAAATTTTTGAATTTTTTTTCTTTTTTACTATGACAGATCTTTCAGTTCAGTAACAACAAACGAATCTACGAGCACTTTGTGAAAATCAAAAAATGTAATTTTTGGAATTTCTTCTTTTTTCTCTTTTACTATGACAGATCTCGCATTTCGGCACTGTGTGAAAATCAAAAATTGAAATTTTTGAATTTTTTTTCTTTTTTACTATGACAGATCTTTCAGTTCAGTAACAACAAACGAATCTACGAGCACTTTGTGAAAATCAAAAAATGTAATTTTTGGAATATCTTCTTTTTTCTCTTTTACTATGGCAGATCTCGCATTTCGGCACTTTGTCAAAATCAAAAATTGAAATTTTTGATTTTTTTTTTCTTTTTTACTGTGACTGATCTTTCAGTTCGGTAACAACAAAATGTACCCACGAACATTTTGTGAAAATCAAAAAATTGAAATTTTTGAAATTTTTTCCTTTTTTCTCTTTTTTATGACAGATCTTTCAGTTCAGTAACAACAAACGAACCTACGACCACTTTGTGAAAATCAAAAAATGAAATTTTTGGAATTTCTTCTTTTTTCTCTTTTACTATGACAGATCTCGCATTTCGGCACTGTGTGAAAATCAAAAATTGAAATTTTTGATTTTTTTTTCTTTTTTACTGACTGATCTTTCAGTTCGGTAACAACAAAACGTACCTACGAACATTTTATGAAAATAAAAAAATTGAAATTAAAATTTTTTTTTTCTTTTTTCTCTATTAATATGACAGGTCTTTCAATTCAGTAACAACAAGCGAACCTACCAGAATTTTGTGAAAATCACAAAATGAAATTTTTATAATTTCTTCTTTTTTCTCTTTTACTATGACAGATTTCGGCACTTTGTGAAAATCAAAAATTGAAATTTTTGAATTTTTTTTTCTTTTTTACTGTAACAGATCTTTCAGTTCGGTAACAACAAAACGTACCCACGAGCATTTTGTGGAAATCAAAAAATTAAATTTTTGGAATTTCTTCTTTTTTCTCTTTTCCTATTACAGATCTCGCATTTCGGCACATTGTGAAAATCAAAAATTGAAATTTTTGAATTTTTTTTCTTTTTTACTGTTGCAGATCTTTCAGTTCGGTAACAACAAAACGTACCCACAAAAATTTTGTGAAAATCAAAGAATAGAAATTTTTGAATTTTTTTTCTTTTTTCTCTTTTACTATGACAGATCTCGCAATTCGGCACTTTGTGAACAACAAAACGTACCCACGAACATTTTGTGAAAATCAAAAAATTGAATTTTTATGAAATTTTTTTCTTTTTTCTTTTTTACTGTAACAGATTTTTCAGTTCGGTAACAACAAAACGTACCCACGAACATTTTATGAAAATAAATAAATTGAAATTTTTTTAATTTTTTCCCTTTTTATCTTTTACTATGACAAATCTTTCAGTTCAGTAACAACAAACGAACCTATGAGCACTTTGTGAAAATCAAAAAATGAAATTTTTGGAATTTCTTCTTTTTTCTCTTTTACTATGACAGATCTCGCATTTCGGCACTTTGTGAAAATCAAAAATTGAAATTTTTGAATTTTTTTTTCTCTTTTTTACTGTGACTGATCTTTCAGTTCCCACGAACATTATATGAAAATAAATAAATTGAAATTTTTTTAATTTTTTCCCTTTTTATCTTTTACTATGACAGATCTTTCAGTTCAGTAACAACAAACGAACCTACGAGCATTTTGTGAAAATCAAAAAATTGATTTTTTTTTTAATTTTTTTCTTTTTTCTCTTTTACTATGACAGATCTTTCAGTTCAGTAACAACAAACGAATATACGAGCACTTTGTGAAAATCAAAAAATGTAATTTTTGGAATTTCTTCTGTTTTCTCTTTTACTATGACAGATCTCGCATTTCTGCACTTTGTGAAAATCAAAAATTGAAATTTTTGAATTTTTTTTCTTTTTTACTATGACAGATCTTTCAGTTCAGTAACAACAAACGAATCTACGAGCACTGTGAAAATCAAAAAACGTAATTTTTGGAATTTCTTCTTTTTTCTCTTTTACTATGACAGATCTCGCATTTCGGCAGTGTGAAAATCAAAAATTGAAATTTTTGAATTTTTTTTCCTTTTTACTATGACAGATCTTTCAGTTCAGTAACAACAAACGAATCTACGAGCACTTTGTGAAAATCAAAAAATGTAATTTTTGGAATTTCTTCTTTTTTCTCTTTTACTATGGCAGATCTCGCATTTCGGCACTTTGTGAAAATCAAAAATTGAAATTTTTGATTTTTTTTTCTTTTTTACTGTGACTGATCTTTCAGTTCGGTAACAACAAAATGTACCCACGAACATTTTGTGAAAATCAAATAATTGAAATTTTTTCCTTTTTTCTCTTTTACTATGACAGATCTTTCAATTCAGTAACAACAAACGAACCTACGAGCACTTTGTGAAAATCAAAAAATGAATTTTTGGAATTTCTTCTTTTTTCTCTTTTACTATGACAGATCTCGCATTTCGGCACTGTGTGAAAATCAAAAATTGAAATTTTTGAATTTTTTTTTCTGTTTTACTGTGACTGATCTTTCAGTTCGGTAACAACAAAACGTACCTACGAGCATTTTGTGAAAATCAAAAAATTGAAATTTTCGATTTTTTTTTTACTTTATCACTTTTACTATGACATCTTTCAGTTCAGTGACAACAAACGAACCTACGAGCATTTTGTGAAAATCAAAAAATGAAATTTTTGAATTTCTTCTTTTTTCTCTTTTACTATGACAGATCTCGCATTTCTACACTTTGTGAAAATCAAAAATTGAAATTTTTGAAATTTTTTTCTTTTTTCTTTTTTACTGTAACAGATCTTTCAGCTCGCTAACAACAAAACGTACCTACGAGCATTTTGTGAAAATCAAAAAATTGAAATTGTCGTTTTTTTTTATTTTATCACTTTTACTATGACAGATCTTTCAGTTCAGTAACAACAAACGAACCTACGAGCATTTTGTGAAAATCAAAAAATTGAATTTTTTTAAATTTTTTCCTTTTTTCTCTTTTACTATGACAGATCTTTTAGTTCAGTAACAACAAACGAACATACGAGCACTTTGTAAAAATCAAAGAATGAAATTTTTGGAGTTTCTTCTTTTTTCTCTTTTACTATCGAGCATTTTGTGGAAATCAAAAAATTGAAATTTTTGATTTTTTTTTCTTTTTTACTATGACAGATCTTTCAGTTCAGTAACAACAAACGAATCTACGAGCACTTTGTGAAAATCAAAAAATGTAATTTTTGGAATTTCTTCTTTTTTCTCTTTTACTATGACAGATCTCGCATTTCGGCACTGTGTGAAAATCAAAAATTGAAATTTTTGAATTTTTTTTCCTTTTTACTATGACAGATCTTTCAGTTCAGTAACAACAAACGAATCTACGAGCACTGTGAAAATCAAAAAACGTAATTTTTGGAATTTCTTCTTTTTTCTCTTTTACTATGACAGATCTCGCATTTCGGCACTGTGTGAAAATCAAAAATTGAAATTTTTGAATTTTTTTTCCTTTTTACTATGACAGATCTTTCAGTTCAGTAACAACAAACGAATCTACGAGCACTTTGTGAAAATCAAAAAATGTAATTTTTGGAATTTCTTCTTTTTTCTCTTTTACTATGGCAGATCTCGCATTTCGGCACTTTGTGAAAATCAAAAATTGAAATTTTTGATTTTTTTTTTCTTTTTTACTGTGACTGATCTTTCAGTTCGGTAACAACAAAATGTACCCACGAACATTTTGTGAAAATCAAATAATTGAAATTTTTTCCTTTTTTCTCTTTTACTATGACAGATCTTTCAATTCAGTAACAACAAACGAACCTACGAGCACTTTGTGAAAATCAAAAAATGAATTTTTGGAATTTCTTCTTTTTTCTCTTTTACTATGACAGATCTCGCATTTCGGCACTGTGTGAAAATCAAAAATTGAAATTTTTGAATTTTTTTTTCTGTTTTACTGTGACTGATCTTTCAGTTCGGTAACAACAAAACGTACCTACGAGCATTTTGTGAAAATCAAAAAATTGAAATTTTTGATTTTTTTTTTACTTTATCACTTTTACTATGACATCTTTCAGTTCAGTGACAACAAACGAACCTACGAGCATTTTGTGAAAATCAAAAAATGAAATTTTTGAATTTCTTCTTTTTTCTCTTTTACTATGACAGATCTCGCATTTCTACACTTTGTGAAAATCAAAAATTGAAATTTTTGAAATTTTTTTCTTTTTTCTTTTTTACTGTAACAGATCTTTCAGCTCGCTAACAACAAAACGTACCTACGAGCATTTTGTGAAAATCAAAAAATTGAAATTGTCGTTTTTTTTTTATTTTATCACTTTTACTATGACAGATCTTTCAGTTCAGTAACAACAAACGAACCTACGAGCATTTTGTGAAAATCAAAAAATTGAATTTTTTTTAAATTTTTTTCTTTTTTCTCTTTTACTATGACAGATCTTTTAGTTCAGTAACAACAAACGAACATACGAGCACTTTGTAAAAATCAAAGAATGAAATTTTTGGAGTTTCTTCTTTTTTCTCTTTTACTATCGAGCATTTTGTGGAAATCAAAAAATTGAAATTTTTGAATTTTTTTTCTTTTTTACTATGACAGATCTTTCAGTTCAGTAACAACAAACGAATCTACGAGCACTTTGTGAAAATCAAAAAATGTAATTTTTGGAATTTCTTCTTTTTTCTCTTTTACTATGACAGATCTTGCATTTCGGCACTGTGTGAAAATCAAAAATTGAAATTTTTGAATTTTTTTCTTTTTTACTATGACAGATCTTTCAGTTCAGTAACAACAAACGAATCTACGAGCACTTTGTGAAAATCAAAAAATGAAATTTAAAATAAATAAATTGAAATTTTTTTAATTTTTTCCCTTTTTATCTTTTACTATGACAGATCTTTCAGTTCAGTAACAACAAACGAACCTACGAGCATTTTGTGAAAATCAAAAAATTGATTTTTTTTTAATTTTTTTCTTTTTTCTCTTTTACTATGACAGATCTTTCAGTTCAGTAACAACAAACGAATCTACGAGCACTGTGAAAATCAAAAAACGTAATTTTCGGAATTTCTTCTTTTTTCTCTTTTACTATGACAGATCTCGCATTTCGGCACTGTGTGAAAATCAAAAATTGAAATTTTTGAATTTTTTTCTCTTTTACTATGACAGATCTTTCAGTTCAGTAACAACAAACGAATCTACGAGCACTGTGAAAATCAAAAAACGTAATTTTTGGAATTTCTTCTTTTTTCTCTTTTACTATGACAGATCTCGCATTTCGGCACTGTGTGAAAATCAAAAATTGAAATTTTTGAATTTTTTTTCCTTTTTACTATGACAGATCTTTCAGTTCAGTAACAACAAATGAATCTACGAGCACTTTGTGAAAATCAAAAAATGTAATTTTTGGAATTTCTTCTTTTTTCTCTTTTACTATGGCAGATCTCGCATTTCGGAACTTTGTGAAAATCAAAAATTGAAATTTTTGATTTGTTTTTCTTTTTTACTGTGACTGATCTTTCAGTTCGGTAACAACAAAATGTATCCACGAACATTTTGTGAAAATCTAATAATTGAAATTTTTTCCTTTTTCCTCTTTTACTATGACAGATCTTTCAATTCAGTAACAACAAACGAACCTACGAGCACTTTGTGAAAATCAAAAAATGAAATTTTTGGAATTTCTTCTTTTTTCTCTTTTACTATGACAGATCTCGCATTTCGGCACTGTGTGAAAATCAAAAATTGAAATTTTTGAATTTTTTTTTCTTTTTTACTGTGACTGATCTTTCAGTTCGGTAACAACAAAACGTACCTACGAGCATTTTGTGAAAATCAAAAAATTGAAATTTTCGATTTTTTTTTTACTTTATCACTTTTACTATGACAGATCTTTCAGTTCAGTGACAACAAACGAACCTACGAGCATTTTGTGAAAATCAAAAAATGAAATTTTTGAATTTCTTCTTTTTTCTCTTTTACTATGACAGATCTCGCATTTCTACACTTTGTGAAAATCAAAAATTGAAATTTTTGAAATTTTTTTCTTTTTTCTTTTTTACTGTAACAGATCTTTCAGCTCGCTAACAACAAAACGTACCTACGAGCATTTTGTGAAAATCAAAAAATTGAAATTGTCGTTTTTTTTTATTTTATCACTTTTACTATGACAGATCTTTCAGTTCAGTAACAACAAACGAACCTACGAGCATTTTGTGAAAATCAAAAAATTGAATTTTTTTAAATTTTTTCCTTTTTTCTCTTTTACTATGACAGATCTTTTAGTTCAGTAACAACAAACGAACATACGAGCACTTTGTAAAAATCAAAGAATGAAATTTTTGGAGTTTCTTCTTTTTTCTCTTTTACTATCGAGCATTTTGTGGAAATCAAAAAATTGAAATTTTTGAATTTTTTTTCTTTTTTACTATGACAGATCTTTCAGTTCAGTAACAACAAACGAATCTACGAGCACTTTGTGAAAATCAAAAAATGTAATTTTTGGAATTTCTTCTTTTTTCTCTTTTACTATGACAGATCTCGCATTTCGGCACTGTGTGAAAATCAAAAATTGAAATTTTTGAATTTTTTTTCTTTTTTACTATGACAGATCTTTCAGTTCAGTAACAACAAACGAATCTACGAGCACTTTGTGAAAATCAAAAAATGTAATTTTTGGAATATCTTCTTTTTCCTCTTTTACTATGGCAGATCTCGCATTTCGGCACTTTGTCAAAATCAAAAATTGAAATTTTTGATTTTTTTTTCTTTTTTACTGTGACTGATCTTTCAGTTCGGTAACAACAAAATGTACCCACGAACATTTTGTGAAAATCAAAAAATTGAAATTTTTGAAATTTTTTCCTTTTTTCTCTTTTTTATGACAGATCTTTCAGTTCAGTAACAACAAACGAACCTACGACCACTTTGTGAAAATCAAAAAATGAAATTTTTTGAATTTCTTCTTTTTTCTCTTTTACTATGACAGATCTCGCATTTCGGCACTGTATGAAAATCAAAAATTGAAATTTTTGATTTTTTTTTCTTTTTTACTGTGACTGATCTTTCAGTTCGGTAACAACAAAACGTACCTACGAGCATTTTGTGAAAATCAAAAAATTGAAATTGTCGTTTTTTTTTATTTTATCACTTTTACTATGACAGATCTTTCAGTTCAGTAACAACAAACGAACCTACGAGCATTTTGTGAAAATCAAAAAATTGAATTTTTTTAAATTTTTTCCTTTTTTCTCTTTTACTATGACAGATCTTTTAGTTCAGTAACAACAAACGAACATACGAGCACTTTGTAAAAATCAAAGAATGAAATTTTTGGAGTTTCTTCTTTTTTCTCTTTTACTATCGAGCATTTTGTGGAAATCAAAAAATTGAAATTTTTTAATTTTTTTCTTTTTTCTCTTTTACTATGACAGATCTTTCAGTTCAGTAACAACAAACGAATCTACGAGCACTTTGTGAAAATCAAAAAATGTAATTTTTGGAATTTCTTCTTTTTTCTCTTTTACTATGACAGATCTCGCATTTCTGCACTTTGTGAAAATCAAAAATTGAAATTTTTGAATTTTTTTTCTTTTTTACTATGACAGATCTTTCAGTTCAGTAACAACAAACGAATGTACGAGCACTGTGAAAATCAAAAAACGTAATTTTTGGAATTTCTTCTTTTTTCTCTTTTACTATGACAGATCTCGCATTTCGGCACTGTGTGAAAATCAAAAATTGAAATTTTTGAATTTTTTTTTCTTTTTTACTGTGACTGATCTTTCAGTTCGGTAACAACAAAACGTACCTACGAGCATTTTGTGAAAATCAAAAAATTGAAATTTTCGATTTTTTTTTACTTTATCACTTTTACTATGACAGATCTTTCAGTTCAGTGACAACAAACGAACCTACGAGCATTTTGTGAAAATCAAAAAATGAAATTTTTGAATTTCTTCTTTTTTCTCTTTTACTATGACAGATCTCGCATTTCTACACTTTGTGAAAATCAAAAATTGAAATTTTTGAAATTTTTTTCTTTTTTCTTTTTTACTGTAACAGATCTTTCAGCTCGCTAACAACAAAACGTACCTACGAGCATTTTGTGAAAATCAAAAAATTGAAATTGTCGTTTTTTTTTATTTTATCACTTTTACTATGACAGATCTTTCAGTTCAGTAACAACAAACGAATCTACGAGCACTTTGTGAAAATCAAAAAATGTAATTTTTGGAATTTCTTCTTTTTTCTCTTTTACTATGACAGATCTCGCATTTCGGCACTGTGTGAAAATCAAAAATTGAAATTTTTGAATTTTTCTTCTTTTTTACTATGACAGATCTTTCAGTTCAGTAACAACAAACGAATCTACGAGCACTTTGTGAAAATCAAAAAATGTAATTTTTGGAATATCTTCTTTTTCCTCTTTTACTATGGCAGATCTCGCATTTCGGCACTTTGTCAAAATCAAAAATTGAAATTTTTGATTTTTTTTTCTTTTTTACTGTGACTGATCTTTCAGTTCGGTAACAACAAAATGTACCCACGAACATTTTGTGAAAATCAAAAAATTGAAATTTTTGAAATTTTTTCCTTTTTTCTCTTTTTTATGACAGATCTTTCAGTTCAGTAACAACAAACGAACCTACGACCACTTTGTGAAAATCAAAAAATGAAATTTTTTGAATTTCTTCTTTTTTCTCTTTTACTATGACAGATCTCGCATTTCGGCACTGTATGAAAATCAAAAATTGAAATTTTTGATTTTTTTTTCTTTTTTACTGTGACTGATCTTTCAGTTCGGTAACAACAAAACGTACCTACGAGCATTTTGTGAAAATCAAAAAATTGAAATTGTCGTTTTTTTTTATTTTATCACTTTTACTATGACAGATCTTTCAGTTCAGTAACAACAAACGAACCTACGAGCATTTTGTGAAAATCAAAAAATTGAATTTTTTTAAATTTTTTCCTTTTTTCTCTTTTACTATGACAGATCTTTTAGTTCAGTAACAACAAACGAACATACGAGCACTTTGTAAAAATCAAAGAATGAAATTTTTGGAGTTTCTTCTTTTTTCTCTTTTACTATCGAGCATTTTGTGGAAATCAAAAAATTGAAATTTTTTAATTTTTTTCTTTTTTCTCTTTTACTATGACAGATCTTTCAGTTCAGTAACAACAAACGAATCTACGAGCACTTTGTGAAAATCAAAAAATGTAATTTTTGGAATTTCTTCTTTTTTCTCTTTTACTATGACAGATCTCGCATTTCTGCACTTTGTGAAAATCAAAAATTGAAATTTTTGAATTTTTTTTCTTTTTTACTATGACAGATCTTTCAGTTCAGTAACAACAAACGAATGTACGAGCACTGTGAAAATCAAAAAACGTAATTTTTGGAATTTCTTCTTTTTTCTCTTTTACTATGACAGATCTCGCATTTCGGCACTGTGTGAAAATCAAAAATTGAAATTTTTGAATTTTTTTTTCTTTTTTACTGTGACTGATCTTTCAGTTCGGTAACAACAAAACGTACCTACGAGCATTTTGTGAAAATCAAAAAATTGAAATTTTCGATTTTTTTTTACTTTATCACTTTTACTATGACAGATCTTTCAGTTCAGTGACAACAAACGAACCTACGAGCATTTTGTGAAAATCAAAAAATGAAATTTTTGAATTTCTTCTTTTTTCTCTTTTACTATGACAGATCTCGCATTTCTACACTTTGTGAAAATCAAAAATTGAAATTTTTTAAATTTTTTTCTTTTTTCTTTTTTACTGTAACAGATCTTTCAGCTCGCTAACAACAAAACGTACCTACGAGCATTTTGTGAAAATCAAAAAATTGAAATTTTCGTTTTTTTTTATTTTATCACGTTTACTATGACAGATCTTTCAGTTCAGTAACAACAAACGAACCTACGAGCATTTTGTGAAAATCAAAAAATTGAATTTTTTTAAATTTTTTCCTTTTTTCTCTTTTACTATGACAGATCTTTTAGTTCAGTAACAACAAACGAACATACGAGCACTTTGTAAAAATCAAAGAATGAAATTTTTGGAGTTTCTTCTTTTTTCTCTTTTACTATCGAGCATTTTGTGGAAATCAAAAAATTGAAATTTTTTAATTTTTTTCTTTTTTCTCTTTTACTATGACAGATCTTTCAGTTCAGTAACAACAAACGAATCTACGAGCACTTTGTGAAAATCAAAAAATGTAATTTTTGGAATTTCTTCTTTTTTCTCTTTTACTATGACAGATCTCGCATTTCGGCACTGTGTGAAAATCAAAAATTGAAATTTTTGAATTTTTTTTCTTTTTTACTATGACAGATCTTTCAGTTCAGTAACAACAAACGAATCTAAGAGCACTTTGTGAAAATCAAAAAATGTAATTTTTGGAATATCTTCTTTTTTCTCTTTTACTATGGCAGATCTCGCATTTCGGCACTTTGTCAAAATCAAAAATTGAAATTTTTGATTTTTTTTTCTTTTTTACTGTGACTGATCTTTCAGTTCGGTAACAACAAAATGTACCCACGAACATTTTGTGAAAATCAAAAAATTGAATTTTTATGAAATTTTTTTTCTTTTTTCTTTTTTACTGTAACAGATTTTTCAGTTCGGTAACAACAAAACGTACCCACGAACATTTTATGAAAATAAATAAATTGAAATTAAATTTTTTTTTTCTTTTTTCTCTTTTACTATGACAGATCTTTCAATTCAGTAACAACAAGCGAACCTACAAGAATTTTGTGAAAATCACAAAATGAAATTTTTATAATTTCTTCTTTTTTCTCTTTTACTATGACAGATCTCGCATTTCGGCACTTTGTGAAAATCAAAAATTGAAATTTTTGAATTTTTTTTTCTTTTTTACTGTAACAGATCTTTCAGTTCTGTAACAACAAAACGTACCCACGAGCATTTTGTGGAAATCAAAAAATTAAATTTTTGGAATTTCTTCTTTTTTCTCTTTTACTATTACAGATCTCGCGTTTCAGCACATTGTGAAAATCAAAAATTGAAATTTTTGAATTTTTTTTCTTTTTTACTGTGGCAGATCTTTCAGTTCGGTAACAACAAAACGTACCCAGAAAAATTTTGTGAAAATCAAAGAATAGAAATTTTTGAATTTTTTTTTCTTTTTTCTCTTTTACTATGACAGATCTCGCATTTCGGCACTTTGTGAACAACAAAACGTACCCACGAACATTTTGTGAAAATCAAAAAATTGAATTTTTATGAAATTTTTTTTCTTTTTTCTTTTTTACTGTAACAGATTTTTCAGTTCGGTAACAACAAAACGTACCCACGAACATTTTATGAAAATAAATAAATTGAAATTTTTTTAATTTTTTCCCTTTTTATCTTTTACTATGACAGATCTTTCAGTTCAGTAACAACAAACGAACCTACGAGCACTTTGTGAAAATCAAAAAATGAAATTTTTGGAATTTCTTCTTTTTTCTCTTTTACTATGACAGATCTCGCATTTCGGCACTTTGTGAAAATCAAAAATTGAAATTTTTGATTTTTTTTTTCTCTTTTTTACTGTGACTGATCTTTCAGTTCGGTAACAACAAAACGTACCCACGAACATTTTGTGAAAATCAAAAAATTGAATTTTTATGAATTTTTTTTTCTTTTTTACTGTAACAGATCTTTCAGTTCAGTAACAACAAACGAACCTACGAGCATTTTGTGAAAATCAATAAATTGAATTTTTTTTTAATTTTTTTCTTTTTTCTCTTTTACTATGACAGATCTTTTAGTTCAGTAACAACAAACGAACATACGAGCACTTTGTAAAAATCAAAGAATGAAATTTTTGGAGTTTCTTCTTTTTTCTCTTTTACTATCGAGCATTTTGTGGCAATCAAAAAATTGAAATTTAAATTTTTTTCTTTTTTCTCTTTTACTATGACAGATCTTTCAGTTCAGTAACAACAAACGAATCTACGAGCACTATGTGAAAATCAAATAATGTAATTTTTGGAATTTCTTCTTTTTTCTCTTTTACTATGACAGATCTCGCATTTCTGCACTTTGTGAAAATCAAAAATTGAAATTTTTGATTTTTTTTTCTTTTTTACTGTGACAGATCTTTCAGTTCAGTAACAACAAGCGAACCTACCAGCACTTTGTGAAAATCACAAAATGAAATTTTTATTTCTTCTTTTTTCTCTTTTACTATGACAGATTTCGCATTTCGGCCCTTTTTGAAAATCAAAAATTGAAATTTTTGAATTTTTTTTTCTTTTATACTGTGACTGATCTTTCAGTTCAGTAACAACAAACGAACCTACGAGCACTTTGTGAAAATCAAAAAATGAAATTTTTGGAATTTCTTCTACTTTCTCTTTAACTATGACAGATCTCGCATTTCGGCACTGTGTGAAAATCAAAAATTGAAATTTTTGAATTTTTTTTTCTGTTTTACTGTGACTGATCTTTCAGTTCGGTAACAACAAAACGTACCTACGAGCATTTTGTGAAAATCAAAAAATTGAAATTTTTGATTTTTTTTTTACTTTATCACTTTTACTATGACATCTTTCAGTTCAGTGACAACAAACGAACCTACGAGCATTTTGTGAAAATCAAAAAATGAAATTTTTGAATTTCTTCTTTTTTCTCTTTTACTATGACAGATCTCGCATTTCTACACTTTGTGAAAATCAAAAATTGAAATTTTTGAAATTTTTTTCTTTTTTCTTTTTTAATTTTTTTCTTTTTTCTCTTTTACTATGACAGATCTTTCAGTTCAGTAACAACAAACGAATCTACGAGCACTTTGTGAAAATCAAAAAATGTAATTTTTGGAATTTCTTCTTTTTTCTCTTTTACTATGACAGATCTCGCATTTCGGCACTGTGTGAAAATCAAAAATTGAAATTTTTGAATTTTTTTTCTTTTTTACTATGACAGATCTTTCAGTTCAGTAACAACAAACGAATCTAAGAGCACTTTGTGAAAATCAAAAAATGTAATTTTTGGAATATCTTCTTTTTTCTCTTTTACTATGGCAGATCTCGCATTTCGGCACTTTGTCAAAATCAAAAATTGAAATTTTTGATTTTTTTTTCTTTTTTACTGTGACTGATCTTTCAGTTCGGTAACAACAAAATGTACCCACGAACATTTTGTGAAAATCAAAAAATTGAATTTTTATGAAATTTTTTTTCTTTTTTCTTTTTTACTGTAACAGATTTTTCAGTTCGGTAACAACAAAACGTACCCACGAACATTTTATGAAAATAAATAAATTGAAATTAAATTTTTTTTTTCTTTTTTCTCTTTTACTATGACAGATCTTTCAATTCAGTAACAACAAGCGAACCTACAAGAATTTTGTGAAAATCACAAAATGAAATTTTTATAATTTCTTCTTTTTTCTCTTTTACTATGACAGATCTCGCATTTCGGCACTTTGTGAAAATCAAAAATTGAAATTTTTGAATTTTTTTTTCTTTTTTACTGTAACAGATCTTTCAGTTCTGTAACAACAAAACGTACCCACGAGCATTTTGTGGAAATCAAAAAATTAAATTTTTTGAATTTCTTCTTTTTTCTCTTTTACTATTACAGATCTCGCGTTTCAGCACATTGTGAAAATCAAAAATTGAAATTTTTGAATTTTTTTTCTTTTTTACTGTGGCAGATCTTTCAGTTCGGTAACAACAAAACGTACCCAGAAAAATTTTGTGAAAATCAAAGAATAGAAATTTTTGAATTTTTTTTTCTTTTTTCTCTTTTACTATGACAGATCTCGCATTTCGGCACTTTGTGAACAACAAAACGTACCCACGAACATTTTGTGAAAATCAAAAAATTGAATTTTTATGAAATTTTTTTTCTTTTTTCTTTTTTACTGTAACAGATTTTTCAGTTCGGTAACAACAAAACGTACCCACGAACATTTTATGAAAATAAATAAATTGAAATTTTTTTAATTTTTTCCCTTTTTATCTTTTACTATGACAGATCTTTCAGTTCAGTAACAACAAACGAACCTACGAGCACTTTGTGAAAATCAAAAAATGAAATTTTTGGAATTTCTTCTTTTTTCTCTTTTACTATGACAGATCTCGCATTTCGGCACTTTGTGAAAATCAAAAATTGAAATTTTTGATTTTTTTTTCTCTTTTTTACTGTGACTGATCTTTCAGTTCGGTAACAACAAAACGTACCCACGAACATTTTGTGAAAATCAAAAAATTGAATTTTTATGAATTTTTTTTTCTTTTTTACTGTAACAGATCTTTCAGTTCAGTAACAACAAACGAACCTACGAGCATTTTGTGAAAATCAATAAATTGAATTTTTTTTTAATTTTTTTCTTTTTTCTCTTTTACTATGACAGATCTTTTAGTTCAGTAACAACAAACGAACATACGAGCACTTTGTAAAAATCAAAGAATGAAATTTTTGGAGTTTCTTCTTTTTTCTCTTTTACTATCGAGCATTTTGTGGAAATCAAAAAATTGAAATTTAAATTTTTTTCTTTTTTCTCTTTTACTATGACAGATCTTTCAGTTCAGTAACAACAAACGAATCTACGAGCACTATGTGAAAATCAAATAATGTAATTTTTGGAATTTCTTCTTTTTTCTCTTTTACTATGACAGATCTCGCATTTCTGCACTTTGTGAAAATCAAAAATTGAAATTTTTGATTTTTTTTTCTTTTTTACTGTGACAGATCTTTCAGTTCAGTAACAACAAGCGAACCTACCAGCACTTTGTGAAAATCACAAAATGAAATTTTTATTTCTTCTTTTTTCTCTTTTACTATGACAGATTTCGCATTTCGGCCCTTTTTGAAAATCAAAAATTGAAATTTTTGAATTTTTTTTTCTTTTATACTGTGACTGATCTTTCAGTTCAGTAACAACAAACGAACCTACGAGCACTTTGTGAAAATCAAAAAATGAAATTTTTGGAATTTCTTCTACTTTCTCTTTAACTATGACAGATCTCGCATTTCGGCACTGTGTGAAAATCAAAAATTGAAATTTTTGAATTTTTTTTTCTTTTTTACTGTGACTGATCTTTCAGTTCGGTAACAACAAAACGTACCTACGAGCATTTTGTGAAAATCAAAAAATTGAAATTTTCGATTTTTTTTACATTATCACTTTTATTATGACAGATCTTTCAGTTCAGTGACAACAAACGAACCTACGAGCATTTTGTGAAAATCAAAAAATGAAATTTTTGGAATTTCTTCTTTTTTCTCTTTTACTATGACAGATCTAGCATTTCGGATTTTGTGAAAATCAAAAATTGAAATTTTTGAATTTTTTTTCTTTTTTCTTTTTTACTTTAACAGATCTTTCAGTTCGGTAACAACAAAACGTACCCACGAACATTTTATGAATATAAAAAAATTGAATTTTTTTTAATTTTTTTCCATTTTCTCTTTTACTATGACAGATCTTTCAGTTCAGTAACAACAAACGAACCTTCGAGCACTTTGTGAAAATCAAAAAATGAAATTTTTGGAATTTCTTCTTTTTTCTCTTTTACTATGACAGATCTCGCATTTCGGCACTGTGTGAAAATCAAAAATTGAAATTTTTGAATTTTTTTTTCTGTTTTACTGTGACTGATCTTTCAGTTCGGTAACAACAAAACGTACCTACGAGCATTTTGTGAAAATCAAAAAATTGAAATTTTTGATTTTTTTTTTACTTTATCACTTTTACTATGACAACTTTCAGTTCAGTGACAACAAACGAACCTACGAGCATTTTGTGAAAATCAAAAAATGAAATTTTTGAATTTCTTCTTTTTTCTCTTTTACTATGACAGATCTCGCATTTCTACACTTTGTGAAAATCAAAAATTGAAATTTTTGAAATTTTTTTCTTTTTTCTTTTTTACTGTAACAGATCTTTCAGCTCGCTAACAACAAAACGTACCTACGAGCATTTTGTGAAAATCAAAAAATTGAAATTGTCGTTTTTTTTTTATTTTATCACTTTTACTATGACAGATCTTTCAGTTCAGTAACAACAAACGAACCTACGAGCATTTTGTGAAAATCAAAAAATTGATTTTTTTTTAAATTTTTTTCTTTTTTCTCTTTTACTATGACAGATCTTTTAGTTCAGTAACAACAAACGAACATACGAGCACTTTGTAAAAATCAAAGAATGAAATTTTTGGAGTTTCTTCTTTTTTCTCTTTTACTATCGAGCATTTTGTGGAAATCAAAAAATTGAAATTTTTGAATTTTTTTTCTTTTTTACTATGACAGATCTTTCAGTTCAGTAACAACAAACGAATCTACGAGCACTTTGTGAAAATCAAAAAATGTAATTTTTGGAATTTCTTCTTTTTTCTCTTTTACTATGACAGATCTTGCATTTCGGCACTGTGTGAAAATCAAAAATTGAAATTTTTGAATTTTTTTTCTTTTTTACTATGACAGATCTTTCAGTTCAGTAACAACAAACGAATCTACGAGCACTTTGTGAAAATCAAAAAATGAAATTTAAAATAAATAAATTGAAATTTTTTTAATTTTTTCCCTTTTTATCTTTTACTATGACAGATCTTTCAGTTCAGTAACAACAAACGAACCTACGAGCATTTTGTGAAAATCAAAAAATTGATTTTTTTTTAATTTTTTTCTTTTTTCTCTTTTACTATGACAGATCTTTCAGTTCAGTAACAACAAACGAATCTACGAGCACTGTGAAAATCAAAAAACGTAATTTTCGGAATTTCTTCTTTTTTCTCTTTTACTATGACAGATCTCGCATTTCGGCACTGTGTGAAAATCAAAAATTGAAATTTTTGAATTTTTTTCTCTTTTACTATGACAGATCTTTCAGTTCAGTAACAACAAACGAATCTACGAGCACTGTGAAAATCAAAAAACGTAATTTTTGGAATTTCTTCTTTTTTCTCTTTTACTATGACAGATCTCGCATTTCGGCACTGTGTGAAAATCAAAAATTGAAATTTTTGAATTTTTTTTCCTTTTTACTATGACAGATCTTTCAGTTCAGTAACAACAAATGAATCTACGAGCACTTTGTGAAAATCAAAAAATGTAATTTTTGGAATTTCTTCTTTTTTCTCTTTTACTATGGCAGATCTCGCATTTCGGAACTTTGTGAAAATCAAAAATTGAAATTTTTGATTTGTTTTTCTTTTTTACTGTGACTGATCTTTCAGTTCGGTAACAACAAAATGTATCCACGAACATTTTGTGAAAATCTAATAATTGAAATTTTTTCCTTTTTTCTCTTTTACTATGACAGATCTTTCAATTCAGTAACAACAAACGAACCTACGAGCACTTTGTGAAAATCAAAAAATGAAATTTTTGGAATTTCTTCTTTTTTCTCTTTTACTATGACAGATCTCGCATTTCGGCACTGTGTGAAAATCAAAAATTGAAATTTTTGAATTTTTTTTTCTTTTTTACTGTGACTGATCTTTCAGTTCGGTAACAACAAAACGTACCTACGAGCATTTTGTGAAAATCAAAAAATTGAAATTTTCGATTTTTTTTTACTTTATCACTTTTACTATGACAGATCTTTTTGTTCAGTGACAACAAACGAACCTACGAGCATTTTGTGAAAATCAAAAAATGAAATTTTTGAATTTCTTCTTTTTTCTCTTTTACTATGACAGATCTCGCATTTCTACACTTTGTGAAAATCAAAAATTGAAATTTTTGAAATTTTTTTCTTTTTTCTTTTTTACTGTAACAGATCTTTCAGCTCGCTAACAACAAAACGTACCTACGAGCATTTTGTGAAAATCAAAAAATTGAAATTGTCGTTTTTTTTTATTTTATCACTTTTACTATGACAG
The DNA here is from genome assembly GCA_959613385.1 of Geotrupes spiniger. NCBI lineage: Eukaryota > Metazoa > Arthropoda > Insecta > Coleoptera > Geotrupidae > Geotrupes > Geotrupes spiniger. The sequence goes on from CAUIJQ010000050.1 coordinate 193,318, forward strand.
ATCTTTCAGTTCAGTAACAACAAACGAACCTACGAGCATTTTGTGAAAATCAAAAAATTGAATTTTTTTAAATTTTTTCCTTTTTTCTCTTTTACTATGACAGATCTTTTAGTTCAGTAACAACAAACGAACATACGAGCACTTTGTAAAAATCAAAGAATGAAATTTTTGGAGTTTCTTCTTTTTTCTCTTTTACTATCGAGCATTTTGTGGAAATCAAAAAATTGAAATTTTTGAATTTTTTTTCTTTTTTACTATGACAGATCTTTCAGTTCAGTAACAACAAACGAATCTACGAGCACTTTGTGAAAATCAAAAAATGTAATTTTTGGAATTTCTTCTTTTTTCTCTTTTACTATGACAGATCTCGCATTTCGGCACTGTGTGAAAATCAAAAATTGAAATTTTTGAATTTTTTTTCTTTTTTACTATGACAGATCTTTCAGTTCAGTAACAACAAACGAATCTACGAGCACTTTGTGAAAATCAAAAAATGTAATTTTTGGAATATCTTCTTTTTCCTCTTTTACTATGGCAGATCTCGCATTTCGGCACTTTGTCAAAATCAAAAATTGAAATTTTTGATTTTTTTTTCTTTTTTACTGTGACTGATCTTTCAGTTCGGTAACAACAAAATGTACCCACGAACATTTTGTGAAAATCAAAAAATTGAAATTTTTGAAATTTTTTCCTTTTTTCTCTTTTTTATGACAGATCTTTCAGTTCAGTAACAACAAACGAACCTACGACCACTTTGTGAAAATCAAAAAATGAAATTTTTTGAATTTCTTCTTTTTTCTCTTTTACTATGACAGATCTCGCATTTCGGCACTGTATGAAAATCAAAAATTGAAATTTTTGATTTTTTTTTCTTTTTTACTGTGACTGATCTTTCAGTTCGGTAACAACAAAACGTACCTACGAGCATTTTGTGAAAATCAAAAAATTGAAATTGTCGTTTTTTTTTATTTTATCACTTTTACTATGACAGATCTTTCAGTTCAGTAACAACAAACGAACCTACGAGCATTTTGTGAAAATCAAAAAATTGAATTTTTTTAAATTTTTTCCTTTTTTCTCTTTTACTATGACAGATCTTTTAGTTCAGTAACAACAAACGAACATACGAGCACTTTGTAAAAATCAAAGAATGAAATTTTTGGAGTTTCTTCTTTTTTCTCTTTTACTATCGAGCATTTTGTGGAAATCAAAAAATTGAAATTTTTTAATTTTTTTCTTTTTTCTCTTTTACTATGACAGATCTTTCAGTTCAGTAACAACAAACGAATCTACGAGCACTTTGTGAAAATCAAAAAATGTAATTTTTGGAATTTCTTCTTTTTTCTCTTTTACTATGACAGATCTCGCATTTCTGCACTTTGTGAAAATCAAAAATTGAAATTTTTGAATTTTTTTTCTTTTTTACTATGACAGATCTTTCAGTTCAGTAACAACAAACGAATGTACGAGCACTGTGAAAATCAAAAAACGTAATTTTTGGAATTTCTTCTTTTTTCTCTTTTACTATGACAGATCTCGCATTTCGGCACTGTGTGAAAATCAAAAATTGAAATTTTTGAATTTTTTTTTCTTTTTTACTGTGACTGATCTTTCAGTTCGGTAACAACAAAACGTACCTACGAGCATTTTGTGAAAATCAAAAAATTGAAATTTTCGATTTTTTTTTACTTTATCACTTTTACTATGACAGATCTTTCAGTTCAGTGACAACAAACGAACCTACGAGCATTTTGTGAAAATCAAAAAATGAAATTTTTGAATTTCTTCTTTTTTCTCTTTTACTATGACAGATCTCGCATTTCTACACTTTGTGAAAATCAAAAATTGAAATTTTTGAAATTTTTTTCTTTTTTCTTTTTTACTGTAACAGACCTTTCAGCTCGCTAACAACAAAACGTACCTACGAGCATTTTGTGAAAATCAAAAAATTGAAATTGTCGTTTTTTTTTATTTTATCACTTTTACTATGACAGATCTTTCAGTTCAGTAACAACAAACGAACCTACGAGCATTTTGTGAAAATCAAAAAATTGAATTTTTTTAATTTTTTTCCTTTTTTCTCTTTTACTATGACAGATCTTTTAGTTCAGTAACAACAAACGAACATACGAGCACTTTGTAAAAATCAAAGAATGAAATTTTTGGAGTTTCTTCTTTTTTCTCTTTTACTATCGAGCATTTTGTGGAAATCAAAAAATTGAAATTTTTGAATTTTTCTTCTTTTTTACTATGACAGATCTTTCAGTTCAGTAACAACAAACGAATCTACGAGCACTTTGTGAAAATCAAAAAATGTAATTTTTGGAATATCTTCTTTTTCCTCTTTTACTATGGCAGATCTCGCATTTCGGCACTTTGTCAAAATCAAAAATTGAAATTTTTGATTTTTTTTTCTTTTTTACTGTGACTGATCTTTCAGTTCGGTAACAACAAAATGTACCCACGAACATTTTGTGAAAATCAAAAAATTGAAATTTTTGAAATTTTTTCCTTTTTTCTCTTTTTTATGACAGATCTTTCAGTTCAGTAACAACAAACGAACCTACGACCACTTTGTGAAAATCAAAAAATGAAATTTTTTGAATTTCTTCTTTTTTCTCTTTTACTATGACAGATCTCGCATTTCGGCACTGTATGAAAATCAAAAATTGAAATTTTTGATTTTTTTTTCTTTTTTACTGTGACTGATCTTTCAGTTCGGTAACAACAAAACGTACCTACGAGCATTTTGTGAAAATCAAAAAATTGAAATTGTCGTTTTTTTTTATTTTATCACTTTTACTATGACAGATCTTTCAGTTCAGTAACAACAAACGAACCTACGAGCATTTTGTGAAAATCAAAAAATTGAATTTTTTTAAATTTTTTCCTTTTTTCTCTTTTACTATGACAGATCTTTTAGTTCAGTAACAACAAACGAACATACGAGCACTTTGTAAAAATCAAAGAATGAAATTTTTGGAGTTTCTTCTTTTTTCTCTTTTACTATCGAGCATTTTGTGGAAATCAAAAAATTGAAATTTTTTAATTTTTTTCTTTTTTCTCTTTTACTATGACAGATCTTTCAGTTCAGTAACAACAAACGAATCTACGAGCACTTTGTGAAAATCAAAAAATGTAATTTTTGGAATTTCTTCTTTTTTCTCTTTTACTATGACAGATCTCGCATTTCTGCACTTTGTGAAAATCAAAAATTGAAATTTTTGAATTTTTTTTCTTTTTTACTATGACAGATCTTTCAGTTCAGTAACAACAAACGAATGTACGAGCACTGTGAAAATCAAAAAACGTAATTTTTGGAATTTCTTCTTTTTTCTCTTTTACTATGACAGATCTCGCATTTCGGCACTGTGTGAAAATCAAAAATTGAAATTTTTGAATTTTTTTTTCTTTTTTACTGTGACTGATCTTTCAGTTCGGTAACAACAAAACGTACCTACGAGCATTTTGTGAAAATCAAAAAATTGAAATTTTCGATTTTTTTTTACTTTATCACTTTTACTATGACAGATCTTTCAGTTCAGTGACAACAAACGAACCTACGAGCATTTTGTGAAAATCAAAAAATGAAATTTTTGAATTTCTTCTTTTTTCTCTTTTACTATGACAGATCTCGCATTTCTACACTTTGTGAAAATCAAAAATTGAAATTTTTTAAATTTTTTTCTTTTTTCTTTTTTACTGTAACAGATCTTTCAGCTCGCTAACAACAAAACGTACCTACGAGCATTTTGTGAAAATCAAAAAATTGAAATTTTCGTTTTTTTTTATTTTATCACGTTTACTATGACAGATCTTTCAGTTCAGTAACAACAAACGAACCTACGAGCATTTTGTGAAAATCAAAAAATTGAATTTTTTTAAATTTTTTCCTTTTTTCTCTTTTACTATGACAGATCTTTTAGTTCAGTAACAACAAACGAACATACGAGCACTTTGTAAAAATCAAAGAATGAAATTTTTGGAGTTTCTTCTTTTTTCTCTTTTACTATCGAGCATTTTGTGGAAATCAAAAAATTGAAATTTTTTAATTTTTTTCTTTTTTCTCTTTTACTATGACAGATCTTTCAGTTCAGTAACAACAAACGAATCTACGAGCACTTTGTGAAAATCAAAAAATGTAATTTTTGGAATTTCTTCTTTTTTCTCTTTTACTATGACAGATCTCGCATTTCGGCACTGTGTGAAAATCAAAAATTGAAATTTTTGAATTTTTTTTCTTTTTTACTATGACAGATCTTTCAGTTCAGTAACAACAAACGAATCTAAGAGCACTTTGTGAAAATCAAAAAATGTAATTTTTGGAATATCTTCTTTTTTCTCTTTTACTATGGCAGATCTCGCATTTCGGCACTTTGTCAAAATCAAAAATTGAAATTTTTGATTTTTTTTTCTTTTTTACTGTGACTGATCTTTCAGTTCGGTAACAACAAAATGTACCCACGAACATTTTGTGAAAATCAAAAAATTGAATTTTTATGAAATTTTTTTTCTTTTTTCTTTTTTACTGTAACAGATTTTTCAGTTCGGTAACAACAAAACGTACCCACGAACATTTTATGAAAATAAATAAATTGAAATTAAATTTTTTTTTTCTTTTTTCTCTTTTACTATGACAGATCTTTCAATTCAGTAACAACAAGCGAACCTACAAGAATTTTGTGAAAATCACAAAATGAAATTTTTATAATTTCTTCTTTTTTCTCTTTTACTATGACAGATCTCGCATTTCGGCACTTTGTGAAAATCAAAAATTGAAATTTTTGAATTTTTTTTTCTTTTTTACTGTAACAGATCTTTCAGTTCTGTAACAACAAAACGTACCCACGAGCATTTTGTGGAAATCAAAAAATTAAATTTTTGGAATTTCTTCTTTTTTCTCTTTTACTATTACAGATCTCGCGTTTCAGCACATTGTGAAAATCAAAAATTGAAATTTTTGAATTTTTTTTCTTTTTTACTGTGGCAGATCTTTCAGTTCGGTAACAACAAAACGTACCCAGAAAAATTTTGTGAAAATCAAAGAATAGAAATTTTTGAATTTTTTTTTCTTTTTTCTCTTTTACTATGACAGATCTCGCATTTCGGCACTTTGTGAACAACAAAACGTACCCACGAACATTTTGTGAAAATCAAAAAATTGAATTTTTATGAAATTTTTTTTCTTTTTTCTTTTTTACTGTAACAGATTTTTCAGTTCGGTAACAACAAAACGTACCCACGAACATTTTATGAAAATAAATAAATTGAAATTTTTTTAATTTTTTCCCTTTTTATCTTTTACTATGACAGATCTTTCAGTTCAGTAACAACAAACGAACCTACGAGCACTTTGTGAAAATCAAAAAATGAAATTTTTGGAATTTCTTCTTTTTTCTCTTTTACTATGACAGATCTCGCATTTCGGCACTTTGTGAAAATCAAAAATTGAAATTTTTGATTTTTTTTTCTCTTTTTTACTGTGACTGATCTTTCAGTTCGGTAACAACAAAACGTACCCACGAACATTTTGTGAAAATCAAAAAATTGAATTTTTATGAATTTTTTTTTCTTTTTTACTGTAACAGATCTTTCAGTTCAGTAACAACAAACGAACCTACGAGCATTTTGTGAAAATCAATAAATTGAATTTTTTTTTAATTTTTTTCTTTTTTCTCTTTTACTATGACAGATCTTTTAGTTCAGTAACAACAAACGAACATACGAGCACTTTGTAAAAATCAAAGAATGAAATTTTTGGAGTTTCTTCTTTTTTCTCTTTTACTATCGAGCATTTTGTGGAAATCAAAAAATTGAAATTTAAATTTTTTTCTTTTTTCTCTTTTACTATGACAGATCTTTCAGTTCAGTAACAACAAACGAATCTACGAGCACTATGTGAAAATCAAATAATGTAATTTTTGGAATTTCTTCTTTTTTCTCTTTTACTATGACAGATCTCGCATTTCTGCACTTTGTGAAAATCAAAAATTGAAATTTTTGATTTTTTTTTCTTTTTTACTGTGACAGATCTTTCAGTTCAGTAACAACAAGCGAACCTACCAGCACTTTGTGAAAATCACAAAATGAAATTTTTATTTCTTCTTTTTTCTCTTTTACTATGACAGATTTCGCATTTCGGCCCTTTTTGAAAATCAAAAATTGAAATTTTTGAATTTTTTTTTCTTTTATACTGTGACTGATCTTTCAGTTCAGTAACAACAAACGAACCTACGAGCACTTTGTGAAAATCAAAAAATGAAATTTTTGGAATTTCTTCTACTTTCTCTTTAACTATGACAGATCTCGCATTTCGGCACTGTGTGAAAATCAAAAATTGAAATTTTTGAATTTTTTTTTCTTTTTTACTGTGACTGATCTTTCAGTTCGGTAACAACAAAACGTACCTACGAGCATTTTGTGAAAATCAAAAAATTGAAATTTTCGATTTTTTTTACATTATCACTTTTATTATGACAGATCTTTCAGTTCAGTGACAACAAACGAACCTACGAGCATTTTGTGAAAATCAAAAAATGAAATTTTTGGAATTTCTTCTTTTTTCTCTTTTACTATGACAGATCTAGCATTTCGGATTTTGTGAAAATCAAAAATTGAAATTTTTGAATTTTTTTTCTTTTTTCTTTTTTACTTTAACAGATCTTTCAGTTCGGTAACAACAAAACGTACCCACGAACATTTTATGAATATAAAAAAATTGAATTTTTTTTAATTTTTTTCCATTTTCTCTTTTACTATGACAGATCTTTCAGTTCAGTAACAACAAACGAACCTTCGAGCACTTTGTGAAAATCAAAAAATGAAATTTTTGGAATTTCTTCTTTTTTCTCTTTTACTATGACAGATCTAGCATTTCGGTCTTTGTGAAAATCAAAAATTGAAATTTTTGAATTTTTTTTCTCTTTTTTACTGTGACTGTTCTTTCAGTTCGGTAACAACAAAACGTACACACGAACATTTTGTGAAAATCATTAAATTGAAATTTTTGAAATTTTTTTCTTTTTTCTCTTTTACTATGACAGATCTTTCAGTTCAGTAACAACAAACGAACCTACGAGCATTTTGTGAAAATCAAAAAATTGAATTTTTTTAAATTTTTTCCTTTTTTCTCATTTACTATGACAGATCTTTTAGTTCAGTAACAACAAACGAACATACGAGCACTTTGTAAAAATCAAAGAATGAAATTTTTGGAGTTTCTTCTTTTTTCTCTTTTACTATCGAGCATTTTGTGGAAATCAAAAAATTGAAATTTTTTAATTTTTTTCTTTTTTCTCTTTTACTATGACAGATCTCGCATTTCTGCAGTTTGTGAAAATCAAAAATTGAAATTTTCGAATTTTTTTTCTTTTTTACTATGACAGATCTTTCAGTTCAGTAACAACAAACGAATCTACGAGCACTTTGTGAAAATCAAAAAACGTAATTTTTGGAATTTCTTCTTTTTTCTCTTTTACTATGACAGATCTCGCATTTCGGCACTGTGTGAAAATCAAAAATTGAAATTTTTGAATTTTTTTTCTTTTTTACTATGACAGATCTTTCAGTTCAGTAACAACAAACGAATCTACGAGCACTTTGTGAAAATCAAAAAATGTAATTTTTGGAATTTCTTCTTTTTTCTCTTTTACTATGGCAGATCTCGCATTTCGGCACTGTGTGAAAATCAAAAATTGAAATTTTTTATTTTTTTTTCTTTTTTACTGTGACTGATCTTTCAGTTCGGTAACAACAAAACGTACCTACGAACATTTTATGAAAATAAAAAAATTGAAATTTAATTTTTTTTTTCTTTTTTCTCTTTTACTATGACAGATCTTTCAATTCAGTAACAACAAACGAACCTACGAGCACTTTGTGAAAATCAAAAAATGAAATTTTTGGAATTTCTTCTTTTTTCTCTTTTACTATGACAGATCTCTCATTTCGGCACTGTGAAAATCAAAAATTGAAATTTTTGAATTTTTTTTTCTTTTTTACTGTAACAGATCTTTCAGCTCGCTAACAACAAAACGTACCTACGAGCATTTTGTGAAAATCAAAAAATTGAAATTTTCGTTTTTTTTTTATTTTATCACTTTTACTATGACAGATCTTTCAGTTCAGTAATAACAAACGAACCTACGAGCACTTTGTGAAAATCAAAAAATGAAATTTTTGGAATTGCTTCTTTTTTCTCTTTTACTATGACGTATCTCGCATTTCGGCACATTGTGAAAATCAAAAATTGAAGTTTTTGAAATTTTTTTCTTTTTTCTTTTTTACTGTAACAGATCTTTCAGTTCAGTAACAACAAACGAACCTACGAGCACTTTGTGAAAATCAAAAAATGAAATTTTTGGAATTTCTTCTTTTTTCTCTTTTACTATGACAGATCTCGCATTTCGGCACTTTGTGAAAATCAAAAATTGAAATTTTTTAATTTTTTTTTTCTTTTTTACTGTGACTGATCTTTCAGTTCGGCAACAACAAAACGTATCTACGAACATTTTATGAAAATAAAAAAATTGAAATTTTTAAATTTTTTTTTTCTTTTTTCTCTTTTACTATGACAGATCTTTCAGTTCAGTAACAACAAGCGAACCTACCAGCACTTTGTGAAAATCAAAAAATTAAATTTTTGGAATTTCTTCTTTTTTCTCTTTTACTATGACAGATCTCGCATTTCGGCACTGTGTGAAAATCAAAAATTGAAATTTTTGAATTTTTTTTTCTTTTTTACTGTGACTGATCTTTCAGTTCGGTAACAACAAAACGTACCTACGAGCATTTTGTGAAAATCAAAAAATTGAAATTTTTGATTTTTTTTTACATTATCACTTTTACTATGACAGATCTTTCAGTTCAGTGACAACAAACGAACCTACGAGCATTTTGTGAAAATCAAAAAATGAAATTTTTGAATTTCTTCTTTTTTCTCTTTTACTATGACAGATCTCGCATTTCTACACTTTGTGAAAATCAAAAATTGAAATTTTTTAAATTTTTTTCTTTTTTCTTTTTTACTGTAACAGATCTTTCAGCTCGCTAACAACAAAACGTACCTACGAGCATTTTGTGAAAATCAAAAAATTGAAATTTTCGTTTTTTTTTATTTTATCACGTTTACTATGACAGATCTTTCAGTTCAGTAACAACAAACGAACCTACGAGCATTTTGTGAAAATCAAAAAATTGAATTTTTTTAAATTTTTTCCTTTTTTCTCTTTTACTATGACAGATCTTTTAGTTCAGTAACAACAAACGAACATACGAGCACTTTGTAAAAATCAAAGAATGAAATTTTTGGAGTTTCTTCTTTTTTCTCTTTTACTATCGAGCATTTTGTGGAAATCAAAAAATTGAAATTTTTTAATTTTTTTCTTTTTTCTCTTTTACTATGACAGATCTTTCAGTTCAGTAACAACAAACGAATCTACGAGCACTTTGTGAAAATCAAAAAATGTAATTTTTGGAATTTCTTCTTTTTTCTCTTTTACTATGACAGATCTCGCATTTCGGCACTGTGTGAAAATCAAAAATTGAAATTTTTGAATTTTTTTTCTTTTTTACTATGACAGATCTTTCAGTTCAGTAACAACAAACGAATCTAAGAGCACTTTGTGAAAATCAAAAAATGTAATTTTTGGAATATCTTCTTTTTTCTCTTTTACTATGGCAGATCTCGCATTTCGGCACTTTGTCAAAATCAAAAATTGAAATTTTTGATTTTTTTTTCTTTTTTACTGTGACTGATCTTTCAGTTCGGTAACAACAAAATGTACCCACGAACATTTTGTGAAAATCAAAAAATTGAATTTTTATGAAATTTTTTTTCTTTTTTCTTTTTTACTGTAACAGATTTTTCAGTTCGGTAACAACAAAACGTACCCACGAACATTTTATGAAAATAAATAAATTGAAATTAAATTTTTTTTTTCTTTTTTCTCTTTTACTATGACAGATCTTTCAATTCAGTAACAACAAGCGAACCTACAAGAATTTTGTGAAAATCACAAAATGAAATTTTTATAATTTCTTCTTTTTTCTCTTTTACTATGACAGATCTCGCATTTCGGCACTTTGTGAAAATCAAAAATTGAAATTTTTGAATTTTTTTTTCTTTTTTACTGTAACAGATCTTTCAGTTCTGTAACAACAAAACGTACCCACGAGCATTTTGTGGAAATCAAAAAATTAAATTTTTGGAATTTCTTCTTTTTTCTCTTTTACTATTACAGATCTCGCGTTTCAGCACATTGTGAAAATCAAAAATTGAAATTTTTGAATTTTTTTTCTTTTTTACTGTGGCAGATCTTTCAGTTCGGTAACAACAAAACGTACCCAGAAAAATTTTGTGAAAATCAAAGAATAGAAATTTTTGAATTTTTTTTTCTTTTTTCTCTTTTACTATGACAGATCTCGCATTTCGGCACTTTGTGAACAACAAAACGTACCCACGAACATTTTGTGAAAATCAAAAAATTGAATTTTTATGAAATTTTTTTTCTTTTTTCTTTTTTACTGTAACAGATTTTTCAGTTCGGTAACAACAAAACGTACCCACGAACATTTTATGAAAATAAATAAATTGAAATTTTTTTAATTTTTTCCCTTTTTATCTTTTACTATGACAGATCTTTCAGTTCAGTAACAACAAACGAACCTACGAGCACTTTGTGAAAATCAAAAAATGAAATTTTTGGAATTTCTTCTTTTTTCTCTTTTACTATGACAGATCTCGCATTTCGGCACTTTGTGAAAATCAAAAATTGAAATTTTTGATTTTTTTTTCTCTTTTTTACTGTGACTGATCTTTCAGTTCGGTAACAACAAAACGTACCCACGAACATTTTGTGAAAATCAAAAAATTGAATTTTTATGAATTTTTTTTTCTTTTTTACTGTAACAGATCTTTCAGTTCAGTAACAACAAACGAACCTACGAGCATTTTGTGAAAATCAATAAATTGAATTTTTTTTTAATTTTTTTCTTTTTTCTCTTTTACTATGACAGATCTTTTAGTTCAGTAACAACAAACGAACATACGAGCACTTTGTAAAAATCAAAGAATGAAATTTTTGGAGTTTCTTCTTTTTTCTCTTTTACTATCGAGCATTTTGTGGAAATCAAAAAATTGAAATTTAAATTTTTTTCTTTTTTCTCTTTTACTATGACAGATCTTTCAGTTCAGTAACAACAAACGAATCTACGAGCACTATGTGAAAATCAAATAATGTAATTTTTGGAATTTCTTCTTTTTTCTCTTTTACTATGACAGATCTCGCATTTCTGCACTTTGTGAAAATCAAAAATTGAAATTTTTGATTTTTTTTTCTTTTTTACTGTGACAGATCTTTCAGTTCAGTAACAACAAGCGAACCTACCAGCACTTTGTGAAAATCACAAAATGAAATTTTTATTTCTTCTTTTTTCTCTTTTACTATGACAGATTTCGCATTTCGGCCCTTTTTGAAAATCAAAAATTGAAATTTTTGAATTTTTTTTTCTTTTATACTGTGACTGATCTTTCAGTTCAGTAACAACAAACGAACCTACGAGCACTTTGTGAAAATCAAAAAATGAAATTTTTGGAATTTCTTCTACTTTCTCTTTAACTATGACAGATCTCGCATTTCGGCACTGTGTGAAAATCAAAAATTGAAATTTTTGAATTTTTTTTTCTTTTTTACTGTGACTGATCTTTCAGTTCGGTAACAACAAAACGTACCTACGAGCATTTTGTGAAAATCAAAAAATTGAAATTTTCGATTTTTTTTACATTATCACTTTTATTATGACAGATCTTTCAGTTCAGTGACAACAAACGAACCTACGAGCATTTTGTGAAAATCAAAAAATGAAATTTTTGGAATTTCTTCTTTTTTCTCTTTTACTATGACAGATCTAGCATTTCGGATTTTGTGAAAATCAAAAATTGAAATTTTTGAATTTTTTTTCTTTTTTCTTTTTTACTTTAACAGATCTTTCAGTTCGGTAACAACAAAACGTACCCACGAACATTTTATGAATATAAAAAAATTGAATTTTTTTTAATTTTTTTCCATTTTCTCTTTTACTATGACAGATCTTTCAGTTCAGTAACAACAAACGAACCTTCGAGCACTTTGTGAAAATCAAAAAATGAAATTTTTGGAATTTCTTCTTTTTTCTCTTTTACTATGACAGATCTAGCATTTCGGTCTTTGTGAAAATCAAAAATTGAAATTTTTGAATTTTTTTTCTCTTTTTTACTGTGACTGTTCTTTCAGTTCGGTAACAACAAAACGTACACACGAACATTTTGTGAAAATCATTAAATTGAAATTTTTGAAATTTTTTTCTTTTTTCTCTTTTACTATGACAGATCTTTCAGTTCAGTAACAACAAACGAACCTACGAGCATTTTGTGAAAATCAAAAAATTGAATTTTTTTAAATTTTTTCCTTTTTTCTCATTTACTATGACAGATCTTTTAGTTCAGTAACAACAAACGAACATACGAGCACTTTGTAAAAATCAAAGAATGAAATTTTTGGAGTTTCTTCTTTTTTCTCTTTTACTATCGAGCATTTTGTGGAAATCAAAAAATTGAAATTTTTTAATTTTTTTCTTTTTTCTCTTTTACTATGACAGATCTCGCATTTCTGCAGTTTGTGAAAATCAAAAATTGAAATTTTCGAATTTTTTTTCTTTTTTACTATGACAGATCTTTCAGTTCAGTAACAACAAACGAATCTACGAGCACTTTGTGAAAATCAAAAAACGTAATTTTTGGAATTTCTTCTTTTTTCTCTTTTACTATGACAGATCTCGCATTTCGGCACTGTGTGAAAATCAAAAATTGAAATTTTTGAATTTTTTTTCTTTTTTACTATGACAGATCTTTCAGTTCAGTAACAACAAACGAATCTACGAGCACTTTGTGAAAATCAAAAAATGTAATTTTTGGAATTTCTTCTTTTTTCTCTTTTACTATGGCAGATCTCGCATTTCGGCACTGTGTGAAAATCAAAAATTGAAATTTTTTATTTTTTTTTCTTTTTTACTGTGACTGATCTTTCAGTTCGGTAACAACAAAACGTACCTACGAACATTTTATGAAAATAAAAAAATTGAAATTTAATTTTTTTTTTCTTTTTTCTCTTTTACTATGACAGATCTTTCAATTCAGTAACAACAAACGAACCTACGAGCACTTTGTGAAAATCAAAAAATGAAATTTTTGGAATTTCTTCTTTTTTCTCTTTTACTATGACAGATCTCTCATTTCGGCACTGTGAAAATCAAAAATTGAAATTTTTGAATTTTTTTTTCTTTTTTACTGTAACAGATCTTTCAGCTCGCTAACAACAAAACGTACCTACGAGCATTTTGTGAAAATCAAAAAATTGAAATTTTCGTTTTTTTTTTATTTTATCACTTTTACTATGACAGATCTTTCAGTTCAGTAATAACAAACGAACCTACGAGCACTTTGTGAAAATCAAAAAATGAAATTTTTGGAATTGCTTCTTTTTTCTCTTTTACTATGACGTATCTCGCATTTCGGCACATTGTGAAAATCAAAAATTGAAGTTTTTGAAATTTTTTTCTTTTTTCTTTTTTACTGTAACAGATCTTTCAGTTCAGTAACAACAAACGAACCTACGAGCACTTTGTGAAAATCAAAAAATGAAATTTTTGGAATTTCTTCTTTTTTCTCTTTTACTATGACAGATCTCGCATTTCGGCACTTTGTGAAAATCAAAAATTGAAATTTTTTAATTTTTTTTTTCTTTTTTACTGTGACTGATCTTTCAGTTCGGCAACAACAAAACGTATCTACGAACATTTTATGAAAATAAAAAAATTGAAATTTTTAAATTTTTTTTTTCTTTTTTCTCTTTTACTATGACAGATCTTTCAGTTCAGTAACAACAAGCGAACCTACCAGCACTTTGTGAAAATCAAAAAATTAAATTTTTGGAATTTCTTCTTTTTTCTCTTTTACTATGACAGATCTCGCATTTCGGCACTGTGTGAAAATCAAAAATTGAAATTTTTGAATTTTTTTTTCTTTTTTACTGTGACTGATCTTTCAGTTCGGTAACAACAAACGAATCTACGAGCACTTTGTGAAAATCAAAAAATGTAATTTTTGGAATTTCTTCTTTTTTCTCTTTTACTATGGCAGATCTCGCATTTCGGCACTGTGTGAAAATCAAAAATTGAAATTTTTTATTTTTTTTTCTTTTTTACTGTGACTGATCTTTCAGTTCGGTAACAACAAAACGTACCTACGAACATTTTATGAAAATAAAAAAATTGAAATTTAATTTTTTTTTTCTTTTTTCTCTTTTACTATGACAGATCTTTCAATTCAGTAACAACAAACGAACCTACGAGCACTTTGTGAAAATCAAAAAATGAAATTTTTGGAATTTCTTCTTTTTTCTCTTTTACTATGACAGATCTCTCATTTCGGCACTGTGAAAATCAAAAATTGAAATTTTTTAATTTTTTTTTCTTTTTTACTGTAACAGATCTTTCAGCTCGCTAACAACAAAACGTACCTACGAGCATTTTGTGAAAATCAAAAAATTGAAATTTTCGTTTTTTTTTTATTTTATCACTTTTACTATGACAGATCTTTCAGTTCAGTAATAACAAACGAACCTACGAGCACTTTGTGAAAATCAAAAAATGAAATTTTTGGAATTGCTTCTTTTTTCTCTTTTACTATGACGTATCTCGCATTTCGGCACATTGTGAAAATCAAAAATTGAAGTTTTTGAAATTTTTTTCTTTTTTCTTTTTTACTGTAACAGATCTTTCAGTTCAGTAACAACAAACGAACCTACGAGCACTTTGTGAAAATCAAAAAATGAAATTTTTGGAATTTCTTCTTTTTTCTCTTTTACTATGACAGATCTCGCATTTCGGCACTTTGTGAAAATCAAAAATTGAAATTTTTTAATTTTTTTTTTCTTTTTTACTGTGACTGATCTTTCAGTTCGGCAACAACAAAACGTATCTACGAACATTTTATGAAAATAAAAAAATTGAAATTTTTAAATTTTTTTTTTCTTTTTTCTCTTTTACTATGACAGATCTTTCAGTTCAGTAACAACAAGCGAACCTACCAGCACTTTGTGAAAATCAAAAAATTAAATTTTTGGAATTTCTTCTTTTTTCTCTTTTACTATGACAGATCTCGCATTTCGGCACTGTGTGAAAATCAAAAATTGAAATTTTTGAATTTTTTTTTCTTTTTTACTGTGACTGATCTTTCAGTTCGGTAACAACAAAACGTACCTACGAGCATTTTGTGAAAATCAAAAAATTGAAATTTTTGATTTTTTTTTACATTATCACTTTTACTATGACAGATCTTTCAGTTCAGTGACAACAAACGAACCTACGAGCATTTTGTGAAAATCAAAAAAAGAAATTTTTGGAATTTCTTCTTTTTTCTCTTTTACTATGACAGATATAGCATTTCTACACTTTGTGAAAATCAAAAATTGAAATTTTTGAAATTTTTTTCTTTTTTCTTTTTTACTGTAACAGATCTTTCATTTCGGTAACAACAAAACGTACCCACGAATATTTTATGAAAATAAATAAATTGAAATTTTTTTAATTTTTTCCCTTTTTATCTTTTACTATGACAGATCTTTCAGTTCAGTATCAACAAACGAACCTACGAGCACTTTGTGAAAATCAAAAAATGAAATTTTTGGAATTTCTTCTACTTTCTCTTTTACTATGACATATCTCGCATTTCGGCACTTTGTGAAAATCAAAAATTGAAATTTTTGAATTTTTTTTTCTTTTTTACTGTGACTGATCTTTCAGTTCGGTAACAACAAAACGTACCTACGAGCATTTTGTGAAAATCAAAAAATTGAAATTTTCGTTTTTTTTTATTTTATCACTTTTACTATGACAGATCTTTCAGTTCAGTGACAACAAACGAACCTACGAGCATTTTGTGAAAATCAAAAAATGAAATTTTTGGAATTTCTTCTTTTTTCTCTTTTACTATGACAGATCTAGCATTTCGGATTTTGTGAAAATCAAAAATTGAAATTTTTGAATTTTTTTTCTTTTTTCTTTTTTACTTTAACAGATCTTTCAGTTCGGTAACAACAAAACGTACCCACGAACATTTTATGAATATAAAAAAATTGAAATTTTTTTAATTTTTTTCCATTTTCTCTTTTACTATGACAGATCTTTCAGTTCAGTAACAACAAACGAACCTTCGAGCACTTTGTGAAAATCAAAAAATGAAATTTTTGGAATTTCTTCTTTTTTCTCTTTTACTATGACAGATCTCGCATTTCTGCAGTTTGTGAAAATCAAAAATTGAAATTTTCGAATTTTTTTTCTCTTTTACTATGACAGATCTTTCAGTTCAGTAACAACAAGCGAACCTACCAGCACTTTGTGAAAATCAAAAAATGAAATTTTTGGAATTTCTTCAGGTCTCGCATTTCGGCACTTTGTGAAAATCAAAAATTGAAATTTTTGAATTTTTTTTTTTCTTTTTTACTGTGACTGATCTTTCAGTTCGGCAACAACAAAACGTATCTACGAACATTTTATGAAAATAAAAAAATTGAAATTTTTAAATTTTTTTTTTCTTTTTTCTCTTTTACTATGACAGATCTTTCAGTTCAGTAACAACAAGCGAACCTACCTGCACTTTGTGAAAATCAAAAAATGAAATTTTTGGAATTTCTTCTTTTTTCTCTTTTACTATGACAGATCTCGCATTTCGGCACTGTGTGAAAATCAAAAATTGAAATTTTTGATTTTTTTTTTCTTTTTTACTGTGACTGATCTTTCAGTTCGGTAACAACAAAACGTACCTACGAGCATTTTGTGAAAATCAAAAAATTGAAATTTTTGATTTTTTTTTACATTATCACTTTTACTATGACAGATCTTTCAGTTCAGTGACAACAAACGAACCTACGAGCATTTTGTGAAAATCAAAAAAAGAAATTTTTGGAATTTCTTCTTTTTTCTCTTTTACTATGACAGATCTAGCATTTCTACACTTTGTGAAAATCAAAAATTGAAATTTTTGAAATTTTTTTCTTTTTTCTTTTTTACTTTAACAGATCTTTCAGTTCGGTAACAACAAAACGTACCCACGAACATTTTATGAAAATAAAAAAATTGAAATTTTTTAAATTTTTTTCCATTTTCTCTTTTACTATGACAGATCTTTCAGTTCAGTAACAACAAACGAACCTTCGAGCACTTTGTGAAAATCAAAAAATGAAATTTTTGGAATTTCTTCTTTTTTCTCTTTTACTATGACAGATCTCGCATTTCTGCAGTTTGTGAAAATCAAAAATTGAAATTTTCGAATTTTTTTTCTCTTTTACTATGACAGATCTTTCAGTTCAGTAACAACAAGCGAACCTACCAGCACTTTGTGAAAATCAAAAAATGAAATTTTTGGAATTTCTTCTTTTTTCTCTTTTACTATGACAGATCTCGCATTTCGGCACTGTGTGAAAATCAAAAATTGAAATTTTTGAATTTTTTTTCTTTTTTACTATGACAGATCTTTCAGTTCAGTAACAACAAAACGAATCTACGAGCACTTTGTGAAAATCAAAAAATGTAATTTTTGGAATTTCTTCTTTTTTCTCTTTTACTATGGCAGATCTCGCATTTCGGCACTTTGTGAAAATCAAAAATTGAAATTTTTGATTTTTTTTTCTTTTTTACTGTGACTGATCTTTCAGTTCGGTAACAACAAAATGTACCCACGAACATTTTGTGAAAATCAAAAAATTGAAATTTTTTCCTTTTTTCTCTTTTACTATGACAGATCATTTAGTTCAGTAACAACAAACGAACGCATTTCGGCACTGTGTGAAAATCAAAAATTGAAATTTTTTTTCTTTTTTACTGTGACTGATCTTTCAGTTCGGTAACAACAAAACGTACCTACGAACATTTTATGAAAATAAAAAAATTGAAATTTAATTTTTTTTTTCTATTTTCTCTTTTACTATGACAGATCTTTCAATTCAGTAACAACAAACGAACCTACGAGCACTTTGTGAAAATCAAAAAATGAAATTTTTGGAATTTCTTCTTTTTTCTCTTTTACTATGACAGATCTCTCATTTCGGCACTGTGTGAAAATCAAAAATTGAAATTTTTGAATTTTTTTTTCTTTTTTACTGTGACTGATCTTTCAGTTCGGTAACAACAAAACGTACCTACGAGCATTTTGTGAAAATCAAAAAATTGAAATTTTCGATTTTTTTTTACTTTATCACTTTTACTATGACAGATCTTTCAGTTCAGTGACAACAAACGAACCTACGAGCATTTTGTGAAAATCAAAAAATGAAATTTTTTGAATTTCTTCTTTTTTCTCTTTTACTATGACAGATCAAGCATTTCTACACTTTGTGAAAATCAAAAATTGAAATTTTTGAAATTTTTTTCTTTTTTCTTTTTTACTGTAACAGATCTTTCAGCTCGCTAACAACAAAACGTACCTACGAGCATTTTGTGAAAATCAAAAAATTGAAATTTTCGTTTTTTTTATTTTATCACTTTTACTATGACAGATCATTCAGTTTAGTAATAACAAACGAACCTACGAGCACTTTGTGAAAATCAAAAAATGAAATTTTTGGAATTTCTTCTTTTTTCTCTTTTACTATGACAGATCTCGCATTTCGGCACTTTGTGAAAATCAAAAATTGAAATTTTTGAAATTTGTTTCTTTTTTCTTTTTTACTGTAACAGATCTTTCAGTTCAGTAACAACAAACGAACCTACGAGCACTTTGTGAAAATCAAAAAATGAAATTTTTGGAATTTCTTCTTTTTTCTCTTTTACTATGACAGATCTCGCATTTCGGCACTTTGTGAAAATCAAAAATTGAAATTTTTGAATTTTTTTTTTCTTTTTTACTGTGACTGATCTTTCAGTTCGGCAACAACAAAACGTATCTACGAACATTTTATGAAAATAAAAAAATTGAAATTTTTAAATTTTTTTTTTCTTTTTTCTCTTTTACTATGACAGATCTTTCAGTTCAGTAACAACAAGCGAACCTACCAGCACTTTGTGAAAATCAAAAAATGAAATTTTTGGAATTTCTTCTTTTTTCTCTTTTACTATGACAGATCTCTCATTTCGGCACTGTGTGAAAATCAAAAATTGAAATTTTTGAATTTTTTTTTCTTTTTTACTGTGACTGATCTTTCAGTTCGGTAACAACAAAACGTACCTACGAGCATTTTTTGAAAATCAAAAAATTGAAATTTTTGATTTTTTTTACATTATCACTTTTACTATGACAGATCTTTCAGTTCAGTGACAACAAACGAACCTACGAGCATTTTGTGAAAATCAAAAAAAGAAATTTTTGGAATTTCTTCTTTTTTCTCTTTTACTATGACATATCTCGCATTTCGGCACTTTGTGAAAATCAAAAATTGAAATTTTTGAATTTTTTTTTCTTTTTTACTGTGACTGATCTTTCAGTTCGGTAACAACAAAACGTACCTACGAGCATTTTGTGAAAATCAAAAAATTGAAATTTTCGTTTTTTTTTTATTTTATCACTTTTACTATGACAGATCTTTCAGTTCAGTGACAACAAACGAACCTACTAGCATTTTGTGAAAATCAAAAAATGAAATTTTTGGAATTTCTTCTTTTTTCTCTTTTACTATGACAGATCTAGCATTTCGGATTTTGTGAAAATCAAAAATTGAAATTTTTGAATTTTTTTTCTTTTTTCTTTTTTACTTTAACAGATCTTTCAGTTCTGTAACAACAAAACGTACCCACGAACATTTTAAGAAAATAAAAAAATTGAAATTTTTTTAATTTTTTTCCATTTTCTCTTTTACTATGACAGATCTTTCAGTTCAGTAACAACAAACGAACCTTCGAGCACTTTGTGAAAATCAAAAAATGAAATTTTTGGAATTTCTTCTTTTTTCTCTTTTACTATGACAGATCTCGCATTTCTGCAGTTTGTGAAAATCAAAAATTGAAATTTTCGAATTTTTTTTTTCTTTTTTACTGTGACTGATCTTTCAGTTCGGCAACAACAAAACGTATCTACGAACATTTTATGAAAATAAAAAAATTGAAATTTTTATTTTTTTTTTCTTTTTTCTCTTTTACTATGACAGATCTTTCAGTTCAGTAACAACAAGCGAACCTACCAGCACTTTGTGAAAATCAAAAAATGAAATTTTTGGAATTTCTTCTTTTTTCTCTTTTACTATGACAGATCTCTCATTTCGGCACTGTGTGAAAATCAAAAATTGAAATTTTTGAATTTTTTTTTCTTTTTTACTGTGACTGATCTTTCAGTTCGGTAACAACAAAACGTACCTACGAGCATTTTGTGAAAATCAAAAAATTGAAATTTTCGATTTTTTTTTACTTTATCACTTTTACTATGACAGATCTTTCAGTTCAGTGACAACAAACGAACCTACGAGCATTTTGTGAAAATCAAAAAATGAAATTTTTTGAATTTCTTCTTTTTTCTCTTTTACTATGACAGATCAAGCATTTCTACACTTTGTGAAAATCAAAAATTGAAATTTTTGAAATTTTTTTCTTTTTTCTTTTTTACTGTAACAGATCTTTCAGCTCGCTAACAACAAAACGTACCTACGAGCATTTTGTGAAAATCAAAAAATTGAAATTTTCGTTTTTTTTATTTTATCACTTTTACTATGACAGATCATTCAGTTTAGTAATAACAAACGAACCTACGAGCACTTTGTGAAAATCAAAAAATGAAATTTTTGGAATTTCTTCTTTTTTCTCTTTTACTATGACAGATCTCGCATTTCGGCACTTTGTGAAAATCAAAAATTGAAATTTTTGAAATTTGTTTCTTTTTTCTTTTTTACTGTAACAGATCTTTCAGTTCAGTAACAACAAACGAACCTACGAGCACTTTGTGAAAATCAAAAAATGAAATTTTTGGAATTTCTTCTTTTTTCTCTTTTACTATGACAGATCTCGCATTTCGGCACTTTGTGAAAATCAAAAATTGAAATTTTTGAATTTTTTTTTTCTTTTTTACTGTGACTGATCTTTCAGTTCGGCAACAACAAAACGTATCTACGAACATTTTATGAAAATAAAAAAATTGAAATTTTTAAATTTTTTTTTTCTTTTTTCTCTTTTACTATGACAGATCTTTCAGTTCAGTAACAACAAGCGAACCTACCAGCACTTTGTGAAAATCAAAAAATGAAATTTTTGGAATTTCTTCTTTTTTCTCTTTTACTATGACAGATCTCTCATTTCGGCACTGTGTGAAAATCAAAAATTGAAATTTTTGAATTTTTTTTTCTTTTTTACTGTGACTGATCTTTCAGTTCGGTAACAACAAAACGTACCTACGAGCATTTTTTGAAAATCAAAAAATTGAAATTTTTGATTTTTTTTACATTATCACTTTTACTATGACAGATCTTTCAGTTCAGTGACAACAAACGAACCTACGAGCATTTTGTGAAAATCAAAAAAAGAAATTTTTGGAATTTCTTCTTTTTTCTCTTTTACTATGACATATCTCGCATTTCGGCACTTTGTGAAAATCAAAAATTGAAATTTTTGAATTTTTTTTTCTTTTTTACTGTGACTGATCTTTCAGTTCGGTAACAACAAAACGTACCTACGAGCATTTTGTGAAAATCAAAAAATTGAAATTTTCGTTTTTTTTTTATTTTATCACTTTTACTATGACAGATCTTTCAGTTCAGTGACAACAAACGAACCTACTAGCATTTTGTGAAAATCAAAAAATGAAATTTTTGGAATTTCTTCTTTTTTCTCTTTTACTATGACAGATCTAGCATTTCGGATTTTGTGAAAATCAAAAATTGAAATTTTTGAATTTTTTTTCTTTTTTCTTTTTTACTTTAACAGATCTTTCAGTTCTGTAACAACAAAACGTACCCACGAACATTTTAAGAAAATAAAAAAATTGAAATTTTTTTAATTTTTTTCCATTTTCTCTTTTACTATGACAGATCTTTCAGTTCAGTAACAACAAACGAACCTTCGAGCACTTTGTGAAAATCAAAAAATGAAATTTTTGGAATTTCTTCTTTTTTCTCTTTTACTATGACAGATCTCGCATTTCTGCAGTTTGTGAAAATCAAAAATTGAAATTTTCGAATTTTTTTTTTCTTTTTTACTGTGACTGATCTTTCAGTTCGGCAACAACAAAACGTATCTACGAACATTTTATGAAAATAAAAAAATTGAAATTTTTATTTTTTTTTTCTTTTTTCTCTTTTACTATGACAGATCTTTCAGTTCAGTAACAACAAGCGAACCTACCAGCACTTTGTGAAAATCAAAAAATGAAATTTTTGGAATTTCTTCTTTTTTCTCTTTTACTATGACAGATCTCGCATTTCGGCACTGTGTGAAAATCAAAAATTGAAATTTTTGAATTTTTTTTTCTTTTTTACTGTGACTGATCTTTCAGTTCGGTAACAACAAAACGTACCCACGAACATTTTATGAAAATAAAAAAATTGAAATTTTTTTAATTTTTTTCTTTTTTCTCTTTTACTATGACAGATCTTTTAGTTCAGTAACAACAAACGAACATACGAGCACTTTGTAAAAATCAAAGAATGAAATTTTTGGAGTTTCTTCTTTTTTCTCTTTTACTATCGAGCATTTTGTGGAAATCAAAAAATTGAAATTTTTAATTTTTTTTCTTTTTTCTCTTTTACTATGACAGATCTTTCAGTTCAGTAACAACAAACGAATCTACGAGCACTATGTGAAAATCAAATAATGTAATTTTTGGAATTTCTTCCTTTTTCTCTTTTACTATGACAGATCTCGCATTTCTGCACTTTGTGAAAATCAAAAATTGAAATTTTTGATTTTTTTTTCTTTTTTACTGTGACAGATCTTTCAGTTCAGTAACAACAAGCGAACCTACCAGCACTTTGTGAAAATCACAAAATGAAATTTTTATTTCTTCTTTTTTCTCTTTTACTATGACAGATTTCGCATTTCGGCCCTTTTTGAAAATCAAAAATTGAAATTTTTGAATTTTTTTTTCTTTTATACTGTGACTGATCTTTCAGTTCAGTAACAACAAACGAACCTACGAGCACTTTGTGAAAATCAAAAAATGAAATTTTTGGAATTTCTTCTACTTTCTCTTTAACTATGACAGATCTCGCATTTCGGCACTGTGTGAAAATCAAAAATTGAAATTTTTGAATTTTTTTTTCTTTTTTACTGTGACTGATCTTTCAGTTCGGTAACAACAAAACGTACCTACGAGCATTTTGTGAAAATCAAAAAATTGAAATTTTCGATTTTTTTTACATTATCACTTTTATTATGACAGATATTTCAGTTCAGTGACAACAAACGAACCTACGAGCATTTTGTGAAAATCAAAAAATGAAATTTTTGGAATTTCTTCTTTTTTCTCTTTTACTATGACAGATCTAGCATTTCGGATTTTGTGAAAATCAAAAATTGAAATTTTTGAATTTTTTTTCTTTTTTCTTTTTTACTTTAACAGATCTTTCAGTTCGGTAACAACAAAACGTACCCACGAACATTTTATGAATATAAAAAAATTGAAATTTTTTTCCATTTTCTCTTTTACTATGACAGATCTTTCAGTTCAGTAACAACAAGCGAACCTACCAGCACTTTGTGAAAATCAAAAAATGAAATTTTTGGAATTTCTTCTTTTTTCTCTTTTACTATGACAGATCTCGCATTTCGGCACTGTGTGAAAATCAAAAATTGAAATTTTTGAATTTTTTTTTCTTTTTTACTGTGACTGATCTTTCAGTTCGGTAACAACAAAACGTACCTACGAGCATTTTTTGAAAATCAAAAAATTGAAATTTTTGATTTTTTTTACATTATCACTTTTACTATGACAGATCTTTCAGTTCAGTGACAACAAACGAACCTACGAGCATTTTGTGAAAATCAAAAAAAGAAATTTTTGGAATTTCTTCTTTTTTCTCTTTTACTATGACAGATCCAGCATTTCTACACTTTGTGAAAATCAAAAATTGAAATTTTTGAAATTTTTTTCTTTTTTCTTTTTTACTGTAACAGATCTTTCAGTTCGGTAACAACAAAACGTACCCACGAATATTTTATGAAAATAAATAAATTGAAATTTTTTTAATTTTTTCCCTTTTTATCTTTTACTATGACAGATCTTTCAGTTCAGTATCAACAAACGAACCTACGAGCACTTTGTGAAAATCAAAAAATGAAATTTTTGGAATTTCTTCTACTTTCTCTTTTACTATGACATATCTCGCATTTCGGCACTTTGTGAAAATCAAAAATTGAAATTTTTGAATTTTTTTTTCTTTTTTACTGTGACTGATCTTTCAGTTCGGTAACAACAAAACGTACCTACGAGCATTTTGTGAAAATCAAAAAATTGAAATTTTCGTTTTTTTTTATTTTATCACTTTTACTATGACAGATCTTTCAGTTCAGTGACAACAAACGAACCTACGAGCATTTTGTGAAAATCAAAAAATGAAATTTTTGGAATTTCTTCTTTTTTCTCTTTTACTATGACAGATCTAGCATTTCGGATTTTGTGAAAATCAAAAATTGAAATTTTTGAATTTTTTTTCTTTTTTCTTTTTTACTTTAACAGATCTTTCAGTTCGGTAACAACAAAACGTACCCACGAACATTTTATGAATATAAAAAAATTGAAATTTTTTTAATTTTTTTCCATTTTCTCTTTTACTATGACAGATCTTTCAGTTCAGTAACAACAAACGAACCTACCAGCACTTTGTGAAAATCAAAAAATGAAATTTTTGGAATTTCTTCTTTTTTCTCTTTTACTATGACAGATCTCGCATTTCTGCAGTTTGTGAAAATCAAAAATTGAAATTTTCGAATTTTTTTTTCTTTTTTACTGTGACTGATCTTTCAGTTCGGTAACAACAAAACGTACCTACGAGCATTTTTTGAAAATCAAAAAATTGAAATTTTTGATTTTTTTTACATTATCACTTTTACTATGACAGATCTTTCAGTTCAGTGACAACAAACGAACCTACGAGCATTTTGTGAAAATCAAAAAAAGAAATTTTTGGAATTTCTTCTTTTTTCTCTTTTACTATGACAGATCTAGCATTTCTACACTTTGTGAAAATCAAAAATTGAAATTTTTGAAATTTTTTTCTTTTTTCTTTTTTACTGTAACAGATCTTTCAGTTCGGTAACAACAAAACGTACCCACGAATATTTTATGAAAATAAATAAATTGAAATTTTTTTAATTTTTTCCCTTTTTATCTTTTACTATGACAGATCTTTCAGTTCAGTATCAACAAACGAACCTACGAGCACTTTGTGAAAATCAAAAAATGAAATTTTTGGAATTTCTTCTACTTTCTCTTTTACTATGACATATCTCGCATTTCGGCACTTTGTGAAAATAAAAAATTGAAATTTTTGAATTTTTTTTTCTTTTTTACTGTGACTGATCTTTCAGTTCGGTAACAACAAAACGTACCTACGAGCATTTTGTGAAAATCAAAAAATTGAAATTTTCGTTTTTTTTTATTTTATCACTTTTACTATGACAGATCTTTCAGTTCAGTGACAACAAACGAACCTACGAGCATTTTGTGAAAATCAAAAAATGAAATTTTTGGAATTTCTTCTTTTTTCTCTTTTACTATGGCAGATCTAGCATTTCGGATTTTGTGAAAATCAAAAATTGAAATTTTTGAATTTTTTTTCTTTTTTCTTTTTTACTTTAACAGATCTTTCAGTTCGGTAACAACAAAACGTACCCACGAACATTTTAAGAAAATAAAAAAATTGAAATTTTTTTAATTTTTTTCCATTTTCTCTTTTACTATGACAGATCTTTCAGTTCAGTAACAACAAACGAACCTTCGAGCACTTTGTGAAAATCAAAAAATGAAATTTTTGGAATTTCTTCTTTTTTCTCTTTTACTATGACAGATCTCGCATTTCTGCAGTTTGTGAAAATCAAAAATTGAAATTTTCGAATTTTTTTTCTCTTTTACTATGACAGATCTTTCAGTTCAGTAACAACAAGCGAACCTACCAGCACTTTGTGAAAAGCAAAAAATGAAATTTTTGGAATTTCTTCTTTTTTCTCTTTTACTATGGCAGATCTCGCATTTCGGCACTTTGTGAAAATCAAAAATTGAAATTTTTGATTTTTTTTTCTTTTTTTACTGTGACTGATCTTTCAGTTCGGTAACAACAAAATGTACCCACGAACATTTTGTGAAAATCAAAAAATTGAAATTTTTTCCTTTTTTCTCTTTTACTATGACAGATCATTTAGTTCAGTAACAACAAACGAACGCATTTCGGCACTGTGTGAAAATCAAAAATTGAAATTTTTTTTCTTTTTTACTGTGACTGATCTTTCAGTTCGGTAACAACAAAACGTACCTACGAACATTTTATGAAAATAAAAAAATTGAAATTTAAATTTTTTTTTCTTTTTTCTCTTTTACTATGACAGATCTTTCAATTCAGTAACAACAAACGAACCTACGAGCACTTTGTGAAGATCAAAAAATGAAATTTTTGGAATTTCTTCTTTTTTCTCTTTTACTATGACAGATCTCTCATTTCGGCACTGTGTGAAAATCAAAAATTGAAATTTTTGAATTTTTTTTTCTTTTTTACTGTGACTGATCTTTCAGTTCGGTAACAACAAAACGTACCTACGAGCATTTTGTGAAAATCAAAAAATTGAAATTTTCGATTTTTTTTACATTATCACTTTTATTATGACAGATCTTTCAGTTCAGTGACAACAAACGAACCTACGAGCATTTTGTGAAAATCAAAAAATGAAATTTTTGGAATTTCTTCTTTTTTCTCTTTTACTATGACAGATCTAGCATTTCGGATTTTGTGAAAATCAAAAATTGAAATTTTTGAATTTTTTTTCTTTTTTCTTTTTTACTTTAACAGATCTTTCAGTTCGGTAACAACAAAACGTACCCACGAACATTTTATGAATATAAAAAAATTGAAATTTTTTTAATTTTTTTCCATTTTCTCTTTTACTATGACAGATCTTTCAGTTCAGTAACAACAAGCGAACCTACCAGCACTTTGTGAAAATCAAAAAATGAAATTTTTGGAATTTCTTCTTTTTTCTCTTTTACTATGACAGATCTCGCATTTCGGCACTGTGTGAAAATCAAAAATTGAAATTTTTGAATTTTTTTTTCTTTTTTACTGTGACTGATCTTTCAGTTCGGTAACAACAAAACGTACCTACGAGCATTTTTTGAAAATCAAAAAATTGAAATTTTTGATTTTTTTTACATTATCACTTTTACTATGACAGATCTTTCAGTTCAGTGACAACAAGCGAACCTACGAGCATTTTGTGAAAATCAAAAAAAGAAATTTTTGGAATTTCTTCTTTTTTCTCTTTTACTATGACAGATCTAGCATTTCTACACTTTGTGAAAATCAAAAATTGAAATTTTTGAAATTTTTTTCTTTTTTCTTTTTTACTGTAACAGATCTTTCAGTTCGGTAACAACAAAACGTACCCACGAATATTTTATGAAAATAAATAAATTGAAATTTTTTTAATTTTTTCCCTTTTTATCTTTTACTATGACAGATCTTTCAGTTCAGTATCAACAAACGAACCTACGAGCACTTTGTGAAAATCAAAAAATGAAATTTTTGGAATTTCTTCTACTTTCTTTTTTACTATGACATATCTCGCATTTCGGCACTTTGTGAAAATCAAAAATTGAAATTTTTGAATTTTTTTTTCTTTTTTACTGTGACTGATCTTTCAGTTCGGTAACAACAAAACGTACCTACGAGCATTTTGTGAAAATCAAAAAATTGAAATTTTCGTTTTTTTTTATTTTATCACTTTTACTATGACAGATCTTTCAGTTCAGTGACAACAAACGAACCTACGAGCATTTTGTGAAAATCAAAAAATGAAATTTTTGGAATTTCTTCTTTTTTCTCTTTTACTATGACAGATCTAGCATTTCGGATTTTGTGAAAATCAAAAATTGAAATTTTTGAATTCTTTTTCTTTTTTCTTTTTTACTTTAACAGATCTTTCAGTTCGGTAACAACAAAACGTACCCACGAACATTTTAAGAAAATAAAAAAATTGAAATTTTTTTAATTTTTTTCCATTTTCTCTTTTACTATGACAGATCTTTCAGTTCAGTAACAACAAACGAACCTTCGAGCACTTTGTGAAAATCAAAAAATGAAATTTTTGGAATTTCTTCTTTTTTCTCTTTTACTATGACAGATCTCGCATTTCTGCAGTTTGTGAAAATCAAAAATTGAAATTTTCGAATTTTTTTTCTCTTTTACTATGACAGATCTTTCAGTTCAGTAACAACAAGCGAACCTACCAGCACTTTGTGAAAAGCAAAAAATAAAATTTTTGGCATTTCTTCTTTTTTCTCTTTTACTATGGCAGATCTCGCATTTCGACACTTTGTGAAAATCAAAAATTGAAATTTTTGATTTTTTTTTCTTTTTTACTGTGACTGATCTTTCAGTTCGGTAACAACAAAATGTACCCACGAACATTTTGTGAAAATCAAAAAATTGAAATTTTTTCCTTTTTTCTCTTTTACTATGACAGATCATTTAGTTCAGTAACAACAAACGAACGCATTTCGGCACTGTGTGAAAATCAAAAATTGAAATTTTTTTTCTTTTTTACTGTGACTGATCTTTCAGTTCGGTAACAACAAAACGTACCTACGAACATTTTATGAAAATAAAAAAATTGAAATTTAAATTTTTTTTTCTTTTTTCTCTTTTACTATGACAGATCTTTCAATTCAGTAACAACAAACGAACCTACGAGCACTTTGTGAAGATCAAAAAATGAAATTTTTGGAATTTCTTCTTTTTTCTCTTTTACTATGACAGATCTCTCATTTCGGCACTGTGTGAAAATCAAAAATTGAAATTTTTGAATTTTTTTTTCTTTTTTACTGTGACTGATCTTTCAGTTCGGTAACAACAAAACGTACCTACGAGCATTTTGTGAAAATCAAAAAATTGAAATTTTCGATTTTTTTTTACTTTATCACTTTTACTATGACAGATCTTTCAGTTCAGTGACAACAAACGAACCTACGAGCATTTTGTGAAAATCAAAAAATGAAATTTTTGGAATTTCTTCTTTTTTCTCTTTTACTATGACAGATCAAGCATTTCTACACTTTGTGAAAATCAAAAATTGAAATTTTTGAAATTTTTTTCTTTTTTCTTTTTTACTGTAACAGATCTTTCAGCTCGCTAACAACAAAACGTACCTACGAGCATTTTGTGAAAATCAAAAAATTGAAATTTTCGTTTTTTTTATTTTATCACTTTTACTATGACAGATCTTTCAGTTTAGTAATAACAAACGAACCTACGAGCACTTTGTGAAAATCGAAAAAGGAAATTTTTGGAATTGGTTCTTTTTTCTCTTTTACTATGACGTATCTCGCATTTCGGCACTTTGTGAAAATCAAAAATTGAAGTTTTTGAATTTTTTTTCTTTTTTTTTTTTTACTGTAACAGATCTTTCAGTTCAGTAACAACAAACGAACCTACGAGCACTTTGTGAAAATCAAAAAATGAAATTTTTGGAATTTCTTCTTTTTTCTCTTTTACTATGACAGATCTCGCATTTCGGCACTTTGTGAAAATCAAAAATTGAAATTTTTGAATTTTTTTTTTCTGTTTTACTGTGACTGATCTTTCAGTTCGGCAACAACAAAACGTATCTACGAACATTTTATGAAAATAAAAAAATTGAAATTTTTATTTTTTTTTTCTTTTTTCTCTTTTACTATGACAGATCTTTCAGTTCAGTAACAACAAGCGAACCTACCAGCACTTTGTGAAAATCAAAAAATGAAATTTTTGGAATTTCTTCTTTTTTCTCTTTTACTATGACAGATCTCGCATTTCGGCACTGTGTGAAATTTTTTTTCTTTTTTACTGTGACTGATCTTTCAGTTCGGTAACAACAAAACGTACCCACGAACATTTTATGAAAATAAAAAAATTGAAATTTTTTTAATTTTTTTCTTTTTTCTCTTTTACTATGACAGATCTTTTAGTTCAGTAACAACAAACGAACATACGAGCACTTTGTAAAAATCAAAGAATGACATTTTTGGAGTTTCTTCTTTTTTCTCTTTTACTATCGAGCATTTTGTGGAAATCAAAAAATTGAAATTTTTAATTTTTTTTCTTTTTTCTCTTTTACTATGACAGATCTTTCAGTTCAGTAACAACAAACGAATCTACGAGCACTATGTGAAAATCAAATAATGTAATTTTTGGAATTTCTTCTTTTTTCTCTTTTACTATGACAGATCTCGCATTTCTGCACTTTGTGAAAATCAAAAATTGAAATTTTTGATTTTTTTTTTCTTTTTTACTGTGACAGATCTTTCAGTTCAGTAACAACAAGCGAACCTACCAGCACTTTGTGAAAATCACAAAATGAAATTTTTATTTCTTCTTTTTTCTCTTTTACTATGACAGATTTCGCATTTCGGCCCTTTTTGAAAATCAAAAATTGAAATTTTTGAATTTTTTTTTCTTTTATACTGTGACTGATCTTTCAGTTCAGTAACAACAAACGAACCTACGAGCACTTTGTGAAAATCAAAAAATGAAATTTTTGGAATTTCTTCTACTTTCTCTTTAACTATGACAGATCTCGCATTTCGGCACTGTGTGAAAATCAAAAATTGAAATTTTTGAATTTTTTTTTCTTTTTTACTGTGACTGATCTTTCAGTTCGGTAACAACAAAACGTACCTACGAGCATTTTGTGAAAATCAAAAAATTGAAATTTTCGATTTTTTTTACATTATCACTTTTATTATGACAGATCTTTCAGTTCAGTGACAACAAACGAACCTACGAGCATTTTGTGAAAATCAAAAAATGAAATTTTTGGAATTTCTTCTTTTTTCTCTTTTACTATGACAGATCTAGCATTTCGGATTTTGTGAAAATCAAAAATTGAAATTTTTGAATTTTTTTTTTTTTTCTTTTTTACTTTAACAGATCTTTCAGTTCGGTAACAACAAAACGTACCCACGAACATTTTATGAATATAAAAAAATTGAAATTTTTTTAATTTTTTTCCATTTTCTCTTTTACTATGACAGATCTTTCAGTTCAGTAACAACAAACGAACCTTCGAGCACTTTGTGAAAATCAAAAAATGAAATTTTTGGAATTTCTTCTTTTTTCTCTTTTACTATGACAGATCTAGCATTTCGGTCTTTGTGAAAATCAAAAATTGAAATTTTTGATTTTTTTTTCTCTTTTTTACTGTGACTGTTCTTTCAGTTCGGTAACAACAAAACGTATACACGAACATTTTGTGAAAATCATTAAAATGAAATTTTTGAAATTTTTTTCTTTTTTCTCTTTTACTAAGACAGATCTTTCAGTTCAGTAACAACAAACGAACCTACGAGCATTTTGTGAAAATCAAAAAATTGAATTTTTTTAAATTTTTTCCTTTTTTCTCTTTTACTATGACAGATCTTTTAGTTCAGTAACAACAAACGAACATACGAGCACTTTGTAAAAATCAAAGAATGAAATTTTTGGAGTTTCTTCTTTTTTCTCTTTTACTATCGAGCATTTTGTGGAAATCAAAAAATTGAAATTTTTTAATTTTTTTCTTTTTTCTCTTTTACTATGACAGATCTCGCATTTCTGCAGTTTGTGAAAATCAAAAATTGAAATTTTTTAATTTTTTTTCTTTTTTACTATGACAGATCTTTCAGTTCAGTAACAACAAACGAATCTACGAGCACTTTGTGAAAACCAAAAAATGTAATTTTTGGAATTTCTTCTTTTTTCTCTTTTACTATGGCAGATCTCGCATTTCGGCACTTTGTGAAAATCAAAAATTTAAATTTTTGATTTTTTTTCTTTTTTACTGTGACTGATCTTTCAGTTCGGTAACAACAAAATGTACCCACGAACATTTTGTGAAAATCAAAAAATTGAAATTTTTTCCTTTTTTCTCTTTTACTATGACAGATCTTTCAGTTCAGTAACAACAAACGAACGCATTTCGGCACTGTGTGAAAATCAAAAATTGAAATTTTTTTTCTTTTTTACTGTGACTGATCTTTCAGTTCGGTAACAACAAAACGTACCTACGAACATTTTATGAAAATAAAAAAATTGAAATTTAAATTTTTTTTTCTTTTTTCTCTTTTACTATGACAGATCTTTCAATTCAGTAACAACAAACGAACCTACGAGCACTTTGTGAAAATCAAAAAATGAAATTTTTGGAATTTCTTCTTTTTTCTCTTTTACTATGACAGATCAAGCATTTCTACACTTTGTGAAAATCAAAAATTGAAATTTTTGAAATTTTTTTCTTTTTTCTTTTTTACTGTAACAGATCTTTCAGCTCGCTAACAACAAAACGTACCTACGAGCATTTTGTGAAAATCAAAAAAATTAAATTTTCGTTTTTTTTTTATTTTATCACTTTTACTATGACAGATCTTTCAGTTTAGTAATAACAAACGAACCTACGAGCACTTTGTGAAAATCAAAAAATGAAATTTTTGGAATTGCTTCTTTTTTCTCTTTTACTATGACGTATCTCGCATTTCGGCACTTTGTGAAAATCAAAAATTGAAGTTTTTGAATTTTTTTTCGTTTTTCTTTTTTACTGTAACAGATCTTTCAGTTCAGTAACAACAAACGAACCTACGAGCACTTTGTGAAAATCAAAAAATGAAATTTTTGGAATTTCTTCTTTTTTCTCTTTTACTATGACAGATCTCGCATTTCGGCACTGTGTGAAAATCAAAAATTGAAATTTTTGTTTTTTTTTTTCTTTTTTACTGTGACTGATCTTTCAGTTCGGTAACAACAAAACGTACCTACGAGCATTTTGTGAAAATCAAAAAATTGAAATTTTTGATTTTTTTTTACATTATCACTTTTACTATGACAGATCTTTCAGTTCAGTGACAACAAACGAACCTACGAGCATTTTGTGAAAATCAAAAAATGAAATTTTTGGAATTTCTTCTTTTTTCTCTTTTACTATGACAGATCTAGCATTTCGGATTTTGTGAAAATCAAAAATTGAAATTTTTGAATTTCTTTTTCTTTTTTCTTTTTTACTTTAACAGATCTTTCAGTTCGGTAACAACAAAACGTACCCACGAACATTTTAAGAAAATAAAAAAATTGAAATTTTTTTAATTTTTTTCCATTTTCTCTTTTACTATGACAGATCTTTCAGTTCAGTAACAACAAACGAACCTTCGAGCACTTTGTGAAAATCAAAAAATGAAATTTTTGGAATTTCTTCTTTTTTCTCTTTTACTATGACAGATCTCGCATTTCTGCAGTTTGTGAAAATCAAAAATTGAAATTTTCGATTTTTTTTTCTCTTTTACTATGACAGATCTTTCAGTTCAGTGACAACAAACGAACCTACTAGCATTTTGTGAAAATCAAAAAATGAAATTTTTGGAATTTCTTCTTTTTTCTCTTTTACTATGACAGATCTCGCATTTCGGCACTGTGTGAAAATCAAAAATTGAAATTTTTGAATTTTTTTTCTTTTTTACTATGACAGATCTTTCAGTTCAGTAACAACAAACGAACCTTCGAGCACTTTGTGAAAATCAAAAAATGAAATTTTTGGAATTTCTTCTTTTTTCTCTTTTACTATGACAGATCTCGCATTTCGGCACTGTGTGAAAATCAAAAATTGAAATTTTTGATTTTTTTTCTTTTTTACTGTGACTGATCTTTCAGTTCGGTAACAACAAAATGTACCCACGAACATTTTGTGAAAATCAAAAAATTGAAATTTTCGATTTTTTTTTTACTTAAAATCAAAGAATAGAAATTTTGAATTTTTTTTCTTTTTTCTCTTTTACTATGACAGATCTTTCAGTTCAGTAACAACAAACGAACCTTCGAGCACTTTGTGAAAATCAAAAAATGGAATTTTTGGAATTTCTTCTATTTTCTCTTTTACTATGACAGATCTCGCATTTCGGCACTTTGTGAACAACAAAACGTACCCACGAACATTTTGTGAAAATCAAAAAATTGAATTTTTATGGAATTTTTTTTCTTTTTTCTTTTTTACTGTAACAGATTTTTCAGTTCGGTAACAACAAAACGTACCCACGAACATTTTATGAAAATAAATAAATTGAAATTTTTTTAATTTTTTTCCTTTTTATCTTTTACTATGACAGATCTCGCATTTCGGCACTTTGTGAAAATCAAAAATTGAAATTTTTGAATTTTTTTTTCTCTTTTTTACTGTGACTGATCTTTCAGTTCGGTAACAACAAAACGTACACACGAACATTTTGTGAAAATCAAAAAATTGAAATTTTTTCCTTTTTTCTCTTTTACTATGACAGATCTTTCAGTTCAGTAACAACAAACGAACATACGAGCACTTTGTAAAAATCAAAGAATGAAATTTTTGGAGTTTCTTCTTTTTTCTCTTTTACTATCGACCATTTTGTGGAAATCAAAAAATTGAAATTTTTTTTCTTTTTTCTCTTTTACTATGACTGATCTTTCAGTTCAGTAACAACAAACGAATCTACGAGCACTTTGTGAAAATCAAATAATGTAATTTTTAGAATTTCTTCTTTTTTCTCTTTTACTATGACAGATCTCGCATTTCTGCACTTTGTGAAAATCAAAATTTGAAATTTTTGATTTTTTTTTTCTTTTTTACTGTGACAGATCTTTCAGTTCAGTAACAACAAGCGAACCTACCAGCACTTTGTGAAAATCACAAAATGAAATTTTTATTTCTTCTTTTTTCTCTTTTACTATGACAGATTTCGCATTTCGGCCCTTTTTGAAATTCAAAAATTGAAATTTTTGAATTTTTTTTTCTTTTATACTGTGACTGATCTTTCAGTTCAGTAACAACAAACGAACCTACGAGCACTTTGTGAAAATCAAAAAATGAAATTTTTGGAATTTCTTCTACTTTCTCTTTTACTATGACAGATCTCGCATTTCGGCACTGTGTGAAAATCAAAAATTGAAATTTTTGAATTTTTTTTTCTTTTTTACTGTGACTGATCTTTCAGTTCGGTAACAACAAAACGTACCTACGAGCATTTTGTGAAAATCAAAAAATTGAAATTTTCGATTTTTTTTTTACTTTATCACTTTTACCATGACAGATCTTTCAGTTCAGTGACAACAAACGAACCTACGAGCATTTTGTGAAAATCAAAAAATGAAATTTTTGGAATTTCTTCTTTTTTCTCTTTTACTATGACAGATCTAGCATTTCTACACTTTGTGAAAATCAAAAATTGAAATTTTTGAAATTTTTTTCTTTTTTCTTTTTTACTGTAACATATCTTTCAGTTCGGTAACAACAAAACGTACCCACGAACATTTTATGAAAATAAATAAATTGAAATTTTTTTAATTTTTTCCCTTTTTATCTTTTACTATGACAGATCTTTCAGTTCAGTAACAACAAACGAACCTACGAGCACTTTGTGAAAATTAAAAAATTAAATTTTTGGAATTTCTTCTTTTTTATCTTTTACTATGACAGATCTCGCATTTCGGCACTTTGTGAAAATCAAAAATTGCAATTTTTGAATTTTTTTTCTCTTTTTTACTGTGACTGATCTTTCAGTTCGGTAACAACAAAACGTACACACGACCATTTTGTGAAAATCAAAAAATTGAAATTTTTGAAATTTTTTTCTTTTTTCTCTTTTACTTATGACAGATCTTTCAGTTCAGTAATAACAAACGAACCTACGAGCATTTTGTGAAAATCAAAAAATTGAATTTTTTTAAATTTTTTTCTTTTTTCTCTTTTACTATGACAGATCTTTTAGTTCAGTAACAACAAACATACGAGCACTTTGTAAAAATCAAAGAATGAAATTTTTGGAGTTTCTTCTTTTTTCTCTTTTACTATCGAGCATTTTGTGGAAATCAAAAAATTGAAATTTTTTAATTTTTTTTCTTTTTTCTCTTTTACTATGACAGATCTTTCAGTTCAGTAACAACAAACGAATCTACAAGCACTTTGTGAAAATCAAATAATGTAATTTTTGGAATTTCTTCTTTTTTCTCTTTTACTATGACAGATCTCGCATTTCTGCACTTTGTGAAAATCAAAAATTGAAATTTTTGATTTTTTTTTCTTTTTTACTGTGACAGATCTTTCAGTTCAGTAACAACAAGCGAACCTAGCAGCACTTTGTGAAAATCACAAAATGAAATTTTTATTTCTTCTTTTTTCTCTTTTACTATGACAGATTTCGCATTTCGGCCCTTTTTGAAATCAAAAATTGAAATTTTTGAATTTTTTTTTCTTTTATACTGTGACTGATCTTTCAGTTCAGTAACAACAAACGAACCTACGAGCACTTTGTGAAAATCAAAAAATGAAATTTTTGGAATTTCTTCTACTTTCTCTTTTACTATGACATATCTCGCATTTCGGCACTTTGTGAAAATCAAAAATTGAAATTTTTGATTTTTTTTTTCTTTTTTACTGTGACTGATCTTTCAGTTCGGTAACAACAAAACGTACCTACGAGCATTTTGTGAAAATCAAAAAATTGAAATTTTCGTTTTTTTTTATTTTATCACTTTTACTATGACAGATCTTTCAGTTCAGTGACAACAAACGAACCTACGAGCATTTTGTGAAAATCAAAAAATGAAATTTTTTGAATTTCTTCTTTTTTCTCTTTTACTATGACAGATCTAGCATTTCGGATTTTGTGAAAATCAAAAATTGAAATTTTTGAATTTTTTTTTTTCTTTTTTACTTTAACAGATCTTTCAGTTCGGTAACAACAAAACGTACCCACGAACATTTTATGAAAATAAAAAAATTGAAATTTTTTTAATTTTTGAAATTTTTTCCTTTTTTTCTCTTTTACTATGACAGTTCTTTTAGTTCAGTAACAACAAACGAACATACGAGCACTTTGTAAAAATCAAAGAATGAAATTTTCGGAGTTTCTTCTTTTTTCTCTTTTACTATCGAGCATTTTGTGGAAATCAAAAAATTGAAATTTTTTAACTTTTTTCTTTTTTCTCTTTTACTATGACAGATCTTTCAGTTCAGTAACAACAAACGAATCTACGAGCACTTTGTGAAAATCAAAAAATGTAATTTTTGGAATTTCTTCTTTTTTCTCTTTTACTATGACAGATCTCGCATTTCTGCACTGTGTGAAAATCAAAAATTGAAATTTTTGAATTTTTTTTCTTTTTTACTATGACAGATCTTTCAGTTCAGTAACAACAAACGAATCTACGAGCACTTTGTGAAAATCAAAAAATGTAATTTTTGGAATTTCTTCTTTTTTCTCTTTTACTATGACAGATCTCGCATTTCTGCACTTTGTGAAAATCAAAAATTGAAATTTTTGATTTTTTTTTTCTTTTTTACTGTGACAGATCTTTCAGTTCAGTAACAACAAGCGAACCTACCAGCACAGATTTCGCATTTCTTTCAGTTCGGTAACAACAAAACGTACCTACGAACATTTTATGAAAATAAAAAAATTGAAATTAAATTTTTTTTCCTTTTTTCTCTTTTACTATGACAGATCTTTCAATTCAGTAACAACAAGCGAACCTACCAGAATTTTGTGAAAATCACAATATGAAATTTTTGGAATTTCTTCTTTTTTCTCTTTTACTATGACAGATCTCGCATTTCGGCATTTTGTGAAAATCAAAAATTGAAATTTTTGAATTTTTTTTTCTTTTTTACTGTGACTGATCTTTCAGTTCGGTAACAACAAAACGTACCTACGAGCATTTTGTGAAAATCAAAAAATTGAAATTTTCGATTTTTTTTTACTTTATCACTTTTACTATGACAGATCTTTCAGTTCAGTGACAACAAACGAACCTACGAGCATTTTGTGAAAATCAAAAAATGAAATTTTTGGAATTTCTTCTTTTTTCTCTTTTACTATGACAGATCAAGCATTTCTACACTTTGTGAAAATCAAAAATTGAAATTTTTGAAATTTTTTTCTTTTTTCTTTTTTACTGTAACAGATCTTTCAGCTCGCTAACAACAAAACGTACCTACGAGCATTTTGTGAAAATCAAAAAATTGAAATTTTCGTTTTTTTTATTTTATCACTTTTACTATGACAGATCTTTCAGTTTAGTAATAACAAACGAACCTACGAGCACTTTGTGAAAATCAAAAAATGAAATTTTTGGAATTGCTTCTTTTTTCTCTTTTACTATGACGTATCTCGCATTTCGGCACTTTGTGAAAATCAAAAATTGAAGTTTTTGAATTTTTTTTCTTTTTTCTTTTTTACTGTAACAGATCTTTCAGTTCAGTAACAACAAACGAACCTACGAGCACTTTGTGAAAATCAAAAAATGAAATTTTTGGAATTTCTTCTTTTTTCTCTTTTACTATGACAGATCTCGCATTTCGGCACTTTGTGAAAATCAAAAATTGAAATTTTTGAATTTTTTTTTCTGTTTTACTGTGACTGATCTTTCAGTTCGGCAACAACAAAACGTATCTACGAACATTTTATGAAAATAAAAAAATTGAAATTTTTATTTTTTTTTTCTTTTTTCTCTTTTACTATGACAGATCTTTCAGTTCAGTAACAACAAGCGAACCTACCAGCACTTTGTGAAAATCAAAAAATGAAATTTTTGGAATTTCTTCTTTTTTCTCTTTTACTATGACAGATCTCGCATTTCGGCACTGTGTGAAAATCAAAAATTGAAATTTTTGAATTTTTTTTTTCTTTTTTACTGTGACTGATCTTTCAGTTCGGTAACAACAAAACGTACCCACGAACATTTTATGAAAATAAAAAAATTGAAATTTTTTTAATTTTTTTCTTTTTTCTCTTTTACTATGACAGATCTTTTAGTTCAGTAACAACAAACGAACATACGAGCACTTTGTAAAAATCAAAGAATGAAATTTTTGGAGTTTCTTCTTTTTTCTCTTTTACTATCGAGCATTTTGTGGAAATCAAAAAATTGAAATTTTTAATTTTTTTTCGTTTTTCTCTTTTACTATGACAGATCTTTCAGTTCAGTAACAACAAACGAATCTACGAGCACTATGTGAAAATCAAATAATGTAATTTTTGGAATTTCTTCTTTTTTCTCTTTTACTATGACAGATCTCGCATTTCTGCACTTTGTGAAAATCAAAAATTGAAATTTTTGATTTTTTTTTCTTTTTTACTGTGACAGATCTTTCAGTTCAGTAACAACAAGCGAACCTACCAGCACTTTGTGAAAATCACAAAATGAAATTTTTATTTCTTCTTTTTTCTCTTTTACTATGACAGATTTCGCATTTCGGCCCTTTTTGAAAATCAAAAATTGAAATTTTTGAATTTTTTTTTCTTTTATACTGTGACTGATCTTTCAGTTCAGTAACAACAAACGAACCTACGAGCACTTTGTGAAAATCAAAAAATGAAATTTTTGGAATTTCTTCTACTTTCTCTTTAACTATGACAGATCTCGCATTTCGGCACTGTGTGAAAATCAAAAATTGAAATTTTTGAATTTTTTTTTCTTTTTTACTGTGACTGATCTTTCAGTTCGGTAACAACAAAACGTACCTACGAGCATTTTGTGAAAATCAAAAAATTGAAATTTTCGATTTTTTTTACATTATCACTTTTATTATGACAGATCCTTCAGTTCAGTGACAACAAACGAACCTACGAGCATTTTGTGAAAATCAAAAAATGAAATTTTTGGAATTTATTCTTTTTTCTCTTTTACTATGACAGATCTAGCATTTCGGATTTTGTGAAAATAAAAAATTGAAATTTTTGAATTTTTTTTCTTTTTTCTTTTTTACTTTAACAGATCTTTCAGTTCGGTAACAACAAAACGTACCCACGAACATTTTATGAATATAAAAAAATTGAAATTTTTTTAATTTTTTTCCATTTTCTCTTTTACTATGACAGATCTTTCAGTTCAGTAACAACAAACGAACCTTCGAGCACTTTGTGAAAATCAAAAAATGAAATTTTTGGAATTTCTTCTTTTTTCTCTTTTACTATGACAGATCTAGCATTTCGGTCTTTGTGAAAATCAAAAATTGAAATTTTTGATTTTTTTTTCTCTTTTTTACTGTGACTGTTCTTTCAGTTCGGTAACAACAAAACGTATACACGAACATTTTGTGAAAATCATTAAATTGAAATTTTTGAAATTTTTTTCTTTTTTCTCTTTTACTAAGACAGATCTTTCAGTTCAGTAACAACAAACGAACCTACGAGCATTTTGTGAAAATCAAAAAATTGAATTTTTTTAAATTTTTTCCTTTTTTCTCTTTTACTATGACAGATCTTTTAGTTCAGTAACAACAAACGAACATACGAGCACTTTGTAAAAATCAAAGAATGAAATTTTTGGAGTTTCTTCTTTTTTCTCTTTTACTATCGAGCATTTTGTGGAAATCAAAAAATTGAAATTTTTTAATTTTTTTCTTTTTTCTCTTTTACTATGACAGATCTCGCATTTCTGCAGTTTGTGAAAATCAAAAATTGAAATTTTTTAATTTTTTTTCTTTTTTACTATGACAGATCTTTCAGTTCAGTAACAACAAACGAATCTACGAGCACTTTGTGAAAACCAAAAAATGTAATTTTTGGAATTTCTTCTTTTTTCTCTTTTACTATGGCAGATCTCGCATTTCGGCAC
Organism: Geotrupes spiniger; assembly: GCA_959613385.1. Taxonomy (NCBI): domain Eukaryota; kingdom Metazoa; phylum Arthropoda; class Insecta; order Coleoptera; family Geotrupidae; genus Geotrupes; species Geotrupes spiniger. The sequence goes on from CAUIJQ010000050.1 coordinate 234,120, forward strand.
TTTGTGAAAATCAAAAATTGAAATTTTTGATTTTTTTTCTTTTTTACTGTGACTGATCTTTCAGTTCGGTAACAACAAAATGTACCCACGAACATTTTGTGAAAATCAAAAAATTGAAATTTTTTCCTTTTTTCTCTTTTACTATGACAGATCTTTCAGTTCAGTAACAACAAACGAACGCATTTCGGCACTGTGTGAAAACCAAAAATTGAAATTTTTTTTCTTTTTTACTGTGACTGATCTTTCAGTTCGGTAACAACAAAACGTACCTACGAACATTTTATGAAAATAAAAAAATTGAAATTTAAATTTTTTTTTCTTTTTTCTCTTTTACTATGACAGATCTTTCAATTCAGTAACAACAAACGAACCTACGAGCACTTTGTGAAAATCAAAAAATGAAATTTTTGGAATTTCTTCTTTTTTCTCTTTTACTATGACAGATCTCTCATTTCGGCACTGTGTGAAAATCAAAAATTGAAAATTTTGGAATTTTTTTTTCTTTTTTACTGTGACTGATCTTTCAGTTCGGTAACAACAAACGAACCTACGAGCATTTTGTGAAAATCAAAAAATGAAATTTTTGGAATTTCTTCTTTTTTCTCTTTTACTATGACAGATCAAGCATTTCTACACTTTGTGAAAATCAAAAATTGAAATTTTTGAAATTTTTTTCTTTTTTCTTTTTTACTGTAACAGATCTTTCAGCACGCTAACAACAAAACGTACCTACGAGCATTTTGTGAAAATCAAAAAATTGAAATTTTCGTTTTTTTTATTTTATCACTTTTACTATGACAGATCTTTCAGTTTAGTAATAACAAACGAACCTACGAGCACTTTGTGAAAATCAAAAAATGAAATTTTTGGAATTGCTTCTTTTTTCTCTTTTACTATGACGTATCTCGCATTTCGGCACTTTGTGAAAATCAAAAATTGAAGTTTTTGAATTTTTTTTCTTTTTTCTTTTTTACTGTAACAGATCTTTCAGTTCAGTAACAACAAACGAACCTACGAGCACTTTGTGAAAATCAAAAAATGAAATTTTTGGAATTTCTTCTTTTTTCTCTTTTACTATGACAGATCTCGCATTTCGGCACTTTGTGAAAATCAAAAATTGAAATTTTTGAATTTTTTTTTCTGTTTTACTGTGACTGATCTTTCAGTTCGGCAACAACAAAACGTATCTACGAACATTTTATGAAAATAAAAAAATTGAAATTTTTATTTTTTTTTTCTTTTTTCTCTTTTACTATGACAGATCTTTCAGTTCAGTAACAACAAGCGAACCTACCAGCACTTTGTGAAAATCAAAAAATGAAATTTTTGGAATTTCTTCTTTTTTCTCTTTTACTATGACAGATCTCGCATTTCGGCACTGTGTGAAAATCAAAAATTGAAATTTTTGAATTTTTTTTTTCTTTTTTACTGTGACTGATCTTTCAGTTCGGTAACAACAAAACGTACCCACGAACATTTTATGAAAATAAAAAAATTGAAATTTTTTTAATTTTTTTCTTTTTTCTCTTTTACTATGACAGATCTTTTAGTTCAGTAACAACAAACGAACATACGAGCACTTTGTAAAAATCAAAGAATGAAATTTTTGGAGTTTCTTCTTTTTTCTCTTTTACTATCGAGCATTTTGTGGAAATCAAAAAATTGAAATTTTTAATTTTTTTTCGTTTTTCTCTTTTACTATGACAGATCTTTCAGTTCAGTAACAACAAACGAATCTACGAGCACTATGTGAAAATCAAATAATGTAATTTTTGGAATTTCTTCTTTTTTCTCTTTTACTATGACAGATCTCGCATTTCTGCACTTTGTGAAAATCAAAAATTGAAATTTTTGATTTTTTTTTCTTTTTTACTGTGACAGATCTTTCAGTTCAGTAACAACAAGCGAACCTACCAGCACTTTGTGAAAATCACAAAATGAAATTTTTATTTCTTCTTTTTTCTCTTTTACTATGACAGATTTCGCATTTCGGCCCTTTTTGAAAATCAAAAATTGAAATTTTTGAATTTTTTTTTCTTTTATACTGTGACTGATCTTTCAGTTCAGTAACAACAAACGAACCTACGAGCACTTTGTGAAAATCAAAAAATGAAATTTTTGGAATTTCTTCTACTTTCTCTTTAACTATGACAGATCTCGCATTTCGGCACTGTGTGAAAATCAAAAATTGAAATTTTTGATTTTTTTTTCTCTTTTTTACTGTGACTGTTCTTTCAGTTCGGTAACAACAAAACGTATACACGAACATTTTGTGAAAATCATTAAATTGAAATTTTTGAAATTTTTTTCTTTTTTCTCTTTTACTAAGACAGATCTTTCAGTTCAGTAACAACAAACGAACCTACGAGCATTTTGTGAAAATCAAAAAATTGAATTTTTTTAAATTTTTTCCTTTTTTCTCTTTTACTATGACAGATCTTTTAGTTCAGTAACAACAAACGAACATACGAGCACTTTGTAAAAATCAAAGAATGAAATTTTTGGAGTTTCTTCTTTTTTCTCTTTTACTATCGAGCATTTTGTGGAAATCAAAAAATTGAAATTTTTTAATTTTTTTCTTTTTTCTCTTTTACTATGACAGATCTCGCATTTCTGCAGTTTGTGAAAATCAAAAATTGAAATTTTTTAATTTTTTTTCTTTTTTACTATGACAGATCTTTCAGTTCAGTAACAACAAACGAATCTACGAGCACTTTGTGAAAACCAAAAAATGTAATTTTTGGAATTTCTTCTTTTTTCTCTTTTACTATGGCAGATCTCGCATTTCGGCACTTTGTGAAAATCAAAAATTGAAATTTTTGATTTTTTTTCTTTTTTACTGTGACTGATCTTTCAGTTCGGTAACAACAAAATGTACCCACGAACATTTTGTGAAAATCAAAAAATTGAAATTTTTTCCTTTTTTCTCTTTTACTATGACAGATCTTTCAGTTCAGTAACAACAAACGAACGCATTTCGGCACTGTGTGAAAACCAAAAATTGAAATTTTTTTTCTTTTTTACTGTGACTGATCTTTCAGTTCGGTAACAACAAAACGTACCTACGAACATTTTATGAAAATAAAAAAATTGAAATTTAATTTTTTTTTTCTTTTTTCTCTTTTACTATGACAGATCTTTCAATTCAGTAACAACAAACGAACCTACGAGCACTTTGTGAAAATCAAAAAATGAAATTTTTGGAATTTCTTCTTTTTTCTCTTTTACTATGACAGATCAAGCATTTCTACACTTTGTGAAAATCAAAAATTGAAATTTTTGAAATTTTTTCTTTTTTCTTTTTTACTGTAACAGATCTTTCAGCTCGCTAACAACAAAACGTACCTACGAGCATTTTGTGAAAATCAAAAAAATTAAATTTTCGTTTTTTTTTATTTTATCACTTTTACTATGACAGATCTTTCAGTTTAGTAATAACAAACGAACCTACGAGCACTTTGTGAAAATCAAAAAAATTAAATTTTTGGAATTGCTTCTTTTTTCTCTTTTACTATGACGTATCTCGCATTTCGGCACTTTGTGAAAATCAAAAATTGAAGTTTTTGAATTTTTTTTCGTTTTTCTTTTTTACTGTAACAGATCTTTCAGTTCAGTAACAACAAACGAACCTACGAGCACTTTGTGAAAATCAAAAAATGAAATTTTTGGAATTTCTTCTTTTTTCTCTTTTACTATGACAGATCTCGCATTTCGGCACTTTGTGAAAATCAAAAATTGAAATTTTTGAATTTTTTTTTTCTTTTTTACTGTGACTGATCTTTCAGTTCGGCAACAACAAAACGTATCTACGAACATTTTATGAAAATAAAAAAATTGAAATTTTTAATTTTTTTTTTCTTTTTTCTCTTTTACTATGACAGATCTTTCAGTTCAGTAACAACAAGCGAACCTACCAGCACTTTGTGAAAATCAAAAAATTAAATTTTTGGAATTTCTTCTTTTTTCTCTTTTACTATGACAGATCTCGCATTTCGGCACTGTGTGAAAATCAAAAATTGAAATTTTTGTTTTTTTTTTCTTTTTTACTGTGACTGATCTTTCAGTTCGGTAACAACAAAACGTACCTACGAGCATTTTGTGAAAATCAAAAAATTGAAATTTTTTATTTTTTTTTACATTATCACTTTTACTATGACAGATCTTTCAGTTCAGTGACAACAAACGAACCTACGAGCATTTTGTGAAAATCAAAAAATGAAATTTTTGGAATTTCTTCTTTTTTCTCTTTTACTATGACAGATCTAGCATTTCGGATTTTGTGAAAATCAAAAATTGAAATTTTTGAATTTCTTTTTCTTTTTTCTTTTTTACTTTAACAGATCTTTCAGTTCGGTAACAACAAAACCACACGAACATTTTAAGAAAATAAAAAAATTGAAATTTTTTTAATTTTTTTCCATTTTCTCTTTTACTATGACAGATCTTTCAGTTCAGTAACAACAAACGAACCTTCGAGCACTTTGTGAAAATCAAAAAATGAAATTTTTGGAATTTCTTCTTTTTTCTCTTTTACTATGACAGATCTCGCATTTCTGCAGTTTGTGAAAATCAAAAATTGAAATTTTCGATTTTTTTTTCTCTTTTACTATGACAGATCTTTCAGTTCAGTGACAACAAACGAACCTACTAGCATTTTGTGAAAATCAAAAAATGAAATTTTTGGAATTTCTTCTTTTTTCTCTTTTACTATGACAGATCTCGCATTTCGGCACTGTGTGAAAATCAAAAATTGAAATTTTTGAATTTTTTTTCTTTTTTACTATGACAGATCTTTCAGTTCAGTAACAACAAACGAACCTTCGAGCACTTTGTGAAAATCAAAAAATGAAATTTTTGGAATTTCTTCTTTTTTCTCTTTTACTATGACAGATCTCGCATTTCGGCACTGTGTGAAAATCAAAAATTGAAATTTTTGATTTTTTTTCTTTTTTACTGTGACTGATCTTTCAGTTCGGTAACAACAAAATGTACCCACGAACATTTTGTGAAAATCAAAAAATTGAAATTTTCGATTTTTTTTTTACTTTATCACTTTTACTATGACAGATCTTTCAGTTCAGTGACAACAAACGAACCTACGAGCATTTTGTGAAAATCAAAAAATGAAATTTTTGGAATTTCTTCTTTTTTCTCTTTTACTATGACAGATCTTGCATTTCGGCACTGTGTGAAAATCAAAAATTGAAATTTTTGAATTTTTTTTCTTTTTACTATGACAGATCTTTCAGTGCAGTAACAACAAACTAATCTACGAGCACTTTGTGAAAATCAAAAAATGTAATTTTTGGAATATCTTCTTTTTTCTCTTTTACTATGGCAGATCTCGCATTTCGGGACTTTGTGAAAATCAAAAATTGAAATTTTTGATTTTTTTTTCTTTTTTACTGTGACTGATCTTTCAGTTCGGTAACAACAAAATGTACCCACGAACATTTTGTGAAAATCAAAAAATTGAAATTTTTGAAATTTTTTCCTTTTTTCTCTTTTTTATGACAGATCTTTCAGTTCAGTAACAACAAACCAACCTACGACCACTTTGTGAAAATCAAAAAATGAAATTTTTGGAATTTCTTCTTTTTTCTCTTTTACTATCACAGATCTCGCATTTCGGCACTGTGTGAAAATCAAAAATTGAAATTTTTGATTTTTTTTCTTTTTTACTGTGACTGATCTTTCAGTTCGGTAACAACAAAACGTACCTACGAACATTTTATGAAAATAAAAAATTGAAATTAAAATTTTTTTTTCTTTTTTCTCTTTTACTATGACAGATCTTTCAATTCAGTAACAACAAGCGAACCTACCAGAATTTTGTGAAAATCACAAAATGAAATTTTTATAATTTCTTCTTTTTTCTCTTTTACTATGACAGATCTCGCATTTCGGCACTTTGTGAAAATCAAAAATTGAAATTTTTGAATTTTTTTTTCTTTTTTACTGTAACAGATCTTTCAGTTCGGTAACAACAAAACGTACCGACGAGCATTTTGTGGAAATCAAAAAATGAAATTTTTGGAATTTCTTCTTTTTTCTCTTTTACTATTACAGATCTCGCATTTCGGCACATTGTGAAAATCAAAAATTGAAATTTTTGAATTTTTTTTTTTTTTACTGTAGCAGATCTTTCAGTTCGGTAACAACAAAACGTACCCAGAAAAATTTTGTGAAAATCAAAGAATAGAAATTTTGAATTTTTTTTCTTTTTTCTCTTTTACTATGACAGATCTTTCAGTTCAGTAACAACAAACGAACCTTCGAGCACTTTGTGAAAATCAAAAAATGGAATTTTTGGAATTTCTTCTATTTTCTCTTTTACTATGACAGATCTCGCATTTCGGCACTTTGTGAACAACAAAACGTACCCACGAACATTTTGTGAAAATCAAAAAATTGAATTTTTATGGAATTTTTTTTCTTTTTTCTTTTTTACTGTAACAGATTTTTCAGTTCGGTAACAACAAAACGTACCCACGAACATTTTATGAAAATAAATAAATTGAAATTTTTTTAATTTTTTTCCTTTTTATCTTTTACTATGACAGATCTCTCATTTCGGCACTTTGTGAAAATCAAAAATTGAAATTTTTGAATTTTTTTTTCTCTTTTTTATTGTGACTGATCTTTCAGTTCGGTAACAACAAAACGTACACACGAACATTTTGTGAAAATCAAAAAATTGAAATTTTTTCCTTTTTTCTCTTTTACTATGACAGATCTTTCAGTTCAGTAACAACAAACGAACATACGAGCACTTTGTAAAAATCAAAGAATGAAATTTTTGGAGTTTCTTCTTTTTTCTCTTTTACTATCGACCATTTTGTGGAAATCAAAAAATTGAAATTTTTTTTCTTTTTTCTCTTTTACTATGACTGATCTTTCAGTTCAGTAACAACAAACGAATCTACGAGCACTTTGTGAAAATCAAATAATGTAATTTTTAGAATTTCTTCTTTTTTCTCTTTTACTAAAACAGATCTCGCATTTCTGCACTTTGTGAAAATCAAAATTTGAAATTTTTGATTTTTTTTTTCTTTTTTACTGTGACAGATCTTTCAGTTCAGTAACAACAAGCGAACCTACCAGCACTTTGTGAAAATCACAAAATGAAATTTTTATTTCTTCTTTTTTCTCTTTTACTATGACAGATTTCGCATTTCGGCCCTTTTTGAAATTCAAAAATTGAAATTTTTGAATTTTTTTTTCTTTTATACTGTGACTGATCTTTCAGTTCAGTAACAACAAACGAACCTACGAGCACTTTGTGAAAATCAAAAAATGAAATTTTTGGAATTTCTTCTACTTTCTCTTTTACTATGACAGATCTCGCATTTCGGCACTGTGTGAAAATCAAAAATTGAAATTTTTGAATTTTTTTTTCTTTTTTACTGTGACTGATCTTTCAGTTCGGTAACAACAAAACGTACCTACGAGCATTTTGTGAAAATCAAAAAATTGAAATTTTCGATTTTTTTTTTACTTTATCACTTTTACTATGACAGATCTTTCAGTTCAGTGACAACAAACGAACCTACGAGCATTTTGTGAAAATCAAAAAATGAAATTTTTGGAATTTCTTCTTTTTTCTCTTTTACTATGACAGATCTAGCATTTCTACACTTTGTGAAAATCAAAAATTGAAATTTTTGAAATTTTTTTCTTTTTTCTTTTTTACTGTAACATATCTTTCAGTTCGGTAACAACAAAACGTACCCACGAACATTTTATGAAAATAAATATATTGAAATTTTTTTAATTTTTTCCCTTTTTATCTTTTACTATGACAGATCTTTCAGTTCAGTAACAACAAACGAACCTACGAGCACTTTGTGAAAATTAAAAAATGAAATTTTTGGAATTTCTTCTTTTTTATCTTTTACTATGACAGATCTCGCATTTCGGCACTTTGTGAAAATCAAAAATTGAAATTTTTGAATTTTTTTTCTCTTTTTTACTGTGACTGATCTTTCAGTTCGGTAACAACAAAACGTACACACGACCATTTTGTGAAAATCAAAAAATTGAAATTTTTGAAATTTTTTTCTTTTTTCTCTTTTACTTATGACAGATCTTTCAGTTCAGTAATAACAAACGAACCTACGAGCATTTTGTGAAAATCAAAAAATTGAATTTTTTTAATTTTTTTTCTTTTTTCTCTTTTACTATGACAGATCTTTTAGTTCAGTAACAACAAACATACGAGCACTTTGTAAAAACCAAAGAATGAAATTTTTGGAGTTTCTTCTTTTTTCTCTTTTACTATCGAGCATTTTGTGGAAATCAAAAAATTGAAATTTTTTAATTTTTTTTCTTTTTTCTCTTTTACTATGACAGATCTTTCAGTTCAGTAACAACAAACGAATCTACAAGCACTTTGTGAAAATCAAATAATGTAATTTTTGGAATTTCTTCTTTTTTCTCTTTTACTAGATTGCCTTTTACATGATTACCTCAGGCGGAGGTAGTCATGGAGGCGGCGCTGGTCAATCGCCGTTAATTCGTAATCATTTTGGACCTTCAGGCACTATGACATTCAGGAAGAGTCGTATTATGACAAGTTGGGGAAATCAAATGCACATTAATGAAGGCGATGAAAAGTCAGTTGATCATCATTTTTGTTTAACCAGTTTGGCATGGTTACCAGTGGAGTATTTGCCATTTTATTTGTCTAATGCCGAGTATGAAATGTTGCCTGTGGGTACTCGTGTACAGAATGTTAATTGTAGTGTAATGCCTTTAGGCACTAAGTTGTCTTTTAATACCGGTACGACTAATTCTTTATGGACGAATAGTAGTCAGGTAATTTTTGGAATGTCTGCTATTGGTTTAAACCGAACTGGTTTTGCTAAGGCAAGACAAATTCAAGCGCGTGATACAAGTCATCCCATGAAGGTTACAAGTACTGAAGATGTGTCTTTAGAGAAACTTGTTAGTCGTTTGTATGGTATACCACAGAAAACGACACAACAGCGAGAGTATTTGAAGGAGTTACCATCAACTATGTGTACGTTTCGTTCTTTACCGTGGTATACGGCCATAGCAACACCTGCCGGTGCAAGACCATTCGCAGACACGTGGCCTGATATTTCTAAGCATGTTACGCAATTTGCATTTACGAATGCTGATGTCGTCGGTCATCATTATTTAAAAGCGAATTATAGTCAATTAATCGAAAAGTATGGTTCCACTAATCCTGGCGGGAGTCATTCTTATTTGGTCCAGCCTTCGGCGCATATTGGTATAAATGCTGTGCAAGCAAATGCGCCAGACGACGGTTTGAATACGGTAGCCGAATTTGTAAATGCGTGTGCTTACTGGCTAGTGGAATGTGATTGTACCGTTAGTTTTGATGCTGAACGAATGTACAATTATACATCGTATGCTCGTAACATGCAGCTTGATTTCCGTGCTGATAGTATTTCGGATCCAGCTCATGTGTATAATTATTATCATGTATTAGGGTATTTTAATGAAGCACATAAAGGGTAATGTTCGTCAATTTTATTAGTAATAGTATTATATTGTTATTATTCCATATTTTACAAATAAATCATATATAGCGATCGGATAAATTTGTATTACTACTATATTCCTATTCGGTAATGTTTGCCAATCAAATTTATACATTCTACAATTAAATTCTTCGTTATTGGGAAAAATGTCAGTGTTGCAAGTGACGTAAATAGGTGTCCGATCTATTTGCACCTGATTTTCGTATTTTACATTTGCCGGACATTTATCACCACTAAACAGAAGTTTAATTTGTTCCAAGGCGCCACGTTCGTAATTCGGTTCATCCCAAAGTAGAATGCGTTTATCGACACAGTCGTTAAGCGGAAAAGTGTCAAATTTATTGAAATTACGAATTTGGCCCTTGGACAAACAAAAGGAACTTAAAATGTTAACAAAATATGTTTTACCGCTACTTGGTGGACCTGTTAATTGAATGCAATTTTTTTTGCCGCTTTGGCGATTTAAGTGTGCATAAATGATCAATTGAAATTTTTGATTTTTTTTTTCTTTTTTACTGTGACAGATCTTTCAGTTCAGTAACAACAAGCGAACCTAGCAGCACTTTGTGAAAATCACAAAATGAAATTTTTATTTCTTCTTTTTTCTCTTTTACTATGACAGATTTCGCATTTCGGCCCTTTTTGAAATCAAAAATTGAAATTTTTGAATTTTTTTTTCTTTTATACTGTGACTGATCTTTCAGTTCAGTAACAACAAACGAACCTACGAGCACTTTGTGAAAATCAAAAAATGAAATTTTTGGAATTTCTTCTACTTTCTCTTTTACTATGACATATCTCGCATTTCGGCACTTTGTGAAAATCAAAAATTGAAATTTTTGATTTTTTTTTCTTTTTTACTGTGACTGATCTTTCAGTTCGGTAACAACAAAACGTACCTACGAGCATTTTGTGAAAATCAAAAAATTGAAATTTTCGTTTTTTTTTATTTTATCACTTTTACTATGACAGATCTTTCAGTTCAGTAACAACAAACGAATCTGCGAGCACTTTGTGAAAATCAAAAAATGTAATTTTTGGAATTTCTTCTTTTTTCTCTTTTACTATGACAGATCTCGCATTTCTGCACTGTGTGAAAATCAAAAATTGAAATTTTTGAATTTTTTTTCTTTTTTACTATGACAGATCTTTCAGTTCAGTAACAACAAACGAATCTACGAGCACTTTGTGAAAATCAAAAAATGTAATTTTTTGAATTTCTTCTTTTTTCTCTTTTACTATGACAGATCTCGCATTTCTGCACTTTGTGAAAATCAAAAATTGAAATTTTTGATTTTTTTTTTCTTTTTTACTGTGACAGATCTTTCAGTTCAGTAACAACAAGCGAACCTACCAGCACAGATTTCGCATTTCTTTCAGTTCGGTAACAACAAAACGTACCTACGAACATTTTATGAAAATAAAAAAATTGAAATTAAATTTTTTTTCCTTTTTTCTCTTTTACTATGACAGATCTTTCAATTCAGTAACAACAAGCGAACCTACCAGAATTTTGTGAAAATCACAATATGAAATTTTTGGAATTTCTTCTTTTTTCTCTTTTACTATGACAGATCTCGCATTTCGGCATTTTGTGAAAATCAAAATTTGAAATTTTTGATTTTTTTTTCTCTTTTTTACTGTGACTGATCTTTCAGTTCGGTAACAACAACACGTACCTACGAACATTTTATGAAAATAAAAAAAAAAAATTTTAATTTTTTTTTCTTTTTTCTTTTTTACTTTAACAGATCTTTCAGTTCGGTAACAACAAAACCTACCCACGAACATTTTATGAAAATAAAAAAATTGAAATTTTTTTAATTTTTTTCCTTTTTCTCTTTTACTATGACATATCTTTCAGTTCAGTAACAACAAACGAACCTTCGAGCACTTTGTGAAAATCAAAAAATGAAATTTTTGAATTTTTTTTTCTTTTTTACTGTGACTGATCTTTCAGTTCGGTAACAACAAAACGTACCTACGAGCATTTTGTGAAAATCAAAAAATTGAAATTTTCGATTTTTTTTTTACTTTATCACTTTTACTATGACAGATCTTTCAGTTCAGTGACAACAAACGAACCTACGAGCATTTTGTGAAAATCAAAAAATGAAATTTTTTGAATTTCTTCTACTTTCTCTTTTACTATGACATATTTCGCATTTCGGCACTGTGTGAAAATCAAAAATTGAAATTTTTGAATTTTTTTTTCTTTTTTACTGTGACTGATCTTTCAGTTCGGTAACAACAAAACGTACCTACGAGCATTTTGTGAAAATCAAAAAATTGAAATTTTCGATTTTTTTTACTTTATCACTTTTACTATGACAGATCTTTCAGTTCAGTGACAACAAACGAACCTACGAGCATTTTGTGAAAATCAAAAAATGAAATTTTTTGAATTTCTTCTTTTTTCTCTTTTACTATGACAGATCTAGCATTTCTACACTTTGTGAAAATCAAAAATTGAAATTTTTGAAATTTTTTTCTTTTTTCTTTTTTACTGTAACAGATCTTTCAGTTCGGTAACAACAAAACGTACCCACGAACATTTTATGAAAATAAATAAATTGAATTTTTTTTAATTTTTTCCCTTTTTATCTTTTACTATGACAGATCTTTCAGTTCAGTAACAACAAACGAACCTACGAGCACTTTGTGAAAATCAAAAAATGAAATTTTTGGAATTTCTTCTTTTTTATCTTTTACTATGACAGATCTCGCATTTCGGCACTTTGTGAAAATCAAAAATTGAAATTTTTGAATTTTTTTTCTCTTTTTTACTGTGACTGATCTTTCAGTTCGGTAACAACAAAACGTACACACGACCATTTTGTGAAAATCAAAAAATTGAAATTTTTGAAATTTTTTTCTTTTTTCTCTTTTACTTATGACAGATCTTTCAGTTCAGTAATAACAAACGAACCTACGAGCATTTTGTGAAAATCAAAAAATTGAATTTTTTTAAATTTTTTTCTTTTTTCTCTTTTACTATGACAGATCTTTTAGTTCAGTAACAACAAACATACGAGCACTTTGTAAAAATCAAAGAATGAAATTTTTGGAGTTTCTTCTTTTTTCTCTTTTACTATCGAGCATTTTGTGGAAATCAAAAAATTGAAATTTTTTAATTTTTTTTCTTTTTTCTCTTTTACTATGACAGATCTTTCAGTTCAGTAACAACAAACGAATCTACAAGCACTTTGTGAAAATCAAATAATGTAATTTTTGGAATTTCTTCTTTTTTCTCTTTTACTATGACAGATCTCGCATTTCTGCACTTTGTGAAAATCAAAAATTGAAATTTTTGATTTTTTTTTTCTTTTTTACTGTGACAGATCTTTCAGTTCAGTAACAACAAGCGAACCTAGCAGCACTTTGTGAAAATCACAAAATGAAATTTTTATTTCTTCTTTTTTCTCTTTTACTATGACAGATTTCGCATTTCGGCTCTTTTTGAAATCAAAAATTGAAATTTTTGAATTTTTTTTTCTTTTATACTGTGACTGATCTTTCAGTTCAGTAACAACAAACGAACCTACGAGCACTTTGTGAAAATCAAAAAATGAAATTTTTGGAATTTCTTCTACTTTCTCTTTTACTATGACATATCTCGCATTTCGGCACTTTGTGAAAATCAAAAATTGAAATTTTTGATTTTTTTTTTCTTTTTTACTGTGACTGATCTTTCAGTTCGGTAACAACAAAACGTACCTACGAGCATTTTGTGAAAATCAAAAAATTGAAATTTTCGTTTTTTTTTATTTTATCACTTTTACTATGACAGATCTTTCAGTTCAGTGACAACAAACGAACCTACGAGCATTTTGTGAAAATCAAAAAATGAAATTTTTTGAATTTCTTCTTTTTTCTCTTTTACTATGACAGATCTAGCATTTCGGATTTTGTGAAAATCGAAAATTGAAATTTTTGAATTTTTTTTTTCTTTTTTACTTTAACAGATCTTTCAGTTCGGTAACAACAAAACGTACCCACGAACATTTTATGAAAATAAAAAAATTGAAATTTTTTTAATTTTTGAAATTTTTTCCTTTTTTTCTCTTTTACTATGACAGTTCTTTTAGTTCAGTAACAACAAACGAACATACGAGCACTTTGTAAAAATCAAAGAATGAAATTTTCGGAGTTTCTTCTTTTTTCTCTTTTACTATCGAGCATTTTGTGGAAATCAAAAAATTGAAATTTTTTAACTTTTTTCTTTTTTACTATGACAGATCTTTCAGTTCAGTAACAACAAACGAATCTACGAGCACTTTGTGAAAATCAAAAAATGTAATTTTTGGAATTTCTTCTTTTTTCTCTTTTACTATGACAGATCTCGCATTTCTGCACTGTGTGAAAATCAAAAATTGAAATTTTTGAATTTTTTTTCTTTTTTACTATGACAGATCTTTCAGTTCAGTAACAACAAACGAATCTACGAGCACTTTGTGAAAATCAAAAAATGTAATTTTTGGAATTTCTTCTTTTTTTCTTTTACTATGACAGATCTCGCATTTCTGCACTTTGTGAAAATCAAAAATTGAAATTTTTGATTTTTTTTTCTCTTTTTTACTGTGACTGATCTTTCAGTTAGGTAACAACAACACGTACCTACGAACATTTTATGAAAAAAAAAAAAAAATTTTTAATTTTTTTTTCTTTTTTCTTTTTTACTTTAACAGATCTTTCAGTTCGGTAACAACAAAACCTACCCACGAACATTTTATGAAAATAAAAAAATTGAAATTTTTTTAATTTTTTTCCTTTTTCTCTTTTACTATGACATATCTTTCAGTTCAGTAACAACAAACGAACCTTCGAGCACTTTGTGAAAATCAAAAAATGAAATTTTTGAATTTTTTTTTCTTTTTTACTGTGACTGATCTTTCAGTTCGGTAACAACAAAACGTACCTACGAGCATTTTGTGAAAATCAAAAAATTGAAATTTTCGATTTTTTTTTTTACTTTATCACTTTTACTATGACAGATCTTTCAGTTCAGTGACAACAAACGAACCTACGAGCATTTTGTGAAAATCAAAAAATGAAATTTTTTGAATTTCTTCTACTTTCTCTTTTACTATGACATATTTCGCATTTCGGCACTGTGTGAAAATCAAAAATTGAAATTTTTGAATTTTTTTTTCTTTTTTACTGTGACTGATCTTTCAGTTCGGTAACAACAAAACGTACCTACGAGCATTTTGTGAAAATCAAAAAATTGAAATTTTCGATTTTTTTTTTACTTTATCACTTTTACTATGACAGATCTTTCAGTTCAGTGACAACAAACGAACCTACGAGCATTTTGTGAAAATCAAAAAATGAAATTTTTGGAATTTCTTCTTTTTTCTCTTTTACTATGACAGATCTCGCATTTCGGCACTTTGTGAAAATCAAAAATTGAAATTTTTGAATTTTTTTTCTCTTTTTTACTGTGACTTCAGTTCGGTAACAACAAACCGTACACACGACCATTTTGTGAAAATCAAAAAATTGAAATTTTTGAAATTTTTTTCTTTTTTCTCTTTTACTTATGACAGATCTTTCAGTTCAGTAATAACAAACGAACCTACGAGCATTTTGTGACAATCAAAAAATTGAAATTTTTAAATTTTTTTCTTTTTTCTCTTTTACTATGACAGATCTTTTAGTTCAGTAACAACAAACATACGAGCACTTTGTAAAAATCAAAGAATGAAATTTTTGGAGTTTCTTCTTTTTTCTCTTTTACTATCGAGCATTTTGTGGAAATCAAAAAATTGAAATTTTTTAATTTTTTTCTTTTTTCTCTTTTACTATGACAGATTTTTCAGTTCAGTAACAACAAACGAATCTACAAGCACTTTGTGAAAATCAAATAATGTAATTTTTGGAATTTCTTCTTTTTTTCTTTTACTATGACAGATCTCGCATTTCTGCACTTTGCGAAAATCAAAAATTGAAATTTTTGATTTTTTTTTTCTTTTTTAATGTGACAGATCTTTCAGTTCAGTAACAACAAGCGAACCTAGCAGCACTTTGTGAAAATCACAAAATGAAATTTTTATTTCTTCTTTTTTCTCTTTTACTATGACAGATTTCGCATTGAGGCCCTTTTTGAAAATCAAAAATTGAAATTTTTGAATTTTTTTTTCTTTTATACTGTGACTGATCTTTCAGTTCAGTAACAACAAACGAACCTACGAGCACTTTGTGAAAATCAAAAAATGAAATTTTTGGAATTTCTTCTACTTCCTCTTTTACTATGACATATCTCGCATTTCGGCACTTTGTGAAAATCAAAAATTGAAATTTTTGAATTTTTTTTTCTTTTTTACTTTGACTGATCTTTCAGTTCGGTAACAACAAAACGTACCTACGAGCATTTTGTGAAAATCAAAAAATTGAAATTTTCGTTTTTTTTTATTTTATCACTTTTACTATGACAGATCTTTCAGTTCAGTGACAACAAACGAACCTACGAGCATATTGTGAAAATCAAAAAATGAAATTTTTTGAATTTCTTCTTTTTTCTCTTTTACTATGACAGATCTAGCATTTCGGATTTTGTGAAAATCAAAAATTGAAATTTTTGAATTTTTTTTTTCTTTTTTACTTTAACAGATCTTTCAGTTCGGTAACAACAAAACGTACCCACGAACATTTTATGAAAATAAAAAAATTGAAATTTTTTTAATTTTTGAAATTTTTTCCTTTTTTTCTCTTTTACTATGACAGTTCTTTTAGTTCAGTAACAACAAACGAACCTACGAGCACTTTGTGAAAATTAAAAAATGAAATTTTTATAATTTCTTCTTTTTTCTATTTTACTATGAGAGATCTCGCATTTCGGCACTTTGTGAAAATCAAAAATTGAAATTTTTGAATTTTTTTTCTCTTTTTTACTGTGACTGATCTTTCAGTTCGGTAACAACAAAACGTACACACGACCATTTTGTGAAAATCAAAAAATTGAAATTTTTGAAATTTTTTTCTTTTTTCTCTTTTACTTATGACAGATCTTTCAGTTCAGTAATAACAAACGAACCTACGAGCATTTTGTGAAAATCAAAAAATTGAAATTTTTAAATTTTTTTCTTTTTTCTCTTTTACTATGACAGATCTTTTAGTTCAGTAACAACAAACATACGAGCACTTTGTAAAAATCAAAGAATGAAATTTTTGGAGTTTCTTCTTTTTTCTCTTTTACTATCGAGCATTTTGTGGAAATCAAAAAATTGAAATTTTTTAATTTTTTTCTTTTTTCTCTTTTACTATGACAGATCTTTCAGTTCAGTAACAACAAACGAATCTACGAGCACTTTGTGAAAATCAAAAAATGTAATTTTTGGAATTTCTTCTTTTTTCTCTTTTACTATGACAGATCTCGCATTTCTGCACTGTGTGAAAATCAAAAATTGAAATTTTTGAATTTTTTTTCTTTTTTACTATGACAGATCTTTCAGTTCAGTAACAACAAACGAATCTACGAGCACTTTGTGAAAATAAAAAAATGTAATTTTTGGAATTTCTTCTTTTTTCTCTTTTACTATGACAGATCTCGCATTTCAGCACTTTGTGAAAATCAAAAATTGAAGTTTTTGATTTTTTTTTCTTTTTTACTGTGACAGATCTTTCAGTTCAATAACAACAAGCGAACCTAGCAGCACTTTGTGAAAATCACAAAATGAAATTTTTATTTCTTCTTCTTTCTCTTTTACTATGACAGATTTCGCATTTCGGCACTGTGTGAAATTCAAAAATTGAAATTTTTGAATTTTTTTTCTTTTTTACTATGACAGATCTTTCAGTTCAGTAACAACAAACGAATCTATGAGCACTTTGTGAAAATCAAATAATGTAATTTTTGGAATTTTTTCTTTTTTCTCTTTTACTATGACAGATCTCGCATTTCTGCACTTTGTGAAAATCAAAAATTGAAATTTTTGATTTTTTTTTTTTTACTGTGACAGATCTTTCAATTCAGTAACAACAAGCGAACCTAGCAGCACTTTGTGAAAATCACAAAATGAAATTTTTATTTCTTCTTTTTTTCTCTTTTACTATGACAGATTTCGCATTTCGGCCCTTTTTGAAAATCAAAAATTGAAATTTTTGAATTTTTTTTTCTTTTATACTGTGACTGATCTTTCAGTTCAGTAACAACAAACGAACCTACGAGCATTTTGTGAAAATCAAAAAATGAAATTTTTGGAATTTCTTCTTTTTTCTCTTTTACTATGACAGATCTAGCATTTCGGCACTTTGTGAAAATCAAAAATTGAAATTTTTGAATTTTTTTTCTCTTTTTTACTGTGACTGATCTTCCAGTTCGGTAACAACAAAACGTACACACGAACATTTTGTGATAATCAAAAAATTGAAATTTTTGAATTTTTTTCTTTTTTCTCTTTTACTATGACAGATCTTTCAGTTCAGTAACAACAAACGAATCTACGAGCACTTCGTGAAAATCAAAAAATGTAATTTTTGGAATTTCTTCTTTTTTCTCTTTTACTATGACAGATCTCGCATTTCGGCACTGTGTGAAAATCAAAAATTGAAATTTTTGAATTTTTTTTCTTTTTTACTATGACAGATCTTTCAGTTCAGTAACAACAAACGAATCTACGAGCACTTTGTGAAAATAAAAAAATGTAATTTTTGGTATTTCTTCTTTTTTCTCTTTTACTATGACCGATCTCGCATTTCGGCACTTTGTGAATATTCAAAAAATTGAAATTTTGGATTTTTTTTCTTTTTTACTGTGACTGATCTTTCAGTTCGGTAACAACAAAACGTACCCACGAGCATTTTGTGGAAATCAAAAAATGAAATTTTTGGAATTTCTTCTTTTTTATCTTTTACTATTGCAGATCTCGCATTTCGGCACGTTGTGAAAATCAAAAATTGAAATTTTTGAATTTTTTTTTCTTTTTTACTGTGTCAGATCTTTCAGTTCGGTAACAACAAAACGTACCCACAAACATTTTGTGAAAATCAAAGAATAGAAATTTTTTCTTTTTTTTTCTTTTTTACTATGACAGATCTTTCAGTTCAGTGACAACAAACGAACCTACGAGCATTTTGTGAAAATCAAAAAATGAAATTTTTGGAATTTCTTCTTTTTTCTCTTTTACTATGACAGATCTCGCATTTCGGCACTTTGTGAAAATCAAAAATTGAATTTTTTGATTTTTTTTCTTTTTCTTTTTTACTGTAACAGATCTTTCAGTTTGGTAACAACAAAACGTACCCACGAACATTTTATGAAAATAAATAAATTGAAATTTTTTTAATTTTTTTCCTTTTTATCTTTTGCTATGACAGATCTCGCATTTCGGCACTTTGTGAAAATCAAAAATTGAAATTTTTGAATTTTTTTTTCTCTTTTTTACTGTGACTGATCTTTCAGTTCGGTAACAACAAAACGTACACACGAACATTTTGTGAAAATCAAAAAATTTAAATTTTTGAATATTTTTTTTTTTCTCTTTTACTTATGACAGATCTTTCAGTTCAGTAACAACAAACGAACCTACGAGCAAAAATCAAAGAATGAAATTTTTGGAGTTTCTTCTTTTTTCTCTTTTACTATCGAGCATTTTGTGGAAATCAAAAAATTGAAATTTTTTAATTTTTTTCTTTTTTCTCTTTTACTATGACAGATCTTTCAGTTCAGTAACAACAAACGAATCTACGAGCACTTTGTGAAAATAAAAAATTTAATTTTTGGAATTTCTTCTTTTTTCTCCTTTACTATGACAGATCTCGCATTTCTGCACTTTGTGAAAATCAAAAATTGAAATTTTTGAATTTTTTTTCTTTTTTACTATGACAGATCTTTCAGTTCAGTAACAACAAACGAATCTACGAGCACTTTGTGAAAATCAAAAAACGTAATTTTTGGAATTTCTTCTTTTTTCTCTTTTACTATGACAGATCTCGCATTTCTGCACTTTGTGAAAATCAAAATTTGAAATTTTTGATTTTTTTTTTCTTTTTTACTGTGACAGATCTTTCAGTTCAGTAACAACAAGCGAACCTACCAGCACTTTGTGAAAATCACAAAATGAAATTTTTATTTCTTCTTTTTTCTCTTTTACTATGACAGATTTCGCATTTCGGCCCTTTTTGAAATTCAAAAATTGAAATTTTTGAATTTTTTTTTCTTTTATACTGTGACTGATCTTTCAGTTCAGTAACAACAAACGAACCTACGAGCACTTTGTGAAAATCAAAAAATGAAATTTTTTGAATTTCTTCTACTTTCTCTTTTACTATGACAGATCTCGCATTTCGGCACTGTGTGAAAATCAAAAATTGAAATTTTTGAATTTTTTTTTCTTTTTTACTGTGACTGATCTTTCAGTTCGGTAACAACAAAACGTACCTACGAGCATTTTGTGAAAATCAAAAAATTGAAATTTTCGATTTTTTTTTTACTTTATCACTTTTACTATGACAGATCTTTCAGTTCAGTGACAACAAACGAACCTACGAGCATTTTGTGAAAATCAAAAAATGAAATTTTTGGAATTTCTTCTTTTTTCTCTTTTACTATGACAGATCTAGCATTTCGGATTTTGTGAAAATCAAAAATTGAAATTTTTGAATTTTTTTTTTCTTTTTTACTTTAACAGATCTTTCAGTTCGGTAACAACAAAACGTACCCACGAACATTTTATGAAAATAAAAAAATTGAAATTTTTTTAATTTTTGAAATTTTTTCCTTTTTTTCTCTTTTACTATGACAGTTCTTTTAGTTCAGTAACAACAAACGAACATACGAGCACTTTGTAAAAATCAAAGAATGAAATTTTCGGAGTTCCTTCTTTTTTCTCTTTTACTATCGAGCATTTTGTGGAAATCAAAAAATTGAAATTTTTTCATTTTTTTCTTTTTTCTCTTTTACTATGACAGATCTTTCAGTTCAGTAATAACAAACGAACCTACGAGCATTTTGTGAAAATCAAAAAATTGAATTTTTTTAATTTTTTTTCTTTTTTCTCTTTTACTATGACAGATCTTTTAGTTCAGTAACAACAAACATACGAGCACTTTGTAAAAACCAAAGAATGAAATTTTTGGAGTTTCTTCTTTTTTCTCTTTTACTATCGAGCATTTTGTGGAAATCAAAAAATTGAAATTTTTTAATTTTTTTTCTTTTTTCTCTTTTACTATGACAGATCTTTCAGTTCAGTAACAACAAACGAATCTACAAGCACTTTGTGAAAATCAAATAATGTAATTTTTGGAATTTCTTCTTTTTTCTCTTTTACTATGACAGATCTCGCATTTCTGCACTTTGTGAAAATCAAAAATTGAAATTTTTGATTTTTTTTTTCTTTTTTACTGTGACAGATCTTTCAGTTCAGTAACAACAAGCGAACCTAGCAGCACTTTGTGAAAATCACAAAATGAAATTTTTATTTCTTCTTTTTTCTCTTTTACTATGACAGATTTCGCATTTCGGCCCTTTTTGAAATCAAAAATTGAAATTTTTGAATTTTTTTTTCTTTTATACTGTGACTGATCTTTCAGTTCAGTAACAACAAACGAACCTACGAGCACTTTGTGAAAATCAAAAAATGAAATTTTTGGAATTTCTTCTACTTTCTCTTTTACTATGACATATCTCGCATTTCGGCACTTTGTGAAAATCAAAAATTGAAATTTTTGATTTTTTTTTCTTTTTTACTGTGACTGATCTTTCAGTTCGGTAACAACGTACCTACGAGCATTTTGTGAAAATCAAAAAATTGAAATTTTCGTTTTTTTTTATTTTATCACTTTTACTATGACAGATCTTTCAGTTCAGTAACAACAAACGAATCTGCGAGCACTTTGTGAAAATCAAAAAATGTAATTTTTGGAATTTCTTCTTTTTTCTCTTTTACTATGACAGATCTCGCATTTCTGCACTGTGTGAAAATCAAAAATTGAAATTTTTGAATTTTTTTTCTTTTTTACTATGACAGATCTTTCAGTTCAGTAACAACAAACGAATCTACGAGCACTTTGTGAAAATCAAAAAATGTAATTTTTTGAATTTCTTCTTTTTTCTCTTTTACTATGACAGATCTCGCATTTCTGCACTTTGTGAAAATCAAAAATTGAAATTTTTGATTTTTTTTTTCTTTTTTACTGTGACAGATCTTTCAGTTCAGTAACAACAAGCGAACCTACCAGCACAGATTTCGCATTTCTTTCAGTTCGGTAACAACAAAACGTACCTACGAACATTTTATGAAAATAAAAAAATTGAAATTAAATTTTTTTTCCTTTTTTCTCTTTTACTATGACAGATCTTTCAATTCAGTAACAACAAGCGAACCTACCAGAATTTTGTGAAAATCACAATATGAAATTTTTGGAATTTCTTCTTTTTTCTCTTTTACTATGACAGATCTCGCATTTCGGCATTTTGTGAAAATCAAAATTTGAAATTTTTGATTTTTTTTTCTCTTTTTTACTGTGACTGATCTTTCAGTTCGGTAACAACAACACGTACCTACGAACATTTTATGAAAATAAAAAAAAAAAATTTTAATTTTTTTTTCTTTTTTCTTTTTTACTTTAACAGATCTTTCAGTTCGGTAACAACAAAACCTACCCACGAACATTTTATGAAAATAAAAAAATTGAAATTTTTTTAATTTTTTTCCTTTTTCTCTTTTACTATGACATATCTTTCAGTTCAGTAACAACAAACGAACCTTCGAGCACTTTGTGAAAATCAAAAAATGAAATTTTTGAATTTTTTTTTCTTTTTTACTGTGACTGATCTTTCAGTTCGGTAACAACAAAACGTACCTACGAGCATTTTGTGAAAATCAAAAAATTGAAATTTTCGATTTTTTTTTTACTTTATCACTTTTACTATGACAGATCTTTCAGTTCAGTGACAACAAACGAACCTACGAGCATTTTGTGAAAATCAAAAAATGAAATTTTTTGAATTTCTTCTACTTTCTCTTTTACTATGACATATTTCGCATTTCGGCACTGTGTGAAAATCAAAAATTGAAATTTTTGAATTTTTTTTTCTTTTTTACTGTGACTGATCTTTCAGTTCGGTAACAACAAAACGTACCTACGAGCATTTTGTGAAAATCAAAAAATTGAAATTTTCGATTTTTTTTTACTTTATCACTTTTACTATGACAGATCTTTCAGTTCAGTGACAACAAACGAACCTACGAGCATTTTGTGAAAATCAAAAAATGAAATTTTTTGAATTTCTTCTTTTTTCTCTTTTACTATGACAGATCTAGCATTTCTACACTTTGTGAAAATCAAAAATTGAAATTTTTGAAATTTTTTTCTTTTTTCTTTTTTACTGTAACAGATCTTTCAGTTCGGTAACAACAAAACGTACCCACGAACATTTTATGAAAATAAATAAATTGAATTTTTTTTAATTTTTTCCCTTTTTATCTTTTACTATGACAGATCTTTCAGTTCAGTAACAACAAACGAACCTACGAGCACTTTGTGAAAATCAAAAAATGAAATTTTTGGAATTTCTTCTTTTTTATCTTTTACTATGACAGATCTCGCATTTCGGCACTTTGTGAAAATCAAAAATTGAAATTTTTGAATTTTTTTTCTCTTTTTTACTGTGACTGATCTTTCAGTTCGGTAACAACAAAACGTACACACGACCATTTTGTGAAAATCAAAAAATTGAAATTTTTGAAATTTTTTTCTTTTTTCTCTTTTACTTATGACAGATCTTTCAGTTCAGTAATAACAAACGAACCTACGAGCATTTTGTGAAAATCAAAAAATTGAATTTTTTTAAATTTTTTTCTTTTTTCTCTTTTACTATGACAGATCTTTTAGTTCAGTAACAACAAACATACGAGCACTTTGTAAAAATCAAAGAATGAAATTTTTGGAGTTTCTTCTTTTTTCTCTTTTACTATCGAGCATTTTGTGGAAATCAAAAAATTGAAATTTTTTAATTTTTTTTCTTTTTTCTCTTTTACTATGACAGATCTTTCAGTTCAGTAACAACAAACGAATCTACAAGCACTTTGTGAAAATCAAATAATGTAATTTTTGGAATTTCTTCTTTTTTCTCTTTTACTATGACAGATCTCGCATTTCTGCACTTTGTGAAAATCAAAAATTGAAATTTTTGATTTTTTTTTTCTTTTTTACTGTGACAGATCTTTCAGTTCAGTAACAACAAGCGAACCTAGCAGCACTTTGTGAAAATCACAAAATGAAATTTTTATTTCTTCTTTTTTCTCTTTTACTATGACAGATTTCGCATTTCGGCTCTTTTTGAAATCAAAAATTGAAATTTTTGAATTTTTTTTTCTTTTATACTGTGACTGATCTTTCAGTTCAGTAACAACAAACGAACCTACGAGCACTTTGTGAAAATCAAAAAATGAAATTTTTGGAATTTCTTCTACTTTCTCTTTTACTATGACATATCTCGCATTTCGGCACTTTGTGAAAATCAAAAATTGAAATTTTTGATTTTTTTTTCTTTTTTACTGTGACTGATCTTTCAGTTCGGTAACAACAAAACGTACCTACGAGCATTTTGTGAAAATCAAAAAATTGAAATTTTCGTTTTTTTTTATTTTATCACTTTTACTATGACAGATCTTTCAGTTCAGTGACAACAAACGAACCTACGAGCATTTTGTGAAAATCAAAAAATGAAATTTTTTGAATTTCTTCTTTTTTCTCTTTTACTATGACAGATCTAGCATTTCGGATTTTGTGAAAATCGAAAATTGAAATTTTTGAATTTTTTTTTTTCTTTTTTACTTTAACAGATCTTTCAGTTCGGTAACAACAAAACGTACCCACGAACATTTTATGAAAATAAAAAAATTGAAATTTTTTTAATTTTTGAAATTTTTTCCTTTTTTTCTCTTTTACTATGACAGTTCTTTTAGTTCAGTAACAACAAACGAACATACGAGCACTTTGTAAAAATCAAAGAATGAAATTTTCGGAGTTTCTTCTTTTTTCTCTTTTACTATCGAGCATTTTGTGGAAATCAAAAAATTGAAATTTTTTAACTTTTTTCTTTTTTACTATGACAGATCTTTCAGTTCAGTAACAACAAACGAATCTACGAGCACTTTGTGAAAATCAAAAAATGTAATTTTTGGAATTTCTTCTTTTTTCTCTTTTACTATGACAGATCTCGCATTTCTGCACTGTGTGAAAATCAAAAATTGAAATTTTTGAATTTTTTTTCTTTTTTACTATGACAGATCTTTCAGTTCAGTAACAACAAACGAATCTACGAGCACTTTGTGAAAATCAAAAAATGTAATTTTTGGAATTTCTTCTTTTTTTCTTTTACTATGACAGATCTCGCATTTCTGCACTTTGTGAAAATCAAAAATTGAAATTTTTGATTTTTTTTTCTCTTTTTTACTGTGACTGATCTTTCAGTTAGGTAACAACAACACGTACCTACGAACATTTTATGAAAAAAAAAAAAAAATTTTTAATTTTTTTTTCTTTTTTCTTTTTTACTTTAACAGATCTTTCAGTTCGGTAACAACAAAACCTACCCACGAACATTTTATGAAAATAAAAAAATTGAAATTTTTTTAATTTTTTTCCTTTTTCTCTTTTACTATGACATATCTTTCAGTTCAGTAACAACAAACGAACCTTCGAGCACTTTGTGAAAATCAAAAAATGAAATTTTTGAATTTTTTTTTCTTTTTTACTGTGACTGATCTTTCAGTTCGGTAACAACAAAACGTACCTACGAGCATTTTGTGAAAATCAAAAAATTGAAATTTTCGATTTTTTTTTTACTTTATCACTTTTACTATGACAGATCTTTCAGTTCAGTGACAACAAACGAACCTACGAGCATTTTGTGAAAATCAAAAAATGAAATTTTTTGAATTTCTTCTACTTTCTCTTTTACTATGACATATTTCGCATTTCGGCACTGTGTGAAAATCAAAAATTGAAATTTTTGAATTTTTTTTTCTTTTTTACTGTGACTGATCTTTCAGTTCGGTAACAACAAAACGTACCTACGAGCATTTTGTGAAAATCAAAAAATTGAAATTTTCGATTTTTTTTTTACTTTATCACTTTTACTATGACAGATCTTTCAGTTCAGTGACAACAAACGAACCTACGAGCATTTTGTGAAAATCAAAAAATGAAATTTTTGGAATTTCTTCTTTTTTCTCTTTTACTATGACAGATCTCGCATTTCGGCACTTTGTGAAAATCAAAAATTGAAATTTTTGAATTTTTTTTCTCTTTTTTACTGTGACTTCAGTTCGGTAACAACAAACCGTACACACGACCATTTTGTGAAAATCAAAAAATTGAAATTTTTGAAATTTTTTTCTTTTTTCTCTTTTACTTATGACAGATCTTTCAGTTCAGTAATAACAAACGAACCTACGAGCATTTTGTGACAATCAAAAAATTGAAATTTTTAAATTTTTTTCTTTTTTCTCTTTTACTATGACAGATCTTTTAGTTCAGTAACAACAAACATACGAGCACTTTGTAAAAATCAAAGAATGAAATTTTTGGAGTTTCTTCTTTTTTCTCTTTTACTATCGAGCATTTTGTGGAAATCAAAAAATTGAAATTTTTTAATTTTTTTTTCTTTTTTACTGTGACTGATCTTTCAGTTCGGTAACAACAAAACGTACCTACGAGCATTTTGTGAAAATCAAAAAATTGAAATTTTCGTTTTTTTTTATTTTATCACTTTTACTATGACAGATCTTTCAGTTCAGTGACAACAAACGAACCTACGAGCATTTTGTGAAAATCAAAAAATGAAATTTTTTGAATTTCTTCTTTTTTCTCTTTTACTATGACAGATCTAGCATTTCGGATTTTGTGAAAATCGAAAATTGAAATTTTTGAATTTTTTTTTTTCTTTTTTACTTTAACAGATCTTTCAGTTCGGTAACAACAAAACGTACCCACGAACATTTTATGAAAATAAAAAAATTGAAATTTTTTTAATTTTTGAAATTTTTTCCTTTTTTTCTCTTTTACTATGACAGTTCTTTTAGTTCAGTAACAACAAACGAACATACGAGCACTTTGTAAAAATCAAAGAATGAAATTTTCGGAGTTTCTTCTTTTTTCTCTTTTACTATCGAGCATTTTGTGGAAATCAAAAAATTGAAATTTTTTAACTTTTTTCTTTTTTACTATGACAGATCTTTCAGTTCAGTAACAACAAACGAACCTACGAGCATTTTGTGAAAATCAAAAAATGAAATTTTTTGAATTTCTTCTACTTTCTCTTTTACTATGACATATTTCGCATTTCGGCACTGTGTGAAAATCAAAAATTGAAATTTTTGAATTTTTTTTTCTTTTTTACTGTGACTGATCTTTCAGTTCGGTAACAACAAAACGTACCTACGAGCATTTTGTGAAAATCAAAAAATTGAAATTTTCGATTTTTTTTTTACTTTATCACTTTTACTATGACAGATCTTTCAGTTCAGTGACAACAAACGAACCTACGAGCATTTTGTGAAAATCAAAAAATGAAATTTTTGGAATTTCTTCTTTTTTCTCTTTTACTATGACAGATCTCGCATTTCGGCATTTTGTGAAAATCAAAAAATTGAAATTTTTTGAATTTCTTCTACTTTCTCTTTTACTATGACATATTTCGCATTTCGGCACTGTGTGAAAATCAAAAATTGAAATTTTTGATTTTTTTTTTCTTTTTTAATGTGACAGATCTTTCAGTTCAGTAACAACAAGCGAACCTAGCAGCACTTTGTGAAAATCACAAAATGAAATTTTTATTTCTTCTTTTTTCTCTTTTACTATGACAGATTTCGCATTGAGGCCCTTTTTGAAAATCAAAAATTGAAATTTTTGAATTTTTTTTTCTTTTATACTGTGACTGATCTTTCAGTTCAGTAACAACAAACGAACCTACGAGCACTTTGTGAAAATCAAAAAATGAAATTTTTGGAATTTCTTCTACTTCCTCTTTTACTATGACATATCTCGCATTTCGGCACTTTGTGAAAATCAAAAATTGAAATTTTTGAATTTTTTTTTCTTTTTTACTTTGACTGATCTTTCAGTTCGGTAACAACAAAACGTACCTACGAGCATTTTGTGAAAATCAAAAAATTGAAATTTTCGTTTTTTTTTATTTTATCACTTTTACTATGACAGATCTTTCAGTTCAGTGACAACAAACGAACCTACGAGCATATTGTGAAAATCAAAAAATGAAATTTTTTGAATTTCTTCTTTTTTCTCTTTTACTATGACAGATCTAGCATTTCGGATTTTGTGAAAATCAAAAATTGAAATTTTTGAATTTTTTTTTTCTTTTTTACTTTAACAGATCTTTCAGTTCGGTAACAACAAAACGTACCCACGAACATTTTATGAAAATAAAAAAATTGAAATTTTTTTAATTTTTGAAATTTTTTCCTTTTTTTCTCTTTTACTATGACAGTTCTTTTAGTTCAGTAACAACAAACGAACCTACGAGCACTTTGTGAAAATTAAAAAATGAAATTTTTATAATTTCTTCTTTTTTCTATTTTACTATGAGAGATCTCGCATTTCGGCACTTTGTGAAAATCAAAAATTGAAATTTTTGAATTTTTTTTCTCTTTTTTACTGTGACTGATCTTTCAGTTCGGTAACAACAAAACGTACACACGACCATTTTGTGAAAATCAAAAAATTGAAATTTTTGAAATTTTTTTCTTTTTTCTCTTTTACTTATGACAGATCTTTCAGTTCAGTAATAACAAACGAACCTACGAGCATTTTGTGAAAATCAAAAAATTGAAATTTTTAAATTTTTTTCTTTTTTCTCTTTTACTATGACAGATCTTTTAGTTCAGTAACAACAAACATACGAGCACTTTGTAAAAATCAAAGAATGAAATTTTTGGAGTTTCTTCTTTTTTCTCTTTTACTATCGAGCATTTTGTGGAAATCAAAAAATTGAAATTTTTTAATTTTTTTCTTTTTTCTCTTTTACTATGACAGATCTTTCAGTTCAGTAACAACAAACGAATCTACGAGCACTTTGTGAAAATCAAAAAATGTAATTTTTGGAATTTCTTCTTTTTTCTCTTTTACTATGACAGATCTCGCATTTCTGCACTTTGTGAAAATCAAAAATTGAAGTTTTTGATTTTTTTTTCTTTTTTACTGTGACAGATCTTTCAGTTCAATAACAACAAGCGAACCTAGCAGCACTTTGTGAAAATCACAAAATGAAATTTTTATTTCTTCTTCTTTCTCTTTTACTATGACAGATTTCGCATTTCGGCACTGTGTGAAATTCAAAAATTGAAATTTTTGAATTTTTTTTCTTTTTTACTATGACAGATCTTTCAGTTCAGTAACAACAAACGAATCTATGAGCACTTTGTGAAAATCAAATAATGTAATTTTTGGAATTTTTTCTTTTTTCTCTTTTACTATGACAGATCTCGCATTTCTGCACTTTGTGAAAATCAAAAATTGAAATTTTTGATTTTTTTTTTTTTACTGTGACAGATCTTTCAATTCAGTAACAACAAGCGAACCTAGCAGCACTTTGTGAAAATCACAAAATGAAATTTTTATTTCTTCTTTTTTTCTCTTTTACTATGACAGATTTCGCATTTCGGCCCTTTTTGAAAATCAAAAATTGAAATTTTTGAATTTTTTTTTCTTTTATACTGTGACTGATCTTTCAGTTCAGTAACAACAAACGAACCTACGAGCACTTTGTGAAAATCAAAAAATGAAATTTTTGGAATTTCTTCTACTTTCTCTTTTACTATGACATATCTCGCATTTCGGCACTTTGTGAAAATCAAAATTTGAAATTTTTGAATTTTTTTTTCTTTTTTACTGTGACTGATCTTTCAGTTCGGTAACAACAAAACGTACCTATGAGCATTTTGTGAAAATCAAAAAATTGAAATTTTCGTTTTTTTTATTTTGTCACTTTTACTATGACAGATCTTTCAGTTCAGTGACAACAAACGAACCTACGAGCATTTTGTGAAAATCAAAAAATGAAATTTTTGGAATTTCTTCTTTTTTCTCTTTTACTATGACAGATCTAGCATTTCGGCACTTTGTGAAAATCAAAAATTGAAATTTTTGAATTTTTTTTCTCTTTTTTACTGTGACTGATCTTCCAGTTCGGTAACAACAAAACGTACACACGAACATTTTGTGATAATCAAAAAATTGAAATTTTTGAATTTTTTTCTTTTTTCTCTTTTACTATGACAGATCTTTCAGTTCAGTAACAACAAACGAATCTACGAGCACTTCGTGAAAATCAAAAAATGTAATTTTTGGAATTTCTTCTTTTTTCTCTTTTACTATGACAGATCTCGCATTTCGGCACTGTGTGAAAATCAAAAATTGAAATTTTTGAATTTTTTTTCTTTTTTACTTTGACAGATCTTTCAGTTCAGTAACAACAAACGAATCTACGAGCACTTTGTGAAAATAAAAAAATGTAATTTTTGGTATTTCTTCTTTTTTCTCTTTTACTATGACCGATCTCGCATTTCGGCACTTTGTGAATATTCAAAAAATTGAAATTTTGGATTTTTTTTCTTTTTTACTGTGACTGATCTTTCAGTTCGGTAACAACAAAACGTACCCACGAGCATTTTGTGGAAATCAAAAAATGAAATTTTTGGAATTTCTTCTTTTTTATCTTTTACTATTGCAGATCTCGCATTTCGGCACGTTGTGAAAATCAAAAATTGAAATTTTTGAATTTTTTTTTCTTTTTTACTGTGTCAGATCTTTCAGTTCGGTAACAACAAAACGTACCCACAAACATTTTGTGAAAATCAAAGAATAGAAATTTTTTCTTTTTTTTTCTTTTTTACTATGACAGATCTTTCAGTTCAGTGACAACAAACGAACCTACGAGCATTTTGTGAAAATCAAGAAATGAAATTTTTGGAATTTCTTCTTTTTTCTCTTTTACTATGACAGATCTCGCATTTCGGCACTTTGTGAAAATCAAAAATTGAATTTTTTGATTTTTTTTCTTTTTCTTTTTTACTGTAACAGATCTTTCAGTTTGGTAACAACAAAACGTACCCACGAACATTTTATGAAAATAAATAAATTGAAATTTTTTTAATTTTTTTCCTTTTTATCTTTTGCTATGACAGATCTCGCATTTCGGCACTTTGTGAAAATCAAAAATTGAAATTTTTGAATTTTTTTTTCTCTTTTTTACTGTGACTGATCTTTCAGTTCGGTAACAACAAAACGTACACACGAACATTTTGTGAAAATCAAAAAATTTAAATTTTTGAATATTTTTTTTTTCTCTTTTACTTATGACAGATCTTTCAGTTCAGTAACAACAAACGAACCTACGAGCAAAAATCAAAGAATGAAATTTTTGGAGTTTCTTCTTTTTTCTCTTTTACTATCGAGCATTTTGTGGAAATCAAAAAATTGAAATTTTTTAATTTTTTTCTTTTTTCTCTTTTACTATGACAGATCTTTCAGTTCAGTAACAACAAACGAATCTACGAGCACTTTGTGAAAATAAAAAATTTAATTTTTGGAATTTCTTCTTTTTTCTCCTTTACTATGACAGATCTCGCATTTCTGCACTTTGTGAAAATCAAAAATTGAAATTTTTGAATTTTTTTTCTTTTTTACTATGACAGATCTTTCAGTTCAGTAACAACAAACGAATCTACGAGCACTTTGTGAAAATCAAAAAACGTAATTTTTGGAATTTCTTCTTTTTTCTCTTTTACTATGACAGATCTCGCATTTCTGCACTTTGTGAAAATCAAAATTTGAAATTTTTGATTTTTTTTTTCTTTTTTACTGTGACAGATCTTTCAGTTCAGTAACAACAAGCGAACCTACCAGCACTTTGTGAAAATCACAAAATGAAATTTTTATTTCTTCTTTTTTCTCTTTTACTATGACAGATTTCGCATTTCGGCCCTTTTTGAAATTCAAAAATTGAAATTTTTGAATTTTTTTTTCCTTTATACTGTGACTGATCTTTCAGTTCAGTAACAACAAACGAACCTACGAGCACTTTGTGAAAATCAAAAAATGAAATTTTTTGAATTTCTTCTACTTTCTCTTTTACTATGACAGATCTCGCATTTCGGCACTGTGTGAAAATCAAAAATTGAAATTTTTGAATTTTTTTTTCTTTTTTACTGTGACTGATCTTTCAGTTCGGTAACAACAAAACGTACCTACGAGCATTTTGTGAAAATCAAAAAATTGAAATTTTCGATTTTTTTTTTACTTTATCACTTTTACTATGACAGATCTTTCAGTTCAGTGACAACAAACGAACCTACGAGCATTTTGTGAAAATCAAAAAATGAAATTTTTGGAATTTCTTCTTTTTTCTCTTTTACTATGACAGATCTAGCATTTCGGATTTTGTGAAAATCAAAAATTGAAATTTTTGAATTTTTTTTTTCTTTTTTACTTTAACAGATCTTTCAGTTCGGTAACAACAAAACGTACCCACGAACATTTTATGAAAATAAAAAAATTGAAATTTTTTTAATTTTTGAAATTTTTTCCTTTTTTTCTCTTTTACTATGACAGTTCTTTTAGTTCAGTAACAACAAACGAACATACGAGCACTTTGTAAAAATCAAAGAATGAAATTTTCGGAGTTCCTTCTTTTTTCTCTTTTACTATCGAGCATTTTGTGGAAATCAAAAAATTGAAATTTTTTCATTTTTTTCTTTTTTCTCTTTTACTATGACAGATCTTTCAGTTCAGTAACAACAAACGAATCTACGAGCACTTTGTGAAAATCAAAAAATGTAATTTTTGGAATTTCTTCTTTTTTCTCTTTTACTATGACAGATCTCGCATTTCTGCACTGTGTGAAAATCAAAAATTGAAATTTTTGAATTTTTTTTCTTTTTTACTATGACAGATCTTTCAGTTCAGTAACAACAAACGAATCTACGAGCACTTTGTGAAAATCAAAAAATGTAATTTATGGAATTTCTTCTTTTTTCTCTTTTACTATGACAGATCTAGCATTTCGGATTTTGTGAAAATCAAAAATTGAAATTTTTGAATTTTTTTTTTCTTTTTTACTTTAACAGATCTTTCAGTTCGGTAACAACAAAACGTACCCACGAACATTTTATGAAAATAAAAAAATTGAAATTTTTTTAATTTTTGAAATTTTTTCCTTTTTTTCTCTTTTACTATGACAGTTCTTTTAGTTCAGTAACAACAAACGAACCTACGAGCACTTTGTGAAAATTAAAAAATGAAATTTTTATAATTTCTTCTTTTTTCTATTTTACTATGAGAGATCTCGCATTTCGGCACTTTGTGAAAATCAAAAATTGAAATTTTTGAATTTTTTTTCTCTTTTTTACTGTGACTGATCCTTCAGTTCGGTAACAACAAAACGTACACACGACCATTTTGTGAAAATCAAAAAATTGAAATTTTTGAAATTTTTTTCTTTTTTCTCTTTTACTTATGACAGATCTTTCAGTTCAGTAATAACAAACGAACCTACGAGCATTTTGTGAAAATCAAAAAATTGAAATTTTTAAATTTTTTTCTTTTTTCTCTTTTACTATGACAGATCTTTTAGTTCAGTAACAACAAACATACGAGCACTTTGTAAAAATCAAAGAATGAAATTTTTGGAGTTTCTTCTTTTTTCTCTTTTACTATCGAGCATTTTGTGGAAATCAAAAAATTGAAATTTTTTAATTTTTTTCTTTTTTCTCTTTTACTATGACAGATCTTTCAGTTCAGTAACAACAAACGAATCTACGAGCACTTTGTGAAAATCAAAAAATGTAATTTTTGGAATTTCTTCTTTTTTCTCTTTTACTATGACAGATCTCGCATTTCTGCACTGTGTGAAAATCAAAAATTGAAATTTTTGAATTTTTTTTCTTTTTTACTATGACAGATCTTTCAGTTCAGTAACAACAAACGAATCTACGAGCACTTTGTGAAAATCAAAAAATGTAATTTTTGGAATTTCTTCTTTTTTCTCTTTTACTATGACAGATCTCGCATTTCTGCACTTTGTGAAAATCAAAAATTGAAGTTTTTGATTTTTTTTTCTTTTTTACTGTGACAGATCTTTCAGTTCAATAACAACAAGCGAACCTAGCAGCACTTTGTGAAAATCACAAAATGAAATTTTTATTTCTTCTTCTTTCTCTTTTACTATGACAGATTTCGCATTTCGGCACTGTGTGAAATTCAAAAATTGAAATTTTTGAATTTTTTTTCTTTTTTACTATGACAGATCTTTCAGTTCAGTAACAACAAACGAATCTATGAGCACTTTGTGAAAATCAAATAATGTAATTTTTGGATTTTTTTCTTTTTTCTCTTTTACTATGACAGATCTCGCATTTCTGCACTTTGTGAAAATCAAAAATTGAAATTTTTGATTTTTTTTTTTTTTACTGTGACAGATCTTTCAATTCAGTAACAACAAGCGAACCTAGCAGCACTTTGTGAAAATCACAAAATGAAATTTTTATTTCTTCTTTTTTTCTCTTTTACTATGACAGATTTCGCATTTCGGCCCTTTTTGAAAATCAAAAATTGAAATTTTTGAATTTTTTTTTCTTTTATACTGTGACTGATCTTTCAGTTCAGTAACAACAAACGAACCTACGAGCACTTTGTGAAAATCAAAAAATGAAATTTTTGGAATTTCTTCTACTTTCTCTTTTACTATGACATATCTCGCATTTCGGCACTTTGTGAAAATCAAAATTTGAAATTTTTGAATTTTTTTTTCTTTTTTACTGTGACTGATCTTTCAGTTCGGTAACAACAAAACGTACCTATGAGCATTTTGTGAAAATCAAAAAATTGAAATTTTCGTTTTTTTTATTTTGTCACTTTTACTATGACAGATCTTTCAGTTCAGTGACAACAAACGAACCTACGAGCATTTTGTGAAAATCAAAAAATGAAATTTTTGGAATTTCTTCTTTTTTCTCTTTTACTATGACAGATCTAGCATTTCGGCACTTTGTGAAAATCAAAAATTGAAATTTTTGAATTTTTTTTCTCTTTTTTACTGTGACTGATCTTCCAGTTCGGTAACAACAAAACGTACACACGAACATTTTGTGATAATCAAAAAATTGAAATTTTTGAATTTTTTTCTTTTTTCTCTTTTACTATGACAGATCTTTCAGTTCAGTAACAACAAACGAATCTACGAGCACTTCGTGAAAATCAAAAAATGTAATTTTTGGAATTTCTTCTTTTTTCTCTTTTACTATGACAGATCTCGCATTTCGGCACTGTGTGAAAATCAAAAATTGAAATTTTTGAATTTTTTTTCTTTTTTACTATGACAGATCTTTCAGTTCAGTAACAACAAACGAATCTACGAGCACTTTGTGAAAATAAAAAAAATGTAATTTTTGGTATTTCTTCTTTTTTCTCTTTTACTATGACCGATCTCGCATTTCGGCACTTTGTGAATATTCAAAAAATTGAAATTTTGGATTTTTTTTCTTTTTTACTGTGACTGATCTTTCAGTTCGGTAACAACAAAACGTACCCACGAGCATTTTGTGGAAATCAAAAAATGAAATTTTTGGAATTTCTTCTTTTTTATCTTTTACTATTGCAGATCTCGCATTTCGGCACGTTGTGAAAATCAAAAATTGAAATTTTTGAATTTTTTTTTCTTTTTTACTGTGTCAGATCTTTCAGTTCGGTAACAACAAAACGTACCCACAAACATTTTGTGAAAATCAAAGAATAGAAATTTTTTCTTTTTTTTTCTTTTTTACTATGACAGATCTTTCAGTTCAGTGACAACAAACGAACCTACGAGCATTTTGTGAAAATCAAAAAATGAAATTTTTGGAATTTCTTCTTTTTTCTCTTTTACTATGACAGATCTCGCATTTCGGCACTTTGTGAAAATCAAAAATTGAATTTTTTGATTTTTTTTCTTTTTCTTTTTTACTGTAACAGATCTTTCAGTTTGGTAACAACAAAACGTACCCACGAACATTTTATGAAAATAAATAAATTGAAATTTTTTTAATTTTTTTCCTTTTTATCTTTTGCTATGACAGATCTCGCATTTCGGCACTTTGTGAAAATCAAAAATTGAAATTTTTGAATTTTTTTTTCTCTTTTTTACTGTGACTGATCTTTCAGTTCGGTAACAACAAAACGTACACACGAACATTTTGTGAAAATCAAAAAATTTAAATTTTTGAATATTTTTTTTTTCTCTTTTACTTATGACAGATCTTTCAGTTCAGTAACAACAAACGAACCTACGAGCAAAAATCAAAGAATGAAATTTTTGGAGTTTCTTCTTTTTTCTCTTTTACTATCGAGCATTTTGTGGAAATCAAAAAATTGAAATTTTTTAATTTTTTTCTTTTTTCTCTTTTACTATGACAGATCTTTCAGTTCAGTAACAACAAACGAATCTACGAGCACTTTGTGAAAATAAAAAATTTAATTTTTGGAATTTCTTCTTTTTTCTCCTTTACTATGACAGATCTCGCATTTCTGCACTTTGTGAAAATCAAAAATTGAAATTTTTGAATTTTTTTTCTTTTTTACTATGACAGATCTTTCAGTTCAGTAACAACAAACGAATCTACGAGCACTTTGTGAAAATCAAAAAACGTAATTTTTGGAATTTCTTCTTTTTTCTCTTTTACTATGACAGATCTCGCATTTCTGCACTTTGTGAAAATCAAAATTTGAAATTTTTGATTTTTTTTTTCTTTTTTACTGTGACAGATCTTTCAGTTCAGTAACAACAAGCGAACCTACCAGCACTTTGTGAAAATCACAAAATGAAATTTTTATTTCTTCTTTTTTCTCTTTTACTATGACAGATTTCGCATTTCGGCCCTTTTTGAAATTCAAAAATTGAAATTTTTGATTTTTTTTTTCTTTTATACTGTGACTGATCTTTCAGTTCAGTAACAACAAACGAACCTACGAGCACTTTGTGAAAATCAAAAAATGAAATTTTTTGAATTTCTTCTACTTTCTCTTTTACTATGACAGATCTCGCATTTCGGCACTGTGTGAAAATCAAAAATTGAAATTTTTGAATTTTTTTTTCTTTTTTACTGTGACTGATCTTTCAGTTCGGTAACAACAAAACGTACCTACGAGCATTTTGTGAAAATCAAAAAATTGAAATTTTCGATTTTTTTTTTACTTTATCACTTTTACTATGACAGATCTTTCAGTTCAGTGACAACAAACGAACCTACGAGCATTTTGTGAAAATCAAAAAATGAAATTTTTGGAATTTCTTCTTTTTTCTCTTTTACTATGACAGATCTAGCATTTCGGATTTTGTGAAAATCAAAAATTGAAATTTTTGAATTTTTTTTTTCTTTTTTACTTTAACAGATCTTTCAGTTCGGTAACAACAAAACGTACCCACGAACATTTTATGAAAATAAAAAAATTGAAATTTTTTTAATTTTTGAAATTTTTTCCTTTTTTTCTCTTTTACTATGACAGTTCTTTTACTTCAGTAACAACAAACGAACATACGAGCACTTTGTAAAAATCAAAGAATGAAATTTTCGGAGTTCCTTCTTTTTTCTCTTTTACTATCGAGCATTTTGTGGAAATCAAAAAATTGAAATTTTTTCATTTTTTTCTTTTTTCTCTTTTACTATGACAGATCTTTCAGTTCAGTAACAACAAACGAATCTACGAGCACTTTGTGAAAATCAAAAAATGTAATTTTTGGAATTTCTTCTTTTTTCTCTTTTACTATGACAGATCTCGCATTTCTGCACTGTGTGAAAATCAAAAATTGAAATTTTTGAATTTTTTTTCTTTTTTACTATGACAGATCTTTCAGTTCAGTAACAACAAACGAATCTACGAGCACTTTGTGAAAATCAAAAAATGTAATTTATGGAATTTCTTCTTTTTTCTCTTTTACTATGACAGATCTCGCATTCTGCACTTTGTGAAAATCAAAAATTGAAATTTTTGATTTTTTTTTTCTTTTTTACTGTGACAGATCTTTCAGTTCAGTAACAACAAGCGAACCTACCAGCACAGATTTCGCATTTCTTTCAGTTCGGTAACAACAAAACGTACCTACGAACATTTTATGAAAATAAAAAAATAGAAATTAAATTTTTTTTTTCTTTTTTCACTTTTACTATGACAGATCTTTCAATTCAGTAACAACAAGCGAACCTACCAGAATTTTGTGAAAATCACAAAATGAAATTTTTGGAATTTCTTCTTTTTTCTCTTTTACTATGACAGATCTCGCATTTCGGCATTTTGTGAAAATCAAAATTTGAAATTTTTGATTTTTTTTTCTCTTTTTTACTGTGACTGATCTTTCAGTTCGGTAACAACAAAACGTACCCACGAACATTTTGTGAAAATCAAAAAATTGAATTTTTTTGAAATTTTTTTCTTTTTTCTTTTTTACCGTAACAGATTTTTCAGTTCGGTAACAACAAATCGTACCCACGAACATTTTATGAAAATAAAAAAATTGAAATTTTTTTAATTTTTTTCCTTTTTCTCCGTTACTTTGACAGATCTTTCAGTTCAGTAACAACAAACGAACCTTCGAGCACTTTGTGAAAATCAAAAAATGTAATTTTTCGAATTTCTTCTTTTTTCTCTTTTACTATGACAGATCTCGCATTTCGGCAATTTGTGAAAATCAAAAATTGAAATTTTTGATTTTTTTTCTTTTTTACTGTGACTGACCTTTCAGTTCGGTAACAACAACACGTACCTACGAACATTTTATGAAAATAAAAAAAAAAAAAAATTTAATTTTTTTTCTTTTTTCTTTTTTACTTTAACAGATCTTTCAGTTCGGTAACAACAAAACGTACCCACGAACATTTTATGAAAATAAAAAAATTGAAATTTTTTTAATTTTTTTCCTTTTTCTCTTTTACTATGGCATATCTTTCAGTTCAGTAACAACAAACGAACCTTCGAGCACTTTGTGAAAATCAAAAAATTAAATTTTTGGATGACAGATCTAGCATTTCGGCCTTTGTGAAAATCAAAAATTGAAATTTTTGAATTTTTTTTCTCTTTTTTACTGTGACTGATCTTTCAGTTCGGTAACAACAAAACGTACACACGAACATTTTGTGAAAATCAAAAAATTGAAATTTTTGATTTTTTTTTCTTTTTTCTCTTTTACTATGACAGATCTTTCAGTTCAGTAACAACAAACCAACCTACGAGCATTTTGTGAAAATCAAAAAATTGAATTTTTTTAAATTTTTCCCTTTTTTCTCTTTTACTATGACAGATCTTTTAGTTCAGTAACAACAAACGAACATACGAGCACTTTGTAAAAATCAAAGAATGACATTTTTGGAGTTTCTTCTTTTTTCTATTTTACTATCGAGCATTTTGTGGAAAGCAAAAAATTGAAATTTTTTAATTTTTTTCCTTTTTTCTCTTTTACTATGACAGATCTTTCAGTTCAGTAACAACAAACGAATCTACGAGCACTTTGTGAAAATCGAAAAATGTAATTATTGGAATTTCTTCTTTTTTCTCTTTTACTATGACAGATCTCGCATTTCTGCACTGTGTGAAAATTAAAAATTGAAATTTTTGAATTTTTTTTTCTTTTTTACTGTGACTGATCTTTCAGTTCGGTAACAACAAAACGTACCTACGAGCATTTTGTGAAAATCAAAAAATTGAAATTTTCGATTTTTTTTTTACTTTATCACTTTTACTATGACAGATCTTTCAGTTCAGTGACAACAAACGAACCTACGAGCATTTTGTGAAAATCAAAAAATGAAATTTTTGGAATTTCTTCTTTTTTCTCTTTTACTATGACAGATCTAGCATTTCGGATTTTGTGAAAATCAAAAATTGAAATTTTTGAATTTTTTTTTTCTTTTTTACTTTAACAGATCTTTCAGTTCGGTAACAACAAAACGTACCCACGAACATTTTATGAAAATAAAAAAATTGAAATTTTTTTAATTTTTGAAATTTTTTCCTTTTTTTCTCTTTTACTATGACAGTTCTTTTAGTTCAGTAACAACAAACGAACATACGAGCACTTTGTAAAAATCAAAGAATGAAATTTTCGGAGTTCCTTCTTTTTTCTCTTTTACTATCGAGCATTTTGTGGAAATCAAAAAATTGAAATTTTTTCATTTTTTTCTTTTTTCTCTGTTACTATGACAGATCTTTCAGTTCAGTAACAACAAACGAATCTACGAGCACTTTGTGAAAATCAAAATATGTAATTTATGGAATTTCTTATTTTTTCTCTTTTACTATGACAGATCTCGCATTTCTGCACTTTGTGAAAATCAAAAATTGAAATTTTTGATTTTTTTTTTCTTTTTTACTGTGACAGATCTTTCAGTTCAGTAACAACAAGCGAACCTACCAGCACAGATTTCGCATTTCTTTCAGTTCGGTAACAACAAAACGTACCTACGAACATTTTATGAAAATAAAAAAATAGAAATTAAATTTTTTTTTTCTTTTTTCACTTTTACTATGACAGATCTTTCAATTCAGTAACAACAAGCGAACCTACCAGAATTTTGTGAAAATCACAAAATGAAATTTTTGGAATTTCTTCTTTTTTCTCTTTTACTATGACAGATCTCGCATTTCGGCATTTTGTGAAAATCAAAATTTGAAATTTTTGATTTTTTTTTCTCTTTTTTACTGTGACTGATCTTTCAGTTCGGTAACAACAAAACGTACCCACGAACATTTTGTGAAAATCAAAAAATTGAATTTTTTGAAATTTTTTTCTTTTTTCTTTTTTACCGTAACAGATTTTTCAGTTCGGTAACAACAAA
Source organism: Geotrupes spiniger (assembly GCA_959613385.1). Lineage (NCBI taxonomy): Eukaryota > Metazoa > Arthropoda > Insecta > Coleoptera > Geotrupidae > Geotrupes > Geotrupes spiniger. The sequence continues at coordinate 274,477 of CAUIJQ010000050.1, forward strand.
TCGTACCCACGAACATTTTATGAAAATAAAAAAATTGAAATTTTTTTAATTTTTTTCCTTTTTCTCCGTTACTTTGACAGATCTTTCAGTTCAGTAACAACAAACGAACCTTCGAGCACTTTGTGAAAATCAAAAAATGTAATTTTTCGAATTTCTTCTTTTTTCTCTTTTACTATGACAGATCTCGCATTTCGGCAATTTGTGAAAATCAAAAATTGAAATTTTTGATTTTTTTTCTTTTTTACTGTGACTGACCTTTCAGTTCGGTAACAACAACACGTACCTACGAACATTTTATGAAAATAAAAAAAAAAAATTTTAATTTTTTTTCTTTTTTCTTTTTTACTTTAACAGATCTTTCCGTTCGGTAACAACAAAACGTACCCACGAACATTTTATGAAAATAAAAAAATTGAAATTTTTTTAATTTTTTTCCTTTTTCTCTTTTACTATGGCATATCTTTCAGTTCAGTAACAACAAACGAACCTTCGAGCACTTTGTGAAAATCAAAAAATTAAATTTTTGGATGACAGATCTAGCATTTCGGCCTTTGTGAAAATCAAAAATTGAAATTTTTGAATTTTTTTTCTCTTTTTTACTGTGACTGATCTTTCAGTTCGGTAACAACAAAACGTACACACGAACATTTTGTGAAAATCAAAAAATTGAAATTTTTGATTTTTTTTTCTTTTTTCTCTTTTACTATGACAGATCTTTCAGTTCAGTAACAACAAACCAACCTACGAGCATTTTGTGAAAATCAAAAAATTGAATTTTTTTAAATTTTTCCCTTTTTTCTCTTTTACTATGACAGATCTTTTAGTTCAGTAACAACAAACGAACATACGAGCACTTTGTAAAAATCAAAGAATGACATTTTTGGAGTTTCTTCTTTTTTCTATTTTACTATCGAGCATTTTGTGGAAAGCAAAAAATTGAAATTTTTTAATTTTTTTCCTTTTTTCTCTTTTACTATGACAGATCTTTCAGTTCAGTAACAACAAACGAATCTACGAGCACTTTGTGAAAATCGAAAAATGTAATTTTTGGAATTTCTTCTTTTTTCTCTTTTACTATGACAGATCTCGCATTTCTGCACTTTGTGAAAATCAAAAATTGAAATTTTTGAATTTTTTTTCTTTTTTACTATGACAGATCTTTCAGTTCCGTAACAACAAACGAATCTACGAGCACTTTGTGAAAATCAAAAAATGTAATTTTTTGAATTTCTTCTTTTTTATTTTTTACTATGACAGATCTCGCATTTCGGCACTTTGTGAAAATCAAAAATTGAAATTTTTGATTTTTTTTTTCTTTTTTACTGTGACTGATCTTTCAGTACGGTAACAACAAAATGTACCCACGAACATTTTGTGAAAATCAAAAAATTGAAATTTTTTCATTTTTTCTCTTTTACTATGACAGATCTTTCAGTTCAGTAACAACAAACGAACTTACGAGCACTTTGTGAAAATCAAAGAATGAAATTTTTGGAGTTTCTTCTTTTTTCTCTTTTACTATCGAGCATTTTGTGGAAATCAAAAAATTGAAATTTTTTAATTTTTTTTCTTTTTTCTCTTTTACTATGACAGATCTTTCAGTTCAGTAACAACAAACGAATCTACGAGCACTTTGTGAAAATCAAAAAATGTAATTTTTGGAATTTCTTCTTTTTTCTCTTTTACTATTACAGATCTAGCATTTCGGCCTTTGTGAAAATCAAAAATTGAAATTTTTGAATTTTTTTTCTCTTTTTTACTGTGACTGATCTTTCAGTTCGGTAACAACAAAACGTACACAGGAACATTTTGTGAAAAAAATTTTGAAATTTTTTTCTTTTTTCTCTTTTACTATGACAGATCTTTCAATTCAGTAACAACAAACGAACCTACGAGCATTTTGTGAAAATCAAAAAATTGAATTTTTTATTTTTTTTTCTCTTTTACTATGACAGATCTTTTAGTTCAGTAACAACAAACGAACATACGAGCACTTTGTAAAAATCAAAGAATGAAATTTTTGGAGTTTCTTCTTTTTTCTCTTTTACTATCGAGCATTTTGTGGAAATCAAAAAATTGAAATTTTTTAATTTTTTTTCTTTTTTCTCTTTTACTATGACAGATCTTTCAGTTCAGTAACAACAAACGAATCTACGAGCACTTTGTGAAAATCAAAAAATGTAATTTTTGGAATTTCTTCTTTTTTCTCTTTTACTATCGAGCATTTCGTGGAAATCAAAAAATTGAAATTTTTTAATTTTTATCTTTTTTCTCTTTTACTATGACAGATCTTTCAGTTCAGTAACAACAAACGAATCTACGAGCACTTTGTGAAAATAAAAAAATGTAATTTTTGGAATTTCTTCTTTTTTATCTTTTACTATGACAGATCTCGCATTTCGGCACTTTGTGAAAATCAAAAATTGAAATTTTTGATTTTTTTTTCTTTTTTACTGTGACTGATCTTTCAGTTCGGTAACAACAAAATGTACCCACGAACATTTTGTGAAAATCAAAAAAAATGAACTTTTTGAAATGTTTTCCTTTTTTCTCTTTTACTATGACAGATCTTTCAGTTCAGTAACAACAAGCGAACCTACCAGCACTTTGTGAAAATCACAAAATGAAATTTTTATTTCTTCTTTTTTCTCTTTTACTATGACAGATTTCGCATTTCGGCCCTTTTTGAAATTCAAAAATTGAAATTTTTGAATTTTTTTTTCTTTTATACTGTGACTGATCTTTCAGTTCAGTAACAACAAACGAACCTACGAGCACTTTGTGAAAATCAAAAAATGAAATTTTTTGAATTTCTTCTACTTTCTCTTTTACTATGACAGATCTCGCATTTCGGCACTGTGTGAAAATCAAAAATTGAAATTTTTGAATTTTTTTTTCTTTTTTACTGTGACTGATCTTTCAGTTCGGTAACAACAAAACGTACCTACGAGCATTTTGTGAAAATCAAAAAATTGAAATTTTCGATTTTTTTTTTACTTTATCACTTTTACTATGACAGATCTTTCAGTTCAGTGACAACAAACGAACCTACGAGCATTTTGTGAAAATCAAAAAATGAAATTTTTGGAATTTCTTCTTTTTTCTCTTTTACTATGACAGATCTAGCATTTCGGATTTTGTGAAAATCAAAAATTGAAATTTTTGAATTTTTTTTTTCTTTTTTACTTTATCAGATCTTTCAGTTCGGTAACAACAAAACGTACCCACGAACATTTTATGAAAATAAAAAAATTGAAATTTTTTTAATTTTTGAAATTTTTTCCTTTTTTTCTCTTTTACTATGACAGTTCTTTTAGTTCAGTAACAACAAACGAACATACGAGCACTTTGTAAAAATCAAAGAATGAAATTTTCGGAGTTCCTTCTTTTTTCTCTTTTACTATCGAGCATTTTGTGGAAATCAAAAAATTGAAATTTTTTCATTTTTTTCTTTTTTCTCTTTTACTATGACAGATCTTTCAGTTCAGTAACAACAAACGAATCTACGAGCACTTTGTGAAAATCAAAAAATGTAATTTTTGGAATTTCTTCTTTTTTCTCTTTTACTATGACAGATCTCGCATTTCTGCACTGTGTGAAAATCAAAAATTGAAATTTTTGAATTTTTTTTCTTTTTTACTATGACAGATCTTTCAGTTCAGTAACAACAAACGAATCTACGAGCACTTTGTGAAAATCAAAAAATGTAATTTATGGAATTTCTTCTTTTTTCTCTTTTACTATGACAGATCTCGCATTTCTGCACTTTGTGAAAATCAAAAATTGAAATTTTTGATTTTTTTTTTCTTTTTTACTGTGACAGATCTTTCAGTTCAGTAACAACAAGCGAACCTACCAGCACAGATTTCGCATTTCTTTCAGTTCGGTAACAACAAAACGTACCTACGAACATTTTATGAAAATAAAAAAATAGAAATTAAATTTTTTTTTTCTTTTTTCACTTTTACTATGACAGATCTTTCAATTCAGTAACAACAAGCGAACCTACCAGAATTTTGTGAAAATCACAAAATGAAATTTTTGGAATTTCTTCTTTTTTCTCTTTTACTATGACAGATCTCGCATTTCGGCATTTTGTGAATATCAAAATTTGAAATTTTTGATTTTTTTTTCTCTTTTTTACTGTGACTGATCTTTCAGTTCGGTAACAACAAAACGTACCCACGAACATTTTGTGAAAATCAAAAAATTGAATTTTTTGAATTTTTTTTCTTTTTTCTTTTTTACCGTAACAGATTTTTCAGTTCGGTAACAACAAATCGTACCCACGAACATTTTATGAAAATAAAAAAATTGAAATTTTTTTAATTTTTTTCCTTTTTCTCCGTTACTTTGACAGATCTTTCAGTTCAGTAACAACAAACGAACCTTCGAGCACTTTGTGAAAATCAAAAAATGTAATTTTTCGAATTTCTTCTTTTTTCTCTTTTACTATGACAGATCTCGCATTTCGGCAATTTGTGAAAATCAAAAATTGAAATTTTTGATTTTTTTTCTTTTTTACTGTGACTGACCTTTCAGTTCGGTAACAACAACACGTACCTACGAACATTTTATGAAAATAAAAAAAAAAAAAATTTTAATTTTTTTTCTTTTTTCTTTTTTACTTTAACAGATCTTTCAGTTCGGTAACAACAAAACGTACACACGAACATTTTGTGAAAATCAAAAAATTGAAATTTTTGATTTTTTTTTTCTTTTTTCTCTTTTACTATGACAGATCTTTCAGTTCAGTAACAACAAACCAACCTACGAGCATTTTGTGAAAATCAAAAAATTGAATTTTTTTAAATTTTTCCCTTTTTTCTCTTTTACTATGACAGATCTTTTAGTTCAGTAACAACAAACGAACATACGAGCACTTTGTAAAAATCAAAGAATGACATTTTTGGAGTTTCTTCTTTTTTCTATTTTACTATCGAGCATTTTGTGGAAAGCAAAAAATTGAAATTTTAATTTTTTTCCTTTTTTCTCTTTTACTATGACAGATCTTTCAGTTCAGTAACAACAAACGAATCTACGAGCACTTTGTGAAAATCGAAAAATGTAATTTTTGGAATTTCTTCTTTTTTCTCTTTTACTATGACAGATCTCGCATTTCTGCACTTTGTGAAAATCAAAAATTGAAATTTTTGAATTTTTTTTCTTTTTTACTATGACAGATCTTTCAGTTCCGTAACAACAAACGAATCTACGAGCACTTTGTGAAAATCAAAAAATGTAATTTTTTGAATTTCTTCTTTTTTATTTTTTACTATGACAGATCTCGCATTTCGGCACTTTGTGAAAATCAAAAATTGAAATTTTTGATTTTTTTTTCTTTTTTACTGTGACTGATCTTTCAGTACGGTAACAACAAAATGTACACACGAACATTTTGTGAAAATCAAAAAATTGAAATTTTTTCATTTTTTCTCTTTTACTATGACAGATCTTTCAGTTCAGTAACAACAAACGAACCTACGAGCACTTTGTGAAAATCAAAGAATGAAATTTTTGGAGTTTCTTCTTTTTTCTCTTTTACTATCGAGCATTTTGTGGAAATCAAAAAATTGAAATTTTTTAATTTTTTTTCTTTTTTCTCTTTTACTATGACAGATCTTTCAGTTCAGTAACAACAAACGAATCTACGAGCACTTTGTGAAAATCAAAAAATGTAATTTTTGGAATTTCTTCTTTTTTCTCTTTTACTATTACAGATCTAGCATTTCGGCCTTTGTGAAAATCAAAAATTGAAATTTTTGAATTTTTTTTCTCTTTTTTACTGTGACTGATCTTTCAGTTCGGTAACAACAAAACGTACACAGGAACATTTTGTGAAAAAAATTTTGAAATTTTTTTCTTTTTTCTCTTTTAGTATGACAGATCTTTCAATTCAGTAACAACAAACGAACCTACGAGCATTTTGTGAAAATCAAAAAATTGAATTTTTTATTTTTTTTTCTCTGTTACTATGACAGATCTTTTAGTTCAGTAACAACAAACGAACATACGGGCACTTTGTAAAAATCAAAGAATGAAATTTTTGGAGTTTCTTCTTTTTTCTCTTTTACTATCGAGCATTTTGTGGAAATCAAAAAATTGAAATTTTTTAATTTTTTTTCTTTTTTCTCTTTTACTATGACAGATCTTTCAGTTCAGTAACAACAAACGAATCTACGAGCACTTTGTGAAAATCAAAAAATGTAATTTTTGGAATTTCTTCTTTTTTCTCTTTTACTATCGAGCATTTCGTGGAAATCAAAAAATTGAAATTTTTTAATTTTTTTTCTTTTTTCTCTTTTACTATGACAGATCTTTCAGTTCAGTAACAACAAACGAATCTACGAGCACTTTGTGAAAATCAAAAAATGTAATTTTTGGAATTTCTTCTTTTTCCTCTTTTACTATGACAGATCTCGCATTTCTGCACTTTGTGAAAATCAAAAATTGAAATTTTTGAATTTTTTTCTGTTTTACTATGACAGATCTTTCAGTTCAGTAACAACAAACGAATCTACGAGCACTTTGTGAAAATCAAAAAATGTAATTTTTGGAATTTCTTCTTTTTTATCTTTTACTATGACAGATCTCGCATTTCGGCACTTTGTGAAAATCAAAAATTGAAATTTTTGATTTTTTTTACTGTGACTGATCTTTCAGTTCGGTAACAACAAAATGTACCCACAAACATTTTGTGAAAATCAAAAAAAATGAACTTTTTGAAATGTTTTCCTTTTTTCTCTTTTACTATGACAGATCTTTCAGTTCAGTAACAACAAACGAACCTACCAGCACTTTGTGAAAATCACAAAATGAAATTTTTATTTCTTCTTTTTTCTCTTTTACTATGACAGATTTCGCATTTCGGCCCTTTTTGAAAAGCAAAAATTGAAATTTTTGAATTTTTTTTTCTTTTATACTGTGACTGATCTTTCAGTTCAGTAACAATAAACGAACCTACGGGCACTTTGTGAAAATCAAAAAATGAAATTTTTGGAATTTCTTCTACTTTCTGTTTTCCTATGACATATCTCGCATTTCGGCACTTTGTGAAAATCAAAAATTGAAATTTTTGAATTTTTTTTCTTTTTTACTGTGACTGATCTTTCAGTTCGGTAACAACAAAACGTACCTACGAGCATTTTGTGAAAATCAAAAAATTGAAATTTTCGATTTTTTTTTACTTTATCACTTTTACTATGACAGATCTTTCAGATCAGTGACAACAAACGAACCTACGAGCATTTTGTGAAAATCAGAAAATGAAATTTTTGGAATTTCTTCTTTTTTCTCTTTTACTATGACAGATCAAGCATTTCTACACTTTGTGAAAATCAAAAATTGAAATCTTTTAAATTTTTTTCTTTTTTCTTTTTTACTGTAACAGATCTTTCCGCTCGCTAACAACAATACGTACCTACCAGCATTTTGTGAAAATCAAAAAATTGAAATTTTCGATTTTTTTTTATTTATCACTTTTACTATGACAGATCTTTCAGTTCAGTGACAACAAACGAACCTACGAGCATTTTGTGAAAATCAAAAAATGAAATTTTTGGAATTTCTTCTTTTTTCTCTTTTACTATGACAGATCTAGCATTTCGGCCTTTGTGAAAATCAAAAATTGAAATTTTTGAATTTTTTTTCTCTTTTTTACTGTGACTGATTTTTCAGTTCGGTAACAACAAAACGTACACACGAACATTTTGTGAAAAAAATTTTGAAATTTTTTTCTTTTTTCTTTTTTACTATGACAGATCTTTCAATTCAGTAACAACAAACGAACCTACGAGCATTTTGTGAAAATCAAAAAATTGAATTTTTTTAAATTTTTTCCTTTTTTCTCTTTTACTATGACAGATCTTTTAGTTCAGTAACAACAAACGAACATACGAGCATTTTGTAAAAATCAAAGAATGAAATTTTCGGAGTTTCTTCTTATTTCTCTTTTACTATCGAGCATTTTGTGGAAATCAAAAAATTGAAATTTTTTAATTTTTTTTCTCTTTTCTCTTTTACTATGACAGATCTTTCAGTTCAGTAACAACAAACGAATCTACGAGCACTTTGTGAAAATCAAAAAATGTAATTTTTGGAATTTCTTCTTTTTTCTCTTTTACTATGACAGATCTCGCATTTCTGCACCTTGTGAAAATCAAAAATTGAAATTTTTGAATTTTTTTTCTTTTTTACTATGACAGATCTTTCAGTTCAGTAACAACAAACGAATCTACGAGCACTTTGTGAAAATCAATAAATGTAATTTTTGGAATTTCTTCTTTTTTATCTTTTACTATGACAGATCTCGCATTTCGGCACTTTGTGAAAATCAAAAATTGAAATTTTTGATTTTTTTTTCTTTTTTTACTGTGACTGATCTTTCAGTTCGGTAACAACAAAATGTACCAACGAACATTTTGTGAAAATCAAAAAATTGAAATTTTTGAAATTTTTTCCTTTTTTCTCTTTTACTATGACCGATCTTTCAGTTCAGTAACAACAAACGAACCTACGAGCACTTTGTGAAAATAAAAAAATGAAATTTTTGGAATTTCTTCCTTTTTCTCTTTTACTATGACAGATCACGCATTTCGGCACTTTGTGAAAATCAAAAATTGAAATTTTTGAAATTTTTTTCTTTTTTCTTTTTTGCTGTAACAGATCTTTCAGCTCGCTAACAACAAAACGTACCTACGAGCATTTTGTGAAAATCAAAAAATTGAAATTTTCGTTTTTTTTTATTTTATCACTTTTACTATGACAGATCTTTCAGTTCAGTGACAACAAACGAACCTACGAGCATTTTGTGAAAATCAAAAAATGAAATTTTTGGAATTTCTTCTTTTTTCTCTTTTACTATGACAGATCTAGCATTTCTACACTTTGTGAAAATCAAAAATTGAAATTTTTGAAATTTTTTTTTTTTTTCTTTTTTACTGTAACAGATCTTTCCGCTCCCTAACAACAATACGTACCTACCAGCATTTTGTGAAAATCAAAAAATGAAATTTTTGGAATTTCTTCTTTTTTCTCTTTTACTATGACAGATCTTTCAGTTCGGTAACAACAAACGAATCTACGAGCACTTTGTGAAAATCAAAAAATGTAATTTTTGGAATTTTTTTTTTTTTTTTAACTTTAACAGATCTTTCAGTTCGGTAACAACAAAACGTATCCACGAACATTTTATGAAAATAAAAAAATTGAAATCTTTTTAATTTTTTTCCTTTTTATCTTTTACTATGACAGATCTCGCATTTCGGCACTGTGTGAAAATCAAAAATTGAAATTTTTGAATTTTTTTTCTTTTTTACTATGACAGATCTTTCAGTTCAGTAACAACAAACGAATCTACGAGCACTTTGTGAAAATAAAAAATGTAATTTTTGGAATTTCTCCTTTTTTCTCTTTTACTATGACAGATCTCGCATTTCGGCACTTTGTGAATATTCAAAAAATTGAATTTGCATTTCTACACTTTGTGAAAATCAAAAATTGAAATTTTTGAAATTTTTTCCTTTTTTCTCTTTTACTATGACCGATCTTTCAGTTCAGTAACAACAAACGAACCTACGAGCACTTTGTGAAAATAAAAAAAATGAAATTTTTGGAATTTCTTCCTTTTTCTCTTTTACTATGACAGATCACGCATTTCGGCACTTTGTGAAAATCAAAAATTGAAATTTTTGAAATTTTTTTCTTTTTTCTTTTTTGCTGTAACAGATCTTTCAGCTCGCTAACAACAAAACGTACCTACGAGCATTTTGTGAAAATCAAAAAATTGAAATTTTCGTTTTTTTTTATTTTATCACTTTTACTATGACAGATCTTTCAGTTCAGTGACAACAAACGAACCTACGAGCATTTTGTGAAAATCAAAAAATGAAATTTTTGGAATTTCTTCTTTTTTCTCTTTTACTATGACAGATCTAGCATTTCTACACTTTGTGAAAATCAAAAATTGAAATTTTTGAAATTTTTTTCTTTTTTCTTTTTTACTGTAACAGATCTTTCCGCTCGCTAACAACAATACGTACCTACCAGAATTTTGTGAAAATCAAAAAATGAAATTTTTGGAATTTCTTCTTTTTTCTCTTTTACTATGACAGATCTTTCAGTTCGGTAACAACAAACGAATCTACGAGCACTTTGTGAAAATCAAAAAATGTAATTTTTGGAATTTTTTTTTTTTTTTTAACTTTAACAGATCTTTCAGTTCGGTAACAACAAAACGTATCCACGAACATTTTATGAAAATAAAAAAATTGAAATCTTTTTAATTTTTTTCCTTTTTATCTTTTACTATGACAGATCTCGCATTTCGGCACTGTGTGAAAATCAAAAATTGAAATTTTTGAATTTTTTTTCTTTTTTACTATGACAGATCTTTCAGTTCAGTAACAACAAACGAATCTACGAGCACTTTGTGAAAATAAAAAATGTAATTTTTGGAATTTCTCCTTTTTTCTCTTTTACTATGACAGATCTCGCATTTCGGCACTTTGTGAATATTCAAAAAATTGAATTTGCATTTCTACACTTTGTGAAAATCAAAAATTGAAATTTTTGAAATTTTTTTCTTTTTTCTTTTTTACTGTAACAGATCTTTCCGCTCGCTAACAACAATACGTACCTACCAGCATTTTGTGAAAATCAAAAAATGAAATTTTTGGAATTTCTTCTTTTTTTCTCTTTTACTATGACAGATCTAGCATTTCGGCCTTTGTGAAAATCAAAAATTGAAATTTTTGAATTTTTTTCTTTTTCTTTTTTACTGTAACAGATCTTTCAGTTCGGTAACAACAAAACGTACCCACGAACATTTTATGAAAATAAATAAATTGAAATTTTTTTAATTTTTTTCCTTTTTATCTTTTACTATGACAGATCTCGCATTTCGGCACTTTGTGAAAATCAAAAATTGAAATTTTTGAATTTTTTTTTCTCTTTTTTACTGTGACTGATCTTTCAGTTCGGTAACAACAAAACGTACACACGAACATTTTGTGAAAATCAAAAAATTTAAATTTTTGAATATTTTTTCTTTTTTCTCTTTTACTTATGACAGATCTTTCAGTTCAGTAACAACAAACGAACCTACGAGCAAAAATCAAAGAATGAAATTTTCGGAGTTTCTTCTTTTTTCTCTTTTACTATCGAGCATTTTGTGGAAATCAAAAAATTGAATTTTTTTAAATTTTTTCTTTTTTCTCTTTTACTATGACAGATCTTTCAGTTCAGTAACAACAAACGAATCTACAAGCACTTTGTGAAAATCAAATAATGTAATTTTTGGAATTTCTGCTTTTTTCTCTTTTACTATGACAGATCTCGCATTTCTGCACTTTGTGAAAATCAAAAATTGAAATTTTTGATTTTTTTTTTCTTTTTTACTGTGACAGATCTTTCAGTTCAGTAACAACAAGCGAACCTAGCAGCACTTTGTGAAAATCACAAAATGAAATTTTTATTTCTTCTTTTTTCTCTTTTACTATGACAGATTTCGCATTTCGGCCCTTTTTGAAAATCAAAAATTGAAATTTTTGAATTATTTTTTCTTTTATACTGTGACTGATCTTTCAGTTCAGTAACAACAAACGAACCTACGAGCACTTTGTGAAAATCAAAAAATGAAATTTTTGGAATTTCTTCTACTTTCTCTTTTACTATGACATATCTCGCATTTCGGCACTTTGTGAAAATCAAAATTTGAAATTTTTGAATTTTTTTTTCTTTTCTACTGTGACTGATCTTTCAGTTCGGTAACAACAAAACGTACCTACGAGCATTTTGTGAAAATCAAAAAATTGAAATTTTCGTTTTTTTTATTTTATCACTTTTACTATGACAGATCTTTCAGTTCAGTGACAACAAACGAACCTACGAGCATTTTGTGAAAATCAAAAAATGAAATTTTTGGAATTTCTTCTTTTTTCTCTTTTACTATGACAGATCTAGCATTTCGGCACTTTGTGAAAATCAAAAATTGAAATTGTTGAATTTTTTTCTTTTTTCTTTTTTACTGTAACAGATCTTTCAGTTCGGTAACAACAAAACGTACCCACGAACATTTTATGAAAATAAATAAATTGAAATTTTTTTATTTTTTTTCCTTTTTATCTTTTACTATGACAGATCTTTCAGTTCAGTAACAACAAACGAACCTACGAGCACTTTGTGAAAATCAAAAAATTAAATTTTTGGAATTTCTTCTTTTTTCTCTTTTACTATGACAGATCTCGCATTTCGGCACTTTGTGAAAATCAAAAATTGAAATTTTTGAATTTTTTTTCTCATTTTTACTGTGACTGATCTTTCAGTTCGGTAACAACAAAACGTACCCTCGAACATTTTATGAAAATAAATAAATTGAAATTTTTTTATTTTTTTTCCTTTTTATCTTTTACTATGACAGATCTTTCAGTTCAGTAACAACAAACGAACCTACGAGCACTTTGTGAAAATCTAAAAATTAAATTTTTGGAATTTCTTCTTTTTTCTCTTTTACTATGACAGATCTCGCATTTCGGCACTTTGTGAAAATCAAAAATTGAAATTTTTGATTTTTTTTTCTCTTTTTTACTGTGACTGATCTTTCAGTTCGGTAACAACAAAACGTACACACGAACATTTTGTGATAATCAAAAAATTGAAATTTTTGAATTTTTTTCTTTTTTCTCTTTTACTATGACAGATCTTTCAGTTCAGTAACAACAAACGAATCTACGAGCACTTTGTGAAAATCAAAAAATGTAATTTTTGGAATTTCTTCTTTTTTCTCTTTTACTATGACAGATCTCGCATTTCGGCACTGTGTGAAAATCAAAAATTGAAATTTTTGAATTTTTTTTCTTTTTTACTATGACAGATCTTTCAGTTCAGTAACAACAAACGAACCTACGAGCACTTTGTGAAAATAAAAAAATGAAATTTTTGGAATTTCTTCCTTTTTCTCTTTTACTATGACAGATCACGCATTTCGGCACTTTGTGAAAATCAAAAATTGAAATTTTTGAAATTTTTTTCTTTTTTCTTTTTTGCTGTAACAGATCTTTCAGCTCGCTAACAACAAAACGTACCTACGAGCATTTTGTGAAAATCAAAAAATTGAAATTTTCGTTTTTTTTTATTTTATCACTTTTACTATGACAGATCTTTCAGTTCAGTGACAACAAACGAACCTACGAGCATTTTGTGAAAATCAAAAAATGAAATTTTTGGAATTTCTTCTTTTTTCTCTTTTACTATGACAGATCTAGCATTTCTACACTTTGTGAAAATCAAAAATTGAAATTTTTGAAATTTTTTTCTTTTTTCTTTTTTACTGTAACAGATCTTTCCGCTCGCTAACAACAATACGTACCTACCAGCATTTTGTGAAAATCAAAAAATGAAATTTTTGGAATTTCTTCTTTTTTCTCTTTTACTATGACAGATCTTTCAGTTCGGTAACAACAAACGAATCTACGAGCACTTTGTGAAAATCAAAAAATGTAATTTTTGGAATTTTTTTTTTTTTTTTAACTTTAACAGATCTTTCAGTTCGGTAACAACAAAACGTATCCACGAACATTTTATGAAAATAAAAAAATTGAAATCTTTTTAATTTTTTTCATTTTTATCTTTTACTATGACAGATCTCGCATTTCGGCACTGTGTGAAAATCAAAAATTGAAATTTTTGAATTTTTTTTCTTTTTTACTATGACAGATCTTTCAGTTCAGTAACAACAAACGAATCTACGAGCACTTTGTGAAAATAAAAAATGTAATTTTTGGAATTTCTCCTTTTTTCTCTTTTACTATGACAGATCTCGCATTTCGGCACTTTGTGAATATTCAAAAAATTGAATTTGCATTTCTACACTTTGTGAAAATCAAAAATTGAAATTTTTGAAATTTTTTTCTTTTTTCTTTTTTACTGTAACAGATCTTTCCGCTCGCTAACAACAATACGTACCTACCAGCATTTTGTGAAAATCAAAAAATGAAATTTTTGGAATTTCTTCTTTTTTTCTCTTTTACTATGACAGATCTAGCATTTCGGCCTTTGTGAAAATCAAAAATTGAAATTTTTGAATTTTTTTCTTTTTCTTTTTTACTGTAACAGATCTTTCAGTTCGGTAACAACAAAACGTACCCACGAACATTTTATGAAAATAAATAAATTGAAATTTTTTTAATTTTTTTCCTTTTTATCTTTTACTATGACAGATCTCGCATTTCGGCACTTTGTGAAAATCAAAAATTGAAATTTTTGAATTTTTTTTTCTCTTTTTTACTGTGACTGATCTTTCAGTTCGGTAACAACAAAACGTACACACGAACATTTTGTGAAAATCAAAAAATTTAAATTTTTGAATATTTTTTCTTTTTTCTCTTTTACTTATGACAGATCTTTCAGTTCAGTAACAACAAACGAACCTACGAGCAAAAATCAAAGAATGAAATTTTCGGAGTTTCTTCTTTTTTCTCTTTTACTATCGAGCATTTTGTGGAAATCAAAAAATTGAATTTTTTTAAATTTTTTCTTTTTTCTCTTTTACTATGACAGATCTTTCAGTTCAGTAACAACAAACGAATCTACAAGCACTTTGTGAAAATCAAATAATGTAATTTTTGGAATTTCTGCTTTTTTCTCTTTTACTATGACAGATCTCGCATTTCTGCACTTTGTGAAAATCAAAAATTGAAATTTTTGATTTTTTTTTTCTTTTTTACTGTGACAGATCTTTCAGTTCAGTAACAACAAGCGAACCTAGCAGCACTTTGTGAAAATCACAAAATGAAATTTTTATTTCTTCTTTTTTCTCTTTTACTATGACAGATTTCGCATTTCGGCCCTTTTTGAAAATCAAAAATTGAAATTTTTGAATTATTTTTTCTTTTATACTGTGACTGATCTTTCAGTTCAGTAACAACAAACGAACCTACGAGCACTTTGTGAAAATCAAAAAATGAAATTTTTGGAATTTCTTCTACTTTCTCTTTTACTATGACATATCTCGCATTTCGGCACTTTGTGAAAATCAAAATTTGAAATTTTTGAATTTTTTTTTCTTTTTTACTGTGACTGATCTTTCAGTTCGGTAACAACAAAACGTACCTACGAGCATTTTGTGAAAATCAAAAAATTGAAATTTTCGTTTTTTTTATTTTATCACTTTTACTATGACAGATCTTTCAGTTCAGTGACAACAAACGAACCTACGAGCATTTTGTGAAAATCAAAAAATGAAATTTTTGGAATTTCTTCTTTTTTCTCTTTTACTATGACAGATCTAGCATTTCGGCACTTTGTGAAAATCAAAAATTGAAATTGTTGAATTTTTTTCTTTTTTCTTTTTTACTGTAACAGATCTTTCAGTTCGGTAACAACAAAACGTACCCACGAACATTTTATGAAAATAAATAAATTGAAATTTTTTTATTTTTTTTCCTTTTTATCTTTTACTATGACAGATCTTTCAGTTCAGTAACAACAAACGAACCTACGAGCACTTTGTGAAAATCAAAAAATTAAATTTTTGGAATTTCTTCTTTTTTCTCTTTTACTATGACAGATCTCGCATTTCGGCACTTTGTGAAAATCAAAAATTGAAATTTTTGAATTTTTTTTCTCTTTTTTACTGTGACTGATCTTTCAGTTCGGTAACAACAAAACGTACCCACGAACATTTTATGAAAATAAATAAATTGAAATTTTTTTATTTTTTTTCCTTTTTATCTTTTACTATGACAGATCTTTCAGTTCAGTAACAACAAACGAACCTACGAGCACTTTATGAAAATCTAAAAATTAAATTTTTGGAATTTCTTCTTTTTTCTCTTTTACTATGACAGATCTCGCATTTCGGCACTTTGTGAAAATCAAAAATTGAAATTTTTGATTTTTTTTTCTCTTTTTTACTGTGACTGATCTTTCAGTTCGGTAACAACAAAACGTACACACGAACATTTTGTGATAATCAAAAAATTGAAATTTTTGAATTTTTTTCTTTTTTCTCTTTTACTATGACAGATCTTTCAGTTCAGTAACAACAAACGAATCTACGAGCACTTTGTGAAAATCAAAAAATGTAATTTTTGGAATTTCTTCTTTTTTCTCTTTTACTATGACAGATCTCGCATTTCTGTACTGAGTGAAAATCAAAAATTGAAATTTTTGAATTTTTTTTCTTTTTTACTATGACAGATCTTTCAGTTCAGTAACAACAAACGAATCTACGAGCACTTTGTGAAAATAAAAAAATGTAATTTTTGGAATTTCTTCTTTTTTCTCTTTTACTATGACAGATCTCGCATTTCGGCACTTTGTGAATATTCAAAAAATTGAAATTTTGGATTTTTTTTCTTTTTTACTGTGACTGATCTTTCAGTTCGGTAACAACAAAACGTACCCACGACCATTTTGTGGAAATCAAAAAATGAAATTTTTGGAATTTCTTCTTTTTTATCTTTTACTATTACAGATCTCGCATTTCGGCACGTTGTGAAAATCAAAAATTGAAATTTTTGAATTTTTTTTTCTTTTTTACTGTGGCAGATCTTTCAGTTCGGTAACAACAAAACGTACCCACAAACATTTTGTGAAAATCAAAGAATAGAAATTTTTTCTTTTTTTTTCTTTTTTACTATGACAGATCTTTCAGTTCAGTGACAACAAACGAACCTACGAGCATTTTGTGAAAATAAAAAAATGAAATTTTTGGAATTTCTTCTTTTTTCTCTTTTACTATGACAGATCTCGCATTTCGGCACTTTGTGAAAATCAAAAATTGAATTTTTTGATTTTTTTTCTTTTTCTTTTTTACTGTAACAGATCTTTCAGTTCGGTAACAACAAAACGTACACACGAACATTTTGTGATAATCAAAAAATTGAAATTTTTGAATTTTTTTCTTTTTTCTCTTTTACTATGACAGATCTTTCAGTTCAGTAACAACAAACGAATCTACGAGCACTTTGTGAAAATCAAAAAATGTAATTTTTGGAATTTCTTCTTTTTTCTCTTTTACTATGACAGATCTCGCATTTCGGCACTGTGTGAAAATCAAAAATTGAAATTTTTGAATTTTTTTTCTTTTTTACTATGACAGATCTTTCAGTTCAGTAACAACAAACGAATCTACGAGCACTTTGTGAAAATAAAAAAATGTAATTTTTGGAATTTCTTCTTTTTTCTCTTTTACTATGACAGATCTCGCATTTCGGCACTTTGTGAATATTCAAAAAATGGAAATTTTGGATTTTTTTTCTTTTTTACTGTGACTGATCTTTCAGTTCGGTAACAACAAAACGTACCCACGAGCATTTTGTGGAAATCAAAAAATGAAATTTTTGGAATTTCTTCTTTTTTATCTTTTACTATTACAGATCTCGCATTTCGGCACGTTGTGAAAATCAAAAATTGAAATTTTTGAATTTTTTTTTCTTTTTTACTGTGGCAGATCTTTCAGTTCGGTAACAACAAAACGTACCCACAAACATTTTGTGAAAATCAAAGAATAGAAATTTTTTCTTTTTTTTTCTTTTTTACTATGACAGATCTTTCAGTTCAGTGACAACAAACGAACCTACGAGCATTTTGTGAAAATAAAAAAATGAAATTTTTGGAATTTCTTCTTTTTTCTCTTTTACTATGACAGATCTCGCATTTCGGCACTTTGTGAAAATCAAAAATTGAATTTTTTGATTTTTTTTCTTTTTCTTTTTTACTGTAACAGATCTTTCAGTTCGGTAACAACAAAACGTACCCACGAACATTTTATGAAAATAAATAAATTGAAATTTTTTTAATTTTTTTCCTTTTTATCTTTTACTATGACAGATCTTTCAGTTCAGTAACAACAAACGAACCTACGAGCACTTTGTGAAAATCAAAAAATTAAATTTTTGGAATTTCTTCGTTTTTCTCTTTTACTATGACAGATCTCGCATTTCGGCACTTTGTGAAAATCAAAAATTGAAATTTTTGAATTTTTTTTCTCTTTTTTACTGTGACTGATCTTTCAGTTCGGTAACAACAAAACGTACCCACGAACATTTTATGAAAATAAATAAATTGAAATTTTTTTTATTTTTTTTCCTTTTTATCTTTTACTATGACAGATCTTTCAGTTCAGTAACAACAAACGAACCTACGAGCACTTTGTGAAAATCTAAAAATTAAATTTTTGGAATTTCTTCTTTTTTCTCTTTTACTATGACAGATCTCGCATTTCGGCACTTTGTGAAAATCAAAAATTGAAATTTTTGAATTTTTTTTCTCTTTTTTACTGTGACTGATCTTTCAGTTCGGTAACAACAAAACGTACACACGAACATTTTGTGATAATCAAAAAATTGAAATTTTTGAATTTTTTTCTTTTTTCTCTTTTACTATGACAGATCTTTCAGTTCAGTAACAACAAACGAATCTACGAGCACTTTGTGAAAATCAAAAAATGTAATTTTTGGAATTTCTTCTTTTTTCTCTTTTACTATGACAGATCTCGCATTTCGGCACTGTGTGAAAATCAAAAATTGAAATTTTTGAATTTTTTTTCTTTTTTACTATGACAGATCTTTCAGTTCAGTAACAACAAACGAATCTACGAGCACTTTGTGAAAATAAAAAAATGTAATTTTTGGAATTTCTTCTTTTTTCTCTTTTACTATGACAGATCTCGCATTTCGGCACTTTGTGAATATTCAAAAAATTGAAATTTTGGATTTTTTTTCTTTTTTACTGTGACTGATCTTTCAGTTCGGTAACAACAAAACGTACCCACGAGCATTTTGTGGAAATCAAAAAATGAAATTTTTGGAATTTCTTCTTTTTTATCTTTTACTATTACAGATCTCGCATTTCGGCATGTTGTGAAAATCAAAAATTGAAATTTTTGAATTTTTTTTCTCTTTTTTACTGTGACTGATCTTTCAGTTCGGTAACAACAAAACGTACCCACGAACATTTTATGAAAATAAATAAATTGAAATTTTTTTATTTTTTTTCCTTTTTATCTTTTACTATGACAGATCTTTCAGTTCAGTAACAACAAACAAACCTACGAGCACTTTGTGAAAATCTAAAAATTAAATTTTTGGAATTTCTTCTTTTTTCTCTTTTACTATGACAGATCTAGCATTTCGGCCTTTGTGAAAATCAAAAATTGAAATTTTTGAATTTTTTTTCTCTTTTTTACTGTGACTGATTTTTCAGTTCGGTAACAACAAAACGTACACACGAACATTTTGTGAAAAAAATTTTGAAATTTTTTTCTTTTTTCTTTTTTACTACGACAGATCTTTCAATTCAGTAACAACAAACGAACCTACGAGCATTTTGTGAAAATCAAAAAATTGAATTTTTTTTAATTTTTTCCTTTTTTCTCTTTTACTATGACAGATCTTTTAGTTCAGTAACAACAAACGAACATACGAGCATTTTGTAAAAATCAAAGAATGAAATTTTCGGAGTTTCTTCTTATTTCTCTTTTACTATCGAGCATTTTGTGGAAATCAAAAAATTGAAATTTTTTAATTTTTTTTCTTTTTCTCTTTTACTATGACAGATCTTTCAGTTCAGTAACAACAAACGAATCTACGAGCACTTTGTGAAAATCAAAAAATGTAATTTTTGGAATTTCTTCTTTTTTCTCTTTTACTATGACAGATCTCGCATTTCTGCACCTTGTGAAAATCAAAAATTGAAATTTTTGAATTTTTTTTCTTTTTTACTATGACAGATCTTTCAGTTCAGTAACAACAAACGAATCTACGAGCACTTTGTGAAAATCAATAAATGTAATTTTTGGAATTTCTTCTTTTTTATCTTTTACTATGACAGATCTCGCATTTCGGCACTTTGTGAAAATCAAAAATTGAAATTTTTGATTTTTTTTTCTTTTTTACTGTGACTGATCTTTCAGTTCGGTAACAACAAAATGTGCCAACGAACATTTTGTGAAAATCAAAAAATTGAAATTTTTGAAATTTTTTCCTTTTTTCTCTTTTACTATGACCGATCTTTCAGTTCAGTAACAACAAACGAACCTACGAGCACTTTGTGAAAATAAAAAAATGAAATTTTTGGAATTTCTTCTTTTTTCTCTTTTACTATGACAGATCACGCATTTCGGCACTTTGTGAAAATCAAAAATTGAAATTTTTGAAATTTTTTTCTTTTTTCTTTTTTACTGTAACAGATCTTTCAGCTCGCTAACAACAAAACGTACCTACGAGCATTTTGTGAAAATCAAAAAATTGAAATTTTCGTTTTTTTTTTATTTTATCACTTTTACTATGACAGATCTTTCAGTTTAGTGACAACAAACGAACCTACGAGCATTTTGTGAAAATCAAAAAATGAAATTTTTGGAATTTCTTCTTTTTTCTCTTTTACTATGACAGATCTAGCATTTCTACACTTTGTGAAAATCAAAAATTGAAATTTTTGAATTTTTTTTCTTTTTTCTTTTTTACTGTAACAGATCTTTCCGCTCGCTAACAACAATACGTACCTACCAGCATTTTGTGAAAATCAAAAAATGAAATTTTTGGAATTTCTTCTTTTTTTCTCTTTTACTATGACAGATCTAGCATTTCGGCCTTTGTGAAAATCAAAAATTGAAATTTTTTAATTTTTTTTCTGTTTTTTACTGTGACTGATCTTTCAGTTCGGTAACAACAAAACGTACACACGATCATTTTGTGAAAAAAATTTTGAATTTTTTTTCTTTTTTCTCTTTTACTATGACAGATCTTTCAATTCAGTAACAACAAACGAACATACGAGCACTTTGTAAAAATCAAAGAATGAAATTTTTGGAGTTTCTTTCTTTTTTCTCTTTTACTATCGAGCATTTTGTGGAAATCAAAAAATTGAAATTTTTTATTTTTTTTTCTTTTTTCTCTTTTACTATGACAGATCTTTCAGTTCAGTAACAACAAACGAATCTACGAGCACTTTGTGAAAATCAAAAAATGTAATTTTTTGAATTTCTTCTTTTTTCTCTTTTACTATGACAGATCTCGCATTTCTGCACCTTGTGAAAATCAAAAATTGAAATTTTTGAATTTTTTTTCTTTTTTACTATGACAGATCTTTCAGTTCAGTAACAACAAACGAATCTACGAGCACTTTGTGAAAATCAAAAAATGAAATTTTTGGAATTTCTTCTTTTTTATCTTTTACTATGACAGATCTCGCATTTCGGCACTTTGTGAAAATCAAAAATTGAAATTTTTGATTTTTTTTTCTTTTTTACTGTGACTGATCTTTCAGTTCGGTAACAACAAAATGTACCCACGAACATTTTGTGAAAATCAAAAAATTGAAATTTTTGAAATTTTTTCCTTTTTTCTCTTTTACTATGACAGATCTTTCAGTTCAGTAACAACAAACGAACCTACGAGCACTTTGTGAAAATAAAAAAATGAAATTTTTGGAATTTCTTCTTTTTTCTCTTTTACTATGACAGATCACGCATTTCGGCACTTTGTGAAAATCAAAAATTGAAATTTTTGAAATTTTTTTCTTTTTTCTTTTTTACTGTAACAGATCTTTCAGCTCGCTAACAACAAAACGTACCTACGAGCATTTTGTGAAAATCAAAAAATTGAAATTTTCGTTTTTTTTTATTTTATCACTTTTACTATGACAGATCTTTCAGTTCAGTGACAACAAACGAACCTACGAGCATTTTGTGAAAATCAAAAAATGAAATTTTTTGGAATTTCTTCTTTTTTCTCTTTTACTATGACAGATCTAGCATTTCTACACTTTGTGAAAATCAAAAATTGAAATTTTTGAAATTTTTTTCTTTTTTCTTTTTTACTGTAACAGATCTTTCCGCTCGCTAACAACAATACGTACCTACCAGCATTTTGTGAAAATCAAAAAATGAAATTTTTGGAATTTCTTCTTTTTTTCTCTTTTACTATGACAGATCTAGCATTTCGGAATTTGTGAAAATCAAAAATTGAAATTTTTGAATTTTTTTTCTCTTTTTTTACTGTGACTGATCTTTCAGTTCGGTAACAACAAAACGTACACACGAACATTTTGTGAAAAAAATTTTGAAATTTTTTTCTTTTTTCTCTTTTACTATGACAGATCTTTCAATTCAGTAACAACAAACGAACATACGAGCACTTTGTAAAAATCAAAGAATGAAATTTTTGGAGTTTCTTCTTTTTTCTCTTTTACTATCGAGCATTTTGTGGAAATCAAATATTGAAATTTTTGAATTTTTTTTCTTTTTTACTATGACAGATCTTTCAGTTCAGTAACAACAAACGAATCTACGAGCACTTTGTGAAAATCAAAAAATGTAATTTTTGGAATTTCTTCTTTTTTATCTTTTACTATGACAGATCTCGCATTTCGGCACTTTGTGAAAATCAAAAATTGAAATTTTTGATTTTTTTTTCTTTTTTACTGTGACTGATCTTTCAGTTCGGTAACAACAAAATGTACCCACGAACATTTTGTGAAAATCAAAAAATTGAAATTTTTGAAATTTTTTCCTTTTTTCTCTTTTACTATGACAGATCTTTCAGTTCAGTAACAACAAACGAACCTACGAGCACTTTGTGAAAATAAAAAAATGAAATTTTTGGAATTTCTTCTTTTTTCTCTTTTACTATGACAGATCACGCATTTCGGCACTTTGTGAAAATCAAAAATTGAAATTTTTGAAATTTTTTTCTTTTTTCTTTTTTGCTGTAACAGATCTTTCAGCTCGCTAACAACAAAACGTACCTACGAGCATTTTGTGAAAATCAAAAAATTGAAATTTTCGTTTTTTTTTATTTTATCACTTTTACTATGACAGATCTTTCAGTTCAGTGACAACAAACGAACCTACGAGCATTTTGTGAAAATCAAAAAATGAAATTTTTGGAATTTCTTCTTTTTTCTCTTTTACTATGACAGATCTAGCATTTCTACACTTTGTGAAAATCAAAAATTGAAATTTTTTTCTTTTTTCTTTTTTACTGTAACAGATCTTTCCGCTCGCTAACAACAATACGTACCTACCAGCATTTTGTGAAAATCAAAAAATGAAATTTTTGGAATTTCTTCTTTTTTCTCTTTTACTATGACAGATCTAGCATTTCGGAATTTGTGAAAATCAAAAATTGAAATTTTTGAATTTTTTTTCTCTTTTTTACTGTGACTGATCTTTCAGTTCGGTAACAACAAAACGTACACACGAACATTTTGTGAAAAAAATTTTGAAATTTTTTTCTTTTTTCTCTTTTACTATGACAGATCTTTCAATTCAGTAACAACAAACGAACATACGAGCACTTTGTAAAAATCAAAGAATGAAATTTTTGGAGTTTCTTCTTTTTTCTCTTTTACTATCGAGCATTTTGTGGAAATCAAAAAATTGAAATTTTTTAATTTTTTTTCTTTTTCCTCTTTTACTATGACAGATCTTTCAGTTCAGTAACAACAAACGAATCTACGAGCACTTTGTGAAAATCAAAAAATGTAATTTTTGGAATTTTTTTTTTTTTAACTTTAACAGATCTTTCAGTTCGGTAACAACAAAACGTATCCACGAACATTTTATGAAAATAAAAAAATTGAAATCTTTTTAATTTTTTTCCTTTTTATCTTTTACTATGACAGATCTCGCATTTCGGCACTGTGTGAAAATCAAAAATTGAAATTTTTGAATTTTTTTTCTTTTTTACTATGACAGATCTTTCAGTTCAGTAACAACAAACGAATCTACGAGCACTTTGTGAAAATCAAAAAATGTAATTTTTGGAATTTCTTCTTTTTTCTCTTTTACTATGGCAGATCTCGCATTTCGGCACTTTGTGAAAATCAAAAATTGAAATTTTTGATTTTTTTTTCTTTTTTACCTTGACTGATCTTTCAGTTCGGTAACAACAAAATGTACCCACGAACATTTTGTGAAAATCAAAAAATTGAAATTTTTTCCTTTTTTCTCTTTTACTATGACAGATCTTTCAGTTCAGTAACAACAAACGAACGCATTTCGGCACTGTGTGAAAATCAAAAATTGAAATTTTTGAATTTTTTTTCTTTTTTACTGTGACTGATCTTTCAGTTCGGTAACAACAAAACGTACCTACGAGCATTTTGTGAAAATCAAAAAATTGAAATTTTCGATTTTTTTTTTTAGTTTATCTCTTTTACTATGACAGATCTTTCAGTTCAGTGACAACAAACGAACCTACGAGCATTTTGTGAAAATCAAAAAATGAATTTTTTGGAATTTCTTCTTTTTTCTCTTTTACTATGACAGATCTAGCATTTCGGCACTGTGTGAAAATCAAAAATTGAAATTTTTGAATTTTTTTTCTTTTTTACTATGACAGATCTTTCAGTTCAGTAACAACAAACGAATCTACGAGCACGTTGTGAAAATAAAAAATGTAATTTTTGGAATTTCTTCTTTTTTCTCTTTTACTATGACAGATCTCGCATTTCGGCACTTTGTGAATATTCAAAAAATTGAATTTGCATTTCTACACTTTGTGAAAATCAAAAATTGAAATTTTTGAAATTTTTTTCTTTTTTCTTTTTTACTGTAACAGATCTTTCCGCTCGCTTACAACAATACGTACCTACCAGCATTTTGTGAAAATCAAAAAATGAAATTTTTGGAATTTCTTCTTTTTTTCTCTTTTACTATGACAGATCTAGCATTTCGGCCTTTGTGAAAATCAAAAATTGAAATTTTTGAATTTTTTTCTTTTTCTTTTTTACTGTAACAGATCTTTCAGTTCGGTAACAACAAAACGTACCCACGAACATTTTATGAAAATAAATAAATTGAAATTTTTTTAATTTTTTTCCTTTTTATCTTTTACTATGACAGATCTCGCATTTCGGCACTTTGTGAAAATCAAAAATTGAAATTTTTGAATTTTTTTTTCTCTTTTTTACTGTGACTGATCTTTCAGTTCGGTAACAACAAAACGTACACACGAACATTTTGTGAAAATCAAAAAATTTAAATTTTTGAATATTTTTTCTTTTTTCTCTTTTACTTATGACAGATCTTTCAGTTCAGTAACAACAAACGAACCTACGAGCAAAAATCAAAGAATGAAATTTTCGGAGTTTCTTCTTTTTTCTCTTTTACTATCGAGCATTTTGTGGAAATCAAAAAATTGAATTTTTTTAAATTTTTTCTTTTTTCTCTTTTACTATGACAGATCTTTCAGTTCAGTAACAACAAACGAATCTACAAGCACTTTGTGAAAATCAAATAATGTAATTTTTGGAATTTCTGCTTTTTTCTCTTTTACTATGACAGATCTCGCATTTCTGCACTTTGTGAAAATCAAAAATTGAAATTTTTGATTTTTTTTTCTTTTTTACTGTGACAGATCTTTCAGTTCAGTAACAACAAGCGAACCTAGCAGCACTTTGTGAAAATCACAAAATGAAATTTTTATTTCTTCTTTTTTCTCTTTTACTATGACAGATTTCGCATTTCGGCCCTTTTTGAAAATCAAAAATTGAAATTTTTGAATTATTTTTTCTTTTATACTGTGACTGATCTTTCAGTTCAGTAACAACAAACGAACCTACGAGCACTTTGTGAAAATCAAAAAATGAAATTTTTGGAATTTCTTCTACTTTCTCTTTTACTATGACATATCTCGCATTTCGGCACTTTGTGAAAATCAAAATTTGAAATTTTTGAATTTTTTTTTCTTTTTTACTGTGACTGATCTTTCAGTTCGGTAACAACAAAACGTACCTACGAGCATTTTGTGAAAATCAAAAAATTGAAATTTTCGTTTTTTTTATTTTATCACTTTTACTATGACAGATCTTTCAGTTCAGTGACAACAAACGAACCTACGAGCATTTTGTGAAAATCAAAAAATGAAATTTTTGGAATTTCTTCTTTTTTCTCTTTTACTATGACAGATCTAGCATTTCGGCACTTTGTGAAAATCAAAAATTGAAATTGTTGAATTTTTTTCTTTTTTCTTTTTTACTGTAACAGATCTTTCAGTTCGGTAACAACAAAACGTACCCACGAACATTTTATGAAAATAAATAAATTGAAATTTTTTTATTTTTCTTCTTTTTTCTCTTTTACTATGACAGATCTCGCATTTCGGCACTTTGTGAAAATCAAAAATTGAAATTTTTGAATTTTTTTTCTCTTTTTTACTGTGACTGATCTTTCAGTTCGGTAACAACAAAACGTACACACGAACATTTTGTGATAATCAAAAAATTGAAATTTTTGAATTTTTTTCTTTTTTCTCTTTTACTATGACAGATCTTTCAGTTCAGTAACAACAAACGAATCTACGAGCACTTTGTGAAAATCAAAAAATGTAATTTTTGGAATTTCTTCTTTTTTCTCTTTTACTATGACAGATCTCGCATTTCGGCACTGTGTGAAAATCAAAAATTGAAATTTTTGAATTTTTTTTCTTTTTTACTATGACAGATCTTTCAGTTCAGTAACAACAAACGAATCTACGAGCACTTTGTGAAAATAATAAAATGAAATTTTTGGAATTTCTTCTTTTTTCTCTTTTACTATGACAGATCTCGCATTTCGGCACTTTGTGAATATTCAAAAAATTGAAATTTTGGATTTTTTTTCTTTTTTACTGTGACTGATCTTTCAGTTCGGTAACAACAAAACGTACCCACGAGCATTTTGTGGAAATCAAAAAATGAAATTTTTGGAATTTCTTCTTTTTTATCTTTTACTATTACAGATCTCGCATTTCGGCATGTTGTGAAAATCAAAAATTGAAATTTTTGAATTTTTTTTTCTTTTTTACTGTGGCAGATCTTTCAGTTCGGTAACAACAAAACGTACCCACAAACATTTTGTGAAAATCAAAGAATAGAAATTTTTTCTTTTTTTTCTTTTTTACTATGACAGATCTTTCAGTTCAGTGACAACAAACGAACCTACGAGCATTTTGTGAAAATCAAAAAATGAAATTTTTGGAATTTCTTCTTTTTTCTCTTTTACTATGACAGATCTCGCATTTCGGCACTTTGTGAAAATCAAAAATTGAATTTTTTGATTTTTTTTCTTTTTCTTTTTTACTGTAACAGATCTTTCAGTTCGGTAACAACAAAACGTACCCACGAACATTTTATGAAAATAAATAAATTGAATTTTTTTAAATTTTTTTCCTTTTTATCTTTTACTATGACAGATCTCGCATTTCGGCACTTTGTGAAAATCAAAAATTGAAATTTTTGAATTTTTTTTTCTCTTTTTTACTGTGACTGATCTTTCAGTTCGGTAACAACAAAACGTACACACGAACATTTTGTGAAAATCAAAAAATTTAAATTTTTGAATATTTTTTTTTTTCTCTTTTACTTATGACAGATCTTTCAGTTCAGTAACAACAAACGAACCTACGAGCAAAAATCAAAGAATGAAATTTTTGGAGTTTCTTCTTTTTTCTCTTTTACTATCGAGCATTTTGTGGAAATCAAAAAATTGAAATTTTTTAATTTTTTTCTTTTTTCTCTTTTACTATGACAGATCTTTCAGTTCAGTAACAACAAACGAATCTACGAGCACTTTGTGAAAATAAAAAAATTTAATTTTTGGAATTTCTTCTTTTTTCTCTTTTACTATGACAGATCTCGCATTTCTGCACTTTGTGAAAATCAAAAATTGAAATTTTTT
Organism: Geotrupes spiniger; assembly: GCA_959613385.1. Classification (NCBI taxonomy): domain Eukaryota; kingdom Metazoa; phylum Arthropoda; class Insecta; order Coleoptera; family Geotrupidae; genus Geotrupes; species Geotrupes spiniger. The sequence goes on from CAUIJQ010000050.1 coordinate 302,141, forward strand.
TTCTTTTTTCTATGACAGATCTTTCAGTTCAGTAACAACAAACGAATCTACGAGCACTTTGTGAAAATCAAAAAACGTAATTTTTTGAATTTCTTCTTATTTCTGTTTTACTATGACAGATCTCGCATTTCGGCACTGTGAGAAAATCAAAAATTGAAATTTTTGAATTTTTTTTCTTTTTTACTATGACAGATCTTTCAGTTCAGTAACAACAAACGAATCTACGAGCACTTTGTGAAAATCAAAAAATGTAATTTTTGGAATTTCTTCTTTTTTCTCTTTTACTATGGCAGATCTCGCATTTCGGCACTTTGTGAAAATCAAAAATTGAAATTTTTGATTTTTTTTCTTTTTTACCTTGACTGATATTTCAGTTCGGTAACAACAAAATGTACCCACGAACATTTTGTGAAAATATAAAAATTGAAATTTTTTCCTTTTTTCTCTTTTACTATGACAGATCTTTCAGTTCAGTAACAACAAACGAACATACGAGCACTTTGTAAAAATCAAAGAATGAAATTTTTGGAGTTTCTTCTTTTTTCTCTTTTACTATCGAGCATTTTGTGGAAATCAAAAAATTGAATTTTTTTTTCTTTTTTCTCTTTTACTATGACAGATCTTTCAGTTCAGTAACAACAAACGAATCTACGAGCACTTTGTGAAAATCAAATAATGTAATTTTTAGAATTTCTTCTTTTTTCTCTTTTACTATGACAGATCTCGCATTTCTGCACTTTGTGAAAATCAAAATTTGAAATTTTTGATTTTTTTTTTCTTTTTTACTGTGACAGATCTTTCAGTTCAGTAACAACAAGCGAACCTACCAGCACTTTGTGAAAATCACAAAATGAAATTTTTATTTCTTCTTTTTTTTCTTTTACTATGACAGATTTCGCATTTCGGCCCTTTTTGAAATTCAAAAATTGAAATTTTTGAATTTTTTTTTCTTTTATACTGTGACTGATCTTTCAGTTCAGTAACAACAAACGAACCTACGAGCACTTTGTGAAAATCAAAAAATGAAATTTTTGGAATTTCTTCTACTTTCTCTTTTACTATGACAGATCTCGCATTTCGGCACTGTGTGAAAATCAAAAATTGAAATTTTTTAATTTTTTTTTCTTTTTTACTGTGACTGATCTTTCAGTTCGGTAACAACAAAACGTACCTACGAGCATTTTGTGAAAATCAAAAAATTGAAATTTTCGATTTTTTTTTACTTTATCACTTTTACTATGACAGATCTTTCAGTTCAGTGACAACAAACGAAGCTACGAGCATTTTGTGAAAATCAAAAAATGAAATTTTTGGAATTTCTTCTTTTTTCTCTTTTACTATGACAGATCTCGCATTTCGGCACTTTGTGAAAATCAAAAATTGAAATTTTTGAATTTTTTTTCTCTTTTTTACTGTGACTGATCTTTCAGTTCGGTAACAACAAAACGTACACACGACCATTTTGTGAAAATCAAAAAATTGAAATTTTTGAAATTTTTTTCTTTTTTCTCTTTTACTTATGACAGATCTTTCAGTTCAGTAATACAAACGAACCTACTAGCATTTTGTGAAAATCAAAAAATTGAATTTTTTTAAATTTTTTTCTTTTTTCTCTTTTACTATCGAGCATTTTGTGGAAATCAAAAAATTGAAATTTTTTAATTTTTTTTCTTTTTTCTCTTTTACTATGACAGATCTTTCAGTTCAGTAACAACAAACGAATCTACAAGCACTTTGTGAAAATCAAATAATGTAATTTTTGGAATTTGTTCTTTTTTCTCTTTTACTATGACAGATCTCGCATTTCGGCACTTTGTGAAAATCAAAAATTGAAATTTTTGATTTTTTTTTCTTTTTTTACTGTGACTGATCTTTCAGTTCGGTAACAACAAAATGTACCAACGAACATTTTGTGAAAATCAAAAAATTGAAATTTTTGAAATTTTTTCCTTTTTTCTCTTTTACTATGACCGATCTTTCAGTTCAGTAACAACAAACGAACCTACGAGCACTTTGTGAAAATAAAAAAATGAAATTTTTGGAATTTCTTCCTTTTTCTCTTTTACTATGACAGATCACGCATTTCGGCACTTTGTGAAAATCAAAAATTGAAATTTTTGAAATTTTTTTCTTTTTTCTTTTTTGCTGTAACAGATCTTTCAGCTCGCTAACAACAAAACGTACCTACGAGCATTTTGTGAAAATCAAAAAATTGAAATTTTCGTTTTTTTTTATTTTATCACTTTTACTATGACAGATCTTTCAGTTCAGTGACAACAAACGAACCTACGAGCATTTTGTGAAAATCAAAAAATTAAATTTTTGGAATTTCTTCTTTTTTCTCTTTTACTATGACAGATCTAGCATTTCTACACTTTGTGAAAATCAAAAATTGAAATTTTTGAAATTTTTTTTTTTTTTCTTTTTTACTGTAACAGATCTTTCCGCTCCCTAACAACAATACGTACCTACCAGCATTTTGTGAAAATCAAAAAATGAAATTTTTGGAATTTCTTCTTTTTTCTCTTTTAATATGACAGATCTTTCAGTTCGGTAACAACAAACGAATCTACGAGCACTTTGTGAAAATCAAAAAATGTAATTTTTGGAATTTTTTTTTTTTTTTAACTTAAACAGATCTTTCAGTTCGGTAACAACAAAACGTATCCACGAACATTTTATGAAAATAAAAAAATTGAAATCTTTTTAATTTTTTTCCTTTTTATCTTTTACTATGACAGATCTCGCATTTCGGCACTGTGTGAAAATCAAAAATTGAAATTTTTGAATTTTTTTTCTTTTTTACTATGACAGATCTTTCAGTTCAGTAACAACAAACGAATCTACGAGCACTTTGTGAAAATAAAAAATGTAATTTTTGGAATTTCTCCTTTTTTCTCTTTTACTATGACAGATCTCGCATTTCGGCACTTTGTGAATATTCAAAAAATTGAATTTGCATTTCTACACTTTGTGAAAATCAAAAATTGAAATTTTTGAAATTTTTTCCTTTTTTCTCTTTTACTATGACCGATCTTTCAGTTCAGTAACAACAAACGAACCTACGAGCACTTTGTGAAAATAAAAAAAATGAAATTTTTGGAATTTCTTCCTTTTTCTCTTTTACTATGACAGATCACGCATTTCGGCACTTTGTGAAAATCAAAAATTGAAATTTTTGAAATTTTTTTCTTTTTTCTTTTTTGCTGTAACAGATCTTTCAGCTCGCTAACAACAAAACGTACCTACGAGCATTTTGTGAAAATCAAAAAATTGAAATTTTCGTTTTTTTTTATTTTATCACTTTTACTATGACAGATCTTTCAGTTCAGTGACAACAAACGAACCTACGAGCATTTTGTGAAAATCAAAAAATGAAATTTTTGGAATTTCTTCTTTTTTTCTTTTACTATGACAGATCTAGCATTTCTACACTTTGTGAAAATCAAAAATTGAAATTTTTGAAATTTTTTTCTTTTTTCTTTTTTACTGTAACAGATCTTTCCGCTCGCTAACAACAATACGTACCTACCAGAATTTTGTGAAAATCAAAAAATGAAATTTTTGGAATTTCTTCTTTTTTCTCTTTTACTATGACAGATCTTTCAGTTCGGTAACAACAAACGAATCTACGAGCACTTTGTGAAAATGAAAAAATGTAATTTTTGGAATTTTTTTTTTTTTTTTAACTTTAACAGATCTTTCAGTTCGGTAACAACAAAACGTATCCACGAACATTTTATGAAAATAAAAAAATTGAAATCTTTTTAATTTTTTTCCTTTTTATCTTTTACTATGACAGATCTCGCATTTCGGCACTGTGTGAAAATCAAAAATTGAAATTTTTGAATTTTTTTTCTTTTTTACTATGACAGATCTTTCAGTTCAGTAACAACAAACGAATCTACGAGCACTTTGTGAAAATAAAAAATGTAATTTTTGGAATTTCTCCTTTTTTCTCTTTTACTATGACAGATCTCGCATTTCGGCACTTTGTGAATATTCAAAAAATTGAATTTGCATTTCTACACTTTGTGAAAATCAAAAATTGAAATTTTTGAAATTTTTTTCTTTTTTCTTTTTTACTGTAACAGATCTTTCCGCTCGCTAACAACAATACGTACCTACCAGCATTTTGTGAAAATCAAAAAATGAAATTTTTGGAATTTCTTCTTTTTTTCTCTTTTACTATGACAGATCTAGCATTTCGGCCTTTGTGAAAATCAAAAATTGAAATTTTTGAATTTTTTTCTTTTTCTTTTTTACTGTAACAGATCTTTCAGTTCGGTAACAACAAAACGTACCCACGAACATTTTATGAAAATAAATAAATTGAAATTTTTTTTAATTTTTTTCCTTTTTATCTTTTACTATGACAGATCTCGCATTTCGGCACTTTGTGAAAATCAAAAATTGAAATTTTTGAATTTTTTTTTCTCTTTTTTACTGTGACTGATCTTTCAGTTCGGTAACAACAAAACGTACACACGAACATTTTGTGAAAATCAAAAAATTTTAATTTTTGAATATTTTTTCTTTTTTCTCTTTTACTTATGACAGATCTTTCAGTTCAGTAACAACAAACGAACCTACGAGCAAAAATCAAAGAATGAAATTTTCGGAGTTTCTTCTTTTTTCTCTTTTACTATCGAGCATTTTGTGGAAATCAAAAAATTGAATTTTTTTAAATTTTTTCTTTTTTCTCTTTTACTATGACAGATCTTTCAGTTCAGTAACAACAAACGAATCTACAAGCACTTTGTGAAAATCAAATAATGTAATTTTTGGAATTTCTGCTTTTTTCTCTTTTACTATGACAGATCTCGCATTTCTGCACTTTGTGAAAATCAAAAATTGAAATTTTTGATTTTTTTTTTCTTTTTTACTGTGACAGATCTTTCAGTTCAGTAACAACAAGCGAACCTAGCAGCACTTTGTGAAAATCACAAAATGAAATTTTTATTTCTTCTTTTTTCTCTTTTACTATGACAGATTTCGCATTTCGGCCCTTTTTGAAAATCAAAAATTGAAATTTTTGAATTATTTTTTCTTTTATACTGTGACTGATCTTTCAGTTCAGTAACAACAAACGAACCTACGAGCACTTTGTGAAAATCAAAAAATGAAATTTTTGGAATTTCTTCTTTTTTCTCTTTTACTATGACAGATCTCGCATTTCGGCACTTTGTGAAAATCAAAAATTGAAATTTTTGAATTTTTTTTCTCTTTTTTACTGTGACTGATCTTTCAGTTCGGTAACAACAAAACGTACCCACGAACATTTTATGAAAATAAATAAATTGAAATTTTTTTATTTTTTTTCCTTTTTATCTTTTACTATGACAGATCTTTCAGTTCAGTAACAACAAACGAACCTACGAGCACTTTGTGAAAATCTAAAAATTAAATTTTTGGAATTTCTTCTTTTTTCTCTTTTACTATGACAGATCTCGCATTTCGGCACTTTGTGAAAATCAAAAATTGAAATTTTTGATTTTTTTTTCTCTTTTTTACTGTGACTGATCTTTCAGTTCGGTAACAACAAAACGTACACACGAACATTTTGTGATAATCAAAAAATTGAAATTTTTGAATTTTTTTCTTTTTTCTCTTTTACTATGACAGATCTTTCAGTTCAGTAACAACAAACGAATCTACGAGCACTTTGTGAAAATGAAAAAATGTAATTTTTGGATTTTTTTTTTTTTTTTTAACTTTAACAGATCTTTCAGTTCGGTAACAACAAAACGTATCCACGAACATTTTATGAAAATAAAAAAATTGAAATCTTTTTAATTTTTTTCCTTTTTATCTTTTACTATGACAGATCTCGCATTTCGGCACTGTGTGAAAATCAAAAATTGAAATTTTTGAATTTTTTTTCTTTTTTACTATGACAGATCTTTCAGTTCAGTAACAACAAACGAATCTACGAGCACTTTGTGAAAATAAAAAATGTAATTTTTGGAATTTCTCCTTTTTTCTCTTTTACTATGACAGATCTCGCATTTCGGCACTTTGTGAATATTCAAAAAATTGAATTTGCATTTCTACACTTTGTGAAAATCAAAAATTGAAATTTTTGAAATTTTTTTCTTTTTTCTTTTTTACTGTAACAGATCTTTCCGCTCGCTAACAACAATACGTACCTACCAGCATTTTGTGAAAATCAAAAAATGAAATTTTTGGAATTTCTTCTTTTTTTCTCTTTTACTATGACAGATCTAGCATTTCGGCCTTTGTGAAAATCAAAAATTGAAATTTTTGAATTTTTTTCTTTTTCTTTTTTACTGTAACAGATCTTTCAGTTCGGTAACAACAAAACGTACCCACGAACATTTTATGAAAATAAATAAATTGAAATTTTTTTAATTTTTTTCCTTTTTATCTTTTACTATGACAGATCTCGCATTTCGGCACTTTGTGAAAATCAAAAATTGAAATTTTTGAATTTTTTTTTCTCTTTTTTACTGTGACTGATCTTTCAGTTCGGTAACAACAAAACGTACACACGAACATTTTGTGAAAATCAAAAAATTTAAATTTTTGAATATTTTTTCTTTTTTCTCTTTTACTTATGACAGATCTTTCAGTTCAGTAACAACAAACGAACCTACGAGCAAAAATCAAAGAATGAAATTTTCGGAGTTTCTTCTTTTTTCTTTTTTACTATCGAGCATTTTGTGGAAATCAAAAAATTGAATTTTTTTAAATTTTTTCTTTTTTCTCTTTTACTATGACAGATCTTTCAGTTCAGTAACAACAAACGAATCTACAAGCACTTTGTGAAAATCAAATAATGTAATTTTTGGAATTTCTGCTTTTTTCTCTTTTACTATGACAGATCTCGCATTTCTGCACTTTGTGAAAATCAAAAATTGAAATTTTTGATTTTTTTTTTCTTTTTTACTGTGACAGATCTTTCAGTTCAGTAACAACAAGCGAACCTAGCAGCACTTTGTGAAAATCACAAAATGAAATTTTTATTTCTTCTTTTTTCTCTTTTACTATGACAGATTTCGCATTTCGGCCCTTTTTGAAAATCAAAAATTGAAATTTTTGAATTATTTTTTCTTTTATACTGTGACTGATCTTTCAGTTCAGTAACAACAAACGAACCTACGAGCACTTTGTGAAAATCAAAAAATGAAATTTTTGGAATTTCTTCTACTTTCTCTTTTACTATGACATATCTCGCATTTCGGCACTTTGTGAAAATCAAAATTTGAAATTTTTGAATTTTTTTTTCTTTTTTACTGTGACTGATCTTTCAGTTCGGTAACAACAAAACGTACCTACGAGCATTTTGTGAAAATCAAAAAATTGAAATTTTCGTTTTTTTTATTTTATCACTTTTACTATGACAGATCTTTCAGTTCAGTGACAACAAACGAACCTACGAGCATTTTGTGAAAATCAAAAAATGAAATTTTTGGAATTTCTTCTTTTTTCTCTTTTACTATGACAGATCTAGCATTTCGGCACTTTGTGAAAATCAAAAATTGAAATTGTTGAATTTTTTTCTTTTTTCTTTTTTACTGTAACAGATCTTTCAGTTCGGTAACAACAAAACGTACCCACGAACATTTTATGAAAATAAATAAATTGAAATTTTTTTATTTTTTTTCCTTTTTATCTTTTACTATGACAGATCTTTCAGTTCAGTAACAACAAACGAACCTACGAGCACTTTGTGAAAATCAAAAAATTAAATTTTTGGAATTTCTTCTTTTTTCTCTTTTACTATGACAGATCTCGCATTTCGGCACTTTGTGAAAATCAAAAATTGAAATTTTTGAATTTTTTTTCTCTTTTTTACTGTGACTGATCTTTCAGTTCGGTAACAACAAAACGTACCCACGAACATTTTATGAAAATAAATAAATTGAAATTTTTTTATTTTTTTTCCTTTTTATCTTTTACTATGACAGATCTTTCAGTTCAGTAACAACAAACGAACCTACGAGCACTTTGTGAAAATCTAAAAATTAAATTTTTGGAATTTCTTCTTTTTTCTCTTTTACTATGACAGATCTCGCATTTCGGCACTTTGTGAAAATCAAAAATTGAAATTTTTGATTTTTTTTTCTCTTTTTTACTGTGACTGATCTTTCAGTTCGGTAACAACAAAACGTACACACGAACATTTTGTGATAATCAAAAAATTGAAATTTTTGAATTTTTTTCTTTTTTCTCTTTTACTATGACAGATCTTTCAGTTCAGTAACAACAAACGAATCTACGAGCACTTTGTGAAAATCAAAAAATGTAATTTTTGGAATTTCTTCTTTTTTCTCTTTTACTATGACAGATCTCGCATTTCGGCACTGTGTGAAAATCAAAAATTGAAATTTTTGAATTTTTTTTCTTTTTTACTATGACAGATCTTTCAGTTCAGTAACAACAAACGAATCTACGAGCACTTTGTGAAAATAAAAAAATGTAATTTTTGGAATTTCTTCTTTTTTCTCTTTTACTATGACAGATCTCGCATTTCGGCACTTTGTGAATATTCAAAAAATTGAAATTTTGGATTTTTTTTCTTTTTTACTGTGACTGATCTTTCAGTTCGGTAACAACAAAACGTACCCACGACCATTTTGTGGAAATCAAAAAATGAAATTTTTGGAATTTCTTCTTTTTTATCTTTTACTATTACAGATCTCGCATTTCGGCACGTTGTGAAAATCAAAAATTGAAATTTTTGATTTTTTTTTTCTTTTTTACTGTGGCAGATCTTTCAGTTCGGTAACAACAAAACGTACCCACAAACATTTTGTGAAAATCAAAGAATAGAAATTTTTTCTTTTTTTTTCTTTTTTACTATGACAGATCTTTCAGTTCAGTGACAACAAACGAACCTACGAGCATTTTGTGAAAATAAAAAAATGAAATTTTTGGAATTTCTTCTTTTTTCTCTTTTACTATGACAGATCTCGCATTTCGGCACTTTGTGAAAATCAAAAATTGAATTTTTTGATTTTTTTTCTTTTTCTTTTTTACTGTAACAGATCTTTCAGTTCGGTAACAACAAAACGTACACACGAACATTTTGTGATAATCAAAAAATTGAAATTTTTGAATTTTTTTCTTTTTTCTCTTTTACTATGACAGATCTTTCAGTTCAGTAACAACAAACGAATCTACGAGCACTTTGTGAAAATCAAAAAATGTAATTTTTGGAATTTCTTCTTTTTTCTCTTTTACTATGACAGATCTCGCATTTCGGCACTGTGTGAAAATCAAAAATTGAAATTTTTGAATTTTTTTTCTTTTTTACTATGACAGATCTTTCAGTTCAGTAACAACAAACGAATCTACGAGCACTTTGTGAAAATAAAAAAATGTAATTTTTGGAATTTCTTCTTTTTTCTCTTTTACTATGACAGATCTCGCATTTCGGCACTTTGTGAATATTCAAAAAATGGAAATTTTGGATTTTTTTCTTTTTTACTGTGACTGATCTTTCAGTTCGGTAACAACAAAACGTACCCACGAGCATTTTGTGGAAATCAAAAAATGAAATTTTTGGAATTTCTTCTTTTTTATCTTTTACTATTACAGATCTCGCATTTCGGCACGTTGTGAAAATCAAAAATTGAAATTTTTGAATTTTTTTTTCTTTTTTACTGTGGCAGATCTTTCAGTTCGGTAACAACAAAACGTACCCACAAACATTTTGTGAAAATCAAAGAATAGAAATTTTTTCTTTTTTTTTCTTTTTTACTATGACAGATCTTTCAGTTCAGTGACAACAAACGAACCTACGAGCATTTTGTGAAAATAAAAAAATGAAATTTTTGGAATTTCTTCTTTTTTCTCTTTTACTATGACAGATCTCGCATTTCGGCACTTTGTGAAAATCAAAAATTGAATTTTTTGATTTTTTTTCTTTTTCTTTTTTACTGTAACAGATCTTTCAGTTCGGTAACAACAAAACGTACCCACGAACATTTTATGAAAATAAATAAATTGAAATTTTTTTAATTTTTTTCCTTTTTATCTTTTACTATGACAGATCTTTCAGTTCAGTAACAACAAACGAACCTACGAGCACTTTGTGAAAATCAAAAAATTAAATTTTTGGAATTTCTTCGTTTTTCTCTTTTACTATGACAGATCTCGCATTTCGGCACTTTGTGAAAATCAAAAATTGAAATTTTTGAATTTTTTTTCTCTTTTTTACTGTGACTGATCTTTCAGTTCGGTAACAACAAAACGTACCCACGAACATTTTATGAAAATAAATAAATTGAAATTTTTTTTATTTTTTTTCCTTTTTATCTTTTACTATGACAGATCTTTCAGTTCAGTAACAACAAACGAACCTACGAGCACTTTGTGAAAATCTAAAAATTAAATTTTTGGAATTTCTTCTTTTTTCTCTTTTACTATGACAGATCTCGCATTTCGGCACTTTGTGAAAATCAAAAATTGAAATTTTTGAATTTTTTTTCTCTTTTTTACTGTGACTGATCTTTCAGTTCGGTAACAACAAAACGTACACACGAACATTTTGTGATAATCAAAAAATTGAAATTTTTGAATTTTTTTCTTTTTTCTCTTTTACTATGACAGATCTTTCAGTTCAGTAACAACAAACGAATCTACGAGCACTTTGTGAAAATCAAAAAATGTAATTTTTGGAATTTCTTCTTTTTTCTCTTTTACTATGACAGATCTCGCATTTCGGCACTGTGTGAAAATCAAAAATTGAAATTTTTGAATTTTTTTTCTTTTTTACTATGACAGATCTTTCAGTTCAGTAACAACAAACGAATCTACGAGCACTTTGTGAAAATAAAAAAATGTAATTTTTGGAATTTCTTCTTTTTTCTCTTTTACTATGACAGATCTCGCATTTCGGCACTTTGTGAATATTCAAAAAATTGAAATTTTGGATTTTTTTTCTTTTTTACTGTGACTGATCTTTCAGTTCGGTAACAACAAAACGTACCCACGAGCATTTTGTGGAAATCAAAAAATGAAATTTTTGGAATTTCTTCTTTTTTATCTTTTACTATTACAGATCTCGCATTTCGGCATGTTGTGAAAATCAAAAATTGAAATTTTTGAATTTTTTTTCTCTTTTTTACTGTGACTGATCTTTCAGTTCGGTAACAACAAAACGTACCCACGAACATTTTATGAAAATAAATAAATTGAAATTTTTTTATTTTTTTTCCTTTTTATCTTTTACTATGACAGATCTTTCAGTTCAGTAACAACAAACAAACCTACGAGCACTTTGTGAAAATCTAAAAATTAAATTTTTGGAATTTCTTCTTTTTTCTCTTTTACTATGACAGATCTAGCATTTCGGCCTTTGTGAAAATCAAAAATTGAAATTTTTGAATTTGTTTTCTCTTTTTTACTGTGACTGATTTTTCAGTTCGGTAACAACAAAACGTACACACGAACATTTTGTGAAAAAAATTTTGAAATTTTTTTCTTTTTTCTTTTTTACTACGACAGATCTTTCAATTCAGTAACAACAAACGAACCTACGAGCATTTTGTGAAAATCAAAAAATTGAATTTTTTTTAATTTTTTCCTTTTTTCTCTTTTACTATGACAGATCTTTTAGTTCAGTAACAACAAACGAACATACGAGCATTTTGTAAAAATCAAAGAATGAAATTTTCGGAGTTTCTTCTTATTTCTCTTTTACTATCGAGCATTTTGTGGAAATCAAAAAATTGAAATTTTTTAATTTTTTTTCTTTTTCTCTTTTACTATGACAGATCTTTCAGTTCAGTAACAACAAACGAATCTACGAGCACTTTGTGAAAATCAAAAAATGTAATTTTTGGAATTTCTTCTTTTTTCTCTTTTACTATGACAGATCTCGCATTTCTGCACCTTGTGAAAATCAAAAATTGAAATTTTTGAATTTTTTTTCTTTTTTACTATGACAGATCTTTCAGTTCAGTAACAACAAACGAATCTACGAGCACTTTGTGAAAATCAATAAATGTAATTTTTGGAATTTCTTCTTTTTTATCTTTTACTATGACAGATCTCGCATTTCGGCACTTTGTGAAAATCAAAAATTGAAATTTTTGATTTTTTTTTCTTTTTTACTGTGACTGATCTTTCAGTTCGGTAACAACAAAATGTACCAACGAACATTTTGTGAAAATCAAAAAATTGAAATTTTTGAAATTTTTTCCTTTTTTCTCTTTTACTATGACCGATCTTTCAGTTCAGTAACAACAAACGAACCTACGAGCACTTTGTGAAAATAAAAAAATGAAATTTTTGGAATTTCTTCTTTTTTCTCTTTTACTATGACAGATCACGCATTTCGGCACTTTGTGAAAATCAAAAATTGAAATTTTTGAAATTTTTTTCTTTTTTCTTTTTTACTGTAACAGATCTTTCAGCTCGCTAAAAACAAAACGTACCTACGAGCATTTTGTGAAAATCAAAAAATTGAAATTTTCGTTTTTTTTTTATTTTATCACTTTTACTATGACAGATCTTTCAGTTTAGTGACAACAAACGAACCTACGAGCATTTTGTGAAAATCAAAAAATGAAATTTTTGGAATTTCTTCTTTTTTCTCTTTTACTATGACAGATCTAGCATTTCTACACTTTGTGAAAATCAAAAATTGAAATTTTTGAATTTTTTTTCTTTTTTCTTTTTTACTGTAACAGATCTTTCCGCTCGATAACAACAATACGTACCTACCAGCATTTTGTGAAAATCAAAAAATGAAATTTTTGGAATTTCTTCTTTTTTTCTCTTTTACTATGACAGATCTAGCATTTCGGCCTTTGTGAAAATCAAAAATTGAAATTTTTTAATTTTTTTTCTGTTTTTTACTGTGACTGATCTTTCAGTTCGGTAACAACAAAACGTACACACGATCATTTTGTGAAAAAAATTTTGAATTTTTTTTCTTTTTTCTCTTTTACTATGACAGATCTTTTAGTTCAGTAACAACAAACGAACATACGAGCATTTTGTAAAAATCAAAGAATGAAATTTTCGGAGTTTCTTCTTATTTCTCTTTTACTATCGAGCATTTTGTGGAAATCAAAAAATTGAAATTTTTTAATTTTTTTTCTTTTTCTCTTTTACTATGACAGATCTTTCAGTTCAGTAACAACAAACGAATCTACGAGCACTTTGTGAAAATCAAAAAATGTAATTTTTGGAATTTCTTCTTTTTTCTCTTTTACTATGACAGATCTCGCATTTCTGCACCTTGTGAAAATCAAAAATTGAAATTTTTGAATTTTTTTTCTTTTTTACTATGACAGATCTTTCAGTTCAGTAACAACAAACGAATCTACGAGCACTTTGTGAAAATCAATAAATGTAATTTTTGGAATTTCTTCTTTTTTATCTTTTACTATGACAGATCTCGCATTTCGGCACTTTGTGAAAATCAAAAATTGAAATTTTTGATTTTTTTTTCTTTTTTACTGTGACTGATCTTTCAGTTCGGTAACAACAAAATGTACCAACGAACATTTTGTGAAAATCAAAAAATTGAAATTTTTGAAATTTTTTCCTTTTTTCTCTTTTACTATGACCGATCTTTCAGTTCAGTAACAACAAACGAACCTACGAGCACTTTGTGAAAATAAAAAAATGAAATTTTTGGAATTTCTTCTTTTTTCTCTTTTACTATGACAGATCACGCATTTCGGCACTTTGTGAAAATCAAAAATTGAAATTTTTGAAATTTTTTTCTTTTTTCTTTTTTACTGTAACAGATCTTTCAGCTCGCTAACAACAAAACGTACCTACGAGCATTTTGTGAAAATCAAAAAATTGAAATTTTCGTTTTTTTTTTATTTTATCACTTTTACTATGACAGATCTTTCAGTTTAGTGACAACAAACGAACCTACGAGCATTTTGTGAAAATCAAAAAATGAAATTTTTGGAATTTCTTCTTTTTTCTCTTTTACTATGACAGATCTAGCATTTCTACACTTTGTGAAAATCAAAAATTGAAATTTTTGAATTTTTTTTCTTTTTTCTTTTTTACTGTAACAGATCTTTCCGCTCGCTAACAACAATACGTACCTACCAGCATTTTGTGAAAATCAAAAAATGAAATTTTTGGAATTTCTTCTTTTTTTCTCTTTTACTATGACAGATCTAGCATTTCGGCCTTTGTGAAAATCAAAAATTGAAATTTTTTAATTTTTTTTCTGTTTTTTACTGTGACTGATCTTTCAGTTCGGTAACAACAAAACGTACACACGATCATTTTGTGAAAAAAATTTTGAATTTTTTTTCTTTTTTCTCTTTTACTATGACAGATCTTTCAATTCAGTAACAACAAACGAACATACGAGCACTTTGTAAAAATCAAAGAATGAAATTTTTGGAGTTTCTTTCTTTTTTCTCTTTTACTATCGAGCATTTTGTGGAAATCAAAAAATTGAAATTTTTTATTTTTTTTTCTTTTTTCTCTTTTACTATGACAGATCTTTCAGTTCAGTAACAACAAACGAATCTACGAGCACTTTGTGAAAATCAAAAAATGTAATTTTTTGAATTTCTTCTTTTTTCTCTTTTACTATGACAGATCTCGCATTTCTGCACCTTGTGAAAATCAAAAATTGAAATTTTTGAATTTTTTTTCTTTTTTACTATGACAGATCTTTCAGTTCAGTAACAACAAACGAATCTACGAGCACTTTGTGAAAATCAAAAAATGTAATTTTTTGAATTTCTTCTTTTTTCTCTTTTACTATGACAGATCTCGCATTTCTGCACCTTGTGAAAATCAAAAATTGAAATTTTTGAATTTTTTTTCTTTTTTACTATGACAGATCTTTCAGTTCAGTAACAACAAACGAATCTACGAGCACTTTGTGAAAATCAAAAAATGAAATTTTTGGAATTTCTTCTTTTTTATCTTTTACTATGACAGATCTCGCATTTCGGCACTTTGTGAAAATCAAAAATTGAAATTTTTGATTTTTTTTTCTTTTTTACTGTGACTGATCTTTCAGTTCGGTAACAACAAAATGTACCCACGAACATTTTGTGAAAATCAAAAAATTGAAATTTTTGAAATTTTTTCCTTTTTTCTCTTTTACTATGACAGATCTTTCAGTTCAGTAACAACAAACGAACCTACGAGCACTTTGTGAAAATAAAAAAATGAAATTTTTGGAATTTCTTCTTTTTTCTCTTTTACTATGACAGATCACGCATTTCGGCACTTTGTGAAAATCAAAAATTGAAATTTTTGAAATTTTTTTCTTTTTTCTTTTTTACTGTAACAGATCTTTCAGCTCGCTAACAACAAAACGTACCTACGAGCATTTTGTGAAAATCAAAAAATTGAAATTTTCGTTTTTTTTTTATTTTATCACTTTTACTATGACAGATCTTTCAGTTCAGTGACAACAAACGAACCTACGAGCATTTTGTGAAAATCAAAAAATGAAATTTTTTGGAATTTCTTCTTTTTTCTCTTTTACTATGACAGATCTAGCATTTCTACACTTTGTGAAAATCAAAAATTGAAATTTTTGAAATTTTTTTCTTTTTTCTTTTTTACTGTAACAGATCTTTCCGCTCGCTAACAACAATACGTACCTACCAGCATTTTGTGAAAATCAAAAAATGAAATTTTTGGAATTTCTTCTTTTTTTCTCTTTTACTATGACAGATCTAGCATTTCGGAATTTGTGAAAATCAAAAATTGAAATTTTTGAATTTTTTTTCTCTTTTTTTACTGTGACTGATCTTTCAGTTCGGTAACAACAAAACGTACACACGAACATTTTGTGAAAAAAATTTTGAAATTTTTTTCTTTTTTCTCTTTTACTATGACAGATCTTTCAATTCAGTAACAACAAACGAACATACGAGCACTTTGTAAAAATCAAAGAATGAAATTTTTGGAGTTTCTTCTTTTTTCTCTTTTACTATCGAGCATTTTGTGGAAATCAAAAATTGAAATTTTTGAATTTTTTTTCTTTTTTACTATGACAGATCTTTCAGTTCAGTAACAACAAACGAATCTACGAGCACTTTGTGAAAATCAAAAAATGTAATTTTTGGAATTTCTTCTTTTTTATCTTTTACTATGACAGATCTCGCATTTCGGCACTTTGTGAAAATCAAAAATTGAAATTTTTGATTTTTTTTTCTTTTTTACTGTGACTGATCTTTCAGTTCGGTAACAACAAAATGTACCCACGAACATTTTGTGAAAATCAAAAAATTGAAATTTTTGAAATTTTTTCCTTTTTTCTCTTTTACTATGACAGATCTTTCAGTTCAGTAACAACAAACGAACCTACGAGCACTTTGTGAAAATAAATAAATGAAATTTTTGGAATTTCTTCTTTTTTCTCTTTTACTATGACAGATCACGCATTTCGGCACTTTGTGAAAATCAAAAATTGAAATTTTTGAAATTTTTTTCTTTTTTCTTTTTTGCTGTAACAGATCTTTCAGCTCGCTAACAACAAAACGTACCTACGAGCATTTTGTGAAAATCAAAAAATTGAAATTTTCGTTTTTTTTTATTTTATCACTTTTACTATGACAGTTCTTTCAGTTCAGTGACAACAAACGAACCTACGAGCATTTTGTGAAAATCAAAAAATGAAATTTTTGGAATTTCTTCTTTTTTCTCTTTTACTATGACAGATCTAGCATTTCTACACTTTGTGAAAATCAAAAATTGAAATTTTTTTCTTTTTTCTTTTTTACTGTAACAGATCTTTCCGCTCGCTAACAACAATACGTACCTACCAGCATTTTGTGAAAATCAAAAAATGAAATTTTTGGAATTTCTTCTTTTTTCTCTTTTACTATGACAGATCTAGCATTTCGGAATTTGTGAAAATCAAAAATTGAAATTTTTGAATTTTTTTTCTCTTTTTTACTGTGACTGATCTTTCAGTTCGGTAACAACAAAACGTACACACGAACATTTTGTGAAAAAAATTTTGAAATTTTTTTCTTTTTTCTCTTTTACTATGACAGATCTTTCAATTCAGTAACAACAAACGAACATACGAGCACTTTGTAAAAATCAAAGAATGAAATTTTTGGAGTTTCTTCTTTTTTCTCTTTTACTATCGAGCATTTTGTGGAAATCAAAAAATTGAAATTTTTTAATTTTTTTTCTTTTTCCTCTTTTACTATGACAGATCTTTCAGTTCAGTAACAACAAACGAATCTACGAGCACTTTGTGAAAATCAAAAAATGTAATTTTTGGAATTTTTTTTTTTTTAACTTGAACAGATCTTTCAGTTCGGTAACAACAAAACGTATCCACGAACATTTTATGAAAATAAAAAAATTGAAATCTTTTTAATTTTTTTCCTTTTTATCTTTTACTATGACAGATCTCGCATTTCGGCACTGTGTGAAAATCAAAAATTGAAATTTTTGAATTTTTTTTCTTTTTTACTATGACAGATCTTTCAGTTCAGTAACAACAAACGAATCTACGAGCACTTTGTGAAAATCAAAAAATGTAATTTTTGGAATTTCTTCTTTTTTCTCTTTTACTATGGCAGATCTCGCATTTCGGCACTTTGTGAAAATCAAAAATTGAAATTTTTGATTTTTTTTTCTTTTTTACCTTGACTGATCTTTCAGTTCGGTAACAACAAAATGTACCCACGAACATTTTGTGAAAATCAAAAAATTGAAATTTTTTCCTTTTTTCTCTTTTACTATGACAGATCTTTCAGTTCAGTAACAACAAACGAACGCATTTCGGCACTGTGTGAAAATCAAAAATTGAAATTTTTGAATTTTTTTTCTTTTTTACTGTGACTGATCTTTCAGTTCGGTAACAACAAAACGTACCTACGAGCATTTTGTGAAAATCAAAAAATTGAAATTTTCGATTTTTTTTTTTAGTTTATCTCTTTCACTATGACAGATCTTTCAGTTCAGTGACAACAAACGAACCTACGAGCATTTTGTGAAAATCAAAAAATGAATTTTTTGGAATTTCTTCTTTTTTCTCTTTTACTATGACAGATCTAGCATTTCGGCACTGTGTGAAAATCAAAAATTGAAATTTTTGAATTTTTTTTCTTTTTTACTATGACAGATCTTTCAGTTCAGTAACAACAAACGAATCTACGAGCACTTTGTGAAAATAAAAAATGTAATTTTTGAAATTTTTTTCTTTTTTCTTTTTTACTGTAACAGATCTTTCCGCTCGCTAACAACAATACGTACCTACCAGCATTTTGTGAAAATCAAAAAATGAAATTTTTGGAATTTCTTCTTTTTTTCTCTTTTACTATGACAGATCTAGCATTTCGGCCTTTGTGAAAATCAAAAATTGAAATTTTTGAATTTTTTTCTTTTTCTTTTTTACTGTAACAGATCTTTCAGTTCGGTAACAAAAATACGTACCCACGAACATTTTATGAAAATAAATAAATTGAAATTTTTTTAATTTTTTTCCTTTTTATCTTTTACTATGACAGATCTCGCATTTCGGCACTTTGTGAAAATCAAAAATTGAAATTTTTGAATTTTTTTTTCTCTTTTTTACTGTGACTGATCTTTCAGTTCGGTAACAACAAAACGTACACACGAACATTTTGTGAAAATCAAAAAATTTAAATTTTTGAATATTTTTTCTTTTTTCTCTTTTACTATGACAGATCTTTCAGTTCAGTAACAACAAACGAATCTACAAGCACTTTGTGAAAATCAAATAATGTAATTTTTGGAATTTCTGCTTTTTTCTCTTTTACTATGACAGATCTCGCATTTCTGCACTTTGTGAAAATCAAAAATTGAAATTTTTGATTTTTTTTTCTTTTTTACTGTGACAGATCTTTCAGTTCAGTAACAACAAGCGAACCTAGCAGCACTTTGTGAAAATCACAAAATGAAATTTTTATTTCTTCTTTTTTCTCTTTTACTATGACAGATTTCGCATTTCGGCCCTTTTTGAAAATCAAAAATTGAAATTTTTGAATTATTTTTTCTTTTATACTGTGACTGATCTTTCAGTTCAGTAACAACAAACGAACCTACGAGCACTTTGTGAAAATCAAAAAATGAAATTTTTGGAATTTCTTCTACTTTCTCTTTTACTATGACATATCTCGCATTTCGGCACTTTGTGAAAATCAAAATTTGAAATTTTTGAATTTTTTTTTCTTTTTTACTGTGACTGATCTTTCAGTTCGGTAACAACAAAACGTACCTACGAGCATTTTGTGAAAATCAAAAAATTGAAATTTTCGTTTTTTTTATTTTATCACTTTTACTATGACAGATCTTTCAGTTCAGTGACAACAAACGAACCTACGAGCATTTTGTGAAAATCAAAAAATGAAATTTTTGGAATTTCTTCTTTTTTCTCTTTTACTATGACAGATCTAGCATTTCGGCACTTTGTGAAAATCAAAAATTGAAATTGTTGAATTTTTTTCTTTTTTCTTTTTTACTGTAACAGATCTTTCAGTTCGGTAACAACAAAACGTACCCACGAACATTTTATGAAAATAAATAAATTGAAATTTTTTTATTTTTCTTCTTTTTTCTCTTTTACTATGACAGATCTCGCATTTCGGCACTTTGTGAAAATCAAAAATTGAAATTTTTGAATTTTTTTTCTCTTTTTTACTGTGACTGATCTTTCAGTTCGGTAACAACAAAACGTACACACGAACATTTTGTGATAATCAAAAAATTGAAATTTTTGAATTTTTTTCTTTTTTCTCTTTTACTATGACAGATCTTTCAGTTCAGTAACAACAAACGAATCTACGAGCACTTTGTGAAAATCAAAAAATGTAATTTTTGGAATTTCTTCTTTTTTCTCTTTTACTATGACAGATCTCGCATTTCGGCACTGTGTGAAAATCAAAAATTGAAATTTTTGAATTTTTTTTCTTTTTTACTATGACAGATCTTTCAGTTCAGTAACAACAAACGAATCTACGAGCACTTTGTGAAAATAATAAAATGTAATTTTTGGAATTTCTTCTTTTTTCTCTTTTACTATGACAGATCTCGCATTTCGGCACTTTGTGAATATTCAAAAAATTGAAATTTTGGATTTTTTTTCTTTTTTACTGTGACTGATCTTTCAGTTCGGTAACAACAAAACGTACCCACGAGCATTTTGTGGAAATCAAAAAATGAAATTTTTGGAATTTCATCTTTTTTATCTTTTACTATTACAGATCTCGCATTTCGGCATGTTGTGAAAATCAAAAATTGAAATTTTTGAATTTTTTTTTCTTTTTTACTGTGGCAGATCTTTCAGTTCGGTAACAACAAAACGTACCCACAAACATTTTGTGAAAATCAAAGAATAGAAATTTTTTCTTTTTTTTCTTTTTTACTATGACAGATCTTTCAGTTCAGTGACAACAAACGAACCTACGAGCATTTTGTGAAAATCAAAAAATGAAATTTTTGGAATTTCTTCTTTTTTCTCTTTTACTATGACAGATCTCGCATTTCGGCACTTTGTGAAAATCAAAAATTGAATTTTTTGATTTTTTTTCTTTTTCTTTTTTACTGTAACAGATCTTTCAGTTCGGTAACAACAAAACGTACCCACGAACATTTTATGAAAATAAATAAATTGAATTTTTTTAAATTTTTTTCCTTTTTATCTTTTACTATGACAGATCTCGCATTTCGGCACTTTGTGAAAATCAAAAATTGAAATTTTTGAATTTTTTTTTCTCTTTTTTACTGTGACTGATCTTTCAGTTCGGTAACAACAAAACGTACACACGAACATTTTGTGAAAATCAAAAAATTTTAATTTTTGAATATTTTTTTTTTTTCTCTTTTACTTATGACAGATCTTTCAGTTCAGTAACAACAAACGAACCTACGAGCAAAAATCAAAGAATGAAATTTTTGGAGTTTCTTCTTTTTTCTCTTTTACTATCGAGCATTTTGTGGAAATCAAAAAATTGAAATTTTTTAATTTTTTTCTTTTTTCTCTTTTACTATGACAGATCTTTCAGTTCAGTAACAACAAACGAATCTACGAGCACTTTGTGAAAATAAAAAAATTTAATTTTTGGAATTTCTTCTTTTTTCTCTTTTACTATGACAGATCTCGCATTTCTGCACTTTGTG
Organism: Geotrupes spiniger; assembly: GCA_959613385.1. Classification (NCBI taxonomy): domain Eukaryota; kingdom Metazoa; phylum Arthropoda; class Insecta; order Coleoptera; family Geotrupidae; genus Geotrupes; species Geotrupes spiniger. Next base: position 323,219 of record CAUIJQ010000050.1, read on the forward strand.
AAAATCAAAAATTGAAATTTTTTTTCTTTTTTACTATGACAGATCTTTCAGTTCAGTAACAACAAACGAATCTACGAGCACTTTGTGAAAATCAAAAAACGTAATTTTTGGAATTTCTTCTTATTTCTCTTTTACTATGACAGATCTCGCATTTCGGCACTGTGAGAAAATCAAAAATTGAAATTTTTGAATTTTTTTTCTTTTTTACTATGACAGATCTTTCAGTTCAGTAACAACAAACGAATCTACGAGCACTTTGTGAAAATCAAAAAATGTAATTTTTGGAATTTCTTCTTTTTTCTCTTTTACTATGGCAGATCTCGCATTTCGGCACTTTGTGAAAATCAAAAATTGAAATTTTTGATTTTTTTTCTTTTTTACCTTGACTGATATTTCAGTTCGGTAACAACAAAATGTACCCACGAACATTTTGTGAAAATATAAAAATTGAAATTTTTTCCTTTTTTCTCTTTTACTATGACAGATCTTTCAGTTCAGTAACAACAAACGAACATACGAGCACTTTGTAAAAATCAAAGAATGAAATTTTTGGAGTTTCTTCTTTTTTCTCTTTTACTATCGAGCATTTTGTGGAAATCAAAAAATTGAATTTTTTTTTCTTTTTTCTCTTTTACTATGACAGATCTTTCAGTTCAGTAACAACAAACGAATCTACGAGCACTTTGTGAAAATCAAATAATGTAATTTTTAGAATTTCTTCTTTTTTCTCTTTTACTATGACAGATCTCGCATTTCTGCACTTTGTGAAAATCAAAATTTGAAATTTTTGATTTTTTTTTCTTTTTTACTGTGACAGATCTTTCAGTTCAGTAACAACAAGCGAACCTACCAGCACTTTGTGAAAATCACAAAATGAAATTTTTATTTCTTCTTTTTTTTCTTTTACTATGACAGATTTTGCATTTCGGCCCTTTTTGAAATTCAAAAATTGAAATTTTTGAATTTTTTTTTCTTTTATACTGTGACTGATCTTTCAGTTCAGTAACAACAAACGAACCTACGAGCACTTTGTGAAAATCAAAAAATGAAATTTTTGGAATTTCTTCTACTTTCTCTTTTACTATGACAGATCTCGCATTTCGGCACTGTGTGAAAATCAAAAATTGAAATTTTTTAATTTTTTTTTCTTTTTTACTGTGACTGATCTTTCAGTTCGGTAACAACAAAACGTACCTACGAGCATTTTGTGAAAATCAAAAAATTGAAATTTTCGATTTTTTTTTACTTTATCACTTTTACTATGACAGATCTTTCAGTTCAGTGACAACAAACGAAGCTACGAGCATTTTGTGAAAATCAAAAAATGAAATTTTTGGAATTTCTTCTTTTTTCTCTTTTACTATGACAGATCTCGCATTTCGGCACTTTGTGAAAATCAAAAATTGAAATTTTTGAATTTTTTTTCTCTTTTTTACTGTGACTGATCTTTCAGTTCGGTAACAACAAAACGTACACACGACCATTTTGTGAAAATCAAAAAATTGAAATTTTTGAAATTTTTTTCTTTTTTCTCTTTTACTTATGACAGATCTTTCAGTTCAGTAATACAAACGAACCTACTAGCATTTTGTGAAAATCAAAAAATTGAATTTTTTTAAATTTTTTTCTTTTTTCTCTTTTACTATCGAGCATTTTGTGGAAATCAAAAAATTGAAATTTTTTAATTTTTTTTCTTTTTTCTCTTTTACTATGACAGATCTTTCAGTTCAGTAACAACAAACGAATCTACAAGCACTTTGTGAAAATCAAATAATGTAATTTTTGGAATTTGTTCTTTTTTCTCTTTTACTATGACAGATCTCGCATTTCTGCACTTTGTGAAAATCAAAAATTGAAATTTTTGATTTTTTTTTCTCTTTTTTACTGTGACTGATCTTTCAGTTCGGTAACAACAAAACGTACACACGAACATTTTGTGATAATCAAAAAATTGAAATTTTTGAATTTTTTTCTTTTTTCTCTTTTACTATGACAGATCTTTCAGTTCAGTAACAACAAACGAATCTACGAGCACTTTGTGAAAATCAAAAAATGTAATTTTTGGAATTTCTTCTTTTTTCTCTTTTACTATGACAGATCTCGCATTTCGGCACTGTGTGAAAATCAAAAATTGAAATTTTTGAATTTTTTTTCTTTTTTACTATGACAGATCTTTCAGTTCAGTAACAACAAACGAACCTACGAGCACTTTGTGAAAATAAAAAAATGAAATTTTTGGAATTTCTTCCTTTTTCTCTTTTACTATGACAGATCACGCATTTCGGCACTTTGTGAAAATCAAAAATTGAAATTTTTGAAATTTTTTTCTTTTTTCTTTTTTGCTGTAACAGATCTTTCAGCTCGCTAACAACAAAACGTACCTACGAGCATTTTGTGAAAATCAAAAAATTGAAATTTTCGTTTTTTTTTATTTTATCACTTTTACTATGACAGATCTTTCAGTTCAGTGACAACAAACGAACCTACGAGCATTTTGTGAAAATCAAAAAATGAAATTTTTGGAATTTCTTCTTTTTTCTCTTTTACTATGACAGATCTAGCATTTCTACACTTTGTGAAAATCAAAAATTGAAATTTTTGAAATTTTTTTCTTTTTTCTTTTTTACTGTAACAGATCTTTCCGCTCGCTAACAACAATACGTACCTACCAGCATTTTGTGAAAATCAAAAAATGAAATTTTTGGAATTTCTTCTTTTTTCTCTTTTACTATGACAGATCTTTCAGTTCGGTAACAACAAACGAATCTACGAGCACTTTGTGAAAATCAAAAAATGTAATTTTTGGAATTTTTTTTTTTTTTTAACTTTAACAGATCTTTCAGTTCGGTAACAACAAAACGTATCCACGAACATTTTATGAAAATAAAAAAATTGAAATCTTTTTAATTTTTTTCCTTTTTATCTTTTACTATGACAGATCTCGCATTTCGGCACTGTGTGAAAATCAAAAATTGAAATTTTTGAATTTTTTTTCTTTTTTACTATGACAGATCTTTCAGTTCAGTAACAACAAACGAATCTACGAGCACTTTGTGAAAATAAAAAATGTAATTTTTGGAATTTCTCCTTTTTTCTCTTTTACTATGACAGATCTCGCATTTCGGCACTTTGTGAATATTCAAAAAATTGAATTTGCATTTCTACACTTTGTGAAAATCAAAAATTGAAATTTTTGAAATTTTTTTCTTTTTTCTTTTTTACTGTAACAGATCTTTCCGCTCGCTAACAACAATACGTACCTACCAGCATTTTGTGAAAATCAAAAAATGAAATTTTTGGAATTTCTTCTTTTTTTCTCTTTTACTATGACAGATCTAGCATTTCGGCCTTTGTGAAAATCAAAAATTGAAATTTTTGAATTTTTTTCTTTTTCTTTTTTACTGTAACAGATCTTTCAGTTCGGTAACAACAAAACGTACCCACGAACATTTTATGAAAATAAATAAATTGAAATTTTTTTAATTTTTTTCCTTTTTATCTTTTACTATGACAGATCTCGCATTTCGGCACTTTGTGAAAATCAAAAATTGAAATTTTTGAATTTTTTTTTCTCTTTTTTACTGTGACTGATCTTTCAGTTCGGTAACAACAAAACGTACACACGAACATTTTGTGAAAATCAAAAAATTTAAATTTTTGAATATTTTTTCTTTTTTCTCTTTTACTTATGACAGATCTTTCAGTTCAGTAACAACAAACGAACCTACGAGCAAAAATCAAAGAATGAAATTTTCGGAGTTTCTTCTTTTTTCTCTTTTACTATCGAGCATTTTGTGGAAATCAAAAAATTGAATTTTTTTAAATTTTTTCTTTTTTCTCTTTTACTATGACAGATCTTTCAGTTCAGTAACAACAAACGAATCTACAAGCACTTTGTGAAAATCAAATAATGTAATTTTTGGAATTTCTGCTTTTTTCTCTTTTACTATGACAGATCTCGCATTTCTGCACTTTGTGAAAATCAAAAATTGAAATTTTTGATTTTTTTTTTCTTTTTTACTGTGACAGATCTTTCAGTTCAGTAACAACAAGCGAACCTAGCAGCACTTTGTGAAAATCACAAAATGAAATTTTTATTTCTTCTTTTTTCTCTTTTACTATGACAGATTTCGCATTTCGGCCCTTTTTGAAAATCAAAAATTGAAATTTTTGAATTATTTTTTCTTTTATACTGTGACTGATCTTTCAGTTCAGTAACAACAAACGAACCTACGAGCACTTTGTGAAAATCAAAAAATGAAATTTTTGGAATTTCTTCTACTTTCTCTTTTACTATGACATATCTCGCATTTCGGCACTTTGTGAAAATCAAAATTTGAAATTTTTGAATTTTTTTTTCTTTTTTACTGTGACTGATCTTTCAGTTCGGTAACAACAAAACGTACCTACGAGCATTTTGTGAAAATCAAAAAATTGAAATTTTCGTTTTTTTTATTTTATCACTTTTACTATGACAGATCTTTCAGTTCAGTGACAACAAACGAACCTACGAGCATTTTGTGAAAATCAAAAAATGAAATTTTTGGAATTTCTTCTTTTTTCTCTTTTACTATGACAGATCTAGCATTTCGGCACTTTCTGAAAATCAAAAATTGAAATTGTTGAATTTTTTTCTTTTTTCTTTTTTACTGTAACAGATCTTTCAGTTCGGTAACAACAAAACGTACCCACGAACATTTTATGAAAATAAATAAATTGAAATTTTTTTATTTTTTTTCCTTTTTATCTTTTACTATGACAGATCTTTCAGTTCAGTAACAACAAACGAACCTACGAGCACTTTGTGAAAATCAAAAAATTAAATTTTTGGAATTTCTTCTTTTTTCTCTTTTACTATGACAGATCTCGCATTTCGGCACTTTGTGAAAATCAAAAATTGAAATTTTTGAATTTTTTTTCTCTTTTTTACTGTGACTGATCTTTCAGTTCGGTAACAACAAAACGTACCCACGAACATTTTATGAAAATAAATAAATTGAAATTTTTTTATTTTTTTTCCTTTTTATCTTTTACTATGACAGATCTTTCAGTTCAGTAACAACAAACGAACCTACGAGCACTTTGTGAAAATCTAAAAATTAAATTTTTGGAATTTCTTCTTTTTTCTCTTTTACTATGACAGATCTCGCATTTCGGCACTTTGTGAAAATCAAAAATTGAAATTTTTGATTTTTTTTTCTCTTTTTTACTGTGACTGATCTTTCAGTTCGGTAACAACAAAACGTACACACGAACATTTTGTGATAATCAAAAAATTGAAATTTTTGAATTTTTTTCTTTTTTCTCTTTTACTATGACAGATCTTTCAGTTCAGTAACAACAAACGAATCTACGAGCACTTTGTGAAAATCAAAAAATGTAATTTTTGGAATTTCTTCTTTTTTCTCTTTTACTATGACAGATCTCGCATTTCGGCACTGTGTGAAAATCAAAAATTGAAATTTTTGAATTTTTTTTCTTTTTTACTATGACAGATCTTTCAGTTCAGTAACAACAAACGAATCTACGAGCACTTTGTGAAAATAAAAAAATGTAATTTTTGGAATTTCTTCTTTTTTCTCTTTTACTATGACAGATCTCGCATTTCGGCACTTTGTGAATATTCAAAAAATTGAAATTTTGGATTTTTTTTCTTTTTTACTGTGACTGATCTTTCAGTTCGGTAACAACAAAACGTACCCACGACCATTTTGTGGAAATCAAAAAATGAAATTTTTGGAATTTCTTCTTTTTTATCTTTTACTATTACAGATCTCGCATTTCGGCACGTTGTGAAAATCAAAAATTGAAATTTTTGAATTTTTTTTTCTTTTTTACTGTGGCAGATCTTTCAGTTCGGTAACAACAAAACGTACCCACAAACATTTTGTGAAAATCAAAGAATAGAAATTTTTTCTTTTTTTTTCTTTTTTACTATGACAGATCTTTCAGTTCAGTGACAACAAACGAACCTACGAGCATTTTGTGAAAATAAAAAAATGAAATTTTTGGAATTTCTTCTTTTTTCTCTTTTACTATGACAGATCTCGCATTTCGGCACTTTGTGAAAATCAAAAATTGAATTTTTTGATTTTTTTTCTTTTTCTTTTTTACTGTAACAGATCTTTCAGTTCGGTAACAACAAAACGTACACACGAACATTTTGTGATAATCAAAAAATTGAAATTTTTGAATTTTTTTCTTTTTTCTCTTTTACTATGACAGATCTTTCAGTTCAGTAACAACAAACGAATCTACGAGCACTTTGTGAAAATCAAAAAATGTAATTTTTGGAATTTCTTCTTTTTTCTCTTTTACTATGACAGATCTCGCATTTCGGCACTGTGTGAAAATCAAAAAATGAAATTTTTGAATTTTTTTTCTTTTTTACTATGACAGATCTTTCAGTTCAGTAACAACAAACGAATCTACGAGCACTTTGTGAAAATAAAAAAATGTAATTTTTGGAATTTCTTCTTTTTTCTCTTTTACTATGACAGATCTCGCATTTCGGCACTTTGTGAATATTCAAAAAATGGAAATTTTGGATTTTTTTTCTTTTTTACTGTGACTGATCTTTCAGTTCGGTAACAACAAAACGTACCCACGAGCATTTTGTGGAAATCAAAAAATGAAATTTTTGGAATTTCTTCTTTTTTATCTTTTACTATTACAGATCTCGCATTTCGGCACGTTGTGAAAATCAAAAATTGAAATTTTTGAATTTTTTTTTCTTTTTTACTGTGGCAGATCTTTCAGTTCGGTAACAACAAAACGTACCCACAAACATTTTGTGAAAATCAAAGAATAGAAATTTTTTCTTTTTTTTTCTTTTTTACTATGACAGATCTTTCAGTTCAGTGACAACAAACGAACCTACGAGCATTTTGTGAAAATAAAAAAATGAAATTTTTGGAATTTCTTCTTTTTTCTCTTTTACTATGACAGATCTCGCATTTCGGCACTTTGTGAAAATCAAAAATTGAATTTTTTGATTTTTTTTCTTTTTCTTTTTTACTGTAACAGATCTTTCAGTTCGGTAACAACAAAACGTACCCACGAACATTTTATGAAAATAAATAAATTGAAATTTTTTTAATTTTTTTCCTTTTTATCTTTTACTATGACAGATCTTTCAGTTCAGTAACAACAAACGAACCTACGAGCACTTTGTGAAAATCAAAAAATTAAATTTTTGGAATTTCTTCGTTTTTCTCTTTTACTATGACAGATCTCGCATTTCGGCACTTTGTGAAAATCAAAAATTGAAATTTTTGAATTTTTGTTCTCTTTTTTACTGTGACTGATCTTTCAGTTCGGTAACAACAAAACGTACCCACGAACATTTTATGAAAATAAATAAATTGAAATTTTTTTTATTTTTTTTCCTTTTTATCTTTTACTATGACAGATCTTTCAGTTCAGTAACAACAAACGAACCTACGAGCACTTTGTGAAAATCTAAAAATTAAATTTTTGGAATTTCTTCTTTTTTCTCTTTTACTATGACAGATCTCGCATTTCGGCACTTTGTGAAAATCAAAAATTGAAATTTTTGAATTTTTTTTCTCTTTTTTACTGTGACTGATCTTTCAGTTCGGTAACAACAAAACGTACACACGAACATTTTGTGATAATCAAAAAATTGAAATTTTTGAATTTTTTTCTTTTTTCTCTTTTACTATGACAGATCTTTCAGTTCAGTAACAACAAACGAATCTACGAGCACTTTGTGAAAATCAAAAAATGTAATTTTTGGAATTTCTTCTTTTTTCTCTTTTACTATGACAGATCTCGCATTTCGGCACTGTGTGAAAATCAAAAATTGAAATTTTTGAATTTTTTTTCTTTTTTACTATGACAGATCTTTCAGTTCAGTAACAACAAACGAATCTACGAGCACTTTGTGAAAATAAAAAAATGTAATTTTTGGAATTTCTTCTTTTTTCTCTTTTACTATGACAGATCTCGCATTTCGGCACTTTGTGAATATTCAAAAAATTGAAATTTTGGATTTTTTTTCTTTTTTACTGTGACTGATCTTTCAGTTCGGTAACAACAAAACGTACCCACGAGCATTTTGTGGAAATCAAAAAATGAAATTTTTGGAATTTCTTCTTTTTTATCTTTTACTATTACAGATCTCGCATTTCGGCATGTTGTGAAAATCAAAAATTGAAATTTTTGAATTTTTTTTCTCTTTTTTACTGTGACTGATCTTTCAGTTCGGTAACAACAAAACGTACCCACGAACATTTTATGAAAATAAATAAATTGAAATTTTTTTATTTTTTTTCCTTTTTATCTTTTACTATGACAGATCTTTCAGTTCAGTAACAACAAACAAACCTACGAGCACTTTGTGAAAATCTAAAAATTAAATTTTTGGAATTTCTTCTTTTTTCTCTTTTACTATGACAGATCTAGCATTTCGGCCTTTGTGAAAATCAAAAATTGAAATTTTTGAATTTGTTTTCTCTTTTTTACTGTGACTGATTTTTCAGTTCGGTAACAACAAAAGGTACACACGAACATTTTGTGAAAAAAATTTTGAAATTTTTTTCTTTTTTCTTTTTTACTACGACAGATCTTTCAATTCAGTAACAACAAACGAACCTACGAGCATTTTGTGAAAATCAAAAAATTGAATTTTTTTTAATTTTTTCCTTTTTTCTCTTTTACTATGACAGATCTTTTAGTTCAGTAACAACAAACGAACATACGAGCATTTTGTAAAAATCAAAGAATGAAATTTTCGGAGTTTCTTCTTATTTCTCTTTTACTATCGAGCATTTTGTGGAAATCAAAAAATTGAAATTTTTTAATTTTTTTTCTTTTTCTCTTTTACTATGACAGATCTTTCAGTTCAGTAACAACAAACGAATCTACGAGCACTTTGTGAAAATCAAAAAATGTAATTTTTGGAATTTCTTCTTTTTTCTCTTTTACTATGACAGATCTCGCATTTCTGCACCTTGTGAAAATCAAAAATTGAAATTTTTGAATTTTTTTTCTTTTTTACTATGACAGATCTTTCAGTTCAGTAACAACAAACGAATCTACGAGCACTTTGTGAAAATCAATAAATGTAATTTTTGGAATTTCTTCTTTTTTATCTTTTACTATGACAGATCTCGCATTTCGGCACTTTGTGAAAATCAAAAATTGAAATTTTTGATTTTTTTTTCTTTTTTACTGTGACTGATCTTTCAGTTCGGTAACAACAAAATGTACCAACGAACATTTTGTGAAAATCAAAAAATTGAAATTTTTGAAATTTTTTCCTTTTTTCTCTTTTACTATGACCGATCTTTCAGTTCAGTAACAACAAACGAACCTACGAGCACTTTGTGAAAATAAAAAAATGAAATTTTTGGAATTTCTTCTTTTTTCTCTTTTACTATGACAGATCACGCATTTCGGCACTTTGTGAAAATCAAAAATTGAAATTTTTGAAATTTTTTTCTTTTTTCTTTTTTACTGTAACAGATCTTTCAGCTCGCTAACAACAAAACGTACCTACGAGCATTTTGTGAAAATCAAAAAATTGAAATTTTCGTTTTTTTTTTATTTTATCACTTTTACTATGACAGATCTTTCAGTTTAGTGACAACAAACGAACCTACGAGCATTTTGTGAAAATCAAAAAATGAAATTTTTGGAATTTCTTCTTTTTTCTCTTTTACTATGACAGATCTAGCATTTCTACACTTTGTGAAAATCAAAAATTGAAATTTTTGAATTTTTTTTCTTTTTTCTTTTTTACTGTAACAGATCTTTCCGCTCGCTAACAACAATACGTACCTACCAGCATTTTGTGAAAATCAAAAAATGAAATTTTTGGAATTTCTTCTTTTTTTCTCTTTTACTATGACAGATCTAGCATTTCGGCCTTTGTGAAAATCAAAAATTGAAATTTTTTAATTTTTTTTCTGTTTTTTACTGTGACTGATCTTTCAGTTCGGTAACAACAAAACGTACACACGATCATTTTGTGAAAAAAATTTTGAATTTTTTTTCTTTTTTCTCTTTTACTATGACAGATCTTTTAGTTCAGTAACAACAAACGAACATACGAGCATTTTGTAAAAATCAAAGAATGAAATTTTCGGAGTTTCTTCTTATTTCTCTTTTACTATCGAGCATTTTGTGGAAATCAAAAAATTGAAATTTTTTAATTTTTTTTCTTTTTCTCTTTTACTATGACAGATCTTTCAGTTCAGTAACAACAAACGAATCTACGAGCACTTTGTGAAAATCAAAAAATGTAATTTTTGGAATTTCTTCTTTTTTCTCTTTTACTATGACAGATCTCGCATTTCTGCACCTTGTGAAAATCAAAAATTGAAATTTTTGAATTTTTTTTCTTTTTTACTATGACAGATCTTTCAGTTCAGTAACAACAAACGAATCTACGAGCACTTTGTGAAAATCAATAAATGTAATTTTTGGAATTTCTTCTTTTTTATCTTTTACTATGACAGATCTCGCATTTCGGCACTTTGTGAAAATCAAAAATTGAAATTTTTGATTTTTTTTTCTTTTTTACTGTGACTGATCTTTCAGTTCGGTAACAACAAAATGTACCAACGAACATTTTGTGAAAATCAAAAAATTGAAATTTTTGAAATTTTTTCCTTTTTTCTCTTTTACTATGACCGATCTTTCAGTTCAGTAACAACAAACGAACCTACGAGCACTTTGTGAAAATAAAAAAATGAAATTTTTGGAATTTCTTCTTTTTTCTCTTTTACTATGACAGATCACGCATTTCGGCACTTTGTGAAAATCAAAAATTGAAATTTTTGAAATTTTTTTCTTTTTTCTTTTTTACTGTAACAGATCTTTCAGCTCGCTAACAACAAAACGTACCTACGAGCATTTTGTGAAAATCAAAAAATTGAAATTTTCGTTTTTTTTTTATTTTATCACTTTTACTATGACAGATCTTTCAGTTTAGTGACAACAAACGAACCTACGAGCATTTTGTGAAAATCAAAAAATGAAATTTTTGGAATTTCTTCTTTTTTCTCTTTTACTATGACAGATCTAGCATTTCTACACTTTGTGAAAATCAAAAATTGAAATTTTTGAATTTTTTTTCTTTTTTCTTTTTTACTGTAACAGATCTTTCCGCTCGCTAACAACAATACGTACCTACCAGCATTTTGTGAAAATCAAAAAATGAAATTTTTGGAATTTCTTCTTTTTTTCTCTTTTACTATGACAGATCTAGCATTTCGGCCTTTGTGAAAATCAAAAATTGAAATTTTTTAATTTTTTTTCTGTTTTTTACTGTGACTGATCTTTCAGTTCGGTAACAACAAAACGTACACACGATCATTTTGTGAAAAAAATTTTGAATTTTTTTTCTTTTTTCTCTTTTACTATGACAGATCTTTCAATTCAGTAACAACAAACGAACATACGAGCACTTTGTAAAAATCAAAGAATGAAATTTTTGGAGTTTCTTTCTTTTTTCTCTTTTACTATCGAGCATTTTGTGGAAATCAAAAAATTGAAATTTTTTATTTTTTTTTCTTTTTTCTCTTTTACTATGACAGATCTTTCAGTTCAGTAACAACAAACGAATCTACGAGCACTTTGTGAAAATCAAAAAATGTAATTTTTTGAATTTCTTCTTTTTTCTCTTTTACTATGACAGATCTCGCATTTCTGCACCTTGTGAAAATCAAAAATTGAAATTTTTGAATTTTTTTTCTTTTTTACTATGACAGATCTTTCAGTTCAGTAACAACAAACGAATCTACGAGCACTTTGTGAAAATCAAAAAATGTAATTTTTTGAATTTCTTCTTTTTTCTCTTTTACTATGACAGATCTCGCATTTCTGCACCTTGTGAAAATCAAAAATTGAAATTTTTGAATTTTTTTTCTTTTTTACTATGACAGATCTTTCAGTTCAGTAACAACAAACGAATCTACGAGCACTTTGTGAAAATCAAAAAATGAAATTTTTGGAATTTCTTCTTTTTTATCTTTTACTATGACAGATCTCGCATTTCGGCACTTTGTGAAAATCAAAAATTGAAATTTTTGATTTTTTTTTCTTTTTTACTGTGACTGATCTTTCAGTTCGGTAACAACAAAATGTACCCACGAACATTTTGTGAAAATCAAAAAATTGAAATTTTTGAAATTTTTTCCTTTTTTCTCTTTTACTATGACAGATCTTTCAGTTCAGTAACAACAAACGAACCTACGAGCACTTTGTGAAAATAAAAAAATGAAATTTTTGGAATTTCTTCTTTTTTCTCTTTTACTATGACAGATCACGCATTTCGGCACTTTGTGAAAATCAAAAATTGAAATTTTTGAAATTTTTTTCTTTTTTCTTTTTTACTGTAACAGATCTTTCAGCTCGCTAACAACAAAACGTACCTACGAGCATTTTGTGAAAATCAAAAAATTGAAATTTTCGTTTTTTTTTTATTTTATCACTTTTACTATGACAGATCTTTCAGTTCAGTGACAACAAACGAACCTACGAGCATTTTGTGAAAATCAAAAAATGAAATTTTTTGGAATTTCTTCTTTTTTCTCTTTTACTATGACAGATCTAGCATTTCTACACTTTGTGAAAATCAAAAATTGAAATTTTTGAAATTTTTTTCTTTTTTCTTTTTTACTGTAACAGATCTTTCCGCTCGCTAACAACAATACGTACCTACCAGCATTTTGTGAAAATCAAAAAATGAAATTTTTGGAATTTCTTCTTTTTTTCTCTTTTACTATGACAGATCTAGCATTTCGGAATTTGTGAAAATCAAAAATTGAAATTTTTGAATTTTTTTTCTCTTTTTTTACTGTGACTGATCTTTCAGTTCGGTAACAACAAAACGTACACACGAACATTTTGTGAAAAAAATTTTGAAATTTTTTTCTTTTTTCTCTTTTACTATGACAGATCTTTCAATTCAGTAACAACAAACGAACATACGAGCACTTTGTAAAAATCAAAGAATGAAATTTTTGGAGTTTCTTCTTTTTTCTCTTTTACTATCGAGCATTTTGTGGAAATCAAAAATTGAAATTTTTGAATTTTTTTTCTTTTTTACTATGACAGATCTTTCAGTTCAGTAACAACAAACGAATCTACGAGCACTTTGTGAAAATCAAAAAATGTAATTTTTGGAATTTCTTCTTTTTTATCTTTTACTATGACAGATCTCGCATTTCGGCACTTTGTGAAAATCAAAAATTGAAATTTTTGATTTTTTTTTCTTTTTTACTGTGACTGATCTTTCAGTTCGGTAACAACAAAATGTACCCACGAACATTTTGTGAAAATCAAAAAATTGAAATTTTTGAAATTTTTTCCTTTTTTCTCTTTTACTATGACAGATCTTTCAGTTCAGTAACAACAAACGAACCTACGAGCACTTTGTGAAAATAAAAAAATGAAATTTTTGGAATTTCTTCTTTTTTCTCTTTTACTATGACAGATCACGCATTTCGGCACTTTGTGAAAATCAAAAATTGAAATTTTTGAAATTTTTTTCTTTTTTCTTTTTTGCTGTAACAGATCTTTCAGCTCGCTAACAACAAAACGTACCTACGAGCATTTTGTGAAAATCAAAAAATTGAAATTTTCGTTTTTTTTTATTTTATCACTTTTACTATGACAGATCTTTCAGTTCAGTGACAACAAACGAACCTACGAGCATTTTGTGAAAATCAAAAAATGAAATTTTTGGAATTTCTTCTTTTTTCTCTTTTACTATGACAGATCTAGCATTTCTACACTTTGTGAAAATCAAAAATTGAAATTTTTTTCTTTTTTCTTTTTTACTGTAACAGATCTTTCCGCTCGCTAACAACAATACGTACCTACCAGCATTTTGTGAAAATCAAAAAATGAAATTTTTGGAATTTCTTCTTTTTTCTCTTTTACTATGACAGATCTAGCATTTCGGAATTTGTGAAAATCAAAAATTGAAATTTTTGAATTTTTTTTCTCTTTTTTACTGTGACTGATCTTTCAGTTCGGTAACAACAAAACGTACACACGAACATTTTGTGAAAAAAATTTTGAAATTTTTTTCTTTTTTCTCTTTTACTATGACAGATCTTTCAATTCAGTAACAACAAACGAACATACGAGCACTTTGTAAAAATCAAAGAATGAAATTTTTGGAGTTTCTTCTTTTTTCTCTTTTACTATCGAGCATTTTGTGGAAATCAAAAAATTGAAATTTTTTTATTTTTTTTCTTTTTCCTCTTTTACTATGACAGATCTTTCAGTTCAGTAACAACAAACGAATCTACGAGCACTTTGTGAAAATCAAAAAATGTAATTTTTGGAATTTTTTTTTTTTTAACTTTAACAGATCTTTCAGTTCGGTAACAACAAAACGTATCCACGAACATTTTATGAAAATAAAAAAATTGAAATCTTTTTAATTTTTTTCCTTTTTATCTTTTACTATGACAGATCTCGCATTTCGGCACTGTGTGAAAATCAAAAATTGAAATTTTTGAATTTTTTTTCTTTTTTACTATGACAGATCTTTCAGTTCAGTAACAACAAACGAATCTACGAGCACTTTGTGAAAATCAAAAAATGTAATTTTTGGAATTTCTTCTTTTTTCTCTTTTACTATGGCAGATCTCGCATTTCGGCACTTTGTGAAAATCAAAAATTGAAATTTTTGATTTTTTTTTCTTTTTTACCTTGACTGATCTTTCAGTTCGGTAACAACAAAATGTACCCACGAACATTTTGTGAAAATCAAAAAATTGAAATTTTTTCCTTTTTTCTCTTTTACTATGACAGATCTTTCAGTTCAGTAACAACAAACGAACGCATTTCGGCACTGTGTGAAAATCAAAAATTGAAATTTTTGAATTTTTTTTCTTTTTTACTGTGACTGATCTTTCAGTTCGGTAACAACAAAACGTACCTACGAGCATTTTGTGAAAATCAAAAAATTGAAATTTTCGATTTTTTTTTTTAGTTTATCTCTTTTACTATGACAGATCTTTCAGTTCAGTGACAACAAACGAACCTACGAGCATTTTGTGAAAATCAAAAAATGAATTTTTTGGAATTTCTTCTTTTTTCTCTTTTACTATGACAGATCTAGCATTTCGGCACTGTGTGAAAATCAAAAATTGAAATTTTTGAATTTTTTTTCTTTTTTACTATGACAGATCTTTCAGTTCAGTAACAACAAACGAATCTACGAGCACTTTGTGAAAATAAAAAATGTAATTTTTGGAATTTCTTCTTTTTTCTCTTTTACTATGACAGATCTCGCATTTCGGCACTTTGTGAATATTCAAAAAATTGAATTTGCATTTCTACACTTTGTGAAAATCAAAAATTGAAATTTTTGAAATTTTTTTCTTTTTTCTTTTTTACTGTAACAGATCTTTCCGCTCGCTAACAACAATACGTACCTACCAGCATTTTGTGAAAATCAAAAAATGAAATTTTTGGAATTTCTTCTTTTTTTCTCTTTTACTATGACAGATCTAGCATTTCGGCCTTTGTGAAAATCAAAAATTGAAATTTTTGAATTTTTTTCTTTTTCTTTTTTACTGTAACAGATCTTTCAGTTCGGTAACAACAAAACGTACCCACGAACATTTTATGAAAATAAATAAATTGAAATTTTTTTAATTTTTTTCCTTTTTATCTTTTACTATGACAGATCTCGCATTTCGGCACTTTGTGAAAATCAAAAATTGAAATTTTTGAATTTTTTTTTCTCTTTTTTACTGTGACTGATCTTTCAGTTCGGTAACAACAAAACGTACACACGAACATTTTGTGAAAATCAAAAAATTTAAATTTTTGAATATTTTTTCTTTTTTCTCTTTTACTTATGACAGATCTTTCAGTTCAGTAACAACAAACGAACCTACGAGCAAAAATCAAAGAATGAAATTTTCGGAGTTTCTTCTTTTTTCTCTTTTACTATCGAGCATTTTGTGGAAATCAAAAAATTGAATTTTTTTAAATTTTTTCTTTTTTCTCTTTTACTATGACAGATCTTTCAGTTCAGTAACAACAAACGAATCTACAAGCACTTTGTGAAAATCAAATAATGTAATTTTTGGAATTTCTGCTTTTTTCTCTTTTACTATGACAGATCTCGCATTTCTGCACTTTGTGAAAATCAAAAATTGAAATTTTTGATTTTTTTTTCTTTTTTACTGTGACAGATCTTTCAGTTCAGTAACAACAAGCGAACCTAGCAGCACTTTGTGAAAATCACAAAATGAAATTTTTATTTCTTCTTTTTTCTCTTTTACTATGACAGATTTCGCATTTCGGCCCTTTTTGAAAATCAAAAATTGAAATTTTTGAATTATTTTTTCTTTTATACTGTGACTGATCTTTCAGTTCAGTAACAACAAACGAACCTACGAGCACTTTGTGAAAATCAAAAAATGAAATTTTTGGAATTTCTTCTACTTTCTCTTTTACTATGACATATCTCGCATTTCGGCACTTTGTGAAAATCAAAATTTGAAATTTTTGAATTTTTTTTTCTTTTTTACTGTGACTGATCTTTCAGTTCGGTAACAACAAAACGTACCTACGAGCATTTTGTGAAAATCAAAAAATTGAAATTTTCGTTTTTTTTATTTTATCACTTTTACTATGACAGATCTTTCAGTTCAGTGACAACAAACGAACCTACGAGCATTTTGTGAAAATCAAAAAATGAAATTTTTGGAATTTCTTCTTTTTTCTCTTTTACTATGACAGATCTAGCATTTCGGCACTTTGTGAAAATCAAAAATTGAAATTGTTGAATTTTTTTCTTTTTTCTTTTTTACTGTAACAGATCTTTCAGTTCGGTAACAACAAAACGTACCCACGAACATTTTATGAAAATAAATAAATTGAAATTTTTTTATTTTTCTTCTTTTTTCTCTTTTACTATGACAGATCTCGCATTTCGGCACTTTGTGAAAATCAAAAATTGAAATTTTTGAATTTTTTTTCTCTTTTTTACTGTGACTGATCTTTCAGTTCGGTAACAACAAAACGTACACACGAACATTTTGTGATAATCAAAAAATTGAAATTTTTGAATTTTTTTCTTTTTTCTCTTTTACTATGACAGATCTTTCAGTTCAGTAACAACAAACGAATCTACGAGCACTTTGTGAAAATCAAAAAATGTAATTTTTGGAATTTCTTCTTTTTTCTCTTTTACTATGACAGATCTCGCATTTCGGCACTGTGTGAAAATCAAAAATTGAAATTTTTGAATTTTTTTTCTTTTTTACTATGACAGATCTTTCAGTTCAGTAACAACAAACGAATCTACGAGCACTTTGTGAAAATAATAAAATGTAATTTTTGGAATTTCTTCTTTTTTCTCTTTTACTATGACAGATCTCGCATTTCGGCACTTTGTGAATATTCAAAAAATTGAAATTTTGGATTTTTTTTCTTTTTTACTGTGACTGATCTTTCAGTTCGGTAACAACAAAACGTACCCACGAGCATTTTGTGGAAATCAAAAAATGAAATTTTTGGAATTTCATCTTTTTTATCTTTTACTATTACAGATCTCGCATTTCGGCATGTTGTGAAAATCAAAAATTGAAATTTTTGAATTTTTTTTTCTTTTTTACTGTGGCAGATCTTTCAGTTCGGTAACAACAAAACGTACCCACAAACATTTTGTGAAAATCAAAGAATAGAAATTTTTTCTTTTTTTTCTTTTTTACTATGACAGATCTTTCAGTTCAGTGACAACAAACGAACCTACGAGCATTTTGTGAAAATCAAAAAATGAAATTTTTGGAATTTCTTCTTTTTTCTCTTTTACTATGACAGATCTCGCATTTCGGCACTTTGTGAAAATCAAAAATTGAATTTTTTGATTTTTTTTCTTTTTCTTTTTTACTGTAACAGATCTTTCAGTTCGGTAACAACAAAACGTACCCACGAACATTTTATGAAAATAAATAAATTGAATTTTTTTAAATTTTTTTCCTTTTTATCTTTTACTATGACAGATCTCGCATTTCGGCACTTTGTGAAAATCAAAAATTGAAATTTTTGAATTTTTTTTTCTCTTTTTTACTGTGACTGATCTTTCAGTTCGGTAACAACAAAACGTACACACGAACATTTTGTGAAAATCAAAAAATTTAAATTTTTGAATATTTTTTTTTTTTCTCTTTTACTTATGACAGATCTTTCAGTTCAGTAACAACAAACGAACCTACGAGCAAAAATCAAAGAATGAAATTTTTGGAGTTTCTTCTTTTTTCTCTTTTACTATCGAGCATTTTGTGGAAATCAAAAAATTGAAATTTTTTAATTTTTTTCTTTTTTCTCTTTTACTATGACAGATCTTTCAGTTCAGTAACAACAAACGAATCTACGAGCACTTTGTGAAAATAAAAAAATTTAATTTTTGGAATTTCTTCTTTTTTCTCTTTTACTATGACAGATCTCGCATTTCTGCACTTTGTGAAAATCAAAAATTGAAATTTTTTTTCTTTTTTACTATGACAGATCTTTCAGTTCAGTAACAACAAACGAATCTACGAGCACTTTGTGAAAATCAAAAAACGTAATTTTTGGAATTTCTTCTTATTTCTCTTTTACTATGACAGATCTCGCATTTCGGCACTGTGAGAAAATCAAAAATTGAAATTTTTGAATTTTTTTTCTTTTTTACTATGACAGATCTTTCAGTTCAGTAACAACAAACGAATCTACGAGCACTTTGTGAAAATCAAAAAATGTAATTTTTGGAATTTCTTCTTTTTTCTCTTTTACTATGGCAGATCTCGCATTTCGGCACTTTGTGAAAATCAAAAATTGAAATTTTTGATTTTTTTTCTTTTTTACCTTGACTGATATTTCAGTTCGGTAACAACAAAATGTACCCACGAACATTTTGTGAAAATATAAAAATTGAAATTTTTTCCTTTTTTCTCTTTTACTATGACAGATCTTTCAGTTCAGTAACAACAAACGAACATACGAGCACTTTGTAAAAATCAAAGAATGAAATTTTTGGAGTTTCTTCTTTTTTCTCTTTTACTATCGAGCATTTTGTGGAAATCAAAAAATTGAATTTTTTTTTCTTTTTTCTCTTTTACTATGACAGATCTTTCAGTTCAGTAACAACAAACGAATCTACGAGCACTTTGTGAAAATCAAATAATGTAATTTTTAGAATTTCTTCTTTTTTCTCTTTTACTATGACAGATCTCGCATTTCTGCACTTTGTGAAAATCAAAATTTGAAATTTTTGATTTTTTTTTTCTTTTTTACTGTGACAGATCTTTCAGTTCAGTAACAACAAGCGAACCTACCAGCACTTTGTGAAAATCACAAAATGAAATTTTTATTTCTTCTTTTTTTTCTTTTACTATGACAGATTTCGCATTTCGGCCCTTTTTGAAATTCAAAAATTGAAATTTTTGAATTTTTTTTTCTTTTATACTGTGACTGATCTTTCAGTTCAGTAACAACAAACGAACCTACGAGCACTTTGTGAAAATCAAAAAATGAAATTTTTGGAATTTCTTCTACTTTCTCTTTTACTATGACAGATCTCGCATTTCGGCACTGTGTGAAAATCAAAAATTGAAATTTTTTAATTTTTTTTTCTTTTTTACTGTGACTGATCTTTCAGTTCGGTAACAACAAAACGTACCTACGAGCATTTTGTGAAAATCAAAAAATTGAAATTTTCGATTTTTTTTTACTTTATCACTTTTACTATGACAGATCTTTCAGTTCAGTGACAACAAACGAAGCTACGAGCATTTTGTGAAAATCAAAAAATGAAATTTTTGGAATTTCTTCTTTTTTCTCTTTTACTATGACAGATCTCGCATTTCGGCACTTTGTGAAAATCAAAAATTGAAATTTTTGAATTTTTTTTCTCTTTTTTACTGTGACTGATCTTTCAGTTCGGTAACAACAAAACGTACACACGACCATTTTGTGAAAATCAAAAAATTGAAATTTTTGAAATTTTTTTCTTTTTTCTCTTTTACTTATGACAGATCTTTCAGTTCAGTAATACAAACGAACCTACTAGCATTTTGTGAAAATCAAAAAATTGAATTTTTTTAAATTTTTTTCTTTTTTCTCTTTTACTATCGAGCATTTTGTGGAAATCAAAAAATTGAAATTCAGTAACAACAAACGAATCTACGAGCACTTTGTGAAAATCAAAAAATGTAATTTTTGGAATTTCTTCTTTTTTCTCTTTTACTATGACAGATCTCGCATTTCTGCACTGTGTGAAAATCAAAAATTGAAATTTTTTTTTTCTTTTTTACTATGACAGATCTTTCAATTCAGTAACAACAAACGAATCTACGAGCACTTTGTGAAAATCAAAAAATGTAATTTTTGGAATTTCTTCTTTTTTCTCTTTTACTATGACAGATTTCGCATTTCGGCACTGTGTGAAAATCAAAAATTGAAATTTTTGAATTTTTTTTCTTTTTTACTATGACAGATCTTTCAGTTCAGTAACAACAAACGAATCTACGAGCACTTTGTGAAAATCAAATAATGTAATTTTTGGAATTTTTTCTTTTTTCTCTTTTACTATGACAGATCTCGCATTTCTGCACTTTGTGAAAATCAAAAATTGAAATTTTTGATTTTTTTTTCTTTTTTACTGTGACAGATCTTTCAGTTCGGTAACAACAAGACGTACCTACGAGCATTTTGTGAAAATCAAAAAATTGAAATTTTCGTTTTTTTTTATTTTATCACTTTTACTATGACAGATCTTTCAGTTCAGTGACAACAAACGAACCTACGAGCACTTTGTGAAAATCAAAAAATGTAATTTTCGGAGTTTCTTCTTTTTTCTCTTTTACTATCGAGCATTTTGTGGAAATCAAAAAATTGAAATTTTTGGAATTTCTTCTTTTTTCTCTTTTACTATGACAGATCTCGCATTTCGGCACTTTGTGAAAATCAAAAATTGAATTTTTTGATTTTTTTTCTTTTTCTTTTTTACTGTAACAGATCTTTCAGTTCGGTAACAACAAAACGTACCCACGAACATTTTATGAAAATAAATAAATTGAATTTTTTTAAATTTTTTTCCTTTTTATCTTTTACTATGACAGATCTCGCATTTCGGCACTTTGTGAAAATCAAAAATTGAAATTTTTGAATTTTTTTTTCTCTTTTTTACTGTGACTGATCTTTCAGTTCGGTAACAACAAAACGTACACACGAACATTTTGTGAAAATCAAAAAATTTAAATTTTTGAATATTTTTTTTTTTTCTCTTTTACTTATGACAGATCTTTCAGTTCAGTAACAACAAACGAACCTACGAGCAAAAATCAAAGAATGAAATTTTTGGAGTTTCTTCTTTTTTCTCTTTTACTATCGAGCATTTTGTGGAAATCAAAAAATTGAAATTTTTTAATTTTTTTCTTTTTTCTCTTTTACTATGACAGATCTTTCAGTTCAGTAACAACAAACTAATCTACGAGCACTTTGTGAAAATAAAAAAATTTAATTTTTGGAATTTCTTCTTTTTTCTCTTTTACTATGACAGATCTCGCATTTCTGCACTTTGTGAAAATCAAAAATTGAAATTTTTTTTCTTTTTTACTATGACAGATCTTTCAGTTCAGTAACAACAAACGAATCTACGAGCACTTTGTGAAAATCAAAAAACGTAATTTTTGGAATTTCTTCTTATTTCTCTTTTACTATGACAGATCTCGCATTTCGGCACTGTGAGAAAATCAAAAATTGAAATTTTTGAATTTTTTTTCTTTTTTACTATGACAGATCTTTCAGTTCAGTAACAACAAACGAATCTACGAGCACTTTGTGAAAATCAAAAAATGTAATTTTTGGAATTTCTTCTTTTTTCTCTTTTACTATGGCAGATCTCGCATTTCGGCACTTTGTGAAAATCAAAAATTGAAATTTTTGATTTTTTTTCTTTTTTACCTTGACTGATATTTCAGTTCGGTAACAACAAAATGTACCCACGAACATTTTGTGAAAATATAAAAATTGAAATTTTTTCCTTTTTTCTCTTTTACTATGACAGATCTTTCAGTTCAGTAACAACAAACGAACATACGAGCACTTTGTAAAAATCAAAGAATGAAATTTTTGGAGTTTCTTCTTTTTTCTCTTTTACTATCGAGCATTTTGTGGAAATCAAAAAATTGAATTTTTTTTTCTTTTTTCTCTTTTACTATGACAGATCTTTCAGTTCAGTAACAACAAACGAATCTACGAGCACTTTGTGAAAATCAAATAATGTAATTTTTAGAATTTCTTCTTTTTTCTCTTTTACTATGACAGATCTCGCATTTCTGCACTTTGTGAAAATCAAAATTTGAAATTTTTGATTTTTTTTTTCTTTTTTACTGTGACAGATCTTTCAGTTCAGTAACAACAAGCGAACCTACCAGCACTTTGTGAAAATCACAAAATGAAATTTTTATTTCTTCTTTTTTTTCTTTTACTATGACAGATTTCGCATTTCGGCCCTTTTTGAAATTCAAAAATTGAAATTTTTGAATTTTTTTTTCTTTTATACTGTGACTGATCTTTCAGTTCAGTAACAACAAACGAACCTACGAGCACTTTGTGAAAATCAAAAAATGAAATTTTTGGAATTTCTTCTACTTTCTCTTTTACTATGACAGATCTCGCATTTCGGCACTGTGTGAAAATCAAAAATTGAAATTTTTTAATTTTTTTTTCTTTTTTACTGTGACTGATCTTTCAGTTCGGTAACAACAAAACGTACCTACGAGCATTTTGTGAAAATCAAAAAATTGAAATTTTCGATTTTTTTTTACTTTATCACTTTTACTATGACAGATCTTTCAGTTCAGTGACAACAAACGAAGCTACGAGCATTTTGTGAAAATCAAAAAATGAAATTTTTGGAATTTCTTCTTTTTTCTCTTTTACTATGACAGATCTCGCATTTCGGCACTTTGTGAAAATCAAAAATTGAAATTTTTGAATTTTTTTTCTCTTTTTTACTGTGACTGATCTTTCAGTTCGGTAACAACAAAACGTACACACGACCATTTTGTGAAAATCAAAAAATTGAAATTTTTGAAATTTTTTTCTTTTTTCTCTTTTACTTATGACAGATCTTTCAGTTCAGTAATACAAACGAACCTACTAGCATTTTGTGAAAATCAAAAAATTGAATTTTTTTAAATTTTTTTCTTTTTTCTCTTTTACTATCGAGCATTTTGTGGAAATCAAAAAATTGAAATTTTTTAATTTTTTTTCTTTTTTCTCTTTTACTATGACAGATCTTTCAGTTCAGTAACAACAAACGAATCTACAAGCACTTTGTGAAAATCAAATAATGTAATTTTTGGAATTTGTTCTTTTTTCTCTTTTACTATGACAGATCTCGCATTTCTGCACTTTGTGAAAATCAAAAATTGAAATTTTTGATTTTTTTTTTTTTTTACTGTGACAGATCTTTCAGTTCAGTAACAACAAGCGAACCTAGCAGCACTTTGTGAAAATCACAAAATGAAATTTTTATTTCTTCTTTTTTCTCTTTTACTATGACAGATTTCGCATTTCGGCCCTTTTTGAAAATCAAAAATTGAAATTTTTGAATTTTTTTTTCTTTTATACTGTGACTGATCTTTCAGTTCAGTAACAACAAACGAACCTACGAGCACTTTGTGGAAATCAAAAAATGAAATTTTTGGAATTTCTTCTACTTTCTCTTTTACTATGACATATCTCGCATTTCGGCACTTTGTGAAAATCAAAAAATTGAAATTTTCGTTTTTTTTTTATTTTATCACTTTTACTATGACAGATCTTTCAGTTCAGTGACAACAAACGAACCTACGAGCATTTTGTGAAAATCAAAAAATGAAATTTTTTGAATTTCTTCTTTTTTCTCTTTTACTATGACAGATCTAGCATTTCGGATTTTGTGAAAATCAAAAATTGAAATTTTTTAATTTTTTTTTTTCTTTTTTACTTTAACAGATCTTTCAGTTCGGTAACAACAAAACGTACCCACGAACATTTTATGAAAAGAAAAAAATTGAAATTTTTTTAATTTTTGAAATTTTTTCCTTTTTTTCTCTTTTACTATGACAGTTCTTTTAGTTCAGTAACAACAAACGAACATACGAGCACTTTGTAAAAATCAAAGAATGAAATTTTCGGAGTTTCTTCTTTTTTCTCTTTTACTATCGAGCATTTTGTGGAAATCAAAAAATTGAAATTTTTTAATTTTTTTCTTTTTTCTCTTTTACTATGACAGATCTTTCAGTTCAGTAACAACAAACGAATCTACGAGCACTTTGTGAAAATCAAAAAATGTAATTTTTGGAATTTCTTCTTTTTTCTCTTTTACTATGACAGATCTCGCATTTCTGCACTGTGTGAAAATCAAAAATTGAAATTTTTTTTTTCTTTTTTACTATGACAGATCTTTCAATTCAGTAACAACAAACGAATCTACGAGCACTTTGTGAAAATAAAAAAATTTAATTTTTGGAATTTCTTCTTTTTTCTCTTTTACTATGACAGATCTCGCATTTCTGCACTTTGTGAAAATCAAAAATTGAAATTTTTTTTCTTTTTTACTATGACAGATCTTTCAGTTCAGTAACAACAAACGAATCTACGAGCACTTTGTGAAAATCAAAAAATGTAATTTTTGGAATTTCTTCTTTTTTCTCTTTTACTATGACAGATCTCGCATTTCTGCACTGTGTGAAAATCAAAAATTGAAATTTTTTTTTTTTCTTTTTTACTATGACAGATCTTTCAATTCAGTAACAACAAACGAATCTACGAGCACTTTGTGAAAATCAAAAAATGTAATTTTTGGAATTTCTTCTTTTTTCTCTTTTACTATGACAGATCTCGCATTTCTGCACTTTGTGAAAATCAAAAATTGAAATTTTTGATTTTTTTTTTCTTTTTTACTGTGACAGATCTTTCAGTTCAGTAACAACAAGCGAACCTAGCAGCACTTTGTGAAAATCACAAAATGAAATTTTTATTTCTTCTTTTTTCTCTTTTACTATGACAGATTTCGCATTTCGGCACTGTGTGAAAATCAAAAATTGAAATTTTTGAATTTTTTTTCTTTTTTACTATGACAGATCTTTCAGTTCAGTAACAACAAACGAATCTACGAGCACTTTGTGAAAATCAAATAATGTAATTTTTGGAATTTTTTCTTTTTTCTCTTTTACTATGACAGATCTCGCATTTCTGCACTTTGTGAAAATCAAAAATTGAAATTTTTGATTTTTTTTTTTTTTTTACTGTGACAGATCTTTCAGTTCGGTAACAACAAAACGTACCTACGAGCATTTTGTGAAAATCAAAAAATTGAAATTTTCGTTTTTTTTTATTTTATCACTTTTACTATGACAGATCTTTCAGTTCAGTGACAACAAACGAACCTACGAGCACTTTGTGAAAATCAAAAAATGTAATTTTTGGAATTTCTTCTTTTTTCTCTTTTACTATGACAGATCTCGCATTTCTGCATTTTGTGGAAATCAAAAAATTGAAATTTTTTAATTTTTTTCTTTTTTCTCTTTTACTATGACAGATCTTTCAGTTCAGTAACAACAAACGAATCTACGAGCACTTTGTGAAAATCAAAAAATGTAATTTTTGGAATTTCTTCTTTTTTCTCTTTTACTATGACAGATCTCGCATTTCTGCACTGTGTGAAAATCAAAAATTGAAATTTTTTTTTTTTCTTTTTTACTATGACAGATCTTTCAATTCAGTAACAACAAACGAATCTACGAGCACTTTGTGAAAATCAAAAAATGTAATTTTTGGAATTTCTTCTTTTTTCTCTTTTACTATGGCAGATCTCGCATTTCTGCACTTTGTGAAAATCAAAAATTGAAATTTTTGATTTTTTTTTTCTTTTTTACTGTGACAGATCTTTCAGTTCAGTAACAACAAGCGAACCTAGCAGCACTTTGTGAAAATCACAAAATGAAATTTTTATTTCTTCTTTTTTCTCTTTTACTATGACAGATTTCGCATTTCGGCACTGTGTGAAAATCAAAAATTGAAATTTTTGAATTTTTTTTCTTTTTTACTATGACAGATCTTTCAGTTCAGTAACAACAAACGAATCTACGAGCACTTTGTGAAAATCAAATAATGTAATTTTTGGAATTTTTTCTTTTTTCTCTTTTACTATGACAGATCTCGCATTTCTGCACTTTGTGAAAATCAAAAATTGAAATTTTTGATTTTTTTTTTTTTTTTACTGTGACAGATCTTTCAGTTCGGTAACAACAAAACGTACCTACGAGCATTTTGTGAAAATCAAAAAATTGAAATTTTCGTTTTTTTTTATTTTATCACTTTTACTATGACAGATCTTTCAGTTCAGTGACAACAAACGAACCTACGAGCACTTTGTGAAAATCAAAAAATGTAATTTTTGGAATTTCTTCTTTTTTCTCTTTTACTATGGCAGATCTCGCATTTCGGCACTTTGTGAAAATCAAAAATTGAATTTTTTTTTCTTTTTTACCTTGACTGATCTTTGAGTTCGGTAACAACAAAATGTACCTACGAACATTTTGTGAAAATCAAAAAATTGAAATTTTTTCCTTTTTTCTCTTTTACTATGACAGATATTTCAGTTCAGTAACAACAAACGAACGCATTTCGGCACTGTGTGAAAATCAAAAATTGAAATTTTTGAATTTTTTTTCTTTTTTACTGTGACTGATCTTTCAGTTCGGTAACAACATTTTTTTTTTAGTTTATCTCTTTTACTATGACAGATCTTTCAGTTCAGTGACAACAAACGAACCTACGAGCATTTTGTGAAAATCAAAAAATGAATTTTTTGGAATTTCTTCTTTTTTCTCTTTTACTATGACAGATCTAGCATTTCTGCACTGTGTGAAAATCAAAAATTGAAATTTTTGAATTTTTTTTCTTTTTTACTATGACAGATCTTTCAGTTCAGTAACAACAAACGAATCTACGGGCACTTTGTGAAAATAAAAAAATGTAATTTTTGGAATTTCTTCTTTTTTCTCTTTTACTATGACAGATCTCGCATTTCGGCACTTTGTGAATATTCAAAAAATTGAAATTTTGGATTTTTTTTCTTTTTTACTGTGACTGATCTTTCAGTTCGGTAACAACAAAACGTACCCACGAGCATTTTGTGGAAATCAAAAAATGAAATTTTTGGAATTTCTTCTTTTTTATCTTTTACTATTACAGATCTCGCATTTCGGCACGTTGTGAAAATCAAAAATTGAAATTTTTGAATTTTTTTTTCTTTTTTACTGTGGCAGATCTTTCAGTTCGGTAACAACAAAACGTACCCACAAACATTTTGTGAAAATCAAAGAATAGAAATTTTTGAATTTTTTTTCTTTTTTACTATGACAGATCTTTCAGTTCAGTGACAACAAACGAACCTACGAGCATTTTGTGAAAATCAAAAAATGAAATTTTTGGAATTTCTTTTTTTTTCTCTTTTACTATGACAGATCTAGCATTTCGGATTTTGTGAAAATCAAAAATTGAATTTTTTGATTTTTTTTCTTTTTCTTTTTTACTGTAACAGATCTTTCAGTTCGGTAACAACAAAACGTACCCACGAACATTTTATGAAAATAAATAAATTGAAATTTTTTTAATTTTTTTCCTTTTCATCTTTTACTATGACAGATCTCGCATTTCGGCACTTTGTGAAAATCAAAAATTTAAATTTTTGAATTTTTTTTTCTCTTTTTTACTGTGACTGATCTTTCAGTTCGGTAACAACAAAACGTACACACGAACATTTTGTGAAAATCAAAAAATTTAAATTTTTGAATATTTTTTCTTTTTTCTCTTTTACTTATGACAGATCTTTCAGTTCAGTAACAACAAACGAACCTACGAGCAAAAATCAAAGAATGAAATTTTTGGAGTTTCTTCTTTTTTCTCTTTTACTATCGAGCATTTTGTGGAAATCAAAAAATTGAAATTTTTTAATTTTTTTCTTTTTTCTCTTTTACTATGACAGATCTTTCAGTTCAGTAACAACAAACGAATCTACGAGCACTTTGTGAAAATAAAAAAAATTAATTTTTGGAATTTCTTCTTTTTTCTCTTTTACTATGACAGATCTCGCATTTCTGCACTTTGTGAAAATCAAAAATTGAAATTTTTGAATTTTTTTTCTTCTTTACTATGACAGATCTTTCAGTTCAGTAACAACAAACGAATCTACGAGCACTTTGTGAAAATCAAAAAACGTAATTTTTGGAATTTCTTCTTTTTTCTCTTTTACTATGACAGATCTCGCATTTCGGCACTGTGAGAAAATCAAAAATTGAAATTTTTGAATTTTTTTTCTTTTTTACTATGACAGATCTTTCAGTTCAGTAACAACAAACGAATCTACGAGCACTTTGTGAAAATCAAAAAATGTAATTGTTGGAATTTCTTCTTTTTTCTCTTTTACTATGGCAGATCTCGCATTTCGGCACTTTGTGAAAATCAAAAATTGAAATTTTTGATTTTTTTTTCTTTTTTACCTTGACTGATATTTCAGTTCGGTAACAACAAAATGTACCCACGAACATTTTGTGAAAATCAAAAAATTGAAATTTTTTCCTTTTTTCTCTTTTACTATGACAGATCTTTCAGTTCAGTAACAACAAACGAACATACGAGCACTTTGTAAAAATCAAAGAATGAAATTTTTCGAGTTTCTTCTTTTTTCTCTTTTACTATCGAGCATTTTATGGAAATCAAAAAATTGAAATTTTTTTCCTTTTTTCTCTTTTACTATGACAGATCTTTCAGTTCAGTAACAACAAACGAATCTACGAGCACTTTGTGAAAATCAAAAAACGTAATTTTTGGAATTTCTTCTTTTTTCTCTTTTACTATGACAGATCTCGCATTTCGGCACTGTGAGAAAATCAAAAATTGAAATTTTTGAATTTTTTTTCTTTTTTACTATGACAGATCTTTCAGTTCAGTAACAACAAACGAATCTACGAGCACTTTGTGAAAATCAAAAAATGTAATTTTTGGAATTTCTTCTTTTTTCTCTTTTACTATGGCAGATCTCGCATTTCGGCACTTTGTGAAAATCAAAAATTGAATTTTTTTTCTTTTTTACCTTGACTGATCTTTGAGTTCGGTAACAACAAAATGTACCTACGAACATTTTGTGAAAATCAAAAAATTGAAATTTTTTCCTTTTTTCTCTTTTACTATGACAGATATTTCAGTTCAGTAACAACAAACGAACGCATTTCGGCACTGTGTGAAAATCAAAAATTGAAATTTTTGAATTTTTTTCTTTTTTACTGTGACTGATCTTTCAGTTCGGTAACAACATTTTTTTTTTAGTTTATCTCTTTTACTATGACAGATCTTTCAGTTCAGTGACAACAAACGAACCTACGAGCATTTTGTGAAAATCAAAAAATGAATTTTTTGGAATTTCTTCTTTTTTCTCTTTTACTATGACAGATCTAGCATTTCTGCACTGTGTGAAAATCAAAAATTGAAATTTTTGAATTTTTTTTCTTTTTTACTATGACAGATCTTTCAGTTCAGTAACAACAAACGAATCTACGGGCACTTTGTGAAAATAAAAAAATGTAATTTTTGGAATTTCTTCTTTTTTCTCTTTTACTATGACAGATCTCGCATTTCGGCACTGTGAGAAAATCAAAAATTGAAATTTTTGAATTTTTTTTCTTTTTTACTATGACAGATCTTTCAGTTCAGTAACAACAAACGAATCTACGAGCACTTTGTGAAAATCAAAAAATGTAATTTTTGGAATTTCTTCTTTTTTCTCTTTTACTATGGCAGATCTCGCATTTCGGCACTTTGTGAAAATCAAAAATTGAATTTTTTTTCTTTTTTACCTTGACTGATCTTTGAGTTCGGTAACAACAAAATGTACCTACGAACATTTTGTGAAAATCAAAAAATTGAAATTTTTTCCTTTTTTCTCTTTTACTATGACAGATATTTCAGTTCAGTAACAACAAACGAACGCATTTCGGCACTGTGTGAAAATCAAAAATTGAAATTTTTGAATTTTTTTCTTTTTTACTGTGACTGATCTTTCAGTTCGGTAACAACATTTTTTTTTTAGTTTATCTCTTTTACTATGACAGATCTTTCAGTTCAGTGACAACAAACGAACCTACGAGCATTTTGTGAAAATCAAAAAATGAATTTTTTGGAATTTCTTCTTTTTTCTCTTTTACTATGACAGATCTAGCATTTCTGCACTGTGTGAAAATCAAAAATTGAAATTTTTGAATTTTTTTTCTTTTTTACTATGACAGATCTTTCAGTTCAGTAACAACAAACGAATCTACGGGCACTTTGTGAAAATAAAAAAATGTAATTTTTGGAATTTCTTCTTTTTTCTCTTTTACTATGACAGATCTCGCATTTCGGCACTTTGTGAATATTCAAAAAATTGAAATTTTGGATTTTTTTTCTTTTTTACTGTGACTGATCTTTCAGTTCGGTAACAACAAAACGTACCCACGAGCATTTTGTGGAAATCAAAAAATGAAATTTTTGGAATTTCTTCTTTTTTATCTTTTACTATTACAGATCTCGCATTTCTGCACTTTGTGAAAATCAAAAATTGAAATTTTTGAATTTTTTTTCTTCTTTACTATGACAGATCTTTCAGTTCAGTAACAACAAACGAATCTACGAGCACTTTGTGAAAATCAAAAAACGTAATTTTTGGAATTTCTTCTTTTTTCTCTTTTACTATGACAGATCTCGCATTTCGGCACTGTGAGAAAATCAAAAATTGAAATTTTTGAATTTTTTTTCTTTTTTACTATGACAGATCTTTCAGTTCAGTAACAACAAACGAATCTACGAGCACTTTGTGAAAATCAAAAAATGTAATTGTTGGAATTTCTTCTTTTTTCTCTTTTACTATGGCAGATCTCGCATTTCGGCACTTTGTGAAAATCAAAAATTGAAATTTTTGATTTTTTTTTCTTTTTTACCTTGACTGATATTTCAGTTCGGTAACAACAAAATGTACCCACGAACATTTTGTGAAAATCAAAAAATTGAAATTTTTTCCTTTTTTCTCTTTTACTATGACAGATCTTTCAGTTCAGTAACAACAAACGAACATACGAGCACTTTGTAAAAATCAAAGAATGAAATTTTTCGAGTTTCTTCTTTTTTCTCTTTTACTATCGAGCATTTTGTGGAAATCAAAAAATTGAAATTTTTTTCCTTTTTTCTCTTTTACTATGACAGATCTTTCAGTTCAGTAACAACAAACGAATCTACGAGCACTTTGTGAAAATCAAAAAACGTAATTTTTGGAATTTCTTCTTTTTTCTCTTTTACTATGACAGATCTCGCATTTCGGCACTGTGAGAAAATCAAAAATTGAAATTTTTGAATTTTTTTTCTTTTTTACTATGACAGATCTTTCAGTTCAGTAACAACAAACGAATCTACGAGCACTTTGTGAAAATCAAAAAATGTAATTTTTGGAATTTCTTCTTTTTTCTCTTTTACTATGGCAGATCTCGCATTTCGGCACTTTGTGAAAATCAAAAATTGAATTTTTTTTCTTTTTTACCTTGACTGATCTTTGAGTTCGGTAACAACAAAATGTACCTACGAACATTTTGTGAAAATCAAAAAATTGAAATTTTTTCCTTTTTTCTCTTTTACTATGACAGATATTTCAGTTCAGTAACAACAAACGAACGCATTTCGGCACTGTGTGAAAATCAAAAATTGAAATTTTTGAATTTTTTTCTTTTTTACTGTGACTGATCTTTCAGTTCGGTAACAACATTTTTTTTTTAGTTTATCTCTTTTACTATGACAGATCTTTCAGTTCAGTGACAACAAACGAACCTACGAGCATTTTGTGAAAATCAAAAAATGAATTTTTTGGAATTTCTTCTTTTTTCTCTTTTACTATGACAGATCTAGCATTTCTGCACTGTGTGAAAATCAAAAATTGAAATTTTTGAATTTTTTTTCTTTTTTACTATGACAGATCTTTCAGTTCAGTAACAACAAACGAATCTACGGGCACTTTGTGAAAATAAAAAAATGTAATTTTTGGAATTTCTTCTTTTTTCTCTTTTACTATGACAGATCTCGCATTTCGGCACTTTGTGAATATTCAAAAAATTGAAATTTTGGATTTTTTTTCTTTTTTACTGTGACTGATCTTTCAGTTCGGTAACAACAAAACGTACCCACGAGCATTTTGTGGAAATCAAAAAATGAAATTTTTGGAATTTCTTCTTTTTTATCTTTTACTATTACAGATCTCGCATTTCGGCACGTTGTGAAAATCAAAAATTGAAATTTTTGATTTTTTTTTTCTTTTTTACTGTGGCAGATCTTTCAGTTCGGTAACAACAAAACGTACCCACAAACATTTTGTGAAAATCAAAGAATAGAAATTTTCGAATTTTTTTTCTTTTTTACTATGACAGATCTTTCAGTTCAGTGACAACAAACGAACCTACGAGCATTTTGTGAAAATCAAAAAATGAAATTTTTGGAATTTCTTTTTTTTTCTCTTTTACTATGACAGATCTAGCATTTCGGATTTTGTGAAAATCAAAAATTGAATTTTTTGATTTTTTTTCTTTTTCTTTTTTACTGTAACAGATCCTTCAGTTCGGTAACAACAAAACGTACCCACGAACATTTTATGAAAATAAATAAATTGAAATTTTTTTAATTTTTTTCCTTTTTATCTTTTACTATGACAGATCTCGCATTTCGGCACTTTGTGAAAATCAAAAATTTAAATTTTTGAATTTTTTTTTCTCTTTTTTACTGTGACTGATCTTTCAGTTCGGTAACAACAAAACGTACACACGAACATTTTGTGAAAATCAAAAAATTTAAATTTTTGAATATTTTTTCTTTTTTCTCTTTTACTTATGACAGATCTTTCAGTTCGGTAACAACAACCGAACCTACGAGCAAAAATCAAAGAATGAAATTTTTGGAGTTTCTTCTTTTTTCTCTTTTACTATCGAGCATTTTGTGGAAATCAAAAAATTGAAATTTTTTAATTTTTTTCTTTTTTCTCTTTTACTATGACAGATCTTTCAGTTCAGTAACAACAAACGAATCTACGAGCACTTTGTGAAAATAAAAAAAATTAATTTTTGGAATTTCTTCTTTTTTCTCTTTTACTATGACAGATCTCGCATTTCTGCACTTTGTGAAAATCAAAAATTGAAATTTTTGAATTTTTTTTCTTCTTTACTATGACAGATCTTTCAGTTCAGTAACAACAAACGAATCTACGAGCACTTTGTGAAAATCAAAAAACGTAATTTTTGGAATTTCTTCTTTTTTCTCTTTTACTATGACAGATCTCGCATTTCGGCACTGTGAGAAAATCAAAAATTGAAATTTTTGAATTTTTTTTCTTTTTTACTATGACAGATCTTTCAGTTCAGTAACAACAAACGAATCTACGAGCACTTTGTGAAAATCAAAAAATGTAATTGTTGGAATTTCTTCTTTTTTCTCTTTTACTATGGCAGATCTCGCATTTCGGCACTTTGTGAAAATCAAAAATTGAAATTTTTGATTTTTTTTTCTTTTTTACCTTGACTGATATTTCAGTTCGGTAACAACAAAATGTACCCACGAACATTTTGTGAAAATCAAAAAATTGAAATTTTTTCCTTTTTTCTCTTTTACTATGACAGATCTTTCAGTTCAGTAACAACAAACGAACATACGAGCACTTTGTAAAAATCAAAGAATGAAATTTTTCGAGTTTCTTCTTTTTTCTCTTTTACTATCGAGCATTTTGTGGAAATCAAAAAATTGAAATTTTTTTCCTTTTTTCTCTTTTACTATGACAGATCTTTCAGTTCAGTAACAACAAACGAATCTACGAGCACTTTGTGAAAATCAAATAATGTAATTTTTAGAATTTCTTCTTTTTTCTCTTTTACTATGACAGATCTCGCATTTCTGCACTTTGTGAAAATCAAAATTTGAAATTTTTGATTTTTTTTTCTTTTTTACTGTGACAGATCTTTCAGTTCAGTAACAACAAGC
This sequence comes from Geotrupes spiniger, assembly GCA_959613385.1. Lineage (NCBI taxonomy): Eukaryota > Metazoa > Arthropoda > Insecta > Coleoptera > Geotrupidae > Geotrupes > Geotrupes spiniger. The sequence continues at coordinate 357,299 of CAUIJQ010000050.1, forward strand.
GAACCTACCAGCACTTTGTGAAAATCACAAAATGAAATATTTGTTTCTTCTTTTTTCTCTTTTACTATGACAGATTTCGCATTTCGGCCCTTTTTGAAATTCAAAAATTGAAATTTTTGAATTTTTTTTTCTTTTATACTGTGACTTATCTTTCAGTTCAGTAACAACAAACGAACCTACGAGCACTTTGTGAAAATCAAAAAATGAAATTTTTGGAATTTCTTCTACTTTCTCTTTTACTATGACAGATCTCGCATTTCGGCACTGTGTGAAAATCAAACATTGAAATTTTTGAATTTTTTTTCTTTTTTACTGTGACTGATCTTTCAGTTCGGTAACAACAAAACGTACCTACGAGCATTTTTTGAAAATCAAAAAATTGAAATTTTCGATTTTTTTTTTTAGTTTATCTCTTTTACTATGACAGATCTTTCAGTTCAGTGACAACAAACGAACCTACGAGCATTTTGTGAAAATCAAAAAATGAATTTTTTGGAATTTCTTCTTTTTTCTCTTTTACTATGACAGATCTAGCATTTCGGCACTTTGTGAAAATCAAAAATTGAAATTGTTGAATTTTTTTCTTTTTTCTTTTTTACTGTAACAGATCTTTCAGTTCGGTAACAACAAAACGTACCCACGAACATTTTATGAAAATAAATAAATTGAAATTTTTTTATTTTTTTTCCTTTTTATCTTTTACTATGACAGATCTTTCAGTTCAGTAACAACAAACGAACCTACGAGCACTTTGTGAAAATCAAAAAATTAAATTTTTGGAATTTCTTCTTTTTTCTCTTTTACTATGACAGATCTCGCATTTCGGCACTTTGTGAAAATCAAAAATTGAAATTTTTGAATTTTTTTTCTTTTTTACTATGACAGATCTTTCAGTTCAGTAACAACAAACGAATCTACGAGCACTTTGTGAAAATAAAAAAATGTAATTTTTGGAATTTCTTCTTTTTTCTCTTCTACTATGACAGATCTCGCATTTCGGCACTTTGTGAATATTCAAAAAATTGAAATTTTGGATTTTTTTCTTTTTTACTGTGACTGATCTTTCAGTTCGGTAACAACAAAACGTACCCACGAGCATTTTGTGGAAATCAAAAAATGAAATTTTTGGAATTTCTTCTTTTTTATCTTTTACTATTACAGATCTCGCATTTCGGCACGTTGTGAAAATCAAAAATTGAAATATTTGATTTTTTTTTTCTTTTTTACTGTGGCAGATCTTTCAGTTCGGTAACAACAAAACGTACCCACAAACATTTTGTGAAAATCAAAGAATAGAAATTTTTGAATTTTTTTTCTTTTTTACTATGACAGATCTTTCAGTTCAGTAACAACAAACGAATCTACGAGCACTTTGTGAAAATCAAAAAATGTAATTTTTGGAATTTCTTCTTTTTTCTCTTTTACTATGGCAGATCTCGCATTTCGGCACTTTGTGAAAATCAAAAATTGAAATTTTTGATTTTTTTTTCTTTTTTACCTTGACTGATCTTTCAGTTCGGTAACAACAAAATGTACCCACGAACATTTTGTGAAAATCAAAAAATTGAATTTTTTTCCTTTTTTCTCTTTTACTATGACAGATCTTTCAGTTCAGTAACAACAAACGAACGCATTTCGGCACTGTGTGAAAATCAAAAATTGAAATTTTTGAATTTTTTTTCTTTTTTACTGTGACTGATCTTTCAGTTCGGTAACAACAAAACGTACCTACGAGCATTTTGTGAAAATCAAAAAATTGAAATTTTCGATTTTTTTTTTAGTTTATCTCTTTTACTATGACAGATCTTTCAGTTCAGTGACAACAAACGAACCTACGAGCATTTTGTGAAAATCAAAAAATGAATTTTTTGGAATTTCTTCTTTTTTCTCTTTTACTATGACATATCTAGCATTTCGGCACTTTGTGAAAATCAAAAATTGAAATTGTTGAATTTTTTTCTTTTTTCTTTTTTACTGTAACAGATCTTTCAGTTCGGTAACAACAAAACGTACCCACGAACATTTTATGAAAATAAATAAATTGAAATTTTTTTATTTTTTTTCCTTTTTATCTTTTACTATGACAGATCTTTCAGTTCAGTAACAACAAACGAACCTACGAGCACTTTGTGAAAATCAAAAAATTAAATTTTTGGAATTTCTTCTTTTTTCTCTTTTACTATGACAGATCTCGCATTTCGGCACTTTGTGAAAATCAAAAATTGAAATTTTTGAATTTTTTTCTCTTTTTTACTGTGACTGATCTTTCAGTTCGGTAACAACAAAACGTACACACGAACATTTTGTGATAATCAAAAAATTGAAATTTTTGAATTTTTTTCTTTTTTCACTTTTACTATGACAGATCTTTCAGTTCAGTAACAACAAACGAATCTACGAGCACTTTGTGAAAATCAAAAAATGAAATTTTTGGAATTTCTTCTTTTTTCTCTTTTACTATGACAGATCTCGCATTTCGGCACTGTGTGAAAATCAAAAATTGAAATTTTTGATTTTTTTTCTTTTTTACTATGACAGATCTTTCAGTTCAGTAACAACAAACGAATCTACGAGCACTTTGTGAAAATAAAAAAATGTAATTTTTGGAATTTCTTCTTTTTTCTCTTTTACTATGACAGATCTCGCATTTCGGCACTTTGTGAATATTCAAAAAATTGAAATTTTGGATTTTTTTTATCTTTTACTATGACAGATCTTTCAGTTCAGTAACAACAAACGAACCTACGAGCACTTTGTGAAAATCAAAAAATTAAATTTTTGGAATTTCTTCTTTTTTCTCTTTTACTATGACAGATCTCGCATTTCGGCACTTTGTGAAAATCAAAAATTGAAATTTTTGAATTTTTTTCTCTTTTTTACTGTGACTGATCTTTCAGTTCGGTAACAACAAAACGTACACACGAACATTTTGTGATAATCAAAAAATTGAAATTTTTGAATTTTTTTCTTTTTTCACTTTTACTATGACAGATCTTTCAGTTCAGTAACAACAAAGGAATCTACGAGCACTTTGTGAAAATCAAAAAATGAAATTTTTGGAATTTCTTCTTTTTTCTCTTTTACTATGACAGATCTCGCATTTCGGCACTGTGTGAAAATCAAATATTGAAATTTTTGAATTTTTTTTCTTTTTTACTATGACAGATCTTTCAGTTCAGTAACAACAAACGAATCTACGAGCACTTTGTGAAAATAAAAAAATGTAATTTTTGGAATTTCTTCTTTTTTCTCTTTTACTATGACAGATCTCGCATTTCGGCACTTTGTGAATATTCAAAAAATTGAAATTTTGGATTTTTTTTCTTTTTTACTGTGACTGATCTTTCAGTTCGGTAACAACAAAACGTACCCACGAGCATTTTGTGGAAATCAAAAAATGAAATTTTTGGAATTTCTTCTTTTTTATCTTTTACTATTACAGATCTCGCATTTCGGCACGTTGTGAAAATCAAAAATTGAAATTTTTGATTTTTTTTTCTTTTTTACTGTGGCAGATCTTTCAGTTCGGTAACAACAAAACGTACCCACAAACATTTTGTGAAAATCAAAGAATAGAAATTTTTGAATTTTTTTTCTTTTTTACTATGACAGATCTTTCAGTTCAGTGACAACAAACGAACCTACGAGCATTTTGTGAAAATCAAAAAATGAAATTTTTGGAATTTCTTCTTTTTTCTCTTTTACTATGACAGATCTAGCATTTCGGCACTTTGTGAAAATCAAAAATTGAATTTTTTGAATTTTTTTCTTTTTCTTTTTTACTGTAACAGATCTTTCAGTTCGGTAACAACAAAACGTACCCACGAACAATTTATGAAAATAAATAAATTGAAATTTTTTTAATTTTTTTCCTTTTTATCTTTTACTATGACAGATCTCGCATTTCGGCACTGTGTGAAAATCAAAAATTGTAATTTTTGATTTTTTTTTCTTTTTTACTATGACAGATCTTTCAGTTCAGTAACAACAAACGAATCTACGAGCACTTTGTGAAAATCAAAAAATGTAATTTTTGGAATTTCTTCTTTTTTCTCTTTTACTATGGCAGATCTCGCATTTCGGCACTTTGTGAAAATCAAAAATTGAAATTTTTGATTTTTTTTTCTTTTTTACCTTGACTGATCTTTCAGTTCGGTAACAACAAAATGTACCCACGAACATTTTGTGAAAATCAAAAAATTGAAATTTTTTCCTTTTTTCTCTTTTACTATGACAGATCTTTCAGTTCAGTAACAACAAACGAACGCATTTCGGCACTGTGTGAAAATCAAAAATTGAAATTTTTGAATTTTTTTTCTTTTTTACTGTGACTGATCTTTCAGTTCGGTAACAACAAAACGTACCTACGAGCATTTTGTGAAAATCAAAAAATTGAAATTTTCGATTTTTTTTTTAGTTTATCTCTTTTACTATGACAGATCTTTCAGTTCAGTGACAACAAACGAACCTACGAGCATTTTGTGAAAATCAAAAAATGAATTTTTTGGAATTTCTTCTTTTTTCTCTTTTACTATGACAGATCTAGCATTTCGGCACTTTGTGAAAATCAAAAATTGAAATTGTTGAATTTTTTTCTTTTTTCTTTTTTACTGTAACAGATCTTTCAGTTCGGTAACAACAAAACGTACCCACGAACATTTTATGAAAATAAATAAATTGAAATTTTTTTATTTTTTTTCCTTTTTATCTTTTACTATGACAGATCTTTCAGTTCAGTAACAACAAACGAACCTACGAGCACTTTGTGAAAATCAAAAAATTAAATTTTTGGAATTTCTTCTTTTTTCTCTTTTACTATGACAGATCTCGCATTTCGGCACTTTGTGAAAATCAAAAATTGAAATTTTTGAATTTTTTTTCTCTTTTTTACTGTGACTGATCTTTCAGTTCGGTAACAACAAAACGTACACACGAACATTTTGTGATAATCAAAAAATTGAAATTTTTGAATTTTTTTCATTTTTCTCTTTTACTATGACAGATCTTTCAGTTCAGTAACAACAAACGAATCTACGAGCACTTTGTGAAAATCAAAAAATGTAATTTTTGGAATTTCTTCTTTTTTCTCTTTTACTATGACAGATCTCGCATTTCGGCACTGTGTGAAAATCAAAAATTGAAATTTTTGAATTTTTTTTCTTTTTTACTATGACAGATCTTTCAGTTCAGTAACAACAAACGAATCTACGAGCACTTTGTGAAAATAAAAAAATGTAATTTTTGGAATTTCTTCTTTTTTCTCTTTTACTATGACAGATCTCGCATTTCTGCACTTTGTGAAAATCAAAAATTGAAATTTTTGATTTTTTTTTTCTTTTTTACTGTGACAGATCTTTCAGTTCAGTAACAACAAGCGAACCTAGCAGCACTTTGTGAAAATAAAAAAATGAAATTTTTTGAATTTCTTCTACTTTCTCTTTTACTATGACATATCTCGCATTTCGGCACTTTGTGAAAATCAAAAATTGAAATTTTTGAATTTTTTTTTCTTTTTTACTGTGACTGATCTTTCAGTTCGGTAACAACAAAACGTACCTACGAGCATTTTGTGAAAATCAAAAAATTGAAATTTTCGTTTTTTTTTATTTTATCACTTTTACTATGACAGATCTTTCAGTTCAGTGACAACAAACGAACCTACGAGCATTTTGTGAAAATCAAAAAATGAAATTTTTTGAATTTCTTCTTTTTTCTCTTTTACTATGGCAGATCTTTCAGTTCGGTAACAACAAAACGTACCCACGAACATTTTATGAAAATAAAAAAATTGAAATTTTTTTAATTTTTGAAATTTTTTCCTTTTTTTCTCTTTTACTATGACAGTTCTTTTAGTTCAGTAACAACAAACGAACATACGAGCACTTTGTAAAAATCAAAGAATGAAATTTTCGGAGTTTCTTCTTTTTTCTCTTTTACTATCGAGCATTTTGTGGAAATCAAAAAATTGAAATTTTTTAATTTTTTTCTTTTTTCTCTTTTACTATGACAGATCTTTCAGTTCAGTAACAACAAACGAATCTACGAGCACTTTGTAAAAATCAAAAAATGTAATTTTTGGAATTTCTTCTTTTTTCTCTTTTACTATGACAGATCTCGCATTTCTGCACTGTGTGAAAATCAAAAATTGAAATTTTTGAATTTTTTTTCTTTTTTACTATGACAGATCTTTCAGTTCAGTAACAACAAACGAATCTACGAGCACTTTGTGAAAATAAAAAAATGTACTTTTTGGAATTTCTTCTTTTTTCTCTTCTACTATGACAGATCTCGCATTTCGGCACTTTGTGAATATTCAAAAAATTGAAATTTTGGATTTTTTTTTTCTTTTTTACTGTGACTGATCTTTCAGTTCGGTAACAACAAAACGTACCCACGAGCATTTTGTGGAAATCAAAAAATGAAATTTTTGGAATTTCTTCTTTTTTATCTTTTACTATTACAGATCTCGCATTTCGGCACGTTGTGAAAATCAAAAATTGAAATTTTTGATTTTTTTTTTCTTTTTTACTGTGGCAGATCTTTCAGTTCGGTAACAACAAAACGTACCCACAAACATTTTGTGAAAATCAAAGAATAGAAATTTTTGAATTTTTTTTCTTTTTTACTATGACAGATCTTTCAGTTCAGTAACAACAAACGAACCTACGAGCACTTTGTGAAAATCAAAAAATGAAATTTTTGGAATTTCTTCTTTTTTCTCTTTTACTATGACAGATCTAGCACTTCGGCACTTTGTGAAAATCAAAAATTGAATTTTTTGAATTTTTTTCTTTTTCTTTTTTACTGTAACAGATCTTTCAGTTCGGTAACAACAAAACGTACACACGAACATTTTGTGATAATCAAAAAATTGAAATTTTTGAATTTTTTTCTTTTTTCACTTTTACTATGACAGATCTTTCAGTTCAGTAACAACAAACGAATCTACGAGCACTTTGTGAAAATCAAAAAATGAAATTTTTGGAATTTCTTCTTTTTTCTCTTTTACTATGACAGATCTCGCATTTCGGCACTGTGTGAAAATCAAAAATTGAAATTTTTGAAATTTTTTTCTTTTTTACTATGACAGATCTTTCAGTTCAGTAACAACAAACGAATCTACGAGCACTTTGTGAAAATAAAAAAATGTAATTTTTGGAATTTCTTCTTTTTTCTCTTTTACTATGACAGATCTCGCATTTCGGCACTTTGTGAATATTCAAAAAATTGAAATTTTGGATTTTTTTTCTTTTTTACTGTGACTGATCTTTCAGTTCGGTAACAACAAAACGTACCCACGAGCATTTTGTGGAAATCAAAAAATTGAAATTTTTTCCTTTTTTCTCTTTTACTATGACAGATCTTTCAGTTCAGTAACAACAAACGAACGCATTTCGGCACTGTGTGAAAATCAAAAATTGAAATTTTTGAATTTTTTTTCTTTTTTACTGTGACTGATCTTTCAGTTCGGTAACAACAAAACGTACCTACGAGCACTTTGTGAAAATCAAAAAATGTAATTTTTGGAATTTCTTCTTTTTTCTCTTTTACTATGGCAGATCTCGCATTTCGGCACTTTGTGAAAATCAAAAATTGAAATTTTTGATTTTTTTTTCTTTTTTACCTTGACTGATCTTTCAGTGCGGTAACAACAAAATGTACCCACGAACATTTTGTGAAAATCAAAAAATTGAAATTTTTTCCTTTTTTCTCTTTTACTATGACAGATCTTTCAGTTCAGTAACAACAAACGAACGCATTTCGGCACTGTGTGAAAATCAAAAATTGAAATTTTTGAATTTTTTTTCTTTTTTACTGTGACTGATCTTTCAGTTCGGTAACAACGAAACGTACCTACGAGCATTTTGTGAAAATCAAAAAATTGAAATTTTCGATTTTTTTTTTTTAGTTTATCTCTTTTACTATGACAGATCTTTCAGTTCAGTGACAACAAACGAACCTACGAGCATTTTGTGAAAATCAAAAAATGAATTTTTTGGAATTTCTTCTTTTTTCTCTTTTACTATGACAGATCTAGCATTTCGGCACTTTGTGAAAATCAAAAATTGAAATTGTTGAATTTTTTTCTTTTTTCTTTTTTACTGTAACAGATCTTTCAGTTCGGTAACAACAAAACGTACCCACGAACATTTTATGAAAATAAATAAATTGAAATTTTTTTATTTTTTTTCCTTTTTATCTTTTACTATGACAGATCTTTCAGTTCAGTAACAACAAACGAACCTACGAGCACTTTGTGAAAATCAAAAAATTAAATTTTTGGAATTTCTTCTTTTTTCTCTTTTACTATGACAGATCTCGCATTTCGGCACTTTGTGAAAATCAAAAATTGAAATTTTTGAATTTTTTTCTCTTTTTTACTGTGACTGATCTTTCAGTTCGGTAACAACAAAACGTACACACGAACATTTTGTGATAATCAAAAAATTGAAATTTTTGAATTTTTTTCTTTTTTCACTTTACTATGACAGATCTTTCAGTTCAGTAACAACAAACGAATCTACGAGCACTTTGTGAAAATCAAAAAATGAAATTTTTGGAATTTCTTCTTTTTTCTCTTTTACTATGACAGATCTCGCATTTCGGCACTGTGTGAAAATCAAAAATTGAAATTTTTTTCTTTTTTACTATGACAGATCTTTCAGTTCAGTAACAACAAACGAATCTACAAGCACTTTGTGAAAATAAAAAAATGTAATTTTTGGAATTTCTTCTTTTTTCTCTTTTACTATGACAGATCTCGCATTTCGGCACTTTGTGAATATTCAAAAAATTGAAATTTTGGATTTTTTTTCTTTTTTACTGTGACTGATCTTTCAGTTCGGTAACAACAAAACGTACCCACGAGCATTTTGTGGAAATCAAAAAATGAAATTTTTGAAATTTCTTCTTTTTTATCTTTTACTATTACAGATCTCGCATTTCGGCACGTTGTGAAAATCAAAAATTGAAATTTTTGATTTTTTTTTTCTTTTTTACTGTGGCAGATCTTTCAGTTCGGTAACAACAAAACGTACCCACAAACATTTTGTGAAAATCAAAGAATAGAAATTTTTGAATTTTTTTTCTTTTTTACTATGACAGATCTTTCAGTTCAGTGACAACAAACGAACCTACGAGCATTTTGTGAAAATCAAAAAATGAAATTTTTGGAATTTCTTCTTTTTTCTCTTTTACTATGACAGATCTAGCATTTCGGCACTTTGTGAAAATCAAAAATTGAATTTTTTGAATTTTTTTCTTTTTCTTTTTTACTGTAACAGATCTTTCAGTTCGGTAACAACAAAACGTACCCACGAACATTTTATGAAAATAAATAAATTGAAATTTTTTTATTTTTTTTCCTTTTTATCTTTTACTATGACAGATCTTTCAGTTCAGTAACAACAAACGAACCTAGGAGCACTTTGTGAAAATCAAAAAATTAAATTTTTGGAATTTCGTCTTTTTTCTCTTTTACTATGACAGATCTCGCATTTCGGCACTTTGTGAAAATCAAAAATTGAAATTTTTGAATTTTTTTTCTCTTTTTTACTGTGACTGATCTTTCAGTTCGGTAACAACAAAACGTACACACGAACATTTTGTGATAATCAAAAAATTGAAATTTTTGAATTTTTTTCTTTTTTCTCTTTTACTATGACAGATCTTTCAGTTCAGTAACAACAAACGAATCTACGAGCACTTTGTGAAAATCAAAAAATGTAATTTTTGGAATTTCTTCTTTTTTCTCTTTTACTATGACAGATCTCACATTTCGGCACTGTGTGAAAATCAAAAATTGAAATTTTTGAATTTTTTTTCTTTTTTACTATGACAGATCTTTCAGTTCAGTAACAACAAACGAATCTACGAGCACTTTGTGAAAATAAAAAAATGTAATTTTTGGAATTTCTTCTTTTTTCTCTTTTACTATGACAGATCTCGCATTTCTGCACTTTGTGAAAATCAAAAATTGAAATTTTTGATTTTTTTTTCTTTTTTACTGTGACAGATCTTTCAGTTCAGTAACAACAAGCGAACCTAGCAGCACATTGTGAAAATCACAAAATGAAATTTTTATTTCTTCTTTTTTCTCTTTTACTATGACAGATTTCGCATTTCGGCCCTTTTTGAAAATCAAAAATTGAAATTTTTGAATTTTTTTTTCTTTTATACTGTGACTGATCTTTCAGTTCAGTAACAACAAACGAATCTACGAGCACTTTGTGAAAATCAAATAATGTAATTTTTGGAATTTTCTCTTTTTTCTCTTTTACTATGACAGATCTCGCATTTCTGCACTTTGTGAAAATCAAAAATTGAAATTTTTGATTTTTTTTTTCTTTTTTACTGTGACAGATCTTTCAGTTCAGTAACAACAAGCGAACCTAGCAGCACTTTGTGAAAATCACAAAATGAAATTTTTATTTCTTCTTTTTTCTCTTTTACTATGACAGATTTCGCATTTCGGCCCTTTTTGAAAATCAAAAATTGAAATTTTTGAATTTTTTTTTCTTTTATACTGTGACTGATCTTTCAGTTCAGTAACAACAAACGAACCTACGAGCACTTTGTGAAAATCAAAAAATGAAATTTTTGGAATTTCTTCTACTTTCTCTTTTACTATGACATATCTCGCATTTCGGCACTTTGTGAAAATCAAAATTTGAAATTTTTGAATTTTTTTTCTTTTTTACTGTGACTGATCTTTCAGTTCGGTAACAACAAAACGTACCTACGAGCATTTTGTGAAAATCAAAAAATTGAAATTTTCGTTTTTTTTTATTTTATCACTTTTACTATGACAGATCTTTCAGTTCAGTGACAACAAACGAACCTACGAGCATTTTGTGAAAATCAAAAAATGAAATTTTTGGAATTTCTTCTTTTTTCTCTTTTACTATGACAGATCTAGCATTTCGGATTTTGTGAAAATCAAAAATTGAAATTTTTGATTTTTTTTTCTTTTTTACCTTGACTGATATTTCAGTTCGGTAACAACAAAATGTACCCACGAACATTTTGTGAAAATCAAAAAATTGAAATTTTTTCCTTTTTTCTCTTTTACTATGACAGATCTTTCAGTTCAGTAACAACAAACGAACGCATTTCGGCACTGTGTGAAAATCAAAAATTGAAATTTTTGAATTTTTTTTCTTTTTTACTGTGACTGATCTTTCAGTTCGGTAACAACAAAACGTACCTACGAGCATTTTGTGAAAATCAAAAAATTGAAATTTTCGATTTTTTTTTTAGTTTATCTCTTTTACTATGACAGATCTTTCAGTTCAGTGACAACAAACGAACCTACGAGCATTTTGTGAAAATCAAAAAATGAATTTTTTGGAATTTCTTCTTTTTTCTCTTTTACTATGACAGATCTTTCAGTTCGGTAACAACAAAACGTACCCACGAACATTTTATGAAAATAAATAAATTGAAATTTTTTTATTTTTTTTCCTTTTTATCTTTTACTATGACAGATCTTTCAGTTCAGTAACAACAAACGAACCTACGAGCACTTTGTGAAAATCAAAAAATTAAATTTTTGGAATTTCTTCTTTTTCTCTTTTACTATGACAGATCTCGCATTTCGGCACTTTGTGAAAATCAAAAATTGAAATTTTTGAATTTTTTTTCTCTTTTTTACTGTGACTGATCTTTCAGTTCGGTAACAACAAAACGTACACACGAACATTTTGTGATAATCAAAAAATTGAAATTTTTGAATTTTTTTCTTTTTTCTCTTTTACTATGACAGATCTTTCAGTTCAGTAAAAACAAACGAATCTACGAGCACTTTGTGAAAATCAAAAATTGAAATTTTTGATTTTTTTTTCTTTTTTTACTGTGACAGATCTTTCAGTTCAGTAACAACAAGCGAACCTAGCAGCACTTTGTGCAAATCACAAAATGAAATTTATATTTCTTCTTTTTTCTCTTTTACTATGACAGATTTCGCATTTCGGCCCTTTTTGAAAATCAAAAATTGAAATTTTTGAATTTTTTTTTCTTTTATACTGTGACTGATCTTTCAGTTCAGTAACAACAAACGAACCTACGAGCACTTTGTGAAAATCAAAAAATGAAATTTTTTGAATTTCTTCTACTTTCTCTTTTACTATGACATATCTCGCATTTCGGCACTTTGTGAAAATCAAAAATTGAAATTTTTGAATTTTTTTTTCTTTTTTACTGTGACTGATCTTTCAGTTCGGTAACAACAAAACGTACCTACGAGCATTTTGTGAAAATCAAAAAATTGAAATTTTCGTTTTTTTTTATTTTATCACTTTTACTATGACAGATCTTTCAGTTCAGTAACAACAAACGAACCTACGAGCACTTTGTGAAAATCAAAAAATGAAATTTTTGGAATTTCTTCTACTTTCTCTTTTACTATGACATATCTCGCATTTCGGCACTTTGTGAAAATCAAAATTTGAAATTTTTGAATTTTTTTTCTTTTTTACTGTGACTGATCTTTCAGTTCGGTAACAACAAAACGTACCTACGAGCATTTTGTGAAAATCAAAAAATTGAAATTTTCGATTTTTTTTTTAGTTTATCTCTTTTACTATGACAGATCTTTCAGTTCAGTGACAAAAAACGAACCTACGAGCATTTTGTGAAAATCAAAAAATGAATTTTTTGGAATTTCTTCTTTTTTCTCTTTTACTATGACAGATCTAGCATTTCGGCACTTCGTGAAAATCAAAAATTGAAATTGTTGAATTTTTTTCTTTTTTCTTTTTTACTGTAACAGATCTTTCAGTTCGGTAACAACAAAACGTACCCACGAACATTTTATGAAAATAAATAAATTGAAATTTTTTTATTTTTTTTCCTTTTTATCTTTTACGACAGATGACAGATCTTTCAGTTCAGTAACAACAAACGAACCTACGAGCACTTTGTGAAAATCAAAAAATTAAATTTTTGGAATTTCTTCTTTTTCTCTTTTACTATGACAGATCTCGCATTTCGGCACTGTGTGAAAATCAAAAATTGAAATTTTTGAAATTTTTTTCTTTTTTACTATGACAGATCTTTCAGTTCAGTAACAACAAACGAATCTACAAGCACTTTGTGAAAATAAAAAAATGTAATTTTTGGAATTTCTTCTTTTTTCTCTCTTACTATGACAGATCTCGCATTTCGGCACTTTGTGAATATTCAAAAAATTTAAATTTTGGATTTTTTTTCTTTTTTACTGTGACTGATCTTTCAGTTCGGTAACAACAAAACGTACCCACGAGCATTTTGTGGAAATCAAAAAATGAAATTTTTGAAATTTCTTCTTTTTTATCTTTTACTATTACAGATCTCGCATTTCGGCACGTTGTGAAAATCAAAAATTGAAATTTTTGATTTTTTTTTTCTTTTTTACTGTGGCAGATCTTTCAGTTCGGTAACAACAAAACGTACCCACAAACATTTTGTGAAAATCAAAGAATAGAAATTTTTGAATTTTTTTTCTTTTTTACTATGACAGATCTATCAGTTCAGTGACAACAAACGAACCTACGAGCATTTTGTGAAAATCAAAAAATGAAATTTTTGGAATTTCTTCTTTTTTCTCTTTTACTATGACAGATCTAGCATTTCGGCACTTTGTGAAAATCAAAAATTGAATTTTTTGAATTTTTTTCTTTTTCTTTTTTACTGTAACAGATCTTTCAGTTCGGTAACAACAAAACGTACCCACGAACATTTTATGAAAATAAATAAATTGAAATTTTTTTATTTTTTTTCCTTTTTATCTTTTACTATGACAGATCTTTCAGTTCAGTAACAACAAACGAACCTAGGAGCACTTTGTGAAAATCAAAAAATTAAATTTTTGGAATTTCGTCTTTTTTCTCTTTTACTATGACAGATCTCGCATTTCGGCACTTTGTGAAAATCAAAAATTGAAATTTTTGAATTTTTTTTCTCTTTTTTACTGTGACTGATCTTTCAGTTCGGTAACAACAAAACGTACACACGAACATTTTGTGATAATCAAAAAATTGAAATTTTTGAATTTTTTTCTTTTTTCTCTTTTACTATGACAGATCTTTCAGTTCAGTAACAACAAACGAATCTACGAGCACTTTGTGAAAATCAAAAAATGTAATTTTTGGAATTTCTTCTTTTTTCTCTTTTACTATGACAGATCTCACATTTCGGCACTGTGTGAAAATCAAAAATTGAAATTTTTGAATTTTTTTTCTTTTTTACTATGACAGATCTTTCAGTTCAGTAACAACAAACGAATCTACGAGCACTTTGTGAAAATAAAAAAATGTAATTTTTGGAATTTCTTCTTTTTTCTCTTTTACTATGACAGATCTCGCATTTCTGCACTTTGTGAAAATCAAAAATTGAAATTTTTGATTTTTTTTTTCTTTTTTACTGTGACAGATCTTTCAGTTCAGTAACAACAAGCGAACCTAGCAGCACATTGTGAAAATCACAAAATGAAATTTTTATTTCTTCTTTTTTCTCTTTTACTATGACAGATTTCGCATTTCGGCCCTTTTTGAAAATCAAAAATTGAAATTTTTGAATTTTTTTTTCTTTTATACTGTGACTGATCTTTCAGTTCAGTAACAACAAACGAATCTACGAGCACTTTGTGAAAATCAAATAATGTAATTTTTGGAATTTTCTCTTTTTTCTCTTTTACTATGACAGATCTCGCATTTCTGCACTTTGTGAAAATCAAAAATTGAAATTTTTGATTTTTTTTTTCTTTTTTACTGTGACAGATCTTTCAGTTCAGTAACAACAAGCGAACCTAGCAGCACTTTGTGAAAATCACAAAATGAAATTTTTATTTCTTCTTTTTTCTCTTTTACTATGACAGATTTCGCATTTCGGCATTTTTTGAAAATCAAAAATTGAAATTTTTGAATTTTTTTTTCTTTTATACTGTGACTGATCTTTCAGTTCAGTAACAACAAACGAACCTACGAGCACTTTGTGAAAATCAAAAAATGAAATTTTTGGAATTTCTTCTACTTTCTCTTTTACTATGACATATCTCGCATTTCGGCACTTTGTGAAAATCAAAATTTGAAATTTTTGAATTTTTTTTCTTTTTTACTGTGACTGATCTTTCAGTTCGGTAACAACAAAACGTACCTACGAGCATTTTGTGAAAATCAAAAAATTGAAATTTTCGTTTTTTTTTATTTTATCACTTTTACTATGACAGATCTTTCAGTTCAGTGACAACAAACGAACCTACGAGCATTTTGTGAAAATCAAAAAATGAAATTTTTGGAATTTCTTCTTTTTTCTCTTTTACTATGACAGATCTCGCATTTCGGCACTGTGTGAAAATCAAAAATTGAAATTTTTTTCTTTTTTACTATGACAGATCTTTCAGTTCAGTAACAACAAACGAATCTACAAGCACTTTGTGAAAATAAAAAAATGTAATTTTTGGAATTTCTTCTTTTTTCTCTTTTACTATGACAGATCTCGCATTTCGGCACTTTGTGAATATTCAAAAAATTGAAATTTTGGATTTTTTTTCTTTTTTACTGTGACTGATCTTTCAGTTCGGTAACAACAAAACGTACCCACGAGCATTTTGTGGAAATCAAAAAATGAAATTTTTGAAATTTCTTCTTTTTTATCTTTTACTATTACAGATCTCGCATTTCGGCACGTTGTGAAAATCAAAAATTGAAATTTTTGATTTTTTTTTTCTTTTTTACTGTGGCAGATCTTTCAGTTCGGTAACAACAAAACGTACCCACAAACATTTTGTGAAAATCAAAGAATAGAAATTTTTGAATTTTTTTTCTTTTTTACTATGACAGATCTTTCAGTTCAGTGACAACAAACGAACCTACGAGCATTTTGTGAAAATCAAAAAATGAAATTTTTGGAATTTCTTCTTTTTTCTCTTTTACTATGACAGATCTAGCATTTCGGCACTTTGTGAAAATCAAAAATTGAATTTTTTGAATTTTTTTCTTTTTCTTTTTTACTGTAACAGATCTTTCAGTTCGGTAACAACAAAACGTACCCACGAACATTTTATGAAAATAAATAAATTGAAATTTTTTTATTTTTTTTCCTTTTTATCTTTTACTATGACAGATCTTTCAGTTCAGTAACAACAAACGAACCTAGGAGCACTTTGTGAAAATCAAAAAATTAAATTTTTGGAATTTCGTCTTTTTTCTCTTTTACTATGACAGATCTCGCATTTCGGCACTTTGTGAAAATCAAAAATTGAAATTTTTGAATTTTTTTTCTCTTTTTTACTGTGACTGATCTTTCAGTTCGGTAACAACAAAACGTACACACGAACATTTTGTGATAATCAAAAAATTGAAATTTTTGAATTTTTTTCTTTTTTCTCTTTTACTATGACAGATCTTTCAGTTCAGTAACAACAAACGAATCTACGAGCACTTTGTGAAAATCAAAAAATGTAATTTTTGGAATTTCTTCTTTTTTCTCTTTTACTATGACAGATCTCACATTTCGGCACTGTGTGAAAATCAAAAATTGAAATTTTTGAATTTTTTTTCTTTTTTACTATGACAGATCTTTCAGTTCAGTAACAACAAACGAATCTACGAGCACTTTGTGAAAATAAAAAAATGTAATTTTTGGAATTTCTTCTTTTTTCTCTTTTACTATGACAGATCTCGCATTTCTGCACTTTGTGAAAATCAAAAATTGAAATTTTTGATTTTTTTTTCTTTTTTACTGTGACAGATCTTTCAGTTCAGTAACAACAAGCGAACCTAGCAGCACATTGTGAAAATCACAAAATGAAATTTTTATTTCTTCTTTTTTCTCTTTTACTATGACAGATTTCGCATTTCGGCCCTTTTTGAAAATCAAAAATTGAAATTTTTGAATTTTTTTTTCTTTTATACTGTGACTGATCTTTCAGTTCAGTAACAACAAACGAATCTACGAGCACTTTGTGAAAATCAAATAATGTAATTTTTGGAATTTTCTCTTTTTTCTCTTTTACTATGACAGATCTCGCATTTCTGCACTTTGTGAAAATCAAAAATTGAAATTTTTGATTTTTTTTTTCTTTTTTACTGTGACAGATCTTTCAGTTCAGTAACAACAAGCGAACCTAGCAGCACTTTGTGAAAATCACAAAATGAAATTTTTATTTCTTCTTTTTTCTCTTTTACTATGACAGATTTCGCATTTCGGCCCTTTTTGAAAATCAAAAATTGAAATTTTTGAATTTTTTTTTCTTTTATACTGTGACTGATCTTTCAGTTCAGTAACAACAAACGAACCTACGAGCACTTTGTGAAAATCAAAAAATGAAATTTTTGGAATTTCTTCTACTTTCTCTTTTACTATGACATATCTCGCATTTCGGCACTTTGTGAAAATCAAAATTTGAAATTTTTGAATTTTTTTTCTTTTTTACTGTGACTGATCTTTCAGTTCGGTAACAACAAAACGTACCTACGAGCATTTTGTGAAAATCAAAAAATTGAAATTTTCGTTTTTTTTTATTTTATCACTTTTACTATGACAGATCTTTCAGTTCAGTGACAACAAACGAACCTACGAGCATTTTGTGAAAATCAAAAAATGAAATTTTTGGAATTTCTTCTTTTTTCTCTTTTACTATGACAGATCTAGCATTTCGGATTTTGTGAAAATCAAAAATTGAAATTTTTGATTTTTTTTTCTTTTTTACCTTGACTGATATTTCAGTTCGGTAACAACAAAATGTACCCACGAACATTTTGTGAAAATCAAAAAATTGAAATTTTTTCCTTTTTTCTCTTTTACTATGACAGATCTTTCAGTTCAGTAACAACAAACGAACGCATTTCGGCACTGTGTGAAAATCAAAAATTGAAATTTTTGAATTTTTTTTCTTTTTTACTGTGACTGATCTTTCAGTTCGGTAACAACAAAACGTACCTACGAGCATTTTGTGAAAATCAAAAAATTGAAATTTTCGATTTTTTTTTTAGTTTATCTCTTTTACTATGACAGATCTTTCAGTTCAGTGACAACAAACGAACCTACGAGCATTTTGTGAAAATCAAAAAATGAATTTTTTGGAATTTCTTCTTTTTTCTCTTTTACTATGACAGATCTTTCAGTTCGGTAACAACAAAACGTACCCACGAACATTTTATGAAAATAAATAAATTGAAATTTTTTTATTTTTTTTCCTTTTTATCTTTTACTATGACAGATCTTTCAGTTCAGTAACAACAAACGAACCTACGAGCACTTTGTGAAAATCAAAAAATTAAATTTTTGGAATTTCTTCTTTTTCTCTTTTACTATGACAGATCTCGCATTTCGGCACTTTGTGAAAATCAAAAATTGAAATTTTTGAATTTTTTTTCTCTTTTTTACTGTGACTGATCTTTCAGTTCGGTAACAACAAAACGTACACACGAACATTTTGTGATAATCAAAAAATTGAAATTTTTGAATTTTTTTCTTTTTTCTCTTTTACTATGACAGATCTTTCAGTTCAGTAAAAACAAACGAATCTACGAGCACTTTGTGAAAATCAAAAATTGAAATTTTTGATTTTTTTTTCTTTTTTTACTGTGACAGATCTTTCAGTTGAGTAACAACAAGCGAACCTAGCAGCACTTTGTGCAAATCACAAAATGAAATTTATATTTCTTCTTTTTTCTCTTTTACTATGACAGATTTCGCATTTCGGCCCTTTTTGAAAATCAAAAATTGAAATTTTTGAATTTTTTTTTCTTTTATACTGTGACTGATCTTTCAGTTCAGTAACAACAAACGAACCTACGAGCACTTTGTGAAAATCAAAAAATGAAATTTTTTGAATTTCTTCTACTTTCTCTTTTACTATGACATATCTCGCATTTCGGCACTTTGTGAAAATCAAAAATTGAAATTTTTGAATTTTTTTTTCTTTTTTACTGTGACTGATCTTTCAGTTCGGTAACAACAAAACGTACCTACGAGCATTTTGTGAAAATCAAAAAATTGAAATTTTCGTTTTTTTTTATTTTATCACTTTTACTATGACAGATCTTTCAGTTCAGTAACAACAAACGAACCTACGAGCACTTTGTGAAAATCAAAAAATGAAATTTTTGGAATTTCTTCTACTTTCTCTTTTACTATGACATATCTCGCATTTCGGCACTTTGTGAAAATCAAAATTTGAAATTTTTGAATTTTTTTTCTTTTTTACTGTGACTGATCTTTCAGTTCGGTAACAACAAAACGTACCTACGAGCATTTTGTGAAAATCAAAAAATTGAAATTTTCGATTTTTTTTTTAGTTTATCTCTTTTACTATGACAGATCTTTCAGTTCAGTGACAACAAACGAACCTACGAGCATTTTGTGAAAATCAAAAAATGAATTTTTTGGAATTTCTTCTTTTTTCTCTTTTACTATGACAGATCTAGCATTTCGGCACTTCGTGAAAATCAAAAATTGAAATTGTTGAATTTTTTTCTTTTTTCTTTTTTACTGTAACAGATCTTTCAGTTCGGTAACAACAAAACGTACCCACGAACATTTTATGAAAATAAATAAATTGAAATTTTTTTATTTTTTTTCCTTTTTATCTTTTACTATGACAGATCTTTCAGTTCAGTAACAACAAACGAACCTACGAGCACTTTGTGAAAATCAAAAAATTAAATTTTTGGAATTTCTTCTTTTTCTCTTTTACTATGACAGATCTCGCATTTCGGCACTGTGTGAAAATCAAAAATTGAAATTTTTGAAATTTTTTTCTTTTTTACTATGACAGATCTTTCAGTTCAGTAACAACAAACGAATCTACAAGCACTTTGTGAAAATAAAAAAATGTAATTTTTGGAATTTCTTCTTTTTTCTCTCTTACTATGACAGATCTCGCATTTCGGCACTTTGTGAATATTCAAAAAATTTAAATTTTGGATTTTTTTTCTTTTTTACTGTGACTGATCTTTCAGTTCGGTAACAACAAAACGTACCCACGAGCATTTTGTGGAAATCAAAAAATGAAATTTTTGAAATTTCTTCTTTTTTATCTTTTACTATTACAGATCTCGCATTTCGGCACGTTGTGAAAATCAAAAATTGAAATTTTTGATTTTTTTTTTCTTTTTTACTGTAGCAGATCTTTCAGTTCGGTAACAACAAAACGTACCCACAAACATTTTGTGAAAATCAAAGAATAGAAATTTTTGAATTTTTTTTCTTTTTTACTATGACAGATCTATCAGTTCAGTGACAACAAACGAACCTACGAGCATTTTGTGAAAATCAAAAAATGAAATTTTTGGAATTTCTTCTTTTTTCTCTTTTACTATGACAGATCTAGCATTTCGGCACTTTGTGAAAATCAAAAATTGAATTTTTTGAATTTTTTTCTTTTTCTTTTTTACTGTAACAGATCTTTCAGTTCGGTAACAACAAAACGTACCCACGAACATTTTATGAAAATAAATAAATTGAAATTTTTTTATTTTTTTTCCTTTTTATCTTTTACTATGACAGATCTTTCAGTTCAGTAACAACAAACGAACCTAGGAGCACTTTGTGAAAATCAAAAAATTAAATTTTTGGAATTTCGTCTTTTTTCTCTTTTACTATGACAGATCTCGCATTTCGGCACTTTGTGAAAATCAAAAATTGAAATTTTTGAATTTTTTTTCTCTTTTTTACTGTGACTGATCTTTCAGTTCGGTAACAACAAAACGTACACACGAACATTTTGTGATAATCAAAAAATTGAAATTTTTGAATTTTTTTCTTTTTTCTCTTTTACTATGACAGATCTTTCAGTTCAGTAACAACAAACGAATCTACGAGCACTTTGTGAAAATCAAAAAATGTAATTTTTGGAATTTCTTCTTTTTTCTCTTTTACTATGACAGATCTCACATTTCGGCACTGTGTGAAAATCAAAAATTGAAATTTTTGAATTTTTTTTCTTTTTTACTATGACAGATCTTTCAGTTCAGTAACAACAAACGAATCTACGAGCACTTTGTGAAAATAAAAAAATGTAATTTTTGGAATTTCTTCTTTTTTCTCTTTTACTATGACAGATCTCGCATTTCTGCACTTTGTGAAAATCAAAAATTGAAATTTTTGATTTTTTTTTCTTTTTTACTGTGACAGATCTTTCAGTTCAGTAACAACAAGCGAACCTAGCAGCACATTGTGAAAATCACAAAATGAAATTTTTATTTCTTCTTTTTTCTCTTTTACTATGACAGATTTCGCATTTCGGCCCTTTTTGAAAATCAAAAATTGAAATTTTTGAATTTTTTTTTCTTTTATACTGTGACTGATCTTTCAGTTCAGTAACAACAAACGAATCTACGAGCACTTTGTGAAAATCAAATAATGTAATTTTTGGAATTTTCTCTTTTTTCTCTTTTACTATGACAGATCTCGCATTTCTGCACTTTGTGAAAATCAAAAATTGAAATTTTTGATTTTTTTTTCTTTTTTACTGTGACAGATCTTTCAGTTCAGTAACAACAAGCGAACCTAGCAGCACTTTGTGAAAATCACAAAATGAAATTTTTATTTCTTCTTTTTTCTCTTTTACTATGACAGATTTCGCATTTCGGCCCTTTTTGAAAATCAAAAATTGAAATTTTTGAATTTTTTTTTCTTTTATACTGTGACTGATCTTTCAGTTCAGTAACAACAAACGAACCTACGAGCACTTTGTGAAAATCAAAAAATGAAATTTTTGGAATTTCTTCTACTTTCTCTTTTACTATGACATATCTCGCATTTCGGCACTTTGTGAAAATCAAAATTTGAAATTTTTGAATTTTTTTTCTTTTTTACTGTGACTGATCTTTCAGTTCGGTAACAACAAAACGTACCTACGAGCATTTTGTGAAAATCAAAAAATTGAAATTTTCGTTTTTTTTTATTTTATCACTTTTACTATGACAGATCTTTCAGTTCAGTGACAACAAACGAACCTACGAGCATTTTGTGAAAATCAAAAAATGAAATTTTTGGAATTTCTTCTTTTTTCTCTTTTACTATGACAGATCTAGCATTTCGGATTTTGTGAAAATCAAAAATTGAAATTTTTGATTTTTTTTTCTTTTTTACCTTGACTGATATTTCAGTTCGGTAACAACAAAATGTACCCACGAACATTTTGTGAAAATCAAAAAATTGAAATTTTTTCCTTTTTTCTCTTTTACTATGACAGATCTTTCAGTTCAGTAACAACAAACGAACGCATTTCGGCACTGTGTGAAAATCAAAAATTGAAATTTTTGAATTTTTTTTCTTTTTTACTGTGACTGATCTTTCAGTTCGGTAACAACAAAACGTACCTACGAGCATTTTGTGAAAATCAAAAAATTGAAATTTTCGATTTTTTTTTTAGTTTATCTCTTTTACTATGACAGATCTTTCAGTTCAGTGACAACAAACGAACCTACGAGCATTTTGTGAAAATCAAAAAATGAATTTTTTGGAATTTCTTCTTTTTTCTCTTTTACTATGACAGATCTTTCAGTTCGGTAACAACAAAACGTACCCACGAACATTTTATGAAAATAAATAAATTGAAATTTTTTTATTTTTTTTCCTTTTTATCTTTTACTATGACAGATCTTTCAGTTCAGTAACAACAAACGAACCTACGAGCACTTTGTGAAAATCAAAAAATTAAATTTTTGGAATTTCTTCTTTTTCTCTTTTACTATGACAGATCTCGCATTTCGGCACTTTGTGAAAATCAAAAATTGAAATTTTTGAATTTTTTTTCTCTTTTTTACTGTGACTGATCTTTCAGTTCGGTAACAACAAAACGTACACACGAACATTTTGTGATAATCAAAAAATTGAAATTTTTGAATTTTTTTCTTTTTTCTCTTTTACTATGACAGATCTTTCAGTTCAGTAAAAACAAACGAATCTACGAGCACTTTGTGAAAATCAAAAATTGAAATTTTTGATTTTTTTTTCTTTTTTTACTGTGACAGATCTTTCAGTTCAGTAACAACAAGCGAACCTAGCAGCACTTTGTGCAAATCACAAAATGAAATTTATATTTCTTCTTTTTTCTCTTTTACTATGACAGATTTCGCATTTCGGCCCTTTTTGAAAATCAAAAATTGAAATTTTTGAATTTTTTTTTCTTTTATACTGTGACTGATCTTTCAGTTCAGTAACAACAAACGAACCTACGAGCACTTTGTGAAAATCAAAAAATGAAATTTTTTGAATTTCTTCTACTTTCTCTTTTACTATGACATATCTCGCATTTCGGCACTTTGTGAAAATCAAAAATTGAAATTTTTGAATTTTTTTTTCTTTTTTACTGTGACTGATCTTTCAGTTCGGTAACAACAAAACGTACCTACGAGCATTTTGTGAAAATCAAAAAATTGAAATTTTCGTTTTTTTTTATTTTATCACTTTTACTATGACAGATCTTTCAGTTCAGTAACAACAAACGAACCTACGAGCACTTTGTGAAAATCAAAAAATGAAATTTTTGGAATTTCTTCTACTTTCTCTTTTACTATGACATATCTCGCATTTCGGCACTTTGTGAAAATCAAAATTTGAAATTTTTGAATTTTTTTTCTTTTTTACTGTGACTGATCTTTCAGTTCGGTAACAACAAAACGTACCTACGAGCATTTTGTGAAAATCAAAAAATTGAAATTTTCGATTTTTTTTTTAGTTTATCTCTTTTACTATGACAGATCTTTCAGTTCAGTGACAACAAACGAACCTACGAGCATTTTGTGAAAATCAAAAAATGAATTTTTTGGAATTTCTTCTTTTTTCTCTTTTACTATGACAGATCTAGCATTTCGGCACTTTGTGAAAATCAAAAATTGAAATTGTTGAATTTTTTTCTTTTTTCTTTTTTACTGTAACAGATCTTTCAGTTCGGTAACAACAAAACGTACCCACGAACATTTTATGAAAATAAACAAATTGAAATTTTTTTATTTTTTTTCCTTTTTATCTTTTACTATGACAGATCTTTCAGTTCAGTAACAACAAACGAACCTACGAGCACTTTGTGAAAATCAAAAAATTAAATTTTTGGAATTTCTTCTTTTTCTCTTTTACTATGACAGATCTCGCATTTCGGCAGTTTGTGAAAATCAAAAATTGAAATTTTTGATTTTTTTTTCTTTTTTTACTGTGACAGATCTTTCAGTTCAGTAACAACAAGCGAACCTAGCAGCACTTTGTGAAAATCACAAAATGAAATTTATATTTCTTCTTTTTTCTCTTTTACTATGACAGATTTCGCATTTCGGCCCTTTTTGAAAATCAAAAATTGAAATTTTTGAATTTTTTTTTCTTTTATACTGTGACTGATCTTTCAGTTCAGTAACAACAAACGAACCTACGAGCACTTTGTGAAAATCAAAAAATGAAATTTTTTGAATTTCTTCTACTTTCTCTTTTACTATGACATATCTCGCATTTCGGCACTTTGTGAAAATCAAAAATTGAAATTTTTGAATTTTTTTTTCTTTTTTACTGTGACTGATCTTTCAGTTCGGTAACAACAAAACGTACCTACGAGCATTTTGTGAAAATCAAAAAATTGAAATTTTCGTTTTTTTTTATTTTATCACTTTTACTATGACAGATCTTTCAGTTCAGTGACAACAAACGAACCTACGAGCATTTTGTGAAAATCAAAAAATGAAATTTTTTGAATTTCTTCTTTTTTCTCTTTTACTATGACAGATTTTCGGATTTTGTGAAAATCAAAAATTGAAATTTTTGAATTTTTTTTTTTGCTTTTTTACTTTAACAGATCTTTCAGTTCGGTAACAACAAAACGTACCCACGAACATTTTATGAAAATAAAAAAATTGAAATTTTTTTAATTTTTGAAATTTTTTCCTTTTTTTCTCTTTTACTATGACAGTTCTTTTAGTTCAGTAACAACAAACGAACATACGAGCACTTTGTAAAAATCAAAGAATGAAATTTTCGGAGTTTCTTCTTTTTTCTCTTTTACTATCGAGCATTTTGTGGAAATCAAAAAATTGAAATTTTTTAATTTTTTTCTTTTTTCTCTTTTACTATGACAGATCTTTCAGTTCAGTAACAACAACCGAATCTACGAGCACTTTGTGAAAATCAAAAAATATAATTTTTGGAATTTCTTCTTTTTTCTCTTTTACTATGACAGATCTCGCATTTCTGCACTGTGTGAAAATCAAAAATTGAAATTTTTGAATTTTTTTTCTTTTTTACTATGACAGATCTTTCAGTTCAGTAACAACAAACGAATCTACGAGCACTTTGTGAAAATCAAAAAATGTAATTTTTGGAATTTCTTCTTTTTTCTCTTTTACTATGACAGATTTCGCATTTCGGCACTGTGTGAAAATCAAAAATTGAAATTTTTGAATTTTTTTTCTTTTTTACTATGACAGATCTTTCAGTTCAGTAACAACAAACGAATCTACGAGCACTTTGTGAAAATCAAATAATGTAATTTTTGGAATTTTTTCTTTTTTCTCTTTTACTATGACAGATCTCGCAATTCTGCACTTTGTGAAAATCAAAAATTGAAATTTTTGATTTTTTTTTCTTTTTTACTGTGACAGATCTTTCAGTTCAGTAACAACAAGCGAACCTAGCAGCACTTTGTGAAAATCACAAAATGAAATTTTTAATTCTTCTTTTTTCTCTTTTACTATGACAGATTTCGCATTTCGGCCCTTTTTGAAAATCAAAAATTGAAATTTTTGAATTTTTTTTTCTTTTATACTGTGACTGTTCTTTCAGTTCAGTAACAACAAACGAACCTACGAGCACTTTGTGAAAATCAAAAAATGAAATTTTTGGAATTTCTTCTACTTTCTCTTTTACTATGACATATCTCGCATTTCGGCACTTTGTGAAAATCAAAATTTGAAATTTTTGAATATTTTTTTCTTTTTTACTGTGACTGATCTTTCAGTTCGGTAACAACAAAATGTACCCACGAACATTTTGTGAAAATCAAAAAATTGAAATTTTTTCCTTTTTTCTCTTTTACTATGACAGATCTTTCAGTTCAGTAACAACAAACGAACGCATTTCGGCACTGTGTGAAAATCAAAAATTGAAATTTTTGAATTTTTTTTCTTTTTTACTGTGACTGATCTTTCAGTTCGGTAACAACAAAACGTACCAACGAGCATTTTGTGAAAATCAAAAAATTGAAATTTTTGATTTTTTTTTTTAGTTTATCTCTTTTACTATGACAGATCTTTCAGTTCAGTGACAACAAACGAACCTACGAGCATTTTGTGAAAATCAAAAAATGAATTTTTTGGAATTTCTTCTTTTTTCTCTTTTACTATGACAGATCTAGCATTTCGGCACTTTGTGAAAATCAAAAATTGAAATTGTTGAATTTTTTTCTTTTTTCTTTTTTACTGTAACAGATCTTTCAGTTCGGTAACAACAAAACGTACCCACGAACATTTTATGAAAATAAACAAATTGAAATTTTTTTATTTTTTTTCCTTTTTATCTTTTACTATGACAGATCTTTCAGTTCAGTAA
Source organism: Geotrupes spiniger (assembly GCA_959613385.1). Taxonomy (NCBI): domain Eukaryota; kingdom Metazoa; phylum Arthropoda; class Insecta; order Coleoptera; family Geotrupidae; genus Geotrupes; species Geotrupes spiniger. The sequence goes on from CAUIJQ010000050.1 coordinate 383,816, forward strand.
CAACAAACGAACCTACGAGCACTTTGTGAAAATCAAAAAATTAAATTTTTGGAATTTCTTCTTTTTCTCTTTTACTATGACAGATCTCGCATTTCGGCAGTTTGTGAAAATCAAAAATTGAAATTTTTGATTTTTTTTTCTTTTTTTACTGTGACAGATCTTTCAGTTCAGTAACAACAAGCGAACCTAGCAGCACTTTGTGAAAATCACAAAATGAAATTTATATTTCTTCTTTTTTCTCTTTTACTATGACAGATTTCGCATTTCGGCCCTTTTTGAAAATCAAAAATTGAAATTTTTGAATTTTTTTTTCTTTTATACTGTGACTGATCTTTCAGTTCAGTAACAACAAACGAACCTACGAGCACTTTGTGAAAATCAAAAAATGAAATTTTTTGAATTTCTTCTACTTTCTCTTTTACTATGACATATCTCGCATTTCGGCACTTTGTGAAAATCAAAAATTGAAATTTTTGAATTTTTTTTTCTTTTTTACTGTGACTGATCTTTCAGTTCGGTAACAACAAAACGTACCTACGAGCATTTTGTGAAAATCAAAAAATTGAAATTTTCGTTTTTTTTTATTTTATCACTTTTACTATGACAGATCTTTCAGTTCAGTGACAACAAACGAACCTACGAGCATTTTGTGAAAATCAAAAAATGAAATTTTTTGAATTTCTTCTTTTTTCTCTTTTACTATGACAGATTTTCGGATTTTGTGAAAATCAAAAATTGAAATTTTTGAATTTTTTTTTTTGCTTTTTTACTTTAACAGATCTTTCAGTTCGGTAACAACAAAACGTACCCACGAACATTTTATGAAAATAAAAAAATTGAAATTTTTTTAATTTTTGAAATTTTTTCCTTTTTTTCTCTTTTACTATGACAGTTCTTTTAGTTCAGTAACAACAAACGAACATACGAGCACTTTGTAAAAATCAAAGAATGAAATTTTCGGAGTTTCTTCTTTTTTCTCTTTTACTATCGAGCATTTTGTGGAAATCAAAAAATTGAAATTTTTTAATTTTTTTCTTTTTTCTCTTTTACTATGACAGATCTTTCAGTTCAGTAACAACAACCGAATCTACGAGCACTTTGTGAAAATCAAAAAATATAATTTTTGGAATTTCTTCTTTTTTCTCTTTTACTATGACAGATCTCGCATTTCTGCACTGTGTGAAAATCAAAAATTGAAATTTTTGAATTTTTTTTCTTTTTTACTATGACAGATCTTTCAGTTCAGTAACAACAAACGAATCTACGAGCACTTTGTGAAAATCAAAAAATGTAATTTTTGGAATTTCTTCTTTTTTCTCTTTTACTATGACAGATCTCGCATTTCTGCACTTTGTGAAAATCAAAAATTGAAATTTTTGATTTTTTTTTCTTTTTTACTGTGACAGATCTTTCAGTTCAGTAACAACAAGCGAACCTAGCAGCACTTTGTGAAAATCACAAAATGAAATTTTTATTTCTTCTTTTTTCTCTTTTACTATGACAGATTTCGCATTTCGGCACTGTGTGAAAATCAAAAATTGAAATTTTTGAATTTTTTTTCTTTTTTACTATGACAGATCTTTCAGTTCAGTAACAACAAACGAATCTACGAGCACTTTGTGAAAATCAAATAATGTAATTTTTGGAATTTTTTCTTTTTTCTCTTTTACTATGACAGATCTCGCAATTCTGCACTTTGTGAAAATCAAAAATTGAAATTTTTGATTTTTTTTTCTTTTTTACTGTGACAGATCTTTCAGTTCAGTAACAACAAGCGAACCTAGCAGCACTTTGTGAAAATCACAAAATGAAATTTTTAATTCTTCTTTTTTCTCTTTTACTATGACAGATTTCGCATTTCGGCCCTTTTTGAAAATCAAAAATTGAAATTTTTGAATTTTTTTTTCTTTTATACTGTGACTGTTCTTTCAGTTCAGTAACAACAAACGAACCTACGAGCACTTTGTGAAAATCAAAAAATGAAATTTTTGGAATTTCTTCTACTTTCTCTTTTACTATGACATATCTCGCATTTCGGCACTTTGTGAAAATCAAAATTTGAAATTTTTGAATATTTTTTTCTTTTTTACTGTGACTGATCTTTCAGTTCGGTAACAACAAAATGTACCCACGAACATTTTGTGAAAATCAAAAAATTGAAATTTTTTCCTTTTTTCTCTTTTACTATGACAGATCTTTCAGTTCAGTAACAACAAACGAACGCATTTCGGCACTGTGTGAAAATCAAAAATTGAAATTTTTGAATTTTTTTTCTTTTTTACTGTGACTGATCTTTCAGTTCGGTAACAACAAAACGTACCAACGAGCATTTTGTGAAAATCAAAAAATTGAAATTTTTGATTTTTTTTTTTAGTTTATCTCTTTTACTATGACAGATCTTTCAGTTCAGTGACAACAAACGAACCTACGAGCATTTTGTGAAAATCAAAAAATGAATTTTTTGGAATTTCTTCTTTTTTCTCTTTTACTATGACAGATCTAGCATTTCGGCACTTTGTGAAAATCAAAAATTGAAATTGTTGAATTTTTTTCTTTTTTCTTTTTTACTGTAACAGATCTTTCAGTTCGGTAACAACAAAACGTACCCACGAACATTTTATGAAAATAAATAAATTGAAATTTTTTTATTTTTTTTCCTTTTTATCTTTTACTATGACAGATCTTTCAGTTCAGTAACAACAAACGAACCTACGAGCACTTTGTGAAAATCAAAAAATTAAATTTTTGGAATTTCTTCTTTTTTCTCTTTTACTATGACAGATCTCGCATTTCGGCACTTTGTGAAAATCAAAAATTGAAATTTTTCAATTTTTTTTCTCTTTTTACTGTGACTGATCTTTCAGTTCGGTAACAACAAAACGTACACACGAACATTTTGTGATAATCAAAAAATTGAAATTTTTGAATTTTTTTCTTTTTTCTCTTTTACTATGACAGATCTTTCAGTTCAGTAACAACAAACGAATCTACGAGCACTTTGTGAAAATCAAAAAATGTAATTTTTGGAATTTCTTCTTTTTTCTCTTTTACTATGACAGATCTCGCATTTCGGCACTGTGTGAAAATCAAAAATTGAAATTTTTGAATTTTTTTTCTTTTTTACTATGACAGATCTTTCAGTTCAGTAACAACAAACGAATCTACGAGCACTTTGTGAAAATAAAAAAATGTAATTTTTGGAATTTCTTCTTTTTTCTCTTTTACTATGACAGATCTCGCATTTCGGCACTTTGTGAATATTCAAAAAATTGAAATTTTGGATTTTTTTTCTTTTTTACTGTGACTGATCTTTCAGTTCGGTAACAACAAAACGTACCCACGAGCATTTTGTGGAAACCAAAAAATGAAATTTTTGGAATTTCTTCTTTTTTATCTTTTACTATTACAGATCTCGCATTTCGGCACGTTGTGAAAATCAAAAATTGAAATTTTTGAATTTTTTTTTCTTTTTTACTGTGGCAGATCTTTCAGTTCGGTAACAACAAAACGTACCCACAAACATTTTGTGAAAATCAAAGAATAGAAATTTTTGAATTTTTTTTCTTTTTTACTATGGCAGATCTTTCAGTTCAGTGACAACAAACGAACCTACGAGCATTTTGTGAAAATCAAAAAATGAAATTTTTGGAATTTCTTCTTTTTTCTCTTTTACTATGACAGATCTAGCATTTCGGCACTTTGTGAAAATCAAAAATTGAATTTTTTGAATTTTTTTCTTTTTCTTTTTTACTGTAACAGATCTTTCAGTTCGGTAACAACAAAACGTACCCACGAACATTTTATGAAAATAAATAAATTGAAATTTTTTTAATTTTTTTCCTTTTTATCTTTTACTATGACAGATCTCGCATTTCGGCACTTTGTGAAAATCAAAAATTGAAATTTTTGAATTTTTTTTTCTCTTTTTTACTGTGACTGATCTTTCAGTTCGGTAACAACAAAACGTACACACGAACATTTTGTGAAAATCAAAAAATTTAAATTTTTGAATATTTTTTCTTTTTTCTCTTTTACTTATGACAGATCTTTCAGTTCAGTAACAACAAACGAACCTACGAGCATTTTGTGAAAATCAAAAAATTGAATTTTTTTTAATTTTTTTCTTTTTTCTCTTTTACTATGACAGATCTTTTAGTTCAGTAACAACAAAAGGAACATACGAGCACTTTGTAAAAATCAAAGAATGAAATTTTTGGAATTTCTTCTTTTTTCTCTTTTACTATGACAGATCTCGCATTTCTGCACTTTGTGAAAATCAAAAATTGAAATTTTTGAATTTTTTTGCTTTTTTACTATGACAGATCTTTCAGTTCAGTAACAACAAACGAATCTACGAGCACTTTATGAAAATCAAAAAACGTAATTTTTGGAATTTCTTCTTTTTTCTCTTTTACTATGACAGATCTCGCATTTCGGCACTGTGTGAAAATCAAAAATTGAAATTTTTGAATTTTTTTTTTTTTTTACTATGACAGATCTTTCAGTTCAGTAACAACAAACGAATCTACGAGCACTTTGTGAAAATCAAAAAATGTAATTTTTGGAATTTCTTCTTTTTTCTCTTTTACTATGGCAGATCTCGAATTTCGGCACTTTGTGAAAATCAAAAATTGAAATTTTTGATTTTTTTTTCTTTTTTACCTTGACTGATATTTCAGTTCGGTAACAACAAAATGTACCCACGAACATTTTGTGAAAATCAAAAAATTGAAATTTTTTCCTTTTTTCTCTTTTACTATGACATCTTTCAGTTCAGTAACAACAAACGAACGCATTTCGGCACTGTGTGAAAATCAAAAATTGAAATTTTTTTCTTTTTTCTTTTTTACTGTAACAGATCTTTCAGTTCGGTAACAACAAAACGTACCCACGAACATTTTATGAAAATAAATAAATTGAAATTTTTTTATTTTTTTTCCTTTTTATCTTTTACTATGACAGATCTTTCAGTTCAGTGACAGCAAACGAACCTACGAGCATTTTGTGAAAATCAAAAAATGAAATTTTTGGAATTTCTTCTTTTTTCTCTTTTACTATGACAGATCTAGCATTTCGGATTTTGTGAAAATCAAAAATTGAAATTTTTGATTTTTTTTTTCTTTTTTACTGTGACAGATCTTTCAGTTCAGTAACAACAAGCGAACCTAGCAGCACTTTGTGAAAATCACAAAATGAAATTTTTATTTCTTCTTTTTTCTCTTTTACTATGACAGATTTCGCATTTCGGCCCTTTTTGAAAATCAAAAATTGAAATTTTTGAATTTTTTTTTCTTTTATACTGTGACTGATCTTTCAGTTCAGTAACAACAAACGAACCTACGAGCACTTTGTGAAAATCAAAAAATGAAATTTTTGGAATTTCTTCTACTTTCTCTTTTACTATGACATATCTCGCATTTCGGCACTTTGTGAAAATCAAAATTTGAAATTTTTGAATTTTTTTTTCTTTTTTACTGTGACTGATCTTTCAGTTCGGTAACAACAAAACGTACCTACGAGCATTTTGTGAAAATCAAAAAATTGAAATTTTCGTTATTTTTTATTTTATCACTTTTACTATGACAGATCTTTCAGTTCAGTGACAACAAACGAACCTACGAGCATTTTGTGAAAATCAAAAAATGAAATTTTTGGAATTTCTTCTTTTTTCTCTTTTACTATGACAGATCTAGCATTTCGGATTTTGTGAAAATCAAAAATTGAAATTTTTGAATTTTTTTTTTCTTTTTTACTTTCACAGATCTTTCAGTTCGGTAACAACAAAACGTACCCACGAACATTTTATGAAAATAAAAAAATTGAAATTTTTTTAATTTTTTTCCATTTTCTCTTTTACTATGACAAATCTCGCATTTCGGCACTTTGTGAATATTCAAAAAATTGAAATTTTGGATTTTTTTTCTTTTTTACTGTGACTGATCTTTCAGTTCGGTAACAACAAAACGTACCCATGAGCATTTTGTGGAAACCAAAAAATGAAATTTTTGGAATTTCTTCTTTTTTATCTTTTACTATGACAGATCTTTTAGTTCAGTAACAACAAACGAACATACGAGCACTTTGTAAAAATCAAAGAATGAAATTTTTGGAATTTCTTCTTTTTTCTCTTTTACTATCGAGCATTTTGTGGAAATCAAAAAATTGAAATTTTTGGAATTTCTTCTTTTTTCTCTTTTACTATGACAGATCTAGCATTTCGGATTTTGTGAAAATCAAAAATTGAAATTTTTGAATTTTTTTTTTCTTTTTTACTTTAACAGATCTTTCAGTTCGGTAACAACAAAACGTACCCACGAACATTTTATGAAAATAAAAAAATTGAAATTTTTTTAATTTTTTTCCATTTTCTCTTTTACTATGACAGATCTTTCAGTTCAGTAACAACAAGCGAACCTAGCAGCACTTTGTGAAAATCACAAAATGAAATTTTTATTTCTTCTTTTTTCTCTTTTACTATGACAGATTTCGCATTTCGGCCCTTTTTGAAAATCAAAAGTTGAAATTTTTGAATTTTTTTTTCTTTTATACTGTGACTGATCTTTCAGTTCAGTAACAACAAACGAACCTACGAGCACTTTGTGAAAATCAAAAAATGAAATTTTTGGAATTTCTTCTTTTTTCTCTTTTACTATGACAGATCTCGCATTTCGGCACTTTGTGAAAATCAAAAATTGAAATTTTTGATTTTTTTTTCTTTTTTACTGTGACTGATCTTTCAGTTCGGTAACAACAAAACGTACGCACGAACATTTTGTGAAAATCAAAAAATTGAAATTTTTGAAATTTTTTTCTTTTTTCTCTTTTACTTATGACAGATCTTTCAGTTCAGTAACAACAAACGAACCTACGAGCATTTTGTGAAAATCAAAAAATTGAATTTTTTTTAATTTTTTTCTTTTTTCTCTTTTACTATGACAGATCTTTTAGTTCAGTAACAACAAACGAACATACGAGCACTTTGTAAAAATCAAAGAATGAAATTTTTGGAGTTTCTTCTTTTTTCTCTTTTACTATCGAGCATTTTGTGGAAATAAAAAAATTGAAATTTTTGAATTTTTTTTCTTTTTTCTCTTTTACTATGACAGATCTCGCATTTCGGCACTTTGTGAAAATCAAAAATTGAAATTTTTGATTTTTTTTTCTTTTTTACTGTGACTGATCTTTCAGTTCGGTAACAACAAAACGTACGCACGAACATTTTGTGAAAATCAAAAAATTGAAATTTTTGAAATTTTTTTCTTTTTTCTCTTTTACTTATGACAGATCTTTCAGTTCAGTAACAACAAACGAACCTACGAGCATTTTGTGAAAATCAAAAAATTGAATTTTTTTTAATTTTCTTCCATTTTCTCTTTTACTATGACAGATCTTTCAGTTCAGTAACAACAAGCGAACCTAGCAGCACTTTGTGAAAATCACAAAATGAAATTTTTATTTCTTCTTTTTTCTCTTTTACTATGACAGATTTCGCATTTCGGCCCTTTTTGTAAATCAAAAATTGAAATTTTTGAATTTTTTTTTCTTTTATACTGTGACTGATCTTTCAGTTCAGTAACAACAAACGAACCGACGAGCACTTTGTGAAAATCAAATTTCTTCTACTTTCTCTTTTACTATTACAGATCTCGCATTTCGGCACATTGTGAAAATCAAAAATTGAAATTTTTGAATTTTTTTTTCTTTTTTACTGTGGCAGATCTTTCAGTTCGGTAACAACAAAACGTACCCACAAACATTTTGTGAAAATCAAAGAATAGAAATTTTTGAATTTTCTTTCTTTTTTCTCTTTTACTATGATCTTTCAGTTCAGTGACAACAAACGAACCTACGAGCACTTTGTTAAAATCAAAAAATGAAATTTTTGGAATTTCTTCTTTTTTCTCTTTTACTATGACAGATCTCGCATTTCGGCACTTTGTGAAAAACAAAAATTGAAATTTTTGAATTTTTTTCTCTTTTTTACTGTGACTGATCTTTCAGTTCGGTAACAACAAAACGTACACACGAACATTTTGTGAAAATCAAGAAATTGAATTTTTTTGAAATTTTTTTCTTTTTTCTTTTTTACTGTAACAGATTTTTCAGTTCGGTAACAACAAAACGTACCCACGAACATTTTATGAAAATAAAAAAATTGAATTTTTTTTCCTTTTTCTCTGTTACTATGACAGATCTTTCAGTTCAGTAACAACAAACGAACCTTCGAGCACTTTGTGAAAATCAAAAATTGAAATTTTTGAATTTTTTTTTCTTTTTTACTGTGACTGATCTTTCAGTTCGGTAACAACAAAACGTACCCACGAACATTTTGTGAAAATCAAAAAATTGAAATTCTTGGAATTTCTTCTTTTTTCTCTTTTACTACAGATCTCGCATATCGGCACTTTGTGAAAATCAAAAATTGAAATTTTTTAATTTTTTTTCTCTTTTTTACTGTGACTGGTCTTTCAGTTCAGTAACAACAAACCAACCTACGAGCATTTTGTGAAAATCAAAAAATTGAATTTTTTTAAATTTTTCCCTTTTTTCTTTTTTACTATGACAGATCTTTTAGTTCAGTAACAACAAACGAACATACGAGCACTTTGTAAAAATCAAAGAATGAAATTTTTGGAGTTTCTTCTTTTTTCTATTTTACTATCGAGCATTTTGTGGAAAGCAAAAAATTGAAATTTTTTAATTTTTTTTCCTTTTTTCTCTTTTACTATGACAGATCTTTCAGTTCAGTAACAACAAACGAATCTACGAGCACTTTGTGAAAATCGAAAAATGTAATTTTTGGAATTTCTTCTTTTTTCTCTTTTACTATGACAGATCTCGCATTTCTGCACTTTGTGAAAATCAAAAATTGAAATTTTTGATTTTTTTTTTCTTTTTTACTGTGACCGATCTTTCAGTTCAGTAACAACAAGCGAACCTAGCAGCACTTTGTGAAAATCACAAAATGAAATTTTTATTTCTTCTTTTTTCTCTTTTACTATGACAGATTTCGAATTTCGGCCCTTTTTGAAAATCAAAAATTGAAATTTTTGAATTTTTTTTTCTTTTATACTGTGACTGATCTTTCAGTTCAGTAACAACAAACGAACCTACGAGCACTTTGTGAAAATCAAAAAATTAAATTTTTGGAATTTCTTCTACTTTCTCTTTTACTATGACATATCTCGCATTTCGGCACTTTGTGAAAATCAAAATTTGAAATTTTTGAATTTTTTTTTTTTTTTTACTGTGACTGATCTTTCAGTTCGGTAACAACAAAACGTACCTACGAGCATTTTGTGAAAATAAAAAAAAAATTTTTATTTTTTTTTTCTTTTTTCTTTTTTACTTTAACAGATCTTTCAGTTCGGTAACAACAAAACGTACCAACGAACATTTTATGAAAATAAAAAAATTGAAATTTTTTAAATTTTTTTCCTTTTTCTCTTTTACTATGACATATCTTTCAGTTCAGTAACAACAAACGAACCTTCGAGCACTTTGTGAAAATCAAAAAATGAAATTTTTGGATGACAGATCTAGCATTTCGGCCTCTGTTAAAATCAAAAATTGAAATTTTTGAATTTTTTTTTCTCTTTTTTTACTGTGACTGGTCTTTCAGTTCAGTAACAACAAACCAACCTACGAGCATTTTGTGAAAATAAAAAAATTGAATTTTTTTAAATTTTTCCCTTTTTTCTTTTTTACTATGACAGATCTTTTAGTTCAGTAACAACAAACGAACATACGAGCACTTTGTAAAAATCAAAGAATGAAATTTTTGGAGTTTCTTCTTTTTTCTATTTTACTATCGAGCATTTTGTGGAAAGCAAAAAATTGAAATTTTTTAATTTTTTTCCTTTTTTCTCTTTTACTATGACAGATCTTTCAGTTCAGTAACAACAAACGAATCTACGAGCACTTTGTGAAAATCGAAAAATGTAATTTTTGGAATTTCTTCTTTTTTCTCTTTTACTATGACAGATCTCGCATTTCTGCACTTTGTGAAAATCAAAAATTGAAATTTTTGAATTTTTTTTCTTTTTTACTATGACAGATCTTTCAGTTCAGTAACAACAAACGAACCTACGAGCACTTTGTGAAAATCAAAAAATGAAATTTTTGGAATTTCTTCTACTTTCTCTTTTACTATGACATATCTCGCATTTCGGCACTTTGTGAAAATCAAAAATTGAAATTTTTTAATTTTTTTTTCTTTTTTACTGTGACTGATCTTTCAGTTCGGTAACAACAAAATGTACCCACGAACATTTTGTGAAAATCAAAAAATTGAAATTTTTGAAATTTTTTCCTTTTTTCTCTTTTACTATGACAGATCTTTCAGTTCAGTAACAACAAACGAACCTACGAGCACTTTGTGAAAATCACAAAATGAAATTTTTATAATTTCTTCTTTTTTCTCTTTTACTATGACAGATCTCGCATTTCGGCACTTTGTGAAAATCAAAAATTGAAATTTTTGAATTTTTTTTTCTTTTTTACTGTAACAGATCTTTCAGTTCGGTAACAACAAAACGTACCCACGAGCATTTTGTGGAAATCAAGAAATGAAATTTTTGGAATTTCTCCTTTTTTCTCTTTTACTATTACAGATCTCGCATTTCGGCACATTGTGAAAATCAAAAATTGAAATTTTTGAATTTTTTTTTCTTTTTTACTGTTGCAGATCTTTCAGTTCGGTAACAACAAAACGTACCCACAAACATTTTGTGAAAATCAAAGAATAGAAATTTTTGAATTTTTTTTCTTTTTTCTCTTTTACTATGACAGATCTTTCACTTCAGTGACAACAAACGAACCTACGAGCATTTTGTGAAAATCAAAAAATGAAATTTTTGGAATTTCTTCTTTTTTCTCTTTTACTATGACAGATCACGCATTTCGGCACTTTGTGAAAATCAAAAATTGAAATTTTTGAAATTTTTTTCTTTTTTCTTTTTTACTGTAACAGATCTTTCCGCTCGCTAACAACAATACGTACCTACCAGCATTTTGTGAAAATCAAAAAATGAAATTTTTGGAATTTCTTCTTTTTTTCTCTTTTACTATGACAGATCTAGCATTTCGGCCTTTGTGAAAATCAAAAATTGAAATTTTTGAATTTTTTTTCTCTTTTTTACTTGACTGATCTTTCAGTTCGGTAACAACAAAACGTACCCACGAGCATTTTGTGGAAATCAAAAAATGAAATTTTTAGAATTTCTTCTTTTTTCTCTTTTACTATTACAGATCTCGCATTTCGGCACATTGTGAAAATCAAAAATTGAAATTTTTGAATTTTTTTTTCTTTTTTACTGTGGCAGATCTTTCAGTTCGGTAACAACAAAACGTACCCACAAACATTTTGTGAAAATCAAAGAATAGAAATTTTTGAATTTTTTTTCTTTTTTCTCTTTTACTATGACAGATCTTTCAGTTCAGTGACAACAAACGAACCTACGAGCATTTTGTGAAAATCAAAAAATGAAATTTTTGGAATTTCTTCTTTTTTCTCTTTTACTATGACAGATCTATCATTTCTGCACTTTGTGAAAATCAAAAATTGAAATTTTTGAATTTTTTTCTTTTTTCTTTTTTACTGTAACAGATCTTTCAGTTCGGTAACAACAAAACGTACCCACGAGCATTTTGTGGAAATCAAAAAATGAAATTTTTAGAATTTCTTCTTTTTTCTCTTTTACTATTACAGATCTCGCATTTCGGCACATTGTGAAAATCAAAAATTGAAATTTTTGAATTTTTTTTTCTTTTTTACTGTGGCAGATATTTCAGTTCGGTAACAACAAAACGTACCCACAAACATTTTGTGAAAATCAAAGAATAGAAATTTTTGAATTTTTTTTCTTTTTTCTCTTTTACTATGACAGATCTTTCACTTCAGTGACAACAAACGAACCTACGAGCATTTTGTGAAAATCAAAAAATGAAATTTTTGGAATTTCTTCTTTTTTCTCTTTTACTATGACAGATCTAGCATTTCGGCACTTTGTGAAAATTAAAAATTGAAATTTTTGAATTTTTTTCTTTTTTCTTTTTTACTGTAACAGATCTTTCAGTTCGGTAACAACAAAACGTACCGACGAACATTTTATGAAAATAAATAAATTGAAATTTTTTTAATTTTTTTCCTTTTTATCTTTTACTATGACAGATCTTTCTGTTCAGTAACAACAAACGAACCTACGAGCACTTTGTGAAAATCAAAAATTGAAATTTTTGAATTTTTTTTCTCTTTTTTACTGTGACTGATCTTTCAGTTCGGTAACAACAAAACGTACACACGAACATTTTGTGAAAATCAAAAAATAGAAATTTTTGAAATTTTTTTCTTTTTTCTCTTTTACTTATGACAGATCTTTCAGTTCAGTAACAACAAACGAGCACTTTGTAAAAATCAAAGTATGAAATTTTTGGAGTTTCTTCTTTTTTCTCTTTTACTATCGAGCATTTTGTGAAAATCAAAAAATTGAAATTTTTGAAATTTTTTCCTTTTTTCTCTTTTACTATGACAGATCTTTCAGTTCAGTAACAACAAACGAACCTACGAGCACATTGTGAAAATAAAAAAATGAAATTTTTGGAATTTCTTCTTTTTTCTCTTTTACTATGACAGATCACGCATTTCGGCACTTTGTGAAAATCAAAAATTGAAATTTTTGAAATTTTTTTCTTTTTTCTTTTTTACTGTAACAGATCTTTCAGCTCGCTAACAACAAAACGTACCTACGAGCATTTTTTGAAAATCAAAAAATTGAAATTTTCGTTTTTTTTTTATTTTATCAGTTTTACTATGACAGATCTTTCAGTTCAGTGACAACAAACGAACCTACGAGCATTTTGTGAAAATCAAAAAATGAAATTTTTGGAATTTCTTCTTTTTTCTCTTTTACTATGACAGATCTAGCATTTCTACACTTTGTGAAAATCAAAAATTGAAATTTTTGAAATTTTTTTCTTTTTTCTTTTTTACTGTAACAGATCTTTCCGCTCGCTAACAACAATACGTACCTACCAGCATTTTGTGAAAATCAAAAAATGAAATTTTTGGAATTTCTTCTTTTTTTCTCTTTTACTATGACAGATCTAGCATTTCGGCCTTTGTGAAAATCAAAAATTGAAATTTTTGAATTTTTTTTCTCTTTTTTACTTGACTGATCTTTCAGTTCGGTAACAACAAAACGTACCCACGAGCATTTTGTGGAAATCAAAAAATGAAATTTTTAGAATTTTTTCTCTTTTACTATTACAGATCTCGCATTTCGGCACATTGTGAAAATCAAAAATTGAAATTTTTGAATTTTTTTTTCTTTTTTACTGTGGCAGATCTTTCAGTTCGGTAACAACAAAACGTACCCACAAACATTTTGTGAAAATCAAAGAATAGAAATTTTTGAATTTTTTTTCTTTTTTCTCTTTTACTATGACAGATCTTTCACTTCAGTGACAACAAACGAACCTACGAGCATTTTGTGAAAATCAAAAAATGAAATTTTTGGAATTTCTTCTTTTTTCTCTTTTACTATGACAGATCTAGCATTTCGGCACTTTGTGAAAATTAAAAATTGAAATTTTTGAATTTTTTTCTTTTTTCTTTTTTACTGTAACAGATCTTTCAGTTCGGTAACAACAAAACGTACCGACGAACATTTTATGAAAATAAATAAATTGAAATTTTTTTAATTTTTTTCCTTTTTATCTTTTACTATGACAGATCTTTCTGTTCAGTAACAACAAACGAACCTACGAGCACTTTGTGAAAATCAAAAATTGAAATTTTTGAATTTTTTTTCTCTTTTTTACTGTGACTGATCTTTCAGTTCGGTAACAACAAAACGTACACACGAACATTTTGTGAAAATCAAAAAATAGAAATTTTTGAAATTTTTTTCTTTTTTCTCTTTTACTTATGACAGATCTTTCAGTTCAGTAACAACAAACGAGCATACGAGCACTTTGTAAAAATCAAAGTATGAAATTTTTGGAGTTTCTTCTTTTTTCTCTTTTACTATCGAGCATTTTGTGAAAATCAAAAAATTGAAATTTTTGAAATTTTTTCCTTTTTTCTCTTTTACTATGACAGATCTTTCAGTTCAGTAACAACAAACGAACCTACGAGCACTTTGTGAAAATAAAAAAATGAAATTTTTGGAATTTCTTCTTTTTTCTCTTTTACTATGACAGATCACGCATTTCGGCACTTTGTGAAAATCAAAAATTGAAATTTTTGAAATTTTTTTCTTTTTTCTTTTTTACTGTAACAGATCTTTCAGCTCGCTAACAACAAAACGTACCTACGAGCATTTTGTGAAAATCAAAAAATTGAAATTTTCGTTTTTTTTTTATTTTATCACTTTTACTATGACAGATCTTTCAGTTCAGTGACAACAAACGAACCTACGAGCATTTTGTGAAAATCAAAAAATGAAATTTTTGGAATTTCTTCTTTTTTCTCTTTTACTATGACAGATCTAGCATTTCTACACTTTGTGAAAATCAAAAATTGAAATTTTTGAAATTTTTTTCTTTTTTCTTTTTTACTGTAACAGATCTTTCCGCTCGCTAACAACAATACGTACCTACCAGCATTTTGTGAAAATCAAAAAATGAAATTTTTGGAATTTCTTCTTTTTTTCTCTTTTACTATGACAGATCTAGCATTTCGGCCTTTGTGAAAATCAAAAATTGAAATTTTTGAATTTTTTTTCTCTTTTTTACTTGACTGATCTTTCAGTTCGGTAACAACAAAACGTACACACGAACATTTTGTGAAAAAAATTTTGAAATTTTTTTCTTTTTTCTCTTTTACTATGACAGATCTTTCAATTCAGTAACAACAAACGAACATACGAGCACTTTGTAAAAATCAAAGAATGAAATTTTTGGAGTTTCTTCTTTTTTCTCTTTTACTATCGAGCATTTTGCGGAAATCAAAAAATTGAAATTTTTTAATTTTTTTTTCTTTTTTCTCTTTTACTATGACAGATCTTTCAGTTCAGTAACAACAAACGAATCTACGAGCACTTTGTGAAAATCAAAAAATGTAATTTTTGGAATTACTTCTTTTTTCTCTTTTACTATCGAGCATTTTGTGGAAATCAAAAAATTGAAATTTTTTAATTTTTTTTTTTTTTTCTCTTTTATTATGACAGATCTTTCAGTTCAGTAACAACAAACGAATCTACGAGCATTTTGTGAAAATCAAAAAATTAAACTTTTGGAATTTCTTCTTTTTTCTCTTTTACTATGACAGATCTAGCATTTCTACACTTTGTGAAAATCAAAAATTGAAATTTTTGAATTTTTTTCTTTTTTCTTTTTTACTGTAACAGATCTTTCAGTTCGGTAACAACAAAACGTACCCACGAGCATTTTGTGGAAATCAAAAAATGAAATTTTTAGAATTTCTTCTTTTTTCTCTTTTACTATTACAGATCTCGCATTTCGGCACTTTGTGAAAATCAAACTTTGAAATTTTTGATTTTTTTTTTCTCTTTTTTACTGTGACTGATCTTTCAGTTCGGTAACAACAAAACGTACCCACGAACATTTTGTGAAAATCAAAAAATTGAATTTTTTTGAAATTTTTTTCTTTTTTCTTTTTTACTGTAACAGATTTTTCAGTTCGGTAACAACAAAGCGTACCACAAAAATAAAAAAATTGTAATTTTTTTAATTTTTTTCCTTTTTCTCTGTTGCTATGACAGATCTTTCAGTTCAGTAACAACAAACGAACCTTCGAGCACTTTGTGAAAATCAAAAAATGTAATTTTTGGATTTCTTCTTTTTTCTCTTTTACTATGACAGATCTCGCATTTCGGCACTTTGTGAAAATCAAAAATTGAAATTTTTGATTTTTTTTCTTTTTTACTGTGATTGATCTTTCAGTTCGGTAACAACAAAACGTACCTACGAACATTTTATGAAAATAAAAAAATTGAAATTTTTAATTTTTTTTTTCTTTTTTCTCTTTTACTATGACAGATCTTTCAGTTCAGTAACAACAAGCGAACCTACCAGCACTTTGTGAAAATCAAAAAATGAAATATTTATAATTTCTTCTTTTTTCTATTTTACTATTATAGATCTCGCATTTCGGCCCTTTGTGAAAATCAAAAATTGAAATTTTTGATTTTTTTTCTTTTTTACTGTGACTGATCTTTCAGTTCAGTAACAACAAACGAACCTACGAGCACTTTGTGAAAATCAAAAAATGAAATTTTTGGAATTTCTTCTACTTTCTCTTTTACTATGACATATCTCGCATTTCGGCACTTTGAATTGAAATTTTTTAATTTTTTTTTCTTTTTTACTGTGACTGATCTTTCAGTTCGGTAACAACAAAATGTACCCACGAACATTTTGTGAAAATCAAAAAATTGAAATTTTTGAAATTTTTTCCTTTTTTCTCTTTTACTATGACAGATCTTTCAGTTCAGTAACAACAAACGAACCTACGAGCACTTTGTGAAAATCACAAAATGAAATTTTTATAATTTCTTCTTTTTTCTCTTTTACTATGACAGATCTCGCATTTCGGCACTTTGTGAAAATCAAAAATTGAAATTTTTGAATTTTTTTTTCTTTTTTACTGTAACAGATCTTTCAGTTCGGTAACAACAAAACGTACCCACGAGCATTTTGTGGAAATCAAGAAAAGAAATTTTTTGAATTTCTCCTTTTTTCTCTTTTACTATTACAGATCTCGCATTTCGGCACATTGTGAAAATCAAAAATTGAAATTTTTGAATTTTTTTTTCTTTTTTACTGTAGCAGATCTTACAGTTTGGTAACAACAAAACGTACCCACAAACATTTTGTGAAAATCAAAGAATAGAAATTTTTGAATTTTTTTTCTTTTTTCTCTTTTACTATGACAGATCTTTCACTTCAGTGACAACAAACGAACCTACGAGCATTTTGTGAAAATCAAAAAATGAAATTTTTGGAATTTCTTCTTTTTTCTCTTTTACTATGACAGATCTAGCATTTCGGCACTTTGTGAAAATTAAAAATTGAAATTTTTGAATTTTTTTCTTTTTTCTTTTTTACTGTAACAGATCTTTCAGTTCGGTAACAACAAAACGTACCGACGAACATTTTATGAAAATAAATAAATTGAAATTTTTTTAATTTTTTTCCTTTTTATCTTTTACTATGACAGATCTTTCTGTTCAGTAACAACAAACGAACCTACGAGCACTTTGTGAAAATCAAAAATTGAAATTTTTGAATTTTTTTTCTCTTTTTTACTGTGACTGATCTTTCAGTTCGGTAACAATAAAACGTACACACGAACATTTTGTGAAAATCAAAAAATAGAAATTTTTGAAATTTTTTTCTTTTTTCTCTTTTACTTATGACAGATCTTTCAGTTCAGTAACAACAAACGAGCATACGAGCACTTTGTAAAAATCAAAGTATGAAATTTTTGGAGTTTCTTCTTTTTTCTCTTTTACTATCGAGCATTTTGTGAAAATCAAAAAATTGAAATTTTTGAAATTTTTTCCTTTTTTCTCTTTTACTATGACAGATCTTTCAGTTCAGTAACAACAAACGAACCTACGAGCACTTTGTGAAAATAAAAAAATGACATTTTTGGAATTTCTTCTTTTTTCTCTTTTACTATGACAGATCACGCATTTCGGCACTTTGTGAAAATCAAAAATTGAAATTTTTGAAATTTTTTTCTTTTTTCTTTTTTACTGTAACAGATCTTTCAGCTCGCTAACAACAAAACGTACCTACGAGCATTTTGTGAAAATCAAAAAATTGAAATTTTCGTTTTTTTTTATTTTATCACTTTTACTATGACAGATCTTTCAGTTCAGTGACAACAAACGAACCTACGAGCATTTTGTGAAAATCAAAAAATGAAATTTTTGGAATTTCTTCTTTTTTCTCTTTTACTATGACAGATCTAGCATTTCTACACTTTGTGAAAATCAAAAATTGAAATTTTTTTCTTTTTTCTTTTTTACTGTAACAGATCTTTCCGCTCGCTAACAACAATACGTACCTACCAGCACTTTGTGAAAATCACAAAATGAAATTTTTATAATTTCTTCTTTTTTCTCTTTTACTATGACAGATCTCGCATTTCGGCACTTTGTGAAAATCAAAAATTGAAATTTTTGAATTTTTTTTCTCTTTTTTACTTGACTGATCTTTCAGTTCGGTAACAACAAAACGTACACACGAACATTTTGTGAAAAAAATTTTGATATTTTTTTCTTTTTTCTCTTTTACTATGACAGATCTTTCAATTCAGTAACAACAAACGAACATACGAGCACTTTGTAAAAATCAAAGAATGAAATTTTTGGAGTTTCTTCTTTTTTCTCTTTTACTATCGAGCATTTTGTGGAAATCAAAAAATTGTAATTTTTTAATTTTTTTTCTTTTTTCTCTTTTACTATGACAGATCTTTCAGTTCAGTAACAACAAACGAATCTACGAGCACTTTGTGAAAATCAAAAAATGTAATTTTTGGAATTACTTCTTTTTTCTCTTTTACTATCGAGCATTTTGTGGAAATCAAAAAATTGAAATTTTTTAATTTTTTTTCTTTTTTCTCTTTTATTATGACAGATCTTTCAGTTCAGTAACAACAAACGAATCTACGAGCATTTTGTGAAAATCAAAAAATTAAACTTTTGGAATTTCTTCTTTTTTCTCTTTTACTATGACAGATCTAGCATTTCTACACTTTGTGAAAATCAAAAATTGAAATTTTTGAATTTTTTTCTTTTTTCTTTTTTACTGTAACAGATCTTTCAGTTCGGTAACAACAAAACGTACCCACGAGCATTTTGTGGAAATCAAAAAATGAAATTTTTAGAATTTCTTCTTTTTTCTCTTTTACTATTACAGATCTCGCATTTCGGCACTTTGTGAAAATCAAACTTTGAAATTTTTGATTTTTTTTTCTCTTTTTTACTGTGACTGATCTTTCAGTTCGGTAACAACAAAACGTACCCACGAACATTTTGTGAAAATCAAAAAATTGAATTTTTTTGAATTTTTTTTCTTTTTTCTTTTTTACTGTAACAGATTTTTCAGTTCGGTAACAACAAAGCGTACCACGAAAATAAAAAAATTGTAATTTTTTTAATTTTTTTCCTTTTTCTCTGTTGCTATGACAGATCTTTCAGTTCAGTAACAACAAACGAACCTTCGAGCACTTTGTGAAAATCAAAAAATGTAATTTTTGGATTTCTTCTTTTTTCTCTTTTACTATGACAGATCTCGCATTTCGGCACTTTGTGAAAATCAAAAATTGAAATTTTTGATTTTTTTTCTTTTTTACTGTGACTGATCTTTCAGTTCGGTAACAACAAAACGTACCTACGAACATTTTATGAAAATAAAAAAATTGAAATTTTTAATTTTTTTTTTCTTTTTTCTCTTTTACTATGACAGATCTTTCAGTTCAGTAACAACAAGCGAACCTACCAGCACTTTGTGAAAATCAAAAAATGAAATATTTATAATTTCTTCTTTTTTCTATTTTACTATTATAGATCTCGCATTTCGGCCCTTTGTGAAAATCAAAAATTGAAATTTTTGATTTTTTTTCTTTTTTACTGTGACTGATCTTTCAGTTCAGTAACAACAAACGAACCTACGAGCACTTTGTGAAAATCAAAAAATGAAATTTTTGGAATTTCTTCTACTTTCTCTTTTACTATGACATATCTCGCATTTCGGCACTTTGTGAAAATCAAAAATTGAAATTTTTTAATTTTTTTTTCTTTTTTACTGTGACTGATCTTTCAGTTCGGTAACAACAAAATGTACCCACGAACATTTTGTGAAAATCAAAAAATTGAAATTTTTGAAATTTTTTCCTTTTTTCTCTTTTACTATGACAGATCTTTCAGTTCAGTAACAACAAACGAACCTACGAGCACTTTGTGAAAATCACAAAATGAAATTTTTATAATTTCTTCTTTTTTCTCTTTTACTATGACAGATCTCGCATTTCGGCACTTTGTGAAAATCAAAAATTGAAATTTTTGAATTTTTTTTTCTTTTTTACTGTAACAGATCTTTCAGTTCGGTAACAACAAAACGTACCCACGAGCATTTTGTGGAAATCAAAAAATGAAATTTTTAGAATTTCTTCTTTTTTCTCTTTTACTATTACAGATCTCGCATTTCGGCACATTGTGAAAATCAAAAATTGAAATTTTTGAATTTTTTTTCTTTTTTACTCTGGCAGATATTTCAGTTCGGTAACAACAAAACGTACCCACAAACATTTTGTGAAAATCAAAGAATAGAAATTTTTGAATTTTTTTTCTTTTTTCTCTTTTACTATGACAGATCTTTCAGTTCAGTGACAACAAACGAACCTACGAGCATTTTGTGAAAATCAAAAAATGAAATTTTTGGAATTTCTTCTTTTTTCTCTTTTACTATGACAGATCTAGCATTTCGGCACTTTGTGAAAATTAAAAATTGAAATTTTTGAATTTTTTTCTTTTTTCTTTTTTACTGTAACAGATCTTTCAGTTCGGTAACAACAAAACGTACCCACGAACATTTTATGAAAATAAATAAATTGAAATTTTTTTAATTTTTTTCCTTTTTATCTTTTACTATGACAGATCTTTCAGTTCAGTAACAACAAACGAACCTACGAGCACTTTGTGAAAATCAAAAAATTGAAATTTTTGGAATTTCTTCTTTTTTCTCTTTTACTATAACAGATCTCGCATTTCGGCACTTTGTGAAAATCAAAAATTGAAATTTTTGAATTTTTTTCTCTTTTTTACTGTGACTGATCTTTCAGTTCGGTAACAACAAAACGTACACACGAACATTTTGTGAAAATCAAAAAATTGAAATTTTTGAAATTTTTTTCTTTTTTCTCTTTTACTATGACAGATCGTTTAGTTCAGTAACAACAAACGAACATACGAGGACTATGTAAAAATCAAAGTATGAAATTTTTGGAGTTTCTTCTTTTTTCTCTTTTACTATCGAGCATTTTGTGGAAATAAAAAAATTGAAATTTTTTAATTTTTTTTCTTTTTTCTCTTTTACTATGACAGATCTTTCAATTAAGTAACAACAAGCGATCCTACCAGCATTTTGTGAAAATCACAAAATGAAATTTTTATAATTTCTTCTTTTTTCTCTTTTACTATGACAGATCTCGCATTTCGGCACTTTGAGAAAATCAAAAATTGAAATTTTTGATTTTTTTTTCTTTTTTACTGTAACAGATCTTTCAGTTCGGTAACAACAAAACGTACCCACGAGAATTTTGTGGAAATCAAAAAATGAAATTTTTGGAATTTCTTCTTTTTTCTCTTTTACTATTACAGATCTCGCATTTCGGCACATTGTGAAAATCAAAAATTGAAATTTTTGAATTTTTTTTTCTTTTTTACTGTGCAGATCTTTCAATTCGGTAACAACAAAACGTACACACAAACATTTTGTGAAAATCAAAGAATAGAAATTTTTGATTTTTTTTTCTTTTTTCTCTTTTACTATGACAGATCTTTCAGTTCAGTAACAACAAACGAACCTTCGAGCACTTTGTGAAAATCAAAAAATGAAATTTTTGGAATTTCTTCTTTTTTCTCTTTTACTATAACAGATCTCGCATTTCGGCACTTTGTGAAAATCAAAAATTGAAATTTTTGAATTTTTTTTCTCTTTTTTACTGTGACTGATCTTTCAGTTCGGTAACAACAAAACGTACCCACGAACATTTTTTGAAAATCAAAAAATTGAAATTTTTGGAATTTCTTCTTTTTTCTCTTTTACTATGACAGATCGTTTAGTTCAGTAACAACAAACGAACATACGAGGACTATGTAAAAATCAAAGTATGAAATTTTTGGAGTTTCTTCTTTTTTCTCTTTTACTATCGAGCATTTTGTGGAAATAAAAAAATTGAAATTTTTTAATTTTTTTTCTTTTTTCTCTTTTACTATGACAGATCTTTCAATTAAGTAACAACAAGCGAACCTACCAGAATTTTGTGAAAATCACAAAATGAAATTTTTATAATTTCTTCTTTTTTCTCTTTTACTATGACAGATCTCGCATTTCGGCACTTTGTGAAAATCAAAAATTGAAATTTTTGAATTTTTTTTTCTTTTTTACTGTAACAGATCTTTCAGTTCGGTAACAACAAAACGTACCCACGAGAATTTTGTGGAAATCAAAAAATGAAATTTTTGGAATTTCTTCTTTTTTCTCTTTTACTATTACAGATCTCGCATTTCGGCACATTGTGAAAATCAAAAATTTAAATTTTTGAATTTTTTTTTCTTTTTTACTGTGGCAGATCTTTCAATTCGGTAACAACAAAACGTACACACAAACATTTTGTGAAAATCAAAGAATAGAAATTTTTGATTTTTTTTTCTTTTTTCTCTTTTACTATGACAGATCTTTCAGTTCAGTAACAACAAACGAACCTTCGAGCACTTTGTGAAAATCAAAAAATGAAATTTTTGGAATTTCTTCTTTTTTCTCTTTTACTATTACAGATCTCGCATTTCGGCACATTGTGAAAATCAAAAATTGAAATTTTTGAATTTTTTTTCCTTTTTTACTGTGACTGATCTTTCAGTTCGGTAACAACAAAACGTACCCACGAACATTTTGTGAAAATCAAAAAATTGAAATTTTTGGAATTTCTTCTTTTTTCTCTTTTACTATGACAGATCGTTTAGTTCAGTAACAACAAACGAACATACGAGGACTATTAAAAATCAAAGTATGAAATTTTTGGAGTTTCTTCTTTTTTCTCTTTTACTATCGAGCATTTTGTGGAAATAAAAAAATTGAAATTTTTTAATTTTTTTTCTTTTTTCTCTTTTACTTTGACAGATCTTTCAATTAAGTAACAACAAGCGAACCTACCAGAATTTTGTGAAAATCACAAAATGAAATTTTTATAATTTCTTCTTTTTTCTCTTTTACTATGACAGATCTCGCATTTCGGCACTTTGTGAAAATCAAAAATTGAAATTTTTGAATTTTTTTTTCTTTTTTACTGTAACAGATCTTTCAGTTCGGTAACAACAAAACGTACCCACGAGAATTTTGTGGAAATCAAAAAATGAAATTTTTGGAATTTCTTCTTTTTTCTCTTTTACTATTACAGATCTCGCATTTCGGCACATTGTGAAAATCAAAAATTGAAATTTTTGAATTTTTTTTTCTTTTTTACTGTGGCAGATCTTTCAATTCGGTAACAACAAAACGTACACACAAACATTTTGTGAAAATCAAAGAATAGAAATTTTTGATTTTTTTTTCTTTTTTCTCTTTTACTATGACAGATCTTTCAGTTCAGTAACAACAAACGAACCTTCGAGCACTTTGTGAAAATCAAAAAATGAAATTTTTGGAATTTCTTCTTTTTTTTCTTTTACTATGACAGATCTCGCATTTCGGCACTTTGTGAAAATCAAACTTTGAAATTTTTGATTTTTTTTTCTCTTTTTTACTGTGACTGATCTTTCAGTTCGGTAACAACAAAACGTACCCACGAACATTTTGTGAAAATCAAAAAATTGAATTTTTTTGAAATTTTTTTCTTTTTTCTTTTTTACTGTAACAGATCTTTCCGCTCGCTAACAACAATACGTACCTACCAGCACTTTGTGAAAATCACAAAATGAAATTTTTATAATTTCTTCTTTTTTCTCTTTTACTATGACAGATCTCGCATTTCGGCACTTTGTGAAAATCAAAAATTGAAATTTTTGAATTTT
This sequence comes from Geotrupes spiniger, assembly GCA_959613385.1. Classification (NCBI taxonomy): domain Eukaryota; kingdom Metazoa; phylum Arthropoda; class Insecta; order Coleoptera; family Geotrupidae; genus Geotrupes; species Geotrupes spiniger. The sequence goes on from CAUIJQ010000050.1 coordinate 407,581, forward strand.
TTTTCTCTTTTTTACTTGACTGATCTTTCAGTTCGGTAACAACAAAACGTACACACGAACATTTTGTGAAAAAAATTTTGATATTTTTTTCTTTTTTCTCTTTTACTATGACAGATCTTTCAATTCAGTAACAACAAACGAACATACGAGCACTTTGTAAAAATCAAAGAATGAAATTTTTGGAGTTTCTTCTTTTTTCTCTTTTACTATCGAGCATTTTGTGGAAATCAAAAAATTGTAATTTTTTAATTTTTTTTCTTTTTTCTCTTTTACTATGACAGATCTTTCAGTTCAGTAACAACAAACGAATCTACGAGCACTTTGTGAAAATCAAAAAATGTAATTTTTGGAATTACTTCTTTTTTCTCTTTTACTATCGAGCATTTTGTGGAAATCAAAAAATTGAAATTTTTTAATTTTTTTTCTTTTTTCTCTTTTATTATGACAGATCTTTCAGTTCAGTAACAACAAACGAATCTACGAGCATTTTGTGAAAATCAAAAAATTAAACTTTTGGAATTTCTTCTTTTTTCTCTTTTACTATGACAGATCTAGCATTTCTACACTTTGTGAAAATCAAAAATTGAAATTTTTGAATTTTTTTCTTTTTTCTTTTTTACTGTAACAGATCTTTCAGTTCGGTAACAACAAAACGTACCCACGAGCATTTTGTGGAAATCAAAAAATGAAATTTTTAGAATTTCTTCTTTTTTCTCTTTTACTATTACAGATCTCGCATTTCGGCACTTTGTGAAAATCAAACTTTGAAATTTTTGATTTTTTTTTCTCTTTTTTACTGTGACTGATCTTTCAGTTCGGTAACAACAAAACGTACCCACGAACATTTTGTGAAAATCAAAAAATTGAATTTTTTTGAATTTTTTTTCTTTTTTCTTTTTTACTGTAACAGATTTTTCAGTTCGGTAACAACAAAGCGTACCACGAAAATAAAAAAATTGTAATTTTTTTAATTTTTTTCCTTTTTCTCTGTTGCTATGACAGATCTTTCAGTTCAGTAACAACAAACGAACCTTCGAGCACTTTGTGAAAATCAAAAAATGTAATTTTTGGATTTCTTCTTTTTTCTCTTTTACTATGACAGATCTCGCATTTCGGCACTTTGTGAAAATCAAAAATTGAAATTTTTGATTTTTTTTCTTTTTTACTGTGACTGATCTTTCAGTTCGGTAACAACAAAACGTACCTACGAACATTTTATGAAAATAAAAAAATTGAAATTTTTAATTTTTTTTTTCTTTTTTCTCTTTTACTATGACAGATCTTTCAGTTCAGTAACAACAAGCGAACCTACCAGCACTTTGTGAAAATCAAAAAATGAAATATTTATAATTTCTTCTTTTTTCTATTTTACTATTATAGATCTCGCATTTCGGCCCTTTGTGAAAATCAAAAATTGAAATTTTTGATTTTTTTTCTTTTTTACTGTGACTGATCTTTCAGTTCAGTAACAACAAACGAACCTACGAGCACTTTGTGAAAATCAAAAAATGAAATTTTTGGAATTTCTTCTACTTTCTCTTTTACTATGACATATCTCGCATTTCGGCACTTTGTGAAAATCAAAAATTGAAATTTTTTAATTTTTTTTTCTTTTTTACTGTGACTGATCTTTCAGTTCGGTAACAACAAAATGTACCCACGAACATTTTGTGAAAATCAAAAAATTGAAATTTTTGAAATTTTTTCCTTTTTTCTCTTTTACTATGACAGATCTTTCAGTTCAGTAACAACAAACGAACCTACGAGCACTTTGTGAAAATCACAAAATGAAATTTTTATAATTTCTTCTTTTTTCTCTTTTACTATGACAGATCTCGCATTTCGGCACTTTGTGAAAATCAAAAATTGAAATTTTTGAATTTTTTTTTCTTTTTTACTGTAACAGATCTTTCAGTTCGGTAACAACAAAACGTACCCACGAGCATTTTGTGGAAATCAAAAAATGAAATTTTTAGAATTTCTTCTTTTTTCTCTTTTACTATTACAGATCTCGCATTTCGGCACATTGTGAAAATCAAAAATTGAAATTTTTGAATTTTTTTTCTTTTTTACTCTGGCAGATATTTCAGTTCGGTAACAACAAAACGTACCCACAAACATTTTGTGAAAATCAAAGAATAGAAATTTTTGAATTTTTTTTCTTTTTTCTCTTTTACTATGACAGATCTTTCAGTTCAGTGACAACAAACGAACCTACGAGCATTTTGTGAAAATCAAAAAATGAAATTTTTGGAATTTCTTCTTTTTTCTCTTTTACTATGACAGATCTAGCATTTCGGCACTTTGTGAAAATTAAAAATTGAAATTTTTGAATTTTTTTCTTTTTTCTTTTTTACTGTAACAGATCTTTCAGTTCGGTAACAACAAAACGTACCCACGAACATTTTATGAAAATAAATAAATTGAAATTTTTTTAATTTTTTTCCTTTTTATCTTTTACTATGACAGATCTTTCAGTTCAGTAACAACAAACGAACCTACGAGCACTTTGTGAAAATCAAAAAATTGAAATTTTTGGAATTTCTTCTTTTTTCTCTTTTACTATAACAGATCTCGCATTTCGGCACTTTGTGAAAATCAAAAATTGAAATTTTTGAATTTTTTTCTCTTTTTTACTGTGACTGATCTTTCAGTTCGGTAACAACAAAACGTACACACGAACATTTTGTGAAAATCAAAAAATTGAAATTTTTGAAATTTTTTTCTTTTTTCTCTTTTACTATGACAGATCGTTTAGTTCAGTAACAACAAACGAACATACGAGGACTATGTAAAAATCAAAGTATGAAATTTTTGGAGTTTCTTCTTTTTTCTCTTTTACTATCGAGCATTTTGTGGAAATAAAAAAATTGAAATTTTTTAATTTTTTTTCTTTTTTCTCTTTTACTATGACAGATCTTTCAATTAAGTAACAACAAGCGATCCTACCAGCATTTTGTGAAAATCACAAAATGAAATTTTTATAATTTCTTCTTTTTTCTCTTTTACTATGACAGATCTCGCATTTCGGCACTTTGAGAAAATCAAAAATTGAAATTTTTGATTTTTTTTTCTTTTTTACTGTAACAGATCTTTCAGTTCGGTAACAACAAAACGTACCCACGAGAATTTTGTGGAAATCAAAAAATGAAATTTTTGGAATTTCTTCTTTTTTCTCTTTTACTATTACAGATCTCGCATTTCGGCACATTGTGAAAATCAAAAATTGAAATTTTTGAATTTTTTTTTCTTTTTTACTGTGCAGATCTTTCAATTCGGTAACAACAAAACGTACACACAAACATTTTGTGAAAATCAAAGAATAGAAATTTTTGATTTTTTTTTCTTTTTTCTCTTTTACTATGACAGATCTTTCAGTTCAGTAACAACAAACGAACCTTCGAGCACTTTGTGAAAATCAAAAAATGAAATTTTTGGAATTTCTTCTTTTTTCTCTTTTACTATAACAGATCTCGCATTTCGGCACTTTGTGAAAATCAAAAATTGAAATTTTTGAATTTTTTTTCTCTTTTTTACTGTGACTGATCTTTCAGTTCGGTAACAACAAAACGTACCCACGAACATTTTTTGAAAATCAAAAAATTGAAATTTTTGGAATTTCTTCTTTTTTCTCTTTTACTATGACAGATCGTTTAGTTCAGTAACAACAAACGAACATACGAGGACTATGTAAAAATCAAAGTATGAAATTTTTGGAGTTTCTTCTTTTTTCTCTTTTACTATCGAGCATTTTGTGGAAATAAAAAAATTGAAATTTTTTAATTTTTTTTCTTTTTTCTCTTTTACTATGACAGATCTTTCAATTAAGTAACAACAAGCGAACCTACCAGAATTTTGTGAAAATCACAAAATGAAATTTTTATAATTTCTTCTTTTTTCTCTTTTACTATGACAGATCTCGCATTTCGGCACTTTGTGAAAATCAAAAATTGAAATTTTTGAATTTTTTTTTCTTTTTTACTGTAACAGATCTTTCAGTTCGGTAACAACAAAACGTACCCACGAGAATTTTGTGGAAATCAAAAAATGAAATTTTTGGAATTTCTTCTTTTTTCTCTTTTACTATTACAGATCTCGCATTTCGGCACATTGTGAAAATCAAAAATTTAAATTTTTGAATTTTTTTTTCTTTTTTACTGTGGCAGATCTTTCAATTCGGTAACAACAAAACGTACACACAAACATTTTGTGAAAATCAAAGAATAGAAATTTTTGATTTTTTTTTCTTTTTTCTCTTTTACTATGACAGATCTTTCAGTTCAGTAACAACAAACGAACCTTCGAGCACTTTGTGAAAATCAAAAAATGAAATTTTTGGAATTTCTTCTTTTTTCTCTTTTACTATTACAGATCTCGCATTTCGGCACATTGTGAAAATCAAAAATTGAAATTTTTGAATTTTTTTTCCTTTTTTACTGTGACTGATCTTTCAGTTCGGTAACAACAAAACGTACCCACGAACATTTTGTGAAAATCAAAAAATTGAAATTTTTGGAATTTCTTCTTTTTTCTCTTTTACTATGACAGATCGTTTAGTTCAGTAACAACAAACGAACATACGAGGACTATTAAAAATCAAAGTATGAAATTTTTGGAGTTTCTTCTTTTTTCTCTTTTACTATCGAGCATTTTGTGGAAATAAAAAAATTGAAATTTTTTAATTTTTTTTCTTTTTTCTCTTTTACTTTGACAGATCTTTCAATTAAGTAACAACAAGCGAACCTACCAGAATTTTGTGAAAATCACAAAATGAAATTTTTATAATTTCTTCTTTTTTCTCTTTTACTATGACAGATCTCGCATTTCGGCACTTTGTGAAAATCAAAAATTGAAATTTTTGAATTTTTTTTTCTTTTTTACTGTAACAGATCTTTCAGTTCGGTAACAACAAAACGTACCCACGAGAATTTTGTGGAAATCAAAAAATGAAATTTTTGGAATTTCTTCTTTTTTCTCTTTTACTATTACAGATCTCGCATTTCGGCACATTGTGAAAATCAAAAATTGAAATTTTTGAATTTTTTTTTCTTTTTTACTGTGGCAGATCTTTCAATTCGGTAACAACAAAACGTACACACAAACATTTTGTGAAAATCAAAGAATAGAAATTTTTGATTTTTTTTTCTTTTTTCTCTTTTACTATGACAGATCTTTCAGTTCAGTAACAACAAACGAACCTTCGAGCACTTTGTGAAAATCAAAAAATGAAATTTTTGGAATTTCTTCTTTTTTTTCTTTTACTATGACAGATCTCGCATTTCGGCACTTTGTGAAAATCAAACTTTGAAATTTTTGATTTTTTTTTCTCTTTTTTACTGTGACTGATCTTTCAGTTCGGTAACAACAAAACGTACCCACGAACATTTTGTGAAAATCAAAAAATTGAATTTTTTTGAAATTTTTTTCTTTTTTCTTTTTTACTGTAACAGATTTTTCAGTTCGGTAACAACAAAGCGTATCACGAAAATAAAAAAATTGAAATTTTTTTAATTTTTTTCCTTTTTCTCTGTTGCTATGACAGATCTTTCAGTTCAGTAACAACAAACGAACCTTCGAGCACTTTGTGAAAATAAAAAAATGTAATTTTTGGATTTCTTCTTTTTTCTCTTTTACTATGACAGATCTCGCATTTCGGCACTTTGTGAAAATCAAAAATTGAAATTTTTGATTTTTTTTCTTTTTTACTGTGACTGATCTTTCAGTTCGGTAACAACAAAACGTACCTACGAACATTTTATGAAAATAAAAAAATTGAAATTTTTAATTTTTTTTTTCTTTTTTCTCATTTACTATGACAGATCTTTCAGTTCAGTAACAACAAGCGAACCTACCAGCACTTTGTGAAAATCAAAAAATGAAATATTTATAATTTCTTCTTTTTTCTATTTTACTATTACAGATCTCGCATTTCGGCCCTTTGTGAAAATCAAAAATTGAAATTTTTGATTTTTTTTCTTTTTTACTGTGACTGATCTTTCAGTTCGGTAACAACAAAACGTACCTACGAACATTTTATGAAAATAAAAAAATTGAAATTTAAAATTTTTTTTTTCTTTTTTCTCTTTTACTATGGCAGATCTTTCAATTCAGTAACAACAAGCGAACCTACCAGCACTTTGTGAAAATCAAAAAATGAAATATTTATAATTTCTTCTTTTTTCTCTTTTACTATGACAGATCTCGCATTTCGGCACTTTGTGAAAATCAAGAATTGAAATTTTTGATTTTTTTTCTTTTTTACTGTGACTGATCTTTCAGTTCGGTAACAAAAAACGTACCTACGAACATTTTATGAAAATAAAAAAATTGAAATTTAATTCTTTTTTCTTTTTTCTCTTTTACTATGACAGATCTTTCAATTCAGTAACAACAAGCGAACCTACCAGAATTTTGTGAAAATCACAAAATGAAATTTTTATAATTTCTTCTTTTTTCTCTTTTACTATGACAGATCTCGCATTTTGGCACTTTGTGAAAATCAAAAATTGAAATTTTTGATTTTTTTTTCTTTTTTACTGTAACAGATCTTTCAGTTCGGTAACAACAAAACGTACCCACGAGCATTTTGTGGAAATCAAAAAATGAACTTTTTGGAATTTCTTCTTTTTTCTCTTTTACTATTACAGATCTCGCATTTCGGCACATTGTGAAAATCAAAAATTGAAATTTTTGATTTTTTTTTTCTTTTTTACTGTGGCAGATCTTTCAGTTCGGTAACAACAAAACGTACCCACAAACATTTTGTGAAAATCAAAGAATAGAAATTTTTGAATTTTTTTTCTTTTTTCTCTTTTACTATGACAGATCTTTCAGTTCAGTGACAACAAACGAACCTACGAGCATTTTGTGAAAATCAAAAAATGAAATTTTTGGAATTTCTTCTTTTTTCTCTTTTACTATGACAGATCTAGCATTTCGGCACTTTGTGAAAATCAAAAATTTTAATTTTTGAATTTTTTTCTTTTTTCTTTTTTACTGTGACATATCTTTCAGTTCGGTAACAACAAAAAGTAACCACGAACATTTCATGAAAATAAATAAATTGAAATTTTTTTAATTTTTTTCCTTTTTATCTTTTACTATGACAAATCTTTCAGTTCAGTAACAACAAACGAACCTACGAGCACTTTGTGAAAATCAAAAAATGAAATTTTTTGAATTTCTTCTTTTTTCTCTTTTACTATGACAGATCTCGCATTTCGGCACTTTGTGAAAATCAAAAATTGAAATTTTTGATTTTTTTTTCTTTTTTACTGTGACTGATCTTTCAGTTCGGTAACAACAAAATGTACCCACGAACATTTTGTGAAAATCAAAAATTGAAATTTTTTAAATTTTTTCCTTTTTTCTCTTTTACTATGACAGATCTTTCAGTTCAGTAACAACAAACGAACCTACGAGCACTTTGTGAAAATCAAAAAATGAAATTTTTGGAATTTCTTCTTGTTTCTCTTTTACTATGACAGATCTCGCATTTCGGCACTGTGTGAAAATCAAAAATTGAAATTTTTGATTTTTTTTCTTTTTTACTGGGACTGATCTATCAGTTCGGTAACAACAAAACGTACCTACGAACATTTTATGAAAATAAAAAAATTGAAATTTTAAAAAAAAAATTTCTTTTTTCTCTTTTACTATGACAGATCTTTCAATTCAGTAACAACAAGCGAACCTACCAGAATTTTGTGAAAATCACAAAATAAAATTTTTATAATTTCTTCTTTTTTCTCTTTTACTATGACAGATCTCGCATTTCGGCACTTTGTGAAAATCAAAAATTGAAATTTTTGAATTTTTTTTTCTTTTTTACTGTGACTGATCTTTCAATTCAGTAACAACAAGCGAACCTACCAGCATTTTGTGAAAATCACAAAATAAAATTTTTATGATTTCTTCTTTTTTCTCTTTTACTATGACAGATCACGCATTTCGGCACTTTGTGAAAATCAAAAATTGAAATTTTTGAATTTTTTTCTTTTTTCTTTTTTACTGTAACAGATCTTTCAGTTCGGTAACAACAAAACGTACCCACGAACATTTTATGAAAATAAATAAATTGAAATTTTTTTAATTTTTTTCCTTTTTATCTTTTACTATGACAGATCTTTCAGTTCAGTAACAACAAACGAACCTACGAGCACTCTGTGAAAATAAAAAAATGAAATTTTTGGAATTTCTTCTTTTTTCTCTTTTACTATGACAGATCTCGCATTTCGGCCCTTTGTGAAAATAAAAAATTGAAATTTTTGATTTTTTTCTTTTTTCTTTTTTACTGTAACAGATCTTTCAGTTCGGTAACAACAAAACGTACCCACGAACATTTTATGAAAATAAATAAATTGCAATTTTTTTAATTTTTTTCGTTTTTATATTTTACTATGACAGATCTTTCAGTTCAGTAACAACAAACGAACCTACGAGCACTCTGTGAAAATAAAAAACTGAAATTTTTGGAATTTCTTCTTTTTTCTCTTTTACTATGACAGATCTCGCATTTCGGCCCTTTGTGAAAATCAATAATTGAAATTTTTGATTTTTTTCTTTTTTTACTGTGACTGATCTTTCAGTTCGGTAACAACAAATCGTACCTACGAACATTTTATGAAAATAAAAAAATTGAAATTTTAAAATTTTTTTTTTTTTTCTTTTTTACTATGACAGATCTTTCAATTCAGTAACAACAAGCGAACCTACCAGCATTTTGTGAAAATCTAAATGAAATTTTTGGAATTTCTTCTTTTTTCTCTTTTACTATGATAGATCTCGCATTTCGGCACTTTGTGAAAATCAAAAATTGAAATTTTTGAATTTTTTTTCTCTTTTTTACTGTGACTGATCTTTCAGTTCGGTAACAACAAAACGTACACACGAACATTTTGTGAAAATCAAAAAATTGAAATTTTTGAAATTTTTTTCTTTTTTTCTCTTTTACTATGACAGATCTTTCAGTTCAGTAACAACAAACGAACCTACGAGCATTTTGTGAAAATCAAAAAATTGAATTTTTTTTAATTTCTTTCTTTTTTCTCTTTTACTATGACAGATCTTTTAGTTCAGTAACAACAAACGAACATACGAGCACTTTGTAAAAATCAAAGAATGAAATTTTTGGAATTTCTTCTTTTTCTCTTTTACTATGACAGATCTAATTCAGTTCAGTGACAACAAACGAACCATTTCTGCACTTTGTGAAAATAAAAAATTGAAATTTTTGATTTTGTTTTTCTTTTTTACTGTGACAGATCTTTCAGTTCAGTAACAACAAGCGAACCTACTAGCACTTTGTGAAAATCACAAAATGAAATTTTTATTTCTCCTTTTTTCGCCTTTACTTTGATAGATTTCGCATTTCGGCACTTTTTGAAAATCAAAAATTGAAATTTTTGAATTTTTTTTTTCTTTTATACTGTGACTGATCTTTCAGTTCAGTAACAACAAACGAATCTACGAGCACTTTGTGAAAATCAAAAAATGAAATTTTTGGAATTTCTTGTTTTTTCTCTTTTACTATGACAGATCTAGCATTTCGGCACTTTGTGAAAATCGAAAATTGAAATTTTTGAATTTTTTTCTTTTTTCTTTTTTACTGTAACAGATCTTTCAGTTCGGTAACAACAAAACGTACCCACGAACATTTTATGAAAATAAATAAATGGAAATTTTTTTAATTTTTTTCCTTTTTATCTTTTACTATGACAGATCTTTCAGTTCAGTAACAACAAACGAACCTACGAGCACTCTGTGAAAATAAAAAAATGAAATTTTTGGAATTTCTTCTTTTTTCTCTTTTACTATGACAGATCTCGCATTTCGGCACTTTGTGAAAATCAAAAATTGAAATTTTTTAAATTTTTTTCTTTTTTCTTTTTTACTGTAACAGATCTTTCAGCTCGCTAACAACAAAACGTACCTACGAGCATTTTGTAAAAATCAAAAAATTGAAATTTTCGTTTTTTTTTATTTTATCACTTTTACTATGACAGATCTTTCAGTTCAGTGACAACAAACGAACCTACGAGCATTTTGTGAAAATCAAAAAATGAAATTTTTGGAATTTCTTCTTTTTTCTCTTTTACTATGACAGATCTAGCATTTCGGCACTTTGTGAAAATCAAAAATTGAAATTTTTGAATTTTTTTTCTTTTTTCTTTTTTACTTTAACAGATCTTTCAGATTTTTGGAATTTCTTCTTTTTCTCTTTTACTATGACAGATCTAATTCAGTTCAGTGACAACAAACGAACCATTTCTGCACTTTGTGAAAATAAAAAATTGAAATTTTTGATTTTGTTTTTCTTTTTTACTGTGACAGATCTTTCAGTTCAGTAACAACAAGCGAACCTACCAGCACTTTGTGAAAATCACAAAATGAAATTTTTATTTCTCCTTTTTTCTCTTTTACTATGATAGATTTCGCATTTCGGCACTTTTTGAAAATCAAAAATTGAAATTTTTGAATTTTTTTTTCTTTTATACTGTGACTGATCTTTCAGTTCAGTAACAACAAACGAATCTACGAGCACTTTGTGAAAATCAAAAAATGAAATTTTTGGAATTTCTTCTTTTTTCTCTTTTACTACAGATCTCGCATATCGGCACTTTGTGAAAATCAAAAATTTTTTTACTGTAACAGATCTTTCAGTTCGGTAACAACAAAACGTACCCACGAACATTTTATGAAAATAAATAAATTGAAATTTTTTTAATTTTTTTCCTTTTTATCTTTTACTATGACAGATCTTTCAGTTCAGTAACAACAAACGAACCTACGAGCACTCTGTGAAAATAAAAAAATGAAATTTTTGGAATTTCTTCTTTTTTCTCTTTTACTATGACAGATCTCGCATTTCGGCCCTTTGTGAAAATCAAAAATTGAAATTTTTGATTTTTTTCTTTTTTACTGTGACTGATCTTTCAGTTCGGTAACAACAAATCGTACCTACGAACATTTTATGAAAATAAAAAAATTGAAATTTTAAATTTTTTTTTTCTTTTTTCTCTTTTACTATGACAGATCTTTCAATTCAGTAACAACAAGCGAACCTACCAGCATTTTGTGAAAATCAAAAAATGAAATTTTTGGAATTTCTTCTTTTTTCTCTTTTACTATGACAGATCTAGCATTGCGGCCTTTGTGAAAATCAAAAATTGAAATTTTTGATTTTTTTTTCTCTTTTTTACTGTGACTGATCTTTCAGTTCGGTAACAACAAAACGTACACACGAACATTTTGTGAAAATCAAAAAATTGATTTTTTTTAAATTTTTCCCTTTTTTCTCCTGTACTATGACAGATCTTTTAGTTCAGTAACAACAAACGAACATGCGAGCACTTTGTAAAAATCAAAGAATGAAATTTTTGGAGTTTCTTCTTTTTTCTCTTTTACTATCGAGCATTTTGTGGAAATCAAAAAATTGAAATTTTTTAATTTTTTTCTTTTTTCTCTTTTACTATGACACTTATTTCAGTTCAGTAACAACAAACGAATCTACGAGCACTTTGTGAAAATCAAAAAATGTAATTTTTGTAATTTCTTCTTTTTTCTCATTTTCTATGACAGATCTCGCATTTCTGACTTTGTGAAAATCAAAAATTGAAATTTTTGTATTTTTTTTCTTTTTTACTATGACTGATCTTTCAATTCAGTAACAACAAACGAATCTACGAGCACTTTGTGAAAATCAAAAAATGTAATTTTTGGAATTTCTTCTTTTTTCTCTTTTACTATGACAGATCTCGCATTTCGGCACTTTGTGAAAATCAAGAATTGAAATTTTTGATTTTTTTTTCTTTTTTACTGTGACTGATCTTTCAGTTCGGTAACAAAATACGTACCTACGAACATTTTATGAAAATAAAAAAATTGAAATTTAATTCTTTTTTCTTTTTTCTCTTTTACTATGACAGATCTTTCAATTCAGTAACAATAAGCGAACCTACCAGAATTTTGTGAAAATCACAAAATGAAATTTTTATAATTTCTTCTTTTTTCTCTTTTACTATTACAGATCTCGCATTTGGGCACATTCGGAAAATCAAAAATTGAAATTTTTGATTTTTTTTTCTTTTTTACTGTAACAGATCTTTCAGTTCGGTAACAACAAAACGTACCCACGAGCATTTTGTGGAAATCAAAAAATGAACTTTTTGGAATTTCTTCTTTTTTCTCTTTTACTATTACAGATCTCGCATTTCGGCACATTGTGAAAATCAAAAATTGAAATTTTTGAATTTTTTTTCTTTTTTACTGTGGCAGATCTTTCAGTTCGGTAACAACAAAACGTACCCACAAACATTTTGTGAAAATCAAAGAATAGAAATTTTTGAATTTTTTTCTTTTTTCTCTTTTACTATGACAGATCTTTCAGTTCAGTGAGAACAAACGAACCTACGAGCATTTTGTGAAAATCAAAAAATGAAATTTTTGGAATTTCTTCTTTTTTCTCTTTTACTATGACAGATCTTTCAGTTCAGTAACAACAAACGAATCTACGAGCACTTTGTGAAAATCAAAAAATGTAATTTTTGGAATTTCTTCTGTTTTCTCATGTACTATGACAGATCTCGTATTTCTGCACTTTGTGAAAATCAAAAATTTAAAGTTTTGAATTTTTTTTCTCTTTTTTACTGTGACTGATCTTTCAGTTCGGTAACAACAAAACGTACACACGAACATTTTGTGAAAATCAAAAAAATTGAAATTTTTGAATTTTTTTTCTTTTTTCTGTTTTACTATGACAGATATTTCAGTTCAGTAACAACAAACGAACCTACGAGCATTTTGTGAAAATCAAAAAATTGAATTTTTTTAAATTTTTTTCTTTTTTCTCTTTTACTATGACAGATCTTTTAGTTCAGTAACAACAAACGAACATACGAGCACTTTGTAAAAATCAAAGAATGAAATTTTTGGAGTTTCTTCTTTTTTCTCTTTTACTATCGAGCATTTTGTGGAAATCAAAAAATTGAAATTTTTTAATTTTTTTTCTTTTTTCTCTTTTACTATGACAGATCTTTCAGTTCAGTAACAACAAACGAATCTACGAGCACTTTGTGAAAATCAAATAATGTAATTTTTGGAATTTCTTCTTTTTTCTCTTTTACTATGACAGATCTTTCAGTTCAGCGACAACAAACGAACCATTTCTGCACTTTGTGAAAATCAAAAATTGAAATTTTTGATTTTTTTTTTTTACTGTTACAGATCTTTCAGTTCAGTAACAACAAGCGAACCTACCAGCACTTTGTGAAAATCACAAAATGAAATTTTTATTTCTTCTTTTTTTCTCTTTTACTATGACAGATTTCGCATTTCGGCACTTTTTGAAAATCAAAAATTGAAATTTTTGATTTTTTTTTTCTTTTATACTGTGACTGATCTTTCAGTTCAGTAACAACAAACGAATCTACGAGCACTTTGTGAAAATCAAAAAATGTAATTTTTGGAATTTCTTCTTTTTTCTCTTTTACTATGACAGATCTCGCATTCCGGCACTTTGTGAAAATCAAAAATTGAAATTTTTGATTTTTTTTTCTTTTTTACTGTGACTGATCTTTCAGTTCGGTAACAACAAAATGTACCCACGAACATTTTGTGAAAATCAAAAATTGAAATTTTTTAATTATTTTTCTTTTTTCTCTTTTACTATGACAGATCTTTCAGTTCAGTGACAACAAACGAACCTACGAGCATTTTGTGAAAATCAAAAAATGAAATTTTTGGAATTTCTTCTTTTTTCTCTTTTACTATGACAGATCTAGCATTTCGGCACTTTGTGAAAATCAAAAATTCAAATTTTTGAATTTTTTTCTTTTTTATTTTTTACTGTAACAGATCTTTCAGTTCGGTAACAACAAAATGTACCCACGAACATTTTGTGAAAATCAAAAAATTGAAATTTTTGAATTTTTTTTTCCTTTTTTCTCTTTTACTATGACAGATCTTTCAGTTCAGTAACAACAAACGAACCTACGAGCACTCTGTGAAAATAAAAAAATGAAATTTTTGGAATTTCTTCTTCTGCATTTCGGCACAAATCAAAAATTGAAATTTTTTAATTTTTTTTCTTTTTTTACTGTAACAGATCTTTCAGTTCGGTAACAACAAAACGTACCCACGAGCATTTTGTGGAAATCAAGAAATGAATTTTTTGGAATTTCTTCTTTTTTCTCTTTTACTATTACAGATCTCGCATTTGGGCACATTGTGAAAATCAAAAATTGAAATTTTTGATTTTTTTTTCATTTTTACTGTAACAGATCTTTCAGTTCGGTAACAACAAAACGTACCCACGAGCATTTTGTGGAAATCAAAAAATGAACTTTTTGGAATTTCTTCTTTTTTCTCTTTTACTATTACAGATCTCGCATTTCGGCACATTGTGAAAATCAAAAATTGAAATTTTTGAATTTTTTTTTCTTTTTTACTGTAACAGATCTTTCAGTTCGGTAACAACAAAACGTACCCACGAGCATTTTGTGGAAATCAAAAAATGAACTTTTTGGAATTTCTTCTTTTTTCTCTTTTACTATTACAGATCTCGCATTTCGGCACATTGTGAAAATCAAAAATTGAAATTTTGAATTTTTTTTTCTTTTTTACTGTGGCAGATCTTTCAGTTCGGTAACAACAAAACGTACCCACAAACATTTTGTGAAAATCAAAGAATAGAAATTTTTGAATTTTTTTTCTTTTTTCTCTTTTACTATGACAGATCTTTCAGTTCAGTGACAACAAACGAACCTACGAGCATTTTGTGAAAATCAAAAAATGAAATTTTTGGAATTTCTTCTTTTTTCTCTTTTACTATGACAGATCTTTCAGTTCAGTAACAACAAACGAATCTACGAGCACTTTGTGAAAATCAAAAAATGTAATTTTTGGAATTTCTTCTCTTTTCTCATTTACTATGACAGATCTCGTATTTCTGCACTTTGTGAAAATCAAAAATTGAAATTTTTGAATTTTTTTTCTTTTTTACTATGACAGATCTTTCAGTTCAGTAACAACAAACGAATCTACGAGCACTTTGTGAAAATCAAAAAATGTAATTTTTGGAATTTCTTCTTTTTTCTCTTTTACTATGACAGATCTCGCATTTCGGCACTTTGTGAAAATCAAAAATTGAAATTTTTGAATTTTTTTTCTCTTTTTTACTGTGACTGATATTTCAGTTCGGTAACAACAAAACGTACACACGAACATTTTGTGAAAATCAAAAAATTGAAATTTTTGAATTTTTTTTCTTTTTTCTCTTTTACTATGACAGATCTTTCAGTTCAGTAACAACAAACGAACCTACGAGCATTTTGTGAAAATCAAAAAATTGAATTTTTTTTAATTTTCTTCTTTTTTCTCTTTTACTATGACAGATCTTTTAGTTCAGTAACAACAAACGAACATACGAGCACTTTGTAAAAATCAAAGAATGAAATTTTTGGAATTTCTTCTTTTTCTCTTTTACTATGACAGATCTAATTCAGTTCAGTGACAACAAACGAACCATTTCTGCACTTTGTGAAAATAAAAAATTGAAATTTTTGATTTTTTTATCTTTTTTACTGTGACAGATCTTTCAGTTCAGTAACAACAAGCGAACCTACCAGCACTTTGTGAAAATCACAAAATGAAATTTTTCTTTCTCCTTTTTTCTCTTTTACTATGATAGATTTCGCATTTCGGCACTTTTTGAAAATCAAAAATTGAAATTTTTGAATTTTTTTTCTTTTATACTGTGACTGATCTTTCAGTTCAGTAACAACAAACGAGCACTTTGTGAAAATCAAAAAATGTAATTTTTGGAATTTCTTCTTTTTTCTCTTTTACTATGACAGATCTAGCATTTCGGCACTGTGTGAAAATCAAAAATTGAAATTTTTGATTTTTTTTTCTTTTTTACTGTGACTGATCTTTCAGTTCGGTAACAACAAAATGTACCGACGAACATTTTGTGAAAATCAAAAAATTGAAATTTTTGATTTTTTTTTCCTTTTTTCTCTTTTACTATGACAGATCTTTCAGTTCAGTAACAACAAACGAACCTACGAGCACTTTGTGAAAATCAAAAAATGAAATTTTTGGAATTTCTTCTTTTTTCTCTTTTACTATGAAAGATCTCGCATTTCGGCACTGTGTGAAAATCAAAAATTGAAATTTTTGATTTTTTTTCTTTTTTACTGTGACTGATCTTTCAGTTTGGTAACAAAAAACGTACCTACGAACATTTTATGAAAATAAAAAAATTGAAATTTAATTTTTTTTTCTTTTATCTCTTTTACTGTGACAGATCTTTCAATTCAGTAACAACAAGCGAACCTACCAGAATTTTGTGAAAATCACAAAATGAAATTTTTATAATTTCTTTTTTTTTCTCTTTTACTATGACAGATCTCGCATTTCGGCACTTTGTGAAAATCAAAAATTGAAATTTTTTAATTTTTTTTCTTTTTTTACTGTAACAGATCTTTCAGTTCGGTAACAACAAAACGTACACACGAGCATTTTGTGGAAATCAAGAAATGAATTTTTTGGAATTTCTTCTTTTTTCTTTTTTCAGTAACAACAAGCGAACCTACCAGCACTTTGTGAAAATCACAAAGTTTCAATTTTTGATTTTCAAAAAGTGCCGAAATGCGAAGCCTGTCATAGTAAAAGAGAAAAAAGAAGAAATAAAAATTTCATTTTGTGATTTTCACAAAGTGCTGGTAGGTTCGCTTGTTGTTACTGAACTGAAAGATCTGTCACAGTAAAAAAGAAAAAAAAAATCAAAAATTTCAATTTTTGATTTTCACAAAGTGCAGAAATGGTTCGCTTGTTGTCATTGAACTGAATTAGATCTGTCATAGTAAAAGAGAAAAAGAAGAAATTCCAAAAATTTCATTCTTTGATTTTTACAAAGTGCTCGTATGTTCGTTTGTTGTTACTGAACTGAAAGATCTGTCATAGTAAAAGAGAAAAAAGAAAAAAAATTAAAAAATTTCAATTTTTTGATTTCTACAAAATGCTCGATAGTAAAAGAGAAAAAAGAAGAAACTCCAAAAATGTCATTCTTTGATTTTTACAAAGTGCTCGTTCGTTTGTTGTTACTGAACTAAAAGATCTGTCATAGTAAAAGAGAAAAAAGAAAAAAAATTAAAAAAATTCAATTTTTTGATTTTCACAAAATGCTCGTAGGTTCGTTTGTTGTTACTGAACTGAAAGATCTGTCATAGTAAAAGAGAAAAAAGAAAAAAAATTCAAAAATTTCAATTTTTTGATTTTCACAAAATGTTCGTGTGTACGTTTTGTTGTTACCGAACTGAAAGATCAGTCACAGTAAAAAAGAGAAAAAAAATTCAAAACAGTAAAAAAGAGAAAAAAGAAGAAATTCCAAAAATTTCATTTTTTGATTTTCACAAAATGCTCGTAGGTTCGTTTGTTGTCACTGAACTGAAAGATCTGTCATAGTAAAAGAGAAAAAAGAAAAAAAAATTCAAAAATTTCTATTCTTTGATTTTCACAAAATGTTTGTGGGTTCGTTTTGTTGTTCCCGAACTGAAAGATCTGTCACAGTAAAAAAGAAAAAAAATTCAAAAATTTCAATTTTTGATTTTCACAATGTGCCGAAATGCGAGATCTGTAATAGTAAAAGAGAAAAAAGAAGAAATTCCAAAAAATTCATTTCTTGATTTCCACAAAATGCTCGTGGGTACGTTTTGTTGTTACCGAACTGAAAGATCTGTTACAGTAAAAAAAGAAAAAAAAAGAAAAAATTTCAATTTTTGATTTTCACAAAGTGCCGAAATGCGAGATCTGTCATAGTAAAAGAGAAAAAAGAAGAAATTATAAAAATTTCATTTTGTGATTTTCACAAAATTCTGGTAGGTTCGCTTGTTGTTACTGAATTGAAAGATCTGTCATAGTAAAAGAGAAAAAAGAAAAAAAAATTAAATTTCAATTTTTTTATTTTCATAAAATGTTCGTAGGTACGTTTTTTGTTACCGAACTGAAAGATCAGTCACAGTAAAAAAGAAAAAAAAATCAAAAATTTCAATTTTTGATTTTCACACAGGGCCGAAATGCGAGATCTGTCATAGTAAAAGAGAAAAAAGAAGAAATTCCAAAAATTTCATTTTTTGATTTTCACAAAGTGCTCGTAGGTTCGTTTGTTGTTACTGAACTGAAAGATCTGTCATAGTAAAAGAGAAAAAAGGAAAAAAATTTCAAAAATTTCAATTTTTTGATTTTCACAAAATGTTCGTGGGTACATTTTGTTGTTGCCGAACTGAAAGATCAGTCACAGTAAAAAAGAAAAAAAAATCAAAAATTTCAATTTTTGATTTTCACACAGTGCCGAAATGCTAGATCTGTCATAGTAAAAGAGAAAAAATAAGAAATTCCAAAAATTTCATTTTTTGATTTTCACAAAATGCTCGTAGGTTCGTTTGTTGTCACTGAACTGAAAGATCTGTCATAGTAAAAGAGAAAAAAGAAAAAAAATTCAAAAATTTCTATTCTTTGATTTTCACAAAATGTTTTTGGGTACGTTTTGTTGTTACCGAACTGAAAGATCTGCCACAGTAAAAAAGAAAAAAAAATTCAAAAATTTCAATTTTTGATTTTCACAATGTGCCGAAATGCGAGATCTGTCATAGTAAAAGAGAAAAAAGAAAAAATTATAAAAATTTCATTTTGTGATTTTCACAAAATACAGTAGGTTCGCTTGTTGTTACTGAATTGAAAGATCTGTCATAGTAAAAGAGAAAAAAGAAAAAAAAATTAAATTTCAATTTTTTATTTTCATAAAATGTTCGTAGGTACGTTTTTTGTTACCGAACTGAAAGATCAGTCACAGTAAAAAAGAAAAAAAAATCAAAAATTTCAATTTTTGATTTTCACACAGTGCCGAAATGCGACATCTGTCATAGTAAAAGAGAAAAAAGAAGAAATTCCAAAAATTTCATTTTTTGATTTTCACAAAGTGCTCGTAGGTTTGTTTGTTGTTACTGAACTGAAAGATCTGTCATAGTAAAAGAGAAAAAAGGAAAAAATTTCAAAAAATTCAATTTTTTGATTTTCACAAAATGTTCGTGGGTACATTTTGTTGTTACCGAACTGAAAGATCAGTCAAAGTAAAAAAGAAAAAAAAATTAAAAATTTCAATTTTTGATTTTCACAAAGTGCCGAAATGCGAGATCTGTCATAGTAAAAGAGAAAAAAGAAAAAATTCCAAAAATTTCATTTTTTGATTTTCACAAAATGCTCGTAGGTTCGTTTGTTGTCACTGAACTGAAAGATCTGTCATAGTAAAAGAGAAAAAAGAAAAAAAAAATCAAAAATTTCTATTCTTTGATTTTCACAAAATGTTTGTGGGTACGTTTTGTTGTTACCGAACTGAAAGATCTGCCACAGTAAAAAAGAAAAAAAAATTCAAAAATTTCAATTTTTGATTTCACAATGTGCCGAAATGCGAGATCTGTACTAGTAAAAGAGAAAAAAGAAGAAATTCCAAAAAGTTCATTTTTTGATTTCCACAAAATGCTCGTGGGTACGTTTTGTTGTTACCGAACTGAAAGATCTGTTACAGTAAAAAAGAAAAAAAAAATCAAAAATTTCATTTTTTTGATTTTCACAAAGTGCTGAAATGCGAGATCTGTCATAGTAAAAGAGAAAAAAGAAGAAATTATAAAAATTTCATTTTGTGATTTTCACAAAATTCTGGTAGGTTCGCTTGTTGTTACTGAATTGAAAGATCTGTCATAGTAAAAGAGAAAAAAGAAAAAAGAATTAAATTTCAATTTTTTTATTTTCATAAAATGTTCGTAGGTACGTTTTTTGTTACCGAACTGAAAGATCAGTCACAGTAAAAAAGAAAAAAAAATCAAAAATTTCAATTTTTGATTTTCACAGAGTGCTCGTAGGTTCGTTTGTTGTTACTGAACTGAAAGATCTGTCATAGTAAAAGATAAAAAGGAAAAAAATGAAAAAAATTTCAATTTATTTATTTTCATAAAATGTTCGTGGGTACGTTTTGTTGTTACCGAACTGAAAGATCTGTTACAGTAAAAAAGAAAAAAGAAAAAAATTCAAAAATTTCAATTTTTGATTTTCACAAAGTGCCGAAATGCTAGATCTGTCAGTAAAAGAGAAAAAAGAAGAAATTCCAAAAATTACATTTTTTGATTTTCACAAAGTGCTCGTAGATTCGTTTGTTGTTACTGAACTGAAAGATCAGTCACAGTATAAAAGAAAAAAAAATTCAAAAATTTCAATTTTTGATTTTCAAAAAGTGCCGAAATGCGAAATCTATCATAGTAAAAGAGAAAAAAGGAGAAATAAAAATTTCATTTTGTGATTTTCACAAAGTGCTGGTAGGTTCGCTTGTTGTTACTGAACTGAAAGATCTGTCACAGTAAAAAAGAAAAAAAAATCAAAAATTTCAATTTTTTATTTTCACAAAGTGCAGAAATGGTTCGTTTGTTGTCACTGAACTCGGAATTTTTTTCTTTTTCCTCTGTTACTATCACAGATCTGTCATTTGAGTAACAACAAAACATCTCTACGAGCACTTTGCGTAAATCGAGAAATCAAAATTTTCGGAATTTTTTTCTTTTTCCTCTGTTACTATCACAGATCTGTCATTTGAGTAACAACAAAACGTCTCTACGAGCACTTTGCGTAAATCGAGAAATCAAAATTTTCGGAATTTTTTTCTTTTTCCTCTGTTACTATCACAGATCTGTCATTTGAGTAACAACAAAACGTCTCTACGAGCACTTTGCGTAAATCGATAAATCAAAATTTTCGGAATTTTTTTCTTTTTCCTCTGTTACTATCACAGATCTGTCATTTGACTAACAACAAAACGTCTCTACGAGCACTTTGCATAAATCAAGAAATCAAAATTTTCGGAATTTTTTTTCTTTTTCCTCTGTTACTATCACAGATCTGTCATTTGAGTAACAACAAAACGTCTCTACGAGCACTTTGCGTAAATCGAGAAATCAAAATTTTCGGAATTTTTTTCTTTTTCCTCTGTTACTATCACAGATCTGTCATTTGAGTAACAACAAAACGTCTCTACGAGCACTTTGCGTAAATCGAGAAATCAAAATTTTCGGAATTTTTTTCTTTTTCCTCTGTTACTATCACAGATCTGTCATTTGAGTAACAACAAAACGTCTCTACGAGCACTTTGCGTAAATCGAGAAATCAAAATTTTCGGAATTTTTTTCTTTTTCCTCTGTCACTATCACAGATCTGTCATTTGAGTAGCAACAAAACGTCTCTACGACCACTTTGCATAAATCAAGAAATTAAAATTTTTGGAATATTTTGCTTTTTCCTCTGTTACTATCACAGATCTGTCATTTGAGTAACAACAAAACGTCTCTACGAGCACTTTGCGTAAATCGAGAAATCAAAATTTTCGGAATTTTTTTCTTTTTCCTCTTTACTATCACAGATCTGTCATTTGAGTAACAACAAAACGTCTCTACGAGCACTTTGCGTAAATCGAGAAATCAAAATTTTCGGAATTTTTTTCTTTTTCCTCTGTTACTATCACAGATCTGTCATTTGAGAAGCAACAAAACGTCTCTACGATCACTTTCCGTAAATCAAGAAATTAAAATTTTTGTAATATTTTGCTTTTTCGTCTGTTACTATCACAGATCTGTCTTTGAGTAACAACAAAACGTCTCTACGAGCACTTTGCGTAAATCGAGAAATCAAAATTTTCGGAATTTTTTTCTTTTTCCTCTGTTACTATCACAGATCTGTCATTTGCGTAACAACAAAACGTCTCTACGAGCACTTTGCGTAAATCGAACAATCAAAATTTTCGGAATTTTTTTCTTTTTCCTCTGTCACTATCACAGATCTGTCATTTGAGTAGTAACAAAACGTCTCTACGACCACTTTGCATAAATCAAGAAATTAAAATTTTTGGAATATTTTGCTTTTTCCTCTGTTACTATCACAGATCTGTCATTTGAGTAACAACAAAACGTCTCTACGAGCACTTTGCGTAAATCGAGAAATCAAAATTTTCGGAATTTTTTTCTTTTTCCTCTGTTACTATCACAGATCTGTCATTTGAGTAACAACAAAACGTCTCTACGAGAACTTTGCGTAAATCGAGAAATCAAAATTTTCGGAATTTTTTTCTGTTTCCTCTGTTACTATCACAGATCTGTCATTTGAGTAACAACAAAACGTCTCTACGACCACTTTGCGTAAATCAAGAAATTAAAATTTTTGGAATATTTTGCTTTTTCCTCTGTTACTTTCACAGATCTGTCATTTGAGTAACAACAAAACGTCTCTACGAGCACTTTGCGTAAATCAAGAAATCAAAATTTTCGGAATTTTTTTCTTTTTCCTCTGTTACTATCACAGATCTGTCATTTGAGTAACAACAAAACGTCTCTACGAGCACTTTGCGTAAATCGAGAAATCAAAATTTTCGGAATTTTTTTCTTTTTCCTCTGTTACTATCACAGATCTGTCATTTGAGTAACAACAAAACGTCTCTACGAGCACTTTGCATAAATCAAGAAATCAAAATTTTCGGAATTTTTTTCTTTTTCCTCTGTTACTATCACAGATCTGTCATTTGAGTAACAACAAAACGTCTCTACGAGCACTTTGCGTAAATCGAGAAATCAAAATTTTCGGATTTTTTTCTTTTTCCTCTGTTACTATCACAGATCTGTCATTTGAGTAACAACAAAACGTCTCTACGAGCACTTTGCGTAAATCGAGAAATCAAAATTTTCGGAATTTTTTTCTTTTTCCTCTGTTACTATCACAGATCTGTCATTTGAGTAACAACAAAACGTCTCTACGAGCACTTTGCGTAAATCGAGAAATCAAAATTTTCGGAATTTTTTTCTTTTTCCTCTGTCACTATCACAGATCTGTCATTTGAGTACCAACAAAACGTCTCTACGACCACTTTGCGTAAATCAAGAAATTAAAATTTTTGGAATATTTTGCTTTTTCCTCTGTTACTATCACAGATCTGTCATTTGAGTAACAACAAAACGTCTCTACGAGCACTTTGCGTAAATCGAGAAATCAAAAGTTTCGGAATTTTTTTCTTTTTCCTCTGTTACTATCACAGATCTGTCATTTGAGTAACAACAAAACGTCTCTACGAGCACTTTGCGTAAATCGAGAAATCAAAATTTTCGGAATTTTTTTCTTTTTCCTCTGTTACTATCACAGATCTGTCATTTGAGTAACAACAAAACGTCTCTACGAGCACGTTGCGTAAATCGAGAAATCAAAATTTTCGGAATTTTTTTCTTTTTCCTCTGTTACTATCACAGATCTGTCATTTGAGTAACAACAAAACGTCTCTACGAGCACTTTGCGTAAATCGAGAAATCAAAATTTTCGGAATTTTTTTCTTTTTCCTCTGTTACTATCACAGATCTGTCATTTGAGTAACAACAAAACGTCTCTACCGAGCACTTTGCGTAAATCGATAAATCAAAATTTTCGGAATTTTTTTCTTTTTCCTCTGTTACTATCACAGATCTGTCATTTGAGTAACAACAAAACGTCTCTACGAGCACTTTGAATAAATCAAGAAATCAAAATTTTCGGAATTTTTTTCTTTTTCCTCTGTTACTATCACAGATCTGTCATTTGAGTAGCAACAAAACGTCTCTACGATCACTTTGCGTAAATCAAGAAATTAAAATTTTTGGAATATTTTGCTTTTTCCTCTGTTACTGTCACAGATCTGTCATTTGAGTAACAACAAAACGTCTCTACGAGCACTTTGCGTAAATCGAGAAATCAAAATATTCGGAATTTTTTTCTTTTTCCTCTGTTACTATCACAGATCTGTCATTTGAGTAACAACAAAACGTCTCTACGAGCACTTTGCGTAAATCGAGAAATCAAAATTTTCGGAATTTTTTTCTTTTTCCTCTGTCACTATCACAGATCTGTCATTTGAGTAGTAACAAAACGTCTCTACGACCACTTTGCATAAATCAAGAAATTAAAATTTTTGGAATATTTTGTTTTTTCCTCTGTTACTATCACAGATCTGTCATTTGAGTAACAACAAAACGTGTCTACGAGCACTTTGCGTAAATCGAGAAATCAAAATTTTCGGAATTTTTTTCTTTTTCCTCTGTTACTATCACAGATCTGTCATTTGAGTAACAACAAAACGTCTCTACGAGCACTTTGCGTAAATCGAGAAATCAAAATTTTCGGAATTTTTTTTTCTTTTTCCTCTGTTACTATCACAGATCTGTCATTTGAGTAACAACAAAACGTCTCTACGAGCACTTTGCGTAAATCGAGAAATCAAAATTTTCGGAATTTTTTTCTTTTTCCTCTGTTACTATCACAGATCTGTCATTTGAGTAACAACAAAACGTCTCTACGAGAACTTTGCGTAAATCGAGAAATCAAAATTTTCGGAATTTTTTTCTGTTTCCTCTGTTACTATCACAGATCTGTCATTTGAGTAACAACAAAACGTCTCTACGACCACTTTGCGTAAATCAAGAAATTAAAATTTTTGGAATATTTTGCTTTTTCCTCTGTTACTTTCACAGATCTGTCATTTGAGTAACAACAAAACGTCTCTACGAGCACTTTGCGTAAATCAAGAAATCAAAATTTTCGGAATTTTTTTCTTTTTCCTCTGTTACTATCACAGATCTGTCATTTGAGTAACAACAAAACGTCTCTACGAGCACTTTGCGTAAATCGAGAAATCAAAATTTTCGGAATTTTTTTCTTTTTCCTCTGTTACTATCACAGATCTGTCATTTGAGTAACAACAAAACGTCTCTACGAGCACTTTGCATAAATCAAGAAATCAAAATTTTCGGAATTTTTTTCTTTTTCCTCTGTTACTATCACAGATCTGTCATTTGAGTAACAACAAAACGTCTCTACGAGCACTTTGCGTAAATCGAGAAATCAAAATTTTCGGATTTTTTTCTTTTTCCTCTGTTACTATCACAGATCTGTCATTTGAGTAACAACAAAACGTCTCTACGAGCACTTTGCGTAAATCGAGAAATCAAAATTTTCGGAATTTTTTTCTTTTTCCTCTGTTACTATCACAGATCTGTCATTTGAGTAACAACAAAACGTCTCTACGAGCACTTTGCGTAAATCGAGAAATCAAAATTTTCGGAATTTTTTTCTTTTTCCTCTGTCACTATCACAGATCTGTCATTTGAGTACCAACAAAACGTCTCTACGACCACTTTGCGTAAATCAAGAAATTAAAATTTTTGGAATATTTTGCTTTTTCCTCTGTTACTATCACAGATCTGTCATTTGAGTAACAACAAAACGTCTCTACGAGCACTTTGCGTAAATCGAGAAATCAAAAGTTTCGGAATTTTTTTCTTTTTCCTCTGTTACTATCACAGATCTGTCATTTGAGTAACAACAAAACGTCTCTACGAGCACTTTGCGTAAATCGAGAAATCAAAATTTTCGGAATTTTTTTCTTTTTCCTCTGTTACTATCACAGATCTGTCATTTGAGTAACAACAAAACGTCTCTACGAGCACGTTGCGTAAATCGAGAAATCAAAATTTTCGGAATTTTTTTCTTTTTCCTCTGTTACTATCACAGATCTGTCATTTGAGTAACAACAAAACGTCTCTACGAGCACTTTGCGTAAATCGAGAAATCAAAATTTTCGGAATTTTTTTCTTTTTCCTCTGTTACTATCACAGATCTGTCATTTGAGTAACAACAAAACGTCTCTACCGAGCACTTTGCGTAAATCGATAAATCAAAATTTTCGGAATTTTTTTCTTTTTCCTCTGTTACTATCACAGATCTGTCATTTGAGTAACAACAAAACGTCTCTACGAGCACTTTGAATAAATCAAGAAATCAAAATTTTCGGAATTTTTTTCTTTTTCCTCTGTTACTATCACAGATCTGTCATTTGAGTAGCAACAAAACGTCTCTACGATCACTTTGCGTAAATCAAGAAATTAAAATTTTTGGAATATTTTGCTTTTTCCTCTGTTACTGTCACAGATCTGTCATTTGAGTAACAACAAAACGTCTCTACGAGCACTTTGCGTAAATCGAGAAATCAAAATATTCGGAATTTTTTTCTTTTTCCTCTGTTACTATCACAGATCTGTCATTTGAGTAACAACAAAACGTCTCTACGAGCACTTTGCGTAAATCGAGAAATCAAAATTTTCGGAATTTTTTTCTTTTTCCTCTGTCACTATCACAGATCTGTCATTTGAGTAGTAACAAAACGTCTCTACGACCACTTTGCATAAATCAAGAAATTAAAATTTTTGGAATATTTTGTTTTTTCCTCTGTTACTATCACAGATCTGTCATTTGAGTAACAACAAAACGTGTCTACGAGCACTTTGCGTAAATCGAGAAATCAAAATTTTCGGAATTTTTTTCTTTTTCCTCTGTTACTATCACAGATCTGTCATTTGAGTAACAACAAAACGTCTCTACGAGCACTTTGCGTAAATCGAGAAATCAAAATTTTCGGAATTTTTTTTTCTTTTTCCTCTGTTACTATCACAGATCTGTCATTTGAGTAACAACAAAACGTCTCTACGAGCACTTTGCGTAAATCGAGAAATCAAAATTTTCGGAATTTTTTTTCTTTTTCCTCTGTTACTATCACAGATCTGTCATTTGAGTAACAACAAAACGTCTCTACGAGCACTTTGCGTAAATCGAGAAATCAAAATTTTCGGAATTTTTTTCTTTTTCCTCTGTCACTATCACAGATCTGTCTTTTGAGTAGTAACAAAACGTCTCTACGACCACTTTGCATAAATCAAGAAATTAAAATTTTTGGAATATTTTGCTTTTTCCTCTGTTACTATCACAGATCTGTCATTTGAGTAACAACAAAACGTCTCTACGAGCACTTTGCGTAAATCGAGAAATCAAAATTTTCGGAATTTTTTTTCTTTTTCCTCTGTTACTATCACAGATCTGTCATTTGAGTAACAACAAAACGTCTCTACGAGCACTTTGCCTAAATCAAGAAATTAAAATTTTTGGAATATTTTGCTTTTTCCTCTGTTACTATCACAGATCTGTCATTTGAGTAACAACAAAACGTTTCTACGAGCACTTTGCGTAAATTGAGAAATCAAAATTTTCGGAATTTTTTTCTTTTTCCTCTGTTACTATCACAGATCTGTCATTTGAGTAGCAACAAAACGTCTCTACGACCACTTTGCGTAAATCAAGAAATTAAAATTTTTGGAATATTTTGCTTTTTCCTCTGTTACTATAACAGATCAGTCATTTGAGTAGCAACAAAACGTCTCTACGAGCACTTTGCGTAAATCGAGAAATCAAAATTTTCGGAATTTTTTCTTTTTCCTCTGTTACTATCACAGATCTGTCATTTGAGTAACAACAAAACGTCTCTACGAGCACTTTGAGTAAATCGAGAAATCAAAATTTTCGGAATTTTTTTCTTTTTCCTCTGTTACTATCACAGATCTGTCATTTGAGAAGCAACAAAACGTCTCTACGATCACTTTGCGTAAATCAAGAAATTAAAATTTTTGTAATATTTTGCTTTTTCGTCTGTTACTATAACAGATCTGTCATTTGAGTAGCAACAAAACGTCTCTACGAGCACTTTGCGTAAATCGAGAAATCAAAATTTTCGGATTTTTTTTCTTTTTCCTCTGTTACTATCACAGATCTGTCATTTGAGTAACAACAAAACGTCTCTACGAGCACTTTGAATAAATCAAGAAATCAAAATTTTCGGAATTTTTTTCTTTTTCCTCTGTTACTATCACAGATCTGTCATTTGAGTAGCAACAAAACGTCTCTACGATCACTTTGCGTAAATCAAGAAATTAAAATTTTTGGAATATTTTGCTTTTTCCTCTGTTACTGTCACAGATCTGTCATTTGAGTAACAACAAAACGTCTCTACGAGCACTTTGCGTAAATCGAGAAATCAAAATATTCGGAATTTTTTTCTTTTTCCTCTGTTACTATCACAGATCTGTCATTTGAGTAACAACAAAACGTCTCTACGAGCACTTTGCGTAAATCGAGAAATCAAAATTTTCGGAATTTTTTTCTTTTTCCTCTGTCACTATCACAGATCTGTCATTTGAGTAGTAACAAAACGTCTCTACGACCACTTTGCATAAATCAAGAAATTAAAATTTTTGGAATATTTTGTTTTTTCCTCTGTTACTATCACAGATCTGTCATTTGAGTAACAACAAAACGTGTCTACGAGCACTTTGCGTAAATCGAGAAATCAAAATTTTCGGAATTTTTTTCTTTTTCCTCTGTTACTATCACAGATCTGTCATTTGAGTAACAACAAAACGTCTCTACGAGCACTTTGCGTAAATCGAGAAATCAAAATTTTCGGAATTTTTTTTTCTTTTTCCTCTGTTACTATCACAGATCTGTCATTTGAGTAACAACAAAACGTCTCTACGAGCACTTTGCGTAAATCGAGAAATCAAAATTTTCGGAATTTTTTTTCTTTTTCCTCTGTTACTATCACAGATCTGTCATTTGAGTAACAACAAAACGTCTCTACGAGCACTTTGCGTAAATCGAGAAATCAAAATTTTCGGAATTTTTTTCTTTTTCCTCTGTCACTATCACAGATCTGTCATTTGAGTAGTAACAAAACGTCTCTACGACCACTTTGCATAAATCAAGAAATTAAAATTTTTGGAATATTTTGCTTTTTCCTCTGTTACTATCACAGATCTGTCATTTGAGTAACAACAAAACGTCTCTACGAGCACTTTGCGTAAATCGAGAAATCAAAATTTTCGGAATTTTTTTCTTTTTCCTCTGTTACTATCACAGATCTGTCATTTGAGTAACAACAAAACGTCTCTACGAGCACTTTGCCTAAATCAAGAAATTAAAATTTTTGGAATATTTTGCTTTTTCCTCTGTTACTATCACAGATCTGTCATTTGAGTAACAACAAAACGTTTCTACGAGCACTTTGCGTAAATTGAGAAATCAAAATTTTCGGAATTTTTTTCTTTTTCCTCTGTTACTATCACAGATCTGTCATTTGAGTAGCAACAAAACGTCTCTACGACCACTTTGCGTAAATCAAGAAATTAAAATTTTTGGAATATTTTGCTTTTTCCTCTGTTACTATAACAGATCAGTCATTTGAGTAGCAACAAAACGTCTCTACGAGCACTTTGCGTAAATCGAGAAATCAAAATTTTCGGAATTTTTTCTTTTTCCTCTGTTACTATCACAGATCTGTCATTTGAGTAACAACAAAACGTCTCTACGAGCACTTTGAGTAAATCGAGAAATCAAAATTTTCGGAATTTTTTTCTTTTTCCTCTGTTACTATCACAGATCTGTCATTTGAGAAGCAACAAAACGTCTCTACGACCACTTTGCGTAAATCAAGAAATTAAAATTTTTGTAATATTTTGCTTTTTCCTCTGTTACTATCACAGATCTGTCATTTGAGTAACAACAAAACGTCTCTACGAGCACTTTGCGTAAATCGAGAAATCAAAATTTTCGGAATTTTTTTCTTTTTCCTCTGTTACTATCACAGATCTGTCATTTGAGTAGCAACAAAACGTCTCCACGACCACTTTGCATAAATCAAGAAATTAAAATTTTTGGAATATTTTGCTTTTTCCTCTGTTAGTAACAACAAAACGTTTCTACGAGCACTTTGCGTAAATTGAGAAATCAAAATTTTCGGAATTTTTTTCTTTTTCCTCTGTTACTATCACAGATCTGTCATTTGAGAAGCAACAAAACGTCTCTACGATCACTTTGCGTAAATCAAGAAATTAAAATTTTTGTAATATTTTGCTTTTTCGTCTGTTACTATAACAGATCTGTCATTTGAGTAGCAACAAAACGTCTCTACGAGCACTTTGCGTAAATCGAGAAATCAAAATTTTCGGATTTTTTTTCTTTTTCCTCTGTTACTATCACAGATCTGTCATTTGAGTAACAACAAAACGTCTCTACGAGCATTTCCGTAAATCGAGAAATCAAAATTTTCGGAATTTTTTTTCTTTTTCATCTGTTACTATCACAGATCTGTCATTTGAGTAACAACAAAACGTCTCTACGAGCACTTTGCGTAAATCGAGAAATCAAAATTTTCGGAATTTTTTTCTTTTTCCTCTGTTACTATCACAGATCTGTCATTTGAGAAGCAACAAAACGTCTCTACGACCACTTTGCGTAAATCAAGAAATTAAAATTTTTGTAATATTTTGCTTTTTCCTCTGTTACTATCACAGATCTGTCATTTGAGTAACAACAAAACGTCTCTACGAGCACTTTGCGTAAATCGAGAAATCAAAATTTTCGGAATTTTTTTCTTTTTCCTCTGTTACTATCACAGATCTGTCATTTGAGTAACAACAAAACGTCTATACGAGCACTTTGCGTAAATCGAGAAATCAAAATTTTCGGAATTTTTTTCTTTTTCCTCTGTTACTATCACAGATCTGTCATTTGAGTAACAACAAAACGTCTCTACGAGCACTTTGCGTAAATCGATAAATCAAAATTTTCGGAATTTTTTTCTTTTTCCTCTGTTACTATCACAGATCTGTCATTTGAGTAACAACAAAACGTCTCTACGAGCACTTTGCGTAAATCGAGAAATCAAAATTTTCGGAATTTTTTTTTCTTTTTCCTCTGTTACTATCACAGATCTGTCATTTGAGTAACAACAAAACGTCTCTACGAGCACTTTGCGTAAATCGAGAAATCAAAATTTTCGGAATTTTTTTTCTTTTTCCTCTGTTACTATCACAGATCTGTCATTTGAGTAACAACAAAACGTCTCTACGAGCACTTTGCGTAAATCGAGAAATCAAAATTTTCGGAATTTTTTTCTTTTTCCTCTGTCACTATCACAGATCTGTCATTTGAGTAGTAACAAAACGTCTCTACGACCACTTTGCATAAATCAAGAAATTAAAATTTTTGGAATATTTTGCTTTTTCCTCTGTTACTATCACAGATCTGTCATTTGAGTAACAACAAAACGTCTCTACGAGCACTTTGCGTAAATCGAGAAATCAAAATTTTCGGAATTTTTTTCTTTTTCCTCTGTTACTATCACAGATCTGTCATTTGAGTAACAACAAAACGTCTCTACGAGCACTTTGCCTAAATCAAGAAATTAAAATTTTTGGAATATTTTGCTTTTTCCTCTGTTACTATCACAGATCTGTCATTTGAGTAACAACAAAACGTTTCTACGAGCACTTTGCGTAAATTGAGAAATCAAAATTTTCGGAATTTTTTTCTTTTTCCTCTGTTACTATCACAGATCTGTCATTTGAGTAGCAACAAAACGTCTCTACGACCACTTTGCGTAAATCAAGAAATTAAAATTTTTGGAATATTTTGCTTTTTCCTCTGTTACTATAACAGATCAGTCATTTGAGTAGCAACAAAACGTCTCTACGAGCACTTTGCGTAAATCGAGAAATCAAAATTTTCGGAATTTTTTCTTTTTCCTCTGTTACTATCACAGATCTGTCATTTGAGTAACAACAAAACGTCTCTACGAGCACTTTGAGTAAATCGAGAAATCAAAATTTTCGGAATTTTTTTCTTTTTCCTCTGTTACTATCACAGATCTGTCATTTGAGAAGCAACAAAACGTCTCTACGACCACTTTGCGTAAATCAAGAAATTAAAATTTTTGTAATATTTTGCTTTTTCCTCTGTTACTATCACAGATCTGTCATTTGAGTAACAACAAAACGTCTCTACGAGCACTTTGCGTAAATCGAGAAATCAAAATTTTCGGAATTTTTTTCTTTTTCCTCTGTTACTATCACAGATCTGTCATTTGAGTAGCAACAAAACGTCTCCACGACCACTTTGCATAAATCAAGAAATTAAAATTTTTGGAATATTTTGCTTTTTCCTCTGTTAGTAACAACAAAACTTTTCTACGAGCACTTTGCGTAAATTGAGAAATCAAAATTTTCGGAATTTTTTTCTTTTTCCTCTGTTACTATCACAGATCTGTCATTTGAGAAGCAACAAAACGTCTCTACGATCACTTTGCGTAAATCAAGAAATTAAAATTTTTGTAATATTTTGCTTTTTCGTCTGTTACTATAACAGATCTGTCATTTGAGTAGCAACAAAACGTCTCTACGAGCACTTTGCGTAAATCGAGAAATCAAAATTTTCGGATTTTTTTTCTTTTTCCTCTGTTACTATCACAGATCTGTCATTTGAGTAACAACAAAACGTCTCTACGAGCATTTCCGTAAATCGAGAAATCAAAATTTTCGGAATTTTTTTTCTTTTTCATCTGTTACTATCACAGATCTGTCATTTGAGTAACAACAAAACGTCTCTACGAGCACTTTGCGTAAATCGAGAAATCAAAATTTTCGGAATTTTTTTCTTTTTCCTCTGTTACTATCACAGATCTGTCATTTGAGAAGCAACAAAACGTCTCTACGACCACTTTGCGTAAATCAAGAAATTAAAATTTTTGTAATATTTTGCTTTTTCCTCTGTTACTATCACAGATCTGTCATTTGAGTAACAACAAAACGTCTCTACGAGCACTTTGCGTAAATCGAGAAATCAAAATTTTCGGAATTTTTTTCTTTTTCCTCTGTTACTATCACAGATCTGTCATTTGAGTAACAACAAAACGTCTATACGAGCACTTTGCGTAAATCGAGAAATCAAAGTTTTCGGAATTTTTTTCTTTTTCCTCTGTTACTATCACAGATCTGTCATTTGAGTAACAACAAAACGTCTCTACGAGCACTTTGCGTAAATCGATAAATCAAAATTTTCGGAATTTTTTTCTTTTTCCTCTGTTACTATCACAGATCTGTCATTTGAGTAACAACAAAACGTCTCTACGAGCACTTTGCGTAAATCGAGAAATCAAAATTTTCGGAATTTTTTTCTTTTTCCTCTGTTACTATCACAGATCTGTCATTTGAGTAACAACAAAACGTCTCTACGAGCACTTTGCCTAAATCAAGAAATTAAAATTTTTGGAATATTTTGCTTTTTCCTCTGTTACTATCACAGATCTGTCATTTGAGTAACAACAAAACGTTTCTACGAGCACTTTGCGTAAATTGAGAAATCAAAATTTTCGGAATTTTTTTCTTTTTCCTCTGTTACTATCACAGATCTGTCATTTGAGTAGCAACAAAACGTCTCTACGACCACTTTGCGTAAATCAAGAAATTAAAATTTTTGGAATATTTTGCTTTTTCCTCTGTTACTATAACAGATCAGTCATTTGAGTAGCAACAAAACGTCTCTACGACCACTTTGCGTAAATCAAGAAATTAAAATTTTTGTAATATTTTGCTTTTTCCTCTGTTACTATCACAGATCTGTCATTTGAGTAACAACAAAACGTCTCTACGAGCACTTTGCGTAAATCGAGAAATCAAAATTTTCGGAATTTTTTTCTTTTTCCTCTGTTACTATCACAGATCTGTCATTTGAGTAGCAACAAAACGTCTCCACGACCACTTTGCATAAATCAAGAAATTAAAATTTTTGGAATATTTTGCTTTTTCCTCTGTTAGTAACAACAAAACTTTTCTACGAGCACTTTGCGTAAATTGAGAAATCAAAATTTTCGGAATTTTTTTCTTTTTCCTCTGTTACTATCACAGATCTGTCATTTGAGAAGCAACAAAACGTCTCTACGATCACTTTGCGTAAATCAAGAAATTAAAATTTTTGTAATATTTTGCTTTTTCGTCTGTTACTATAACAGATCTGTCATTTGAGTAGCAACAAAACGTCTCTACGAGCACTTTGCGTAAATCGAGAAATCAAAATTTTCGGAATTTTTTTCTTTTTCCTCTGTTACTATCACAGATCTGTCATTTGAGTAACAACAAAACGTCTCTACGAGCACTTTGCGTAAATCGAGAAATCAAAATTTTCGGAATTTTTTTTTTTTTTCCTCTGTCACTATCACAGATCTGTCATTTGAGTAGCAACAAAACGTCTCCACGACCACTTTGCATAAATCAAGAAATTAAAATTTTTGGAATATTTTGCTTTTTCCTCTGTTAGTAACAACAAAACGTTTCTACGAGCACTTTGCGTAAATTGAGAAATCAAAATTTTCGGAATTTTTTTCTTTTTCCTCTGTTACTATCACACATCTGTCATTTGAGTAGCAACAAAACGTCTCTACGACCACTTTGCGTAAATCAAGAAATTAAAATTTTTGGAATATTTTGCTTTTTCCTCTGTTACTATAACAGATCTGTCATTTGAGTAGCAACAAAACGTCTCTACGAGCACTTTGCGTAAATCGAGAAATCAAAATTTTCGGAATTTTTTTCTTTTTCCTCTGTTACTATCACAGATCTGTCATTTGAGTAACAACAAAACGTCTCTACGAGCATTTCCGTAAATCGAGAAATCAAAATTTTCGGAATTTTTTCTTTTTCCTCTGTTACTATCACAGATCTGTCATTTGAGTAACAACAAAACGTCTCTACGAGCACTTTGCGTAAATCGAGAAATCAAAATTTTCGGAATTTTTTTCTTTTTCCTCTGTTACTATCACAGATCTGTCATTTGAGAAGCAACAAAACGTCTCTACGACCACTTTGCGTAAATCAAGAAATTAAAATTTTTGTAATATTTTGCTTTTTCCTCTGTTACTATCACAGATCTGTCATTTGTGTAACAACAAAACGTCTCTACGAGCACTTTGCGTAAATCGAGAAATCAAAATTTTCGGAATTTTTTTCTTTTTCCTCTGTTACTATCACAGATCTGTCATTTGAGTAACAACAAAACGTCTCTACGAGCACTTTGCGTAAATCGAGAAATCAAAATTTTCGGAATTTTTTTCTTTTTCCTCTGTCACTATCACAGATCTGTCATTTGAGTAGCAACAAAACGTATCTACGACCACTTTGCATAAATCAAGAAATTAAAATTTTTGGAATATTTTGTTTTTTCCTCTGTTACTATCACAGATCTGTCATTTGAGTAACAACAAAACGTCTCTACGAGCACTTTGCGTAAATCGAGAAATCAAAATTTTCGGAATTTTTTTCTTTTTCCTCTGTTACTATCACAGATCTGTCATTTGAGTAACAACAAAACGTCTCTACGAGCATTTCCGTAAATCGAGAAATCAAAATTTTCGGAATTTTTTCTTTTTCCTCTGTTACTATCACAGATCTGTCATTTGAGTAACAACAAAACGTCTCTACGAGCACTTTGCGTGAATCGAGAAATCAAAATTTTCGGAATTTTTTTCTTTTTCCTCTGTTACTATCACAGATCTGTCATTTGAGAAGCAACAAAACGTCTCTACGACCACTTTGCGTAAATCAAGAAATTAAAATTTTTGTAATATTTTGCTTTTTCCTCTGTTACTATCACAGATCTGTCATTTGTGTAACAACAAAACGTCTCTACGAGCACTTTGCGTAAATCGAGAAATCAAAATTTTCGGAATTTTTTTCTTTTTCCTCTGTTACTATCACAGATCTGTCATTTGAGTAACAACAAAACGTCTCTACGAGCACTTTGCGTAAATCGAGAAATCAAAATTTTCGGAATTTTTTTCTTTTTCCTCTGTCACTATCACAGATCTGTCATTTGAGTAGCAACAAAACGTATCTACGACCACTTTGCATAAATCAAGAAATTAAAATTTTTGGAATATTTTGTTTTTTCCTCTGTTACTATCACAGATCTGTCATTTGAGTAACAACAAAACGTCTCTACGAGCACTTGGCGTAAATCGAGAAATCAAAATTTTCGGAATTTTTTTCTTTTTCCTCTGTTACTATCACAGATCTGTCATTTGAGTAACAACAAAACGTCTCTACGAGCACTTTGCGTAAATCGAGAAATCAAAATTTTCGGAATTTTTTCTTTTTCCTCTGTTACTATCACAGATCTGTCATTTGAGAAGCAACAAAACGTCTCTACGATCACTTTGCGTAAATCAAGAAATTAAATTTTTTGTAATATTTTGCTTTTTCGTCTGTTACTATCACAGATCTGTCATTTGAGTAACAACAAAACGTCTCTACGAGCACTTTGCGTAAATCGAAAAATCAAAATTTTCGGAATTTTTTTCTTTTTCCTCTGTTACTATCACAGATCTGTCATTTGCGTAACAACAAAACGTCTCTACGAGCACTTTGCGTAAATCGAGAAATCAAAATTTTCGGAATTTTTTTCTTTTTCCTCTGTCACTATCACAGATCTGTCATTTGAGTAGCAACAAAACGTTTCTACGACCACTTTGCGTAAATCAAGAAATTAAAATTTTTGGAATATTTTGCTTTTTCCTCTGTTACTATCACAGATCTGTCATTTGAGTAACAACAAAACGTCTCTACGAGCACTTTGCGTAAATCGAGAAATCAAAATTTTCGGATTTTTTTTCTTTTTCCTCTGTTACTATCACAGATCTGTCATTTGAGTAACAACAAAACGTCTCTACGAGCACTTTGCGTAAATCGAGAAATCAAAATTTTCGGAATTTTTTTCTTTTTCCTCTGTTACTATCACAGATCTGTCATTTGAGTAACAACAAAACGTCTCTACGAGCACTTTGCATAAATCAGGAAATCAAAATTTTCGGAATTTTTTTCTTTTTCCTCTGTTACTATCACAGATCTGTCATTTGAGTAACAACAAAACGTCTCTACGAGCACTTTGCGTAAATCGAGAAATCAAAATTTTCGGAATTTTTTTCTTTTTCCTCTGTTACTATCACAGATCTGTCATTTGAGTAACAACAAAACGTCTCTACGAGCACTTTGCGTAAATCGAGAAATCAAAATTTTCGGAATTTTTTTTCTTTTTCCTCTGTTACTATCACAGATCTGTCATTTGAGTAACAACAAAACGTCTCTACGAGCACTTTGCGTAAATCGAGAAATCAAAATTTTCGGAATTTTTTTCTTTTTCCTCTGTCACTATCACAGATCTGTCATTTGAGTAGTAACAAAACGTCTCTACGACCATTTTGCATAAATCAAGAAATTAAAATTTTTGGAATATTTTGCTTTTTCCTCTGTTACTATCACAGATCTGTCATTTGAGTAACAACAAAACGTCTCTACGAGCACTTTGCGTAAATCGAGAAATCAAAATTTTCGGAATTTTTTTCTTTTTCCTCTGTTACTATCACAGATCTGTCATTTGAGTAACAACAAAACGTCTCTACGAGCACTTTGCCTAAATCAAGAAATTAAAATTTTTGGAATATTTTGCTTTTTCCTCTGTTACTATCACAGATCTGTCATTTGTGTAACAACAAAACGTTTCTACGAGCACTTTGCGTAAATTGAGAAATCAAAATTTTCGGAATTTTTTTCTTTTTCCTCTGTTACTATCACAGATCTGTCATTTGAGTAGCAACAAAACGTCTCTACGACCACTTTGCGTAAATCAAGAAATTAAAATTTTTGGAATATTTTGCTTTTTCCTCTGTTACTATAACAGATCAGTCATTTGAGTAGCAACAAAACGTCTCTACGAGCACTTTGCGTAAATCGAGAAATCAAAATTTTCGGAATTTTTTTCTTTTTCCTCTGTTACTATCACAGATCTGTCATTTGAGTAACAACAAAACGTCTCTACGAGCACTTTACGTAAATCGAGAAATCAAAATTTTCGGAATTTTTTTCTTTTTCCTCTGTTACTATCACAGATCTGTCATTTGAGAAGCAACAAAACGTCTCTACGATCACTTTGCGTAAATCAAGAAATTAAAATTTTTGTAATATTTTGCTTTTTCGTCTGTTACTATCACAGATCTGTCATTTGAGTAACAACAAAACGTCTCTACGAGCACTTTGCGTAAATCGAAAAATCAAAATTTTCGGAATTTTTTTCTTTTTCCTCTGTTACTATCACAGATCTGTCATTTGCGTAACAACAAAACGTCTCTACGAGCACTTTGCGTAAATCGAGAAATCAAAATTTTCGGAATTTTTTTCTTTTTCCTCTGTCACTATCACAGATCTGTCATTTGAGTAGCAACAAAACGTTTCTACGACCACTTTGCGTAAATCAAGAAATTAAAATTTTTGGAATATTTTGCTTTTTCCTCTCTTACTATCACAGATCTGTCATTTGAGTAACAACAAAACGTCTCTACGAGCACTTTGCGTAAATCGAGAAATCAAAATTTTCGGATTTTTTTTCTTTTTCCTCTGTTACTATCACAGATCTGTCATTTGAGTAACAACAAAACGTCTCTACGAGAACTTTGCGTAAATCGAGAAATCAAAATTTTCGGAATTTTTTTCTTTTTCCTCTGTTACTATCACAGATCTGTCATTTGAGTAACAACAAAACGTCTCTACGAGCACTTTGCATAAATCAAGAAATCAAAATTTTCGGAATTTTTTTCTTTTTCCTCTGTTACTATCACAGATCTGTCATTTGAGTAACAACAAAACGTCTCTACGAGCACTTTGCGTAAATCGAGAAATCAAAATTTTCGGATTTTTTTTTCTTTTTCCTCTGTTACTATCACAGATCTGTCATTTGAGTAACAACAAAACGTCTCTACGAGCACTTTGCGTAAATCGAGAAATCAAAATTTTCGGAATTTTTTTTCTTTTTCCTCTGTTACTATCACAGATCTGTCATTTGAGTAACAACAAAACGTCTCTACGAGCACTTTGCGTAAATCGAGAAATCAAAATTTTCGGAATTTTTTTCTTTTTCCTCTGTCACTATCACAGATCTGTCATTTGAGTAGTAACAAAACGTCTCTACGACCATTTTGCATAAATCAAGAAATTAAAATTTTTGGAATATTTTGCTTTTTCCTCTGTTACTATCACAGATCTGTCATTTGAGTAACAACAAAACGTCTCTACGAGCACTTTGCGTAAATCGAGAAATCAAAATTTTCGGAATTTTTTTCTTTTTCCTCTGTTACTATCACAGATCTGTCATTCTAGTAACAACAAAACGTCTCTACGAGCACTTTGCCTAAATCAAGAAATTAAAATTTTTGGAATATTTTGCTTTTTCCTCTGTTACTATCACAGATCTGTCATTTGTGTAACAACAAAACGTTTCTACGAGCACTTTGCGTAAATTGAGAAATCAAAATTTTCGGAATTTTTTTCTTTTTCCTCTGTTACTATCACAAATCTGTCATTTGAGTAGCAACAAAACGTCTCTACGACCACTTTGCGTAAATCAAGAAATTAAAATTTTTGGAATATTTTGCTTTTTCCTCTGTTACTATAACAGATCAGTCATTTGAGTAGCAACAAAACGTCTCTACGAGCACTTTGCGTAAATCGAGAAATCAAAATTTTCGGAATTTTTTTCTTTTTCCTCTGTTACTATCACAGATCTGTCATTTGAGTAACAACAAAACGTCTCTACGAGCATTTCCGTAAATCGAGAAATCAAAATTTTCGGATTTTTTTTTCTTTTTCCTCTGTTACTATCACAGATCTGTCATTTGAGTAACAACAAAACGTCTCTACGAGAACTTTGCGTAAATCGAGAAATCAAAATTTTCGGAATTTTTTTCTTTTTCCTCTGTTACTATCACAGATCTGTCATTTGAGAAGCAACAAAACGTCTCTACGACCACTTTACGTAAATCAAGATTAAAATTTTTGTAATATTTTGCTTTTTCCTCTGTTACTATCACAGATCTGTCATTTGAGTAACAACAAAACGTCTCTACGAGCACTTTGCGTAAATCGAGAAATCAAAATTTTCGGAATTTTTTTCTTTTTCCTCTGTTACTATCACAGATCTGTCATTTGAGTAACAACAAAACGTCTCTACGAGCACTTTGCGTAAATAGAGAAATCAAAATTTTCGGAATTTTTTTCTTTTTCCTCTGTTACTATCACAGATCTGTCATTTGAGTAACAACAAAACGTCTCTACGAGCACTTTGCGTAAATCGAGAAATCAAAATTTTCGGATTTTTTTTTTCCTCTGTCACTATCACAGATCTGTCATTTGAGTAGCAACAAAACGTCTCCACGACCACTTTGCATAAATCAAGAAATGAAAATTTTTGGAATATTTTGCTTTTTCCTCTGTTAGTAACAACAAAACGTTTCTACGAGCACTTTGCGTAAATTGAGAAATCAAAATTTTCGGAATTTTTTTCTTTTTCCTCTGTTACTATCACAGATCTGTCATTTGAGTAGCAACAAAACGTTTCTACGTCCACTTTGCGTAAATCAAGAAATTAAAATTTTTGGAATATTTTGCTTTTTCCTCTGTTACTATCACAGATCTGTCATTTGAGTAACAACAAAACGTCTCTACGAGCACTTTGCGTAAATCGAGAAATCAAAATTTTCGGATTTTTTTTCTTTTTCCTCTGTTACTATCACAGATCTGTCATTTGAGTAACAACAAAACGTCTCTACGAGCACTTTGCGTAAATCGAGAAATCAAAATTTTCGGAATTTTTTTCTTTTTCCTCTGTTACTATCACAGATCTGTCATTTGAGTAACAACAAAACGTCTCTACGAGCACTTTGCGTAAATCGAGAAATCAAAATTTTCGGAATTTTTTTTCTTTT
This sequence comes from Geotrupes spiniger, assembly GCA_959613385.1. Taxonomy (NCBI): domain Eukaryota; kingdom Metazoa; phylum Arthropoda; class Insecta; order Coleoptera; family Geotrupidae; genus Geotrupes; species Geotrupes spiniger. The sequence goes on from CAUIJQ010000050.1 coordinate 448,157, forward strand.
TCCTCTGTTACTATCACAGATCTGTCATTTGAGTAACAACAAAACGTCTCTACGAGCACTTTGCGTAAATCGAGAAATCAAAATTTTCGGAATTTTTTTTCTTTTTCCTCTGTTACTATCACAGATCTGTCATTTGAGTAACAACAAAACGTCTCTACGAGCACTTTGCGTAAATCGAGAAATCAAAATTTTCGGAATTTTTTTCTTTTTCCTCTGTCACTATCACAGATCTGTCATTTGAGTAGTAACAAAACGTCTCTACGACCATTTTGCATAAATCAAGAAATTAAAATTTTTGGAATATTTTGCTTTTTCCTCTGTTAATATCACAGATCTGTCATTTGAGTAACAACAAAACGTCTCTACGAGCACTTTGCGTAAATCGAGAAATCAAAATTTTCGGAATTTTTTTCTTTTTCCTCTGTTACTATCACAGATCTGTCATTTGAGTAACAACAAAACGTCTCTACGAGCACTTTGCCTAAATCAAGAAATTAAAATTTTTGGAATATTTTGCTTTTTCCTCTGTTACTATCACAGATCTGTCATTTGTGTAACAACAAAACGTTTCTACGAGCACTTTGCGTAAATTGAGAAATCAAAATTTTCGGAATTTTTTTCTTTTTCCTCTGTTACTATCACAGATCTGTCATTTGAGTAGCAACAAAACGTCTCTACGACCACTTTGCGTAAATCAAGAAATTAAAATTTTTGGAATATTTTGCTTTTTCCTCTGTTACTATAACAGATCAGTCATTTGAGTAGCAACAAAACGTCTCTACGAGCACTTTGCGTAAATCGAGAAATCAAAATTTTCGGAATTTTTTTCTTTTTCCTCTGTTACTATCACAGATCTGTCATTTGAGTAACAACAAAACGTCTCTACGAGCATTTCCGTAAATCGAGAAATCAAAATTTTCGGATTTTTTTTTCTTTTTCCTCTGTTACTATCACAGATCTGTGATTTGAGTAACAACAAAACGTCTCTACGAGAACTTTGCGTAAATCGAGAAATCAAAATTTTCGGAATTTTTTTCTTTTTCCTCTGTTACTATCACAGATCTGTCATTTGAGAAGCAACAAAACGTCTCTACGACTACTTTGCGTAAATCAAGAAATTAAAATTTTTGTAATATTTTGCTTTTTCCTCTGTTACTATCACAGATCTGTCATTTGAGTAACAACAAAACGTCTCTACGAGCACTTTGCGTAAATCGAGAAATCAAAATTTTCGGAATTTTTTTCTTTTTCCTCTGTTACTATCACAGATCTGTCATTTGAGTAACAGCAAAACGTCTCTACGAGCACTTTGCGTAAATAGAGAAATCAAAATTTTCGGAATTTTTTTCTTTTTCCTCTGTTATTATCACAGATCTGTCATTTGAGTAACAACAAAACGTCTCTACGAGCACTTTGCGTAAATCGAGAAATCAAAATTTTCGGATTTTTTTTTTCCTCTGTCACTATCACAGATCTGTCATTTGAGTAGCAACAAAACGTCTCCACGACCACTTTGCATAAATCAAGAAATGAAAATTTTTGGAATATTTTGCTTTTTCCTCTGTTAGTAACAACAAAACGTTTCTACGAGCACTTTGCGTAAATTGAGAAATCAAAATTTTCGGAATTTTTTTCTTTTTCCTCTGTTACTATCACAGATCTGTCATTTGAGTAGCAACAAAACGTCTCTACGACCACTTTGCGTAAATCAAGAAATTAAAATTTTTGGAATATTTTGCTTTTTCCTCTGTTACTATAACAGATCTGTCATTTGAGTAGCAACAAAACGTCTCTACGAGCACTTCGCGTAAATCGAGAAATCAAAATTTTCGGAATTTTTTTCTTTTTCCTCTGTTACTATCACAGATCTGTCATTTGAGTAACAACAAAACGTCTCTACGAGCATTTCCGTAAATCGAGAAATCAAAATTTTCGGAATTTTTTCTTTTTCCTCTGTTACTATCACAGATCTGTCATTTGTGTAACAACAAAACGTTTCTACGAGCACTTTGCGTAAATTGAGAAATCAAAATTTTCGGAATTTTTTTCTTTTTCCTCTGTTACTATCACAGATCTGTCATTTGAGTAGCAACAAAACGTCTCTACGACCACTTTGCGTAAATCAAGAAATTAAAATTTTTGGAATATTTTGCTTTTTCCTCTGTTACTATAACAGATCAGTCATTTGAGTAGCAACAAAACGTCTCTACGAGCACTTTGCGTAAATCGAGAAATCAAAATTTTCGGAATTTTTTTCTTTTTCCTCTGTTACTATCACAGATCTGTCATTTGAGTAACAACAAAACGTCTCTACGAGCACTTTGCCTAAATCAAGAAATTAAAATTTTTGGAATATTTTGCTTTTTCCTCTGTTACTATAACAGATCAGTCATTTGAGTAGCAACAAAACGTCTCTACGAGCACTTTGCGTAAATCGAGAAATCAAAATTTTCGGAATTTTTTTCTTTTTCCTCTGTTACTATCACAGATCTGTCATTTGAGTAACAACAAAACGTCTCTACGAGCATTTCCGTAAATCGAGAAATCAAAATTTTCGGATTTTTTTTTCTTTTTCCTCTGTTACTATCACAGATCTGTGATTTGAGTAACAACAAAACGTCTCTACGAGAACTTTGCGTAAATCGAGAAATCAAAATTTTCGGAATTTTTTTCTTTTTCCTCTGTTACTATCACAGATCTGTCATTTGAGAAGCAACAAAACGTCTCTACGACCACTTTGCGTAAATCAAGAAATTAAAATTTTTGTAATATTTTGCTTTTTCCTCTGTTACTATCACAGATCTGTCATTTGAGTAACAACAAAACGTCTCTACGAGCACTTTGCGTAAATCGAGAAATCAAAATTTTCGGAATTTTTTTCTTTTTCCTCTGTTACTATCACAGATCTGTCATTTGAGTAACAACAAAACGTCTCTACGAGCACTTTGCGTAAATAGAGAAATCAAAATTTTCGGAATTTTTTTCTTTTTCCTCTGTTACTATCACAGATCTGTCATTTGAGTAACAACAAAACGTCTCTACGAGCACTTTGCGTAAATCGAGAAATCAAAATTTTCGGATTTTTTTTTTCCTCTGTCACTATCACAGATCTGTCATTTGAGTAGCAACAAAACGTCTCCACGACCACTTTGCATAAATCAAGAAATGAAAATTTTTGGAATATTTTGCTTTTTCCTCTGTTAGTAACAACAAAACGTTTCTACGAGCACTTTGCGTAAATTGAGAAATCAAAATTTTCGGAATTTTTTTCTTTTTCCTCTGTTACTATCACAGATCTGTCATTTGAGTAGCAACAAAACGTCTCTACGACCACTTTGCGTAAATCAAGAAATTAAAATTTTTGGAATATTTTGCTTTTTCCTCTGTTACTATAACAGATCTGTCATTTGAGTAGCAACAAAACGTCTCTACGAGCACTTCGCGTAAATCGAGAAATCAAAATTTTCGGAATTTTTTTCTTTTTCCTCTGTTACTATCACAGATCTGTCATTTGAGTAACAACAAAACGTCTCTACGAGCATTTCCGTAAATCGAGAAATCAAAATTTTCGGAATTTTTTCTTTTTCCTCTGTTACTATCACAGATCTGTCATTTGTGTAACAACAAAACGTTTCTACGAGCACTTTGCGTAAATTGAGAAATCATAATTTTCGGAATTTTTTTTTTTTCCTCTGTTACTATCACAGATCTGTCATTTGAGTAGCAACAAAACGTCTCTACGACCACTTTGCGTAAATCAAGAAATTAAAATTTTTGGAATATTTTGCTTTTTCCTCTGTTACTATAACAGATCAGTCATTTGAGTAGCAACAAAACGTCTCTACGAGCACTTTGCGTAAATCGAGAAATCAAAATTTTCGGAATTTTTTTCTTTTTCCTCTGTTACTATCACAGATCTGTCATTTGAGTAACAACAAAACGTCTCTACGAGCACTTTGCCTAAATCAAGAAATTAAAATTTTTGGAATATTTTGCTTTTTCCTCTGTTACTATCACAGATCTGTCATTTGTGTAACAACAAAACGTTTCTACGAGCACTTTGCGTAAATTGAGAAATCAAAATTTTCGGAATTTTTTTCTTTTTCCTCTGTTACTATCACAGATCTGTCATTTGAGTAGCAACAAAACGTCTCTACGACCACTTTGCGTAAATCAAGAAATTAAAATTTTTGGAATATTTTGCTTTTTCCTCTGTTACTATAACAGATCAGTCATTTGAGTAGCAACAAAACGTCTCTACGAGCACTTTGCGTAAATCGAGAAATCAAAATTTTCGGAATTTTTTTCTTTTTCCTCTGTTACTATCACAGATCTGTCATTTGAGTAACAACAAAACGTCTCTACGAGCATTTACGTAAATCGAGAAATCAAAATTTTCGGAATTTTTTTTTCTTTTTCCTCTGTTACTATCACAGATCTGTCATTTGAGTAACAACAAAACGTCTCTACGAGCACTTTGCGTAAATCGAGAAATCAAAATTTTCGGAATTTTTTTCTTTTTCCTCTGTTACTATCACAGATCTGTCATTTGAGTAACAACAAAACGTCTCTACGAGCACTTTGCGTAAATAGAGAAATCAAAATTTTCGGAATTTTTTTCTTTTTCCTCTGTTACTATCACAGATCTGTCATTTGAGTAACAACAAAACGTCTCTACGAGCACTTTGCGTAAATCGAGAAATCAAAATTTTCGGATTTTTTTTTTCCTCTGTCACTATCACAGATCTGTCATTTGAGTAGCAACAAAACGTCTCCACGACCACTTTGCATAAATCAAGAAATTAAAATTTTTGGAATATTTTGCTTTTTCCTCTGTTAGTAACAACAAAACGTTTCTACGAGCACTTCGCGTAAATTGAGAAATCAAAATTTTCGGAATTTTTTTCTTTTTCCTCTGTTACTATCACAGATCTGTCATTTGAGTAGCAACAAAACGTCTCTACGACCACTTTGCGTAAATCAAGAAATTAAAATTTTTGGAATATTTTGCTTTTTCCTCTGTTACTATAACAGATCTGTCATTTGAGTAGCAACAAATCGTCTCTACGAGCACTTCGCGTAAATCGAGAAATCAAAATTTTCGGAATTTTTTTCTTTTTCCTCTGTTACTATCACAGATCTGTCATTTGAGTAACAACAAAACGTCTCTACGAGCATTTCCGTAAATCGAGAAATCAAAATTTTCGGAATTTTTTCTTTTTCCTCTGTTACTATCACAGATCTGTCATTTGAGTAACAACAAAACGTCTCTACGAGCACTTTGCGTAAATCGAAAAATCAAAATTTTCGGAATTTCTTTCTTTTTCCTCTGTTACTATCACAGATCTGTCATTTGAGAAGCAACAAAACGTCTCTACGACCACTTTGCGTAAATCAAGAAATTAAAATTTTTGTAATATTTTGCTTTTTCCTCTGTTACTATCACAGATCTGTCATTTGAGTAACAACAAAACGTCTCTACGAGCACTTTGCGTAAATCGAGAAATCAACATTTTCGGAATCTTTTTCTTTTTCCTCTGTTACTATCACAGATCTGTCATTTGAGTAACAACAAAACGTCTCTACGAGCACTTTGCGTAAATCGAGAAATCAAAATTTTCGGAATTTTTTTCTTTTTCCTCTGTCACTATCACAGATCTGTCATTTGAGTAGCAACAAAACGTATCTACGACCACTTTGCGTAAATCAAGAAATTAAAATTTTTGTAATATTTTGCTTTTTCCTCTGTTACTATCACAGATCTGTCATTTGAGTAACAACAAAACGTCTCTACGAGCACTTTGCGTAAATCGAGAAATCAAAATTTTCGGAATTTTTTTCTTTTTCCTCTGTTACTATCACAGATCTGTCATTTGAGTAACAACAAAACGTCTCTACGAGCACTTTGCGTAAATAGAGAAATCAAAATTTTCGGAATTTTTTTCTTTTTCCTCTGTTACTATCACAGATCTGTCATTTGAGTAACAACAAAACGTCTCTACGAGCACTTTGCGTAAATCGAGAAATCAAAATTTTCGGATTTTTTTTTTCCTCTGTCACTATCACAGATCTGTTATTTGAGTAGCAACAAAACGTCTCCACGACCACTTTGCATAAATCAAGAAATGAAAATTTTTGGAATATTTTGCTTTTTCCTCTGTTAGTAACAACAAAACGTTTCTACGAGCACTTTGCGTAAATTGAGAAATCAACATTTTCGGAATTTTTTTCTTTTTCCTCTGTTACTATCACAGATCTGTCATTTGAGTAGCAACAAAACGTCTCTACGACCACTTTGCGTAAATCAAGAAATTAAAATTTTTGGAATATTTTGCTTTTTCCTCTGTTACTATAACAGATCTGTCATTTGAGTAGCAACAAAACGTCTCTACGAGCACTTCGCGTAAATCGAGAAATCAAAATTTTCGGAATTTTTTTCTTTTTCCTCTGTTACTATCACAGATCTGTCATTTGAGTAACAACAAAACGTCTCTACGAGCATTTCCGTAAATCGAGAAATCAAAATTTTCGGAATTTTTTCTTTTTCCTCTGTTACTATCACGGATCTGTCATTTGTGTAACAACAAAACGTTTCTACGAGCACTTTGCGTAAATTGAGAAATCAAAATTTTCGGAATTTTTTTCTTTTTCCTCTGTTACTATCACAGATCTGTCATTTGAGTAGCAACAAAACGTCTCTACGACCACTTTGCGTAAATCAAGAAATTAAAATTTTTGGAATATTTTGCTTTTTCCTCTGTTACTATAACAGATCAGTCATTTGAGTAGCAACAAAACGTCTCTACGAGCACTTTGCGTAAATCGAGAAATCAAAATTTTCGGAATTTTTTTCTTTTTCCTCTGTTACTATCACAGATCTGTCATTTGAGTAACAACAAAACGTCTCTACGAGCACTTTGCCTAAATCAAGAAATTAAAATTTTTGGAATATTTTGCTTTTTCCTCTGTTACTATAACAGATCTGTCATTTGTGTAACAACAAAACGTTTCTACGAGCACTTTGCGTAAATTGAGAAATCAAAATTTTCGGAATTTTTTTCTTTTTCCTCTGTTACTATCACAGATCTGTCATTTGAGTAGCAACAAAACGTCTCTACGACCACTTTGCGTAAATCAAGAAATTAAAATTTTTGGAATATTTTGCTTTTTCCTCTCTTACTATAACAGATCAGTCATTTGAGTAGCAACAAAACGTCTCTACGAGCACTTTGCGTAAATCGAGAAATCAAAATTTTCGGAATTTTTTTCTTTTTCCTCTGTTACTATCACAGATCTGTCATTTGAGTAACAACAAAACGTCTCTACGAGCATTTCCGTAAATCGAGAAATCAAAATTTTCGGAATTTTTTTTCTTTTTCCTCTGTTACTATCACAGATCTGTCATTTGAGTAACAACAAAACGTCTCTACGAGCACTTTGCGTAAATCGAGAAATCAAAATTTTCGGAATTTTTTTCTTTTTCCTCTGTTACTATCACAGATCTGTCATTTGAGAAGCAACAAAACGTCTCTACGACCACTTTGCGTAAATCAAGAAATTAAAATTTTTGTAATATTTTGCTTTTTCCTCTGTTACTATCACAGATCTGTCATTTGAGTAACAACAAAACGTCTCTACGAGCACTTTGCGTAAATCGAGAAATCAAAATTTTCGGAATTTTTTTCTTTTTCCTCTGTTACTATCACAGATCTGTCATTTGAGTAACAACAAAACGTCTCTACGAGCACTTTGCGTAAATAGAGAAATCAAAATTTTCGGAATTTTTTTCTTTTTCCTCTGTTACTATCACAGATCTGTCATTTGAGTAACAACAAAACGTCTCTACGAGCACTTTGCGTAAATCGAGAAATCAAAATTTTCGGATTTTTTTTTCCTGTCACTATCACAGATCTGTCATTTGAGTAGCAACAAAACGTCTCCACGACCACTTTGCATAAATCAAGAAATTAAAATTTTTGGAATATTTTGCTTTTTCCTCTGTTAGTAACAACAAAACGTTTCTACGAGCACTTTGCGTAAATTGAGAAATCAAAATTTTCGGAATTTTTTTCTTTTTCCTCTGTTACTATCACAGATCTGTCATTTGAGTAGCAACAAAACGTCTCTACGACCACTTTGCGTAAATCAAGAAATTAAAATTTTTGTAATATTTTGCTTTTTCCTCTGTTACTATCACAGATCTGTCATTTGAGTAACAACAAAACGTCTCTACGAGCACTTTGCGTAAATCGAGAAATCAAAATTTTCGGAATTTTTTTCTTTTTCCTCTGTTACTATCACAGATCTGTCATTTGAGTAACAACAAAACGTCTCTACGAGCACTTTGCGTAAATAGAGAAATCAAAATTTTCGGAATTTTTTTCTTTTTCCTCTGTTACTATCACAGATCTGTCATTTGAGTAACAACAAAACGTCTCTACGAGCACTTTGCGTAAATCGAGAAATCAAAATTTTCGGATTTTTTTTTTCCTCTGCCACTATCACAGATCTGTTATTTGAGTAGCAACAAAACGTCTCCACGACCACTTTGCATAAATCAAGAAATGAAAATTTTTGGAATATTTTGCTTTTTCCTCTGTTAGTAACAACAAAACGTTTCTACGAGCACTTTGCGTAAATTGAGAAATCAACATTTTCGGAATTTTTTTCTTTTTCCTCTGTTACTATCACAGATCTGTCATTTGAGTAACAACAAAACGTCTCTACGAGCACTTTGCGTAAATCGAGAAATCAAAATTTTCGGATTTTTTTTTTCCTCTGCCACTATCACAGATCTGTCATTTGAGTAGCAACAAAACGTCTCTACGACCACTTTGCGTAAATCAAGAAATTAAAATTTTTGGAATATTTTGCTTTTTCCTCTGTTACTATAACAGATCTGTCATTTGAGTAGCAGCAAAACGTCTCTACGAGCACTTCGCGTAAATCGAGAAATCAAAATTTTCGGAATTTTTTTCTTTTTCCTCTGTTACTATCACAGATCTGTCATTTGAGTAACAACAAAACGTCTCTACGAGCATTTCCGTAAATCGAGAAATCAAAATTTTCGGAATTTTTTCTTTTTCCTCTGTTACTATCACAGATCTGTCATTTGTGTAACAACAAAACGTTTCTACGAGCACTTTGCGTAAATTGAGAAATCAAAATTTTCGGAATTTTTTTCTTTTTCCTCTGTTACTATCACAGATCTGTCATTTGAGTAGCAACAAAACGTCTCTACGACCACTTTGCGTAAATCAAGAAATTAAAATTTTTGGAATATTTTGCTTTTTCCTCTGTTACTATAACAGATCAGTCATTTGAGTAGCAACAAAACGTCTCTACGAGCACTTTGCGTAAATCGAGAAATCAAAATTTTCGGAATTTTTTTCTTTTTCCTCTGTTACTATCACAGATCTGTCATTTGAGTAACAACAAAACGTCTCTACGAGCACTTTGCCTAAATCAAGAAATTAAAATTTTTGGAATATTTTGCTTTTTCCTCTGTTACTATAACAGATCTGTCATTTGTGTAACAACAAAACGTTTCTACGAGCACTTTGCGTAAATTGAGAAATCAAAATTTTCGGAATTTTTTTCTTTTTCCTCTGTTACTATCACAGATCTGTCATTTGAGTAGCAACAAAACGTCTCTACGACCACTTTGCGTAAATCAAGAAATTAAAATTTTTGGAATATTTTGCTTTTTCCTCTCTTACTATAACAGATCAGTCATTTGAGTAGCAACAAAACGTCTCTACGAGCACTTTGCGTAAATCGAGAAATCAAAATTTTCGGAATTTTTTTCTTTTTCCTCTGTTACTATCACAGATCTGTCATTTGAGTAACAACAAAACGTCTCTACGAGCATTTCCGTAAATCGAGAAATCAAAATTTTCGGATTTTTTTTTCTTTTTCCTCTGTTACTATCACAGATCTGTCATTTGAGTAACAACAAAACGTCTCTACGAGCACTTTGCGTAAATCGAGAAATCAAAATTTTCGGAATTTTTTTCTTTTTCCTCTGTTACTATCACAGATCTGTCATTTGAGAAGCAACAAAACGTCTCTACGACCACTTTGCGTAAATCAAGAAATTAAAATTTTTGTAATATTTTGCTTTTTCCTCTGTTACTATCACAGATCTGTCATTTGAGTAACAACAAAACGTCTCTACGAGCACTTTGCGTAAATCGAGAAATCAAAATTTTCGGAATTTTTTTCTTTTTCCTCTGTTACTATCACAGATCTGTCATTTGAGTAACAACAAAACGTCTCTACGAGCACTTTGCGTAAATAGAGAAATCAAAATTTTCGGAATTTTTTTCTTTTTCCTCTGTTACTATCACAGATCTGTCATTTGAGTAACAACAAAACGTCTCTACGAGCACTTTGCGTAAATCGAGAAATCAAAATTTTCGGATTTTTTTTTTCCTCTGTCACTATCACAGATCTGTCATTTGAGTAGCAACAAAACGTCTCCACGACCACTTTGCATAAATCAAGAAATTAAAATTTTTGGAATATTTTGCTTTTTCCTCTGTTAGTAACAACAAAACGTTTCTACGAGCACTTTGCGTAAATTGAGAAATCAAAATTTTCGGAATTTTTTTCTTTTTCCTCTGTTACTATCACAGATCTGTCATTTGAGTAGCAACAAAACGTCTCTACGACCAGTTTGCGTAAATCAAGAAATTAAAATTTTTGGAATATTTTGCTTTTTCCTCTGTTACTATAACAGATCTGTCATTTGAGTAGCAACAAATCGTCTCTACGAGCACTTCGCGTAAATCGAGAAATCAAAATTTTCGGAATTTTTTTCTTTTTCCTCTGTTACTATCACAGATCTGTCATTTGAGTAACAACAAAACGTCTCTACGAGCATTTCCGTAAATCGAGAAATCAAAATTTTCGGAATTTTTTCTTTTTCCTCTGTTACTATCACAGATCTGTCATTTGAGTAACAACAAAACGTCTCTACGAGCACTTTGCGTAAATCGAAAAATCAAAATTTTCGGAATTTTTTTCTTTTTCCTCTGTTACTATCACAGATCTGTCATTTGAGAAGCAACAAAACGTCTCTACGACCACTTTGCGTAAATCAAGAAATTAAAATTTTTGTAATATTTTGCTTTTTCCTCTGTTACTATCACAGATCTGTCATTTGAGTAACAACAAAACATCTCTACGAGCACTTTGCGTAAATCGAGAAATCAAAATTTTCGGAATCTTTTTCTTTTTCCTCAGTTACTATCACAGATCTGTCATTTGAGTAACAACAAAACGTCTCTACGAGCACTTTGCGTAAATCGAGAAATCAAAATTTTCGGAATTTTTTTCTTTTTCCTCTGTCACTATCACAGATCTGTCATTTGAGTAGCAACAAAACGTATCTACGACCACTTTGCATAAATCAAGAAATTCAAATTTTTGGAATATTTTGCTTTTTCCTCTGTTACTATCACAGATCTGTCATTTGAGTAACAACAAAACGTCTCTACGAGCACTTTGCGTAAATCGAGAAATCAAAATTTTCGGAATTTTTTTCTTTTTCCTCTGTTACTATCACAGATCTGTCATTTGAGTAACAACAAAACGTCTCTACGAGCATTTCCGTAAATCGAGAAATCAAAATTTTCGGAATTTTTTTTCTTTTTCCTCTGTTACTATCACAGATCTGTCATTTGAGTAACAACAAAACGTCTCTACGAGCACTTTGCGTAAATCGAGAAATCAAAATTTTCGGAATTTTTTTCTTTTTCCTCTGTTACTATCACAGATCTGTCATTTGAGAAGCAACAAAACGTCTCTACGACCACTTTGCGTAAATCAAGAAATTAAAATTTTTGTAATATTTTGCTTTTTCCTCTGTTACTATCACAGATCTGTCATTTGAGTAACAACAAAACGTCTCTACGAGCACTTTGCGTAAATCGAGAAATCAAAATTTTCGGAATTTTTTTCTTTTTCCTCTGTTACTATCACAGATCTGTCATTTGAGTAACAACAAAACGTCTCTACGAGCACTTTGCGTAAATAGAGAAATCAAAATTTTCGGAATTTTTTTCTTTTTCCTCTGTTACTATCACAGATCTGTCATTTGAGTAACAACAAAACGTCTCTACGAGCACTTTGCGTAAATCGAGAAATCAAAATTTTCGGATTTTTTTTTCCTCTGTCACTATCACAGATCTGTCATTTGAGTAGCAACAAAACGTCTCCACGACCACTTTGCATAAATCAAGAAATTAAAATTTTTGGAATATTTTGCTTTTTCCTCTGTTAGTAACAACAAAACGTTTCTACGAGCACTTTGCGTAAATTGAGAAATCAAAATTTTCGGAATTTTTTTCTTTTTCCTCTGTTACTATCACAGATCTGTCATTTGAGTAGCAACAAAACGTCTCTACGACCACTTTGCGTAAATCAAGAAATTAAAATTTTTGTAATATTTTGCTTTTTCCTCTGTTACTATCACAGATCTGTCATTTGAGTAACAACAAAACGTCTCTACGAGCACTTTGCGTAAATCGAGAAATCAAAATTTTCGGAATTTTTTTCTTTTTCCTCTGTTACTATCACAGATCTGTCATTTGAGTAACAACAAAACGTCTCTACGAGCACTTTGCGTAAATAGAGAAATCAAAATTTTCGGAATTTTTTTCTTTTTCCTCTGTTACTATCACAGATCTGTCATTTGAGTAACAACAAAACGTCTCTACGAGCACTTTGCGTAAATCGAGAAATCAAAATTTTCGGATTTTTTTTTTTCCTCTGTCACTATCACAGATCTGTTATTTGAGTAGCAACAAAACGTCTCCACGACCACTTTGCATAAATCAAGAAATGAAAATTTTTGGAATATTTTGCTTTTTCCTCTGTTAGTAACAACAAAACGTTTCTACGAGCACTTTGCGTAAATTGAGAAATCAACATTTTCGGAATTTTTTTCTTTTTCCTCTGTTACTATCACAGATCTGTCATTTGAGTAGCAACAAAACGTCTCTACGACCACTTTGCGTAAATCAAGAAATTAAAATTTTTGGAATATTTTGCTTTTTCCTCTGTTACTATAACAGATCTGTCATTTGAGTAGCAACAAAACGTCTCTACGAGCACTTCGCGTAAATCGAGAAATCAAAATTTTCGGAATTTTTTTCTTTTTCCTCTGTTACTATCACAGATCTGTCATTTGAGTAACAACAAAACGTCTCTACGAGCATTTCCGTAAATCGAGAAATCAAAATTTTCGGAATTTTTTCTTTTTCCTCTGTTACTATCACAGATCTGTCATTTGTGTAACAACAAAACGTTTCTACGAGCACTTTGCGTAAATTGAGAAATCAAAATTTTCGGAATTTTTTTCTTTTTCCTCTGTTACTATCACAGATCTGTCATTTGAGTAGCAACAAAACGTCTCTACGACCACTTTGCGTAAATCAAGAAATTAAAATTTTTGGAATATTTTGCTTTTTCCTCTGTTACTATAACAGATCAGTCATTTGAGTAGCAACAAAACGTCTCTACGAGCACTTTGCGTAAATCGAGAAATCAAAATTTTCGGAATTTTTTTCTTTTTCCTCTGTTACTATCACAGATCTGTCATTTGAGTAACAACAAAACGTCTCTACGAGCACTTTGCCTAAATCAAGAAATTAAAATTTTTGGAATATTTTGCTTTTTCCTCTGTTACTATAACAGATCTGTCATTTGTGTAACAACAAAACGTTTCTACGAGCACTTTGCGTAAATTGAGAAATCAAAATTTTCGGAATTTTTTTCTTTTTCCTCTGTTACTATCACAGATCTGTCATTTGAGTAGCAACAAAACGTCTCTACGACCACTTTGCGTAAATCAAGAAATTAAAATTTTTGGAATATTTTGCTTTTTCCTCTCTTACTATAACAGATCAGTCATTTGAGTAGCAACAAAACGTCTCTACGAGCACTTTGCGTAAATCGAGAAATCAAAATTTTCGGAATTTTTTTCTTTTTCCTCTGTTACTATCACAGATCTGTCATTTGAGTAACAACAAAACGTCTCTACGAGCATTTCCGTAAATCGAGAAATCAAAATTTTCGGAATTTTTTTTCTTTTTCCTCTGTTACTATCACAGATCTGTCATTTGAGTAACAACAAAACGTCTCTACGAGCACTTTGCGTAAATCGAGAAATCAAAATTTTCGGAATTTTTTTCTTTTTCCTCTGTTACTATCACAGATCTGTCATTTGAGAAGCAACAAAACGTCTCTACGACCACTTTGCGTAAATCAAGAAATTAAAATTTTTGTAATATTTTGCTTTTTCCTCTGTTACTATCACAGATCTGTCATTTGAGTAACAACAAAACGTCTCTACGAGCACTTTGCGTAAATCGAGAAATCAAAATTTTCGGAATTTTTTTCTTTTTCCTCTGTTACTATCACAGATCTGTCATTTGAGTAACAACAAAACGTCTCTACGAGCACTTTGCGTAAATAGAGAAATCAAAATTTTCGGAATTTTTTTCTTTTTCCTCTGTTACTATCACAGATCTGTCATTTGAGTAACAACAAAACGTCTCTACGAGCACTTTGCGTAAATCGAGAAATCAAAATTTTCGGATTTTTTTTTTCCTCTGTCACTATCACAGATCTGTCATTTGAGTAGCAACAAAACGTCTCCACGACCACTTTGCATAAATCAAGAAATTAAAATTTTTGGAATATTTTGCTTTTTCCTCTGTTAGTAACAACAAAACGTTTCTACGAGCACTTTGCGTAAATTGAGAAATCAAAATTTTCGGAATTTTTTTCTTTTTCCTCTGTTACTATCACAGATCTGTCATTTGAGTAGCAACAAAACGTCTCTACGACCAGTTTGCGTAAATCAAGAAATTAAAATTTTTGGAATATTTTGCTTTTTCCTCTGTTACTATAACAGATCTGTCATTTGAGTAGCAACAAATCGTCTCTACGAGCACTTCGCGTAAATCGAGAAATCAAAATTTTCGGAATTTTTTTCTTTTTCCTCTGTTACTATCACAGATCTGTCATTTGAGTAACAACAAAACGTCTCTACGAGCATTTCCGTAAATCGAGAAATCAAAATTTTCGGAATTTTTTCTTTTTCCTCTGTTACTATCACAGATCTGTCATTTGAGTAACAACAAAACGTCTCTACGAGCACTTTGCGTAAATCGAAAAATCAAAATTTTCGGAATTTTTTTCTTTTTCCTCTGTTACTATCACAGATCTGTCATTTGAGAAGCAACAAAACGTCTCTACGACCACTTTGCGTAAATCAAGAAATTAAAATTTTTGTAATATTTTGCTTTTTCCT
Source organism: Geotrupes spiniger (assembly GCA_959613385.1). Taxonomy (NCBI): domain Eukaryota; kingdom Metazoa; phylum Arthropoda; class Insecta; order Coleoptera; family Geotrupidae; genus Geotrupes; species Geotrupes spiniger. Next base: position 463,479 of record CAUIJQ010000050.1, read on the forward strand.
CTGTTACTATCACAGATCTGTCATTTGAGTAACAACAAAACATCTCTACGAGCACTTTGCGTAAATCGAGAAATCAAAATTTTCTGAATCTTTTTCTTTTTCCTCAGTTACTATCACAGATCTGTCATTTGAGTAACAACAAAACGTCTCTACGAGCACTTTGCGTAAATCGAGAAATCAAAATTTTCGGAATTTTTTTCTTTTTCCTCTGTCACTATCACAGATCTGTCATTTGAGTAGCAACAAAACGTATCTACGACCACTTTGCATAAATCAAGAAATTAAAATTTTTGGAATATTTTGCTTTTTCCTCTGTTACTATCACAGATCTGTCATTTGAGTAACAACAAAACGTCTCTACGAGCACTTTGCGTAAATCGAGAAATCAAAATTTTCGGAATTTTTTTCTTTTTCCTCTGTTACTATCACAGATCTGTCATTTGAGTAACAACAAAACGTCTCTACGAGCACTTTGCGTAAATAGAGAAATCAAAATTTTCGGAATTTTTTTCTTTTTCCTCTGTTACTATCACAGATCTGTCATTTGAGTAACAACAAAACGTCTCTACGAGCACTTTGCGTAAATCGAGAAATCAAAATTTTCGGATTTTTTTTTCCTCTGTCACTATCACAGATCTGTCATTTGAGTAGCAACAAAACGTCTCCACGACCACTTTGCATAAATCAAGAAATTAAAATTTTTGGAATATTTTGCTTTTTCCTCTGTTAGTAACAACAAAACGTTTCTACGAGCACTTTGCGTAAATTGAGAAATCAAAATTTTCGGAATTTTTTTCTTTTTCCTCTGTTACCATCACAGATCTGTCATTTGAGTAGCAACAAAACGTTTCTACGACCACTTTGCGTAAATCAAGAAATTAAAATTTTTGGAATATTTTGCTTTTTCCTCTGTTACTATAACAGATCTGTCATTTGAGTAGCAACAAATCGTCTCTACGAGCACTTCGCGTAAATCGAGAAATCAAAATTTTCGGAATTTTTTTCTTTTTCCTCTGTTACTATCACAGATCTGTCATTTGAGTAACAACAAAACGTCTCTACGAGCATTTCCGTAAATCGAGAAATCAAAATTTTCGGAATTTTTTCTTTTTCCTCTGTTACTATCACAGATCTGTCATTTGAGTAACAACAAAACGTCTCTACGAGCACTTTGCGTAAATAGAGAAATCAAAATTTTCGGAATTTTTTTCTTTTTCCTCTGTTACTATCACAGATCTGTCATTTGAGTAACAACAAAACGTCTCTACGAGCACTTTGCGTAAATCGAGAAATCAAAATTTTCGGATTTTTTTTTTCCTCTGTCACTATCACAGATCTGTCATTTGAGTAGCAACAAAACGTCTCCACGACCACTTTGCATAAATCAAGAAATTAAAATTTTTGGAATATTTTGCTTTTTCCTCTGTTAGTAACAACAAAACGTTTCTACGAGCACTTTGCGTATATTGAGAAATCAAAATTTTCGGAATTTTTTTCTTTTTCCTCTGTTACTATCACAGATCTGTCATTTGAGTAGCAACAAAACGTCTCTACGACCACTTTGCGTAAATCAAGAAATTAAAATTTTTGGAATATTTTGCTTTTTCCTCTGTTACTATAACAGATCTGTCATTTGAGTAGCAACAAATCGTCTCTACGAGCACTTCGCGTAAATCGAGAAATCAAAATTTTCGGAATTTTTTTCTTTTTCCTCTGTTACTATCACAGATCTGTCATTTGAGTAACAACAAAACGTCTCTACGAGCATTTCCGTAAATCGAGAAATCAAAATTTTCGGAATTTTTTCTTTTTCCTCTGTTACTATCACAGATCTGTCATTTGAGTAACAACAAAACGTCTCTACGAGCACTTTGCGTAAATCGAAAAATCAAAATTTTCGGAATTTTTTTCTTTTTCCTCTGTTACTATCACAGATCTGTCATTTGAGAAGCAACAAAACGTCTCTACGACCACTTTGCGTAAATCAAGAAATTAAAATTTTTGTAATATTTTGCTTTTTCCTCTGTTACTATCACAGATCTGTCATTTGAGTAACAACAAAACATCTCTACGAGCACTTTGCGTAAATCGAGAAATCAAAATTTTCGGAATCTTTTTCTTTTTCCTCTGTTACTATCACAGATCTGTCATTTGAGTAACAACAAAACGTCTCTACGAGCACTTTGCGTAAATCGAGAAATCAAAATTTTCGGAATTTTTTTCTTTTTCCTCTGTCACTATCACAGATCTGTCATTTGAGTAGCAACAAAACGTATCTACGACCACTTTGCATAAATCAAGAAATTAAAATTTTTGGAATATTTTGCTTTTTCCTCTGTTACTATCACAGATCTGTCATTTGAGTAACAACAAAACGTCTCTACGAGCACTTTGCGTAAATCGAGAAATCAAAATTTTCGGAATTTTTTTCTTTTTCCTCTGTCACTATCACAGATCTGTCATTTGAGTAGCAACAAAACGTATCTACGACCACTTTGCATAAATCAAGAAATTAAAATTTTTGGAATATTTTGCTTTTTCCTCTGTTACTATCACAGATCTGTCATTTGAGTAACAACAAAACGTCTCTACGAGCACTTTGCGTAAATCGAGAAATCAAAATTTTCGGAATTTTTTTCTTTTTCCTCTGTTACTATCACAGATCTGTCATTTGAGTAACAACAAAACGTCTCTACGAGCACTTTGCGTAAATAGAGAAATCAAAATTTTCGGAATTTTTTTCTTTTTCCTCTGTTACTATCACAGATCTGTCATTTGAGTAACAACAAAACGTCTCTACGAGCACTTTGCGTAAATCGAGAAATCAAAATTTTCGGATTTTTTTTTCCTCTGTCACTATCACAGATCTGTCATTTGAGTAGCAACAAAACGTCTCCACGACCACTTTGCATAAATCAAGAAATTAAAATTTTTGGAATATTTTGCTTTTTCCTCTGTTAGTAACAACAAAACGTTTCTACGAGCACTTTGCGTAAATTGAGAAATCAAAATTTTCGGAATTTTTTTCTTTTTCCTCTGTTACTATCACAGATCTGTCATTTGAGTAGCAACAAAACGTTTCTACGACCACTTTGCGTAAATCAAGAAATTAAAATTTTTGGAATATTTTGCTTTTTCCTCTGTTACTATAACAGATCTGTCATTTGAGTAGCAACAAATCGTCTCTACGAGCACTTCGCGTAAATCGAGAAATCAAAATTTTCGGAATTTTTTTCTTTTTCCTCTGTTACTATCACAGATCTGTCATTTGAGTAACAACAAAACGTCTCTACGAGCATTTCCGTAAATCGAGAAATCAAAATTTTCGGAATTTTTTCTTTTTCCTCTGTTACTATCACAGATCTGTCATTTGAGTAACAACAAAACGTCTCTACGAGCACTTTGCGTAAATAGAGAAATCAAAATTTTCGGAATTTTTTTCTTTTTCCTCTGTTACTATCACAGATCTGTCATTTGAGTAACAACAAAACGTCTCTACGAGCACTTTGCGTAAATCGAGAAATCAAAATTTTCGGATTTTTTTTTTCCTCTGTCACTATCACAGATCTGTCATTTGAGTAGCAACAAAACGTCTCCACGACCACTTTGCATAAATCAAGAAATTAAAATTTTTGGAATATTTTGCTTTTTCCTCTGTTAGTAACAACAAAACGTTTCTACGAGCACTTTGCGTAAATTGAGAAATCAAAATTTTCGGAATTTTTTTCTTTTTCCTCTGTTACTATCACAGATCTGTCATTTGAGTAGCAACAAAACGTCTCTACGACCACTTTGCGTAAATCAAGAAATTAAAATTTTTGGAATATTTTGCTTTTTCCTCTGTTACTATAACAGATCTGTCATTTGAGTAGCAACAAATCGTCTCTACGAGCACTTCGCGTAAATCGAGAAATCAAAATTTTCGGAATTTTTTTCTTTTTCCTCTGTTACTATCACAGATCTGTCATTTGAGTAACAACAAAACGTCTCTACGAGCATTTCCGTAAATCGAGAAATCAAAATTTTCGGAATTTTTTCTTTTTCCTCTGTTACTATCACAGATCTGTCATTTGAGTAACAACAAAACGTCTCTACGAGCACTTTGCGTAAATCGAAAAATCAAAATTTTCGGAATTTTTTTCTTTTTCCTCTGTTACTATCACAGATCTGTCATTTGAGAAGCAACAAAACGTCTCTACGACCACTTTGCGTAAAACAAGAAATTAAAATTTTTGTAATATTTTGCTTTTTCCTCTGTTACTATCACAGATCTGTCATTTGAGTAACAACAAAACATCTCTACGAGCACTTTGCGTAAATCGAGAAATCAAAATTTTCGGAATCTTTTTCTTTTTCCTCTGTTACTATCACAGATCTGTCATTTGAGTAACAACAAAACGTCTCTACGAGCACTTTGCGTAAATCGAGAAATCAAAATTTTCGGAATTTTTTTCTTTTTCCTCTGTCACTATCACAGATCTGTCATTTGAGTAGCAACAAAACGTATCTACGACCACTTTGCATAAATCAAGAAATTAAAATTTTTGGAATATTTTGCTTTTTCCTCTGTTACTATCACAGATCTGTCATTTGAGTAACAACAAAACGTCTCTACGAGCACTTTGCGTAAATCGAGAAATCAAAATTTTCGGAATTTTTTTCTTTTTCCTCTGTTACTATCACAGATCTGTCATTTGAGTAACAACAAAACGTCTCTACGAGCACTTTGCGTAAATCGAGAAATCAAAATTTTCGGAATTTTTTTCTTTTTCCTCTGTTACTATCACAGATCTGTCATTTGAGTAACAACAAAACGTCTCTACGAGCACTTTGCGTAAATAGAGAAATCAAAATTTTCGGAATTTTTTTCTTTTTCCTCTGTTACTATCACAGATCTGTCATTTGAGTAACAACAAAACGTCTCTACGAGCACTTTGCGTAAATCGAGAAATCAAAATTTTCGGATTTTTTTTTTCCTCTGTCACTATCACAGATCTGTCATTTGAGTAGCAACAAAACGTCTCCACGACCACTTTGCATAAATCAAGAAATTAAAATTTTTGGAATATTTTGCTTTTTCCTCTGTTAGTAACAACAAAACGTTTCTACGAGCACTTTGCGTAAATTGAGAAATCAAAATTTTCGGAATTTTTTTCTTTTTCCTCTGTTACTATCACAGATCTGTCATTTGAGTAGCAACAAAACGTTTCTACGACCACTTTGCGTAAATCAAGAAATTAAAATTTTTGGAATATTTTGCTTTTTCCTCTGTTACTATAACAGATCTGTCATTTGAGTAGCAACAAATCGTCTCTACGAGCACTTCGCGTAAATCGAGAAATCAAAATTTTCGGAACTTTTTTCTTTTTCCTCTGTTACTATCACAGATCTGTCATTTGAGTAACAACAAAACGTCTCTACGAGCATTTCCGTAAATCGAGAAATCAAAATTTTCGGAATTTTTTCTTTTTCCTCTGTTACTATCACAGATCTGTCATTTGAGTAACAACAAAACGTCTCTACGAGCACTTTGCGTAAATCGAAAAATCAAAATTTTCGGAATTTTTTTCTTTTTCCTCTGTTACTATCACAGATCTGTCATTTGAGAAGCAACAAAACGTCTCTACGACCACTTTGCGTAAATCAAGAAATTAAAATTTTTGTAATATTTTGCTTTTTCCTCTGTTACTATCACAGATCTGTCATTTGAGTAACAACAAAACATCTCTACGAGCACTTTGCGTAAATCGAGAAATCAAAATTTTCGGAATCTTTTTCTTTTTCCTCTGTTACTATCACAGATCTGTCATTTGAGTAACAACAAAACGTCTCTACGAGCACTTTGCGTAAATCGAGAAATCAAAATTTTCGGAATTTTTTTCTTTTTCCTCTGTCACTATCACAGATCTGTCATTTGAGTAGCAACAAAACGTATCTACGACCACTTTGCATAAATCAAGAAATTAAAATTTTTGGAATATTTTGCTTTTTCCTCTGTTACTATCACAGATCTGTTATTTGAGTAACAACAAAACGTCTCTACGAGCACTTTGCGTAAATCGAGAAATCAAAATTTTCGGAATTTTTTTCTTTTTCCTCTGTTACTATCACAGATCTGTCATTTGAGTAACAACAAAACGTCTCTACGAGCATTTCCGTAAATCGAGAAATCAAAATTTTCGGAATTTTTTCTTTTTTCCTCTGTTACTATCACAGATCTGTCATTTGAGTAACAACAAAACGTCTCTACGAGCACTTTGCGTAAATCGAAAAATCAAAATTTTCGGAATTTTTTTCTTTTTCCTCTGTTACTATCACAGATCTGTCATTTGAGAAGCAACAAAACGTCTCTACGACCACTTTGCGTAAATCAAGAAATTAAAATTTTTGTAATATTTTGCTTTTTCCTCTGTTACTATCACAGATCTGTCATTTGAGTAACAACAAAACGTCTCTACGAGCACTTTGCGTAAATCGAGAAATCAAAATTTTCGGAATTTTTTCTTTTTCCTCTGTTACTATCACAGATCTGTCATTTGAGAAGCAACAAAACGTCTCTACGATCACTTTGCGTAAATCAAGAAATTAAATTTTTTGTAATATTTTTCTTTTTCCTCTGTTACTATCACAGATCTGTCATTTGCGTAACAACAAAACGTCTCTACGAGCACTTTGCGTAAATCGAACAATCAAAATTTTCGGAATTTTTTTCTTTTTCCTCTGTCACTATCACAGATCTGTCATTTGAGTAGTAACAAAACGTCTCTACGACCACTTTGCATAAATCAAGAAATTAAAATTTTTGGAATATTTTGCTTTTTCCTCTGTTACTATCACAGATCTGTCATTTGAGTAACAACAAAACGTCTCTACGAGCACTTTGCGTAAATCGAGAAATCAAAATTTTCGGAATTTTTTTCTTTTTCCTCTGTCACTATCACAGATCTGTCATTTGAGTAGCAACAAAACGTCTCTACGACCACTTTGCGTAAATCAAGAAATTAAAATTTTTGGAATATTTTGCTTTTTCCTCTGTTACTATCACAGATCTGTCATTTGAGTAACAACAAAACGTCTCTACGAGCACTTTGCGTAAATCGAGAAATCAAAATTTTCGGAATTTTTTTCTTTTTCCTCTGTTACTATCACAGATCTGTCATTTGAGTAACAACAAAACGTCTCTACGAGCACTTTGCGTAAATCGAGAAATCAAAATTTTCGGAATTTTTTTCTTTTTCCTCTGTCACTATCACAGATCTCTCATTTGAGTAGCAACAAAACGTATCTACGACCACTTTGCATAAATCAAGAAATTAAAATTTTTGGAATATTTTGCTTTTTCCTCTGTTACTATCACAGATCTGTCATTTGAGTAACAACAAAACGTCTCTACGAGCACTTTGCGTAAATCGAGAAATCAAAATTTTCGGAATTTTTTTCTTTTTCCTCTGTTACTATCACAGATCTGTCATTTGAGTAACAATAAAACGTCTCTACGAGCATTTCCGTAAATCGAGAAATCAAAATTTTCGGAATTTTTTCTTTTTTCCTCTGTTACTATCACAGATCTGTCATTTGAGTAACAACAAAACGTCTCTACGAGCACTTTGCGTAAATCGAAAAATCATAATTTTCGGAATTTTTTTCTTTTTCCTCTGTTACTATGACAGATCTGTCATTTGAGAAGCAACAAAACGTCTCTACGACCACTTTGCGTAAATCAAGAAATTAAAATTTTTGTAATATTTTGCTTTTTCCTCTGTTACTATCACAGATCTGTCATTTGAGTAACAACAAAACGTCTCTACGAGCACTTTGCGTAAATCGAGAAATCAAAATTTTCGGAATTTTTTCTTTTTCCTCTGTTACTATCACAGATCTGTCATTTGAGAAGCAACAAAACGTCTCTACGATCACTTTGCGTAAATCAAGAAATTAAAATTTTTGTAATATTTTTCTTTTTCCTCTGTTACTATCACAGATCTGTCATTTGCGTAACAACAAAACGTCTCTACGAGCACTTTGCGTAAATCGAACAATCAAAATTTTCGGAATTTTTTTCTTTTTCCTCTGTCACTATCACAGATCTGTCATTTGAGTAGTAACAAAACGTCTCTACGACCACTTTGCATAAATCAAGAAATTAAAATTTTTGGAATATTTTGCTTTTTCCTCTGTTACTATCACAGATCTGTCATTTGAGTAACAACAAAACGTCTCTACGAGCACTTTGCGTAAATCAAGAAATCAAAATTTTCGGAATTTTTTTCTTTTTCCTGTGTTACTATCACAGATCTGTCATTTGAGTAACAACAAAACGTCTCTACGAGCACTTTGCGTAAATCGAGAAATCAAAATTTTCGGAATTTTTTTTTTTTTGTTACTATCACAGATCTGTCATTTGAGAAGCAACAAAACGTCTCTACGATCACTTTGCGTAAATCAAGAAATTAAAATTTTTGTAATATTTTGCTTTTTCGTCTGTTACTATCACAGATCTGTCATTTGAGTAACAACAAAACGTCTCTACGAGCACTTTGCGTAAATCGAAAAATCAAAATTTTCGGAATTTTTTTCTTTTTCCTCTGTTACTATCACAGATCTGTCATTTGCGTAACAACAAAACGTCTCTACGAGCACTTTGCGTAAATCGAACAATCAAAATTTTCGGAATTTTTTTCTTTTTCCTCTGTCACTATCACAGATCTGTCATTTGAGTAGTAACAAAACGTCTCTACGACCACTTTGCATAAATCAAGAAATTAAAATTTTTGGAATATTTTGCTTTTTCCTCTGTTACTATCACAGATCTGTCATTTGAGTAACAACAAAACGTCTCTACGAGCACTTTGCGTAAATCAAGAAATCAAAATTTTCGGAATTTTTTTCTTTTTCCTCTGTTACTATCACAGATCTGTCATTTGAGTAACAACAAAACGTCTCTACGAGCACTTTGCGTAAATCGAGAAATCAAAATTTTCGGAATTTTTTTCTTTTTCCTCTGTTACTATCACAGATCTGTCATTTGAGTAACAACAAAACGTCTCTACGAGCACTTTGCGTAAATCGAGAAATCAAAATTTTCGGAATTTTTTTCTTTTTCCTCTGTCACTATCACAGATCTGTCATTTGAGTAGCAACAAAACGTCTCTACGACCACTTTGCGTAAATCAAGAAATTAAAATTTTTGGAATATTTTGCTTTTTCCTCTGTTACTATCACAGATCTGTCATTTGAGTAACAACAAAACGTCTCTACGAGCACTTTGCGTAAATCGAGAAATCAAAATTTTCGGAATTTTTTTCTTTTTCCTCTGTTACTATCACAGATCTGTCATTTGAGTAACAACAAAACATCTCTACGAGCCCTTTGCGTAAATCGAGAAATCAAAATTTTCGGAATTTTTTTCTTTTTCCTCTGTTACTATCACAGATCTGTCATTTGAGAAGCAACAAAACGTCTCTACGACCACTTTGCGTAAATCAAGAAATTAAAATTTTTGTAATATTTTGCTTTTTCCTCTGTTACTATCACAGATCTGTCATTTGAGTAACAACAAAACGTCTCTACGAGCACTTTGCGTAAATCGAGAAATCAAAATTTTCGGAATTTTTTTCTTTTTCCTCTGTTACTATCACAGATCTGTCATTTGAGTAACAACAAAACGTCTCTACGAGCACTTTGCGTAAATCGAGAAATCAAAATTTTCGGAATTTTTTTCTTTTTCCTCTGTCACTATCACAGATCTGTCATTTGAGTAGCAACAAAACGTATCTACGACCACTTTGCATAAATCAAGAAATTAAAATTTTTGGAATATTTTGCTTTTTCCTCTGTTACTATCACAGATCTGTCATTTGAGTAACAACAAAACGTCTCTACGAGCACTTTGCGTAAATCGAGAAATCAAAATTTTCGGAATTTTTTTCTTTTTCCTCTGTTACTATCACAGATCTGTCATTTGAGTAACAACAAAACGTCTCTACGAGCACTTTGCGTAAATCGAGAAATCAAAATTTTCGGAATTTTTTCTTTTTCCTCTGTTACTATCACAGATCTGTCATTTGAGAAGCAACAAAACGTCTCTACGATCACTTTGCGTAAATCAAGAAATTAAAATTTTTGGAATATTTTGCTTTTTCCTCTGTTACTATCACAGATCTGTCATTTGAGTAACAACAAAACGTCTCTACGAGCACTTTGCGTAAATCGAGAAATCAAAATTTTCGGATTTTTTTTCTTTTTCCTCTGTTACTATCACAGATCTGTCATTTGAGTAACAACAAAACGTCTCTACGAGCACTTTGCGTAAATCGAGAAATCAAAATTTTCGGAATTTTTTTCTTTTTCCTCTGTTACTATCACAGATCTGTCATTTGAGTAACAACAAAACGTCTCTACGAGCACTTTGCATAAATCAAGAAATTAAAATTTTTGGAATATTTTTCTTTTTCCTCTGTTACTATCACAGATCTGTCATTTGAGTAACAACAAAACGTCTCTACGAGCACTTTGCGTAAATCGAGAAATCAAAATTTTCGGAATTTTTTTTCTTTTTCCTCTGTTACTATCACAGATCTGTCATTTGAGTAACAACAAAACGTCTCTACGAGCACTTTGCGTAAATCGAGAAATCAAAATTTTCGGAATTTTTTTCCTTTTTCCTCTGTTACTATCACAGATCTGTCATTTGAGTAACAACAAAACGTCTCTACGAGCACTTTGCGTAAATTGAGAAATCAAAATTTTCGGAATTTTTTTTTTTTCCTGTTACTATCACAGATCTGTCATTTGAGAAGCAACAAAACGTCTCTACGATCACTTTGCGTAAATCAAGAAATTAAAATTTTTGTAATATTTTGCTTTTTCGTCTGCTACTATCACAGATCTGTCATTTGAGTAACAACAAAACGTCTCTACGAACACTTTGCGTAAATCGAAAAATCAAAATTTTCGGAATTTTTTTCTTTTTCCTCTGTTACTATCACAGATCTGTCATTTGCGTAACAACAAAACTTCTCTACGAGCACTTTGCGTAAATCGAACAATCAAAATTTTCGGAATTTTTTTCTTTTTCCTCTGTCACTATCACAGATCTGTCATTTGAGTAGTAACAAAACGTCTCTACGACCACTTTGCATAAATCAAGAAATTAAAATTTTTGGAATATTTTGCTTTTTCCTCTGTTACTATCACAGATCTGTCATTTGAGTAACAACAAAACGTCTCTACGAGCACTTTGCGTAAATCAAGAAATCAAAATTTTCGGAATTTTTTTCTTTTTCCTGTGTTACTATCACAAATCTGTCATTTGAGTAACAACAAAACGTCTCTACGAGCACTTTGCGTAAATCGAGAAATCAAAATTTTCGGAATTTTTTTCTTTTTCCTCTGTTACTATCACAGATCTGTCATTTGAGTAACAACAAAACGTCTCTACGAGCACTTTGCGTAAATCGAGAAATCAAAATTTTCGGAATTTTTTTCTTTTTCCTCTGTCACTATCACAGATCTGTCATTTGAGTAGCAACAAAACGTATCTACGACCACTTTGCATAAATCAAGAAATTAAAATTTTTGGAATATTTTGCTTTTTCCTCTGTTACTATCACAGATCTGTCATTTGAGTAACAACAAAACGTCTCTACGAGCACTTTGCGTAAATCGAGAAATCAAAATTTTCGGAATTTTTTTCTTTTTCCTCTGTTACTATCACAGATCTGTCATTTGAGTAACAACAAAACGTCTCTACGAGCACTTTGCGTAAATCGAGAAATCAAAATTTTCGGAATTTTTTTCTTTTTCCTCTGTTACTATCACAGATCTGTCATTTGAGTAACAACAAAACGTCTCTACGAGCACTTTGCGTAAATAGAGAAATCAAAATTTTCGGAATTTTTTTCTTTTTCCTCTGTTACTATCACAGATCTGTCATTTGAGTAACAACAAAACGTCTCTACGAGCACTTTGCGTAAATCGAGAAATCAAAATTTTCGGATTTTTTTTCCTCTGTCACTATCACAGATCTGTCATTTGAGTAGCAACAAAACGTCTCCACGACCACTTTGCATAAATCAAGAAATTAAAATTTTTGGAATATTTTGCTTTTTCCTCTGTTAGTAACAACAAAACGTTTCTACGAGCACTTTGCGTAAATTGAGAAATCAAAATTTTCGGAATTTTTTTCTTTTTCCTCTGTTACTATCACAGATCTGTCATTTGAGTAGCAACAAAACGTTTCTACGACCACTTTGCGTAAATCAAGAAATTAAAATTTTTGGAATATTTTGCTTTTTCCTCTGTTACTATAACAGATCTGTCATTTGAGTAGCAACAAATCGTCTCTACGAGCACTTCGCGTAAATCGAGAAATCAAAATTTTCGGAACTTTTTTCTTTTTCCTCTGTTACTATCACAGATCTGTCATTTGAGTAACAACAAAACGTCTCTACGAGCATTTCCGTAAATCGCGAAATCAAAATTTTCGGAATTTTTTCTTTTTCCTCTGTTACTATCACAGATCTGTCATTTGAGTAACAACAAAACGTCTCTACGAGCACTTTGCGTAAATCGAAAAATCAAAATTTTCGGAATTTTTTTCTTTTTCCTCTGTTACTATCACAGATCTGTCATTTGAGAAGCAACAAAACGTCTCTACGACCACTTTGCGTAAATCAAGAAATTAAAATTTTTGTAATATTTTGCTTTTTCCTCTGTTACTATCACAGATCTGTCATTTGAGTAACAACAAAACATCTCTACGAGCACTTTGCGTAAATCGAGAAATCAAAATTTTCGGAATCTTTTTCTTTTTCCTCTGTTACTATCACAGATCTGTCATTTGAGTAACAACAAAACGTCTCTACGAGCACTTTGCGTAAATCGAGAAATCAAAATTTTCGGAATTTTTTTCTTTTTCCTCTGTCACTATCACAGATCTGTCATTTGAGTAGCAACAAAACGTATCTACGACCACTTTGCATAAATCAAGAAATTAAAATTTTTGGAATATTTTGCTTTTTCCTCTGTTACTATCACAGATCTGTCATTTGAGTAACAACAAAACGTCTCTACGAGCACTTTGCGTAAATCGAGAAATCAAAATTTTCGGAATTTTTTTCTTTTTCCTCTGTTACTATCACAGATCTGTCATTTGAGTAACAACAAAACGTCTCTACGAGCATTTCCGTAAATCGAGAAATCAAAATTTTCGGAATTTTTTCTTTTTTCCTCTGTTACTATCACAGATCTGTCATTTGAGTAACAACAAAACGTCTCTACGAGCACTTTGCGTAAATCGAAAAATCAAAATTTTCGGAATTTTTTTCTTTTTTCTCTGTTACTATCACAGATCTGTCATTTGAGAAGCAACAAAACGTCTCTACGACCACTTTGCGTAAATCGAGAAATTAAAATTTTTGTAATATTTTGCTTTTTCCTCTGTTACTATCACAGATCTGTCATTTGAGTAACAACAAAACGTCTCTACGAGCACTTTGCGTAAATCGAGAAATCAAAATTTTCGGAATTTTTTCTTTTTCCTCTGTTACTATCACAGATCTGTCATTTGAGAAGCAACAAAACGTCTCTACGATCACTTTGCGTAAATCAAGAAATTAAAATTTTTGTAATATTTTTCTTTTTCCTCTGTTACTATCACAGATCTGTCATTTGCGTAACAACAAAACGTCTCTACGAGCACTTTGCGTAAATCGAACAATCAAAATTTTCGGAATTTTTTTCTTTTTCCTCTGTCACTATCACAGATCTGTCATTTGAGTAGTAACAAAACGTCTCTACGACCACTTTGCATAAATCAAGAAATTAAAATTTTTGGAATATTTTGCTTTTTCCTCTGTTACTATCACAGATCTGTCATTTGAGTAACAACAAAACGTCTCTACGAGCACTTTGCGTAAATCAAGAAATCAAAATTTCCGGAATTTTGTTCTTTTTCCTGTGTTACTATCACAGATCTGTCATTTGAGTAACAACAAAACGTCTCTACGAGCACTTTGCGTAAATCGAGAAATCAAAATTTTCGGAATTTTTTTTTTTTTGTTACTATCACAGATCTGTCATTTGAGAAGCAACAAAACGTCTCTACGATCACTTTGCGTAAATCAAGAAATTAAAATTTTTGTAATATTTTGCTTTTTCGTCTGTTACTATCACAGATCTGTCATTTGAGTAACAACAAAACGTCTCTACGAGCACTTTGCGTAAATCGAAAAATCAAAATTTTCGGAATTTTTTTCTTTTTCCTCTGTTACTATCACAGATCTGTCATTTGCGTAACAACAAAACGTCTCTACGAGCACTTTGCGTAAATCGAACAATCAAAATTTTCGGAATTTTTTTCTTTTTCCTCTGTCACTATCACAGATCTGTCATTTGAGTAGTAACAAAACGTCTCTACGACCACTTTGCATAAATCAAGAAATTAAAATTTTTGGAATATTTTGCTTTTTCCTCTGTTACTATCACAGATCTGTCATTTGAGTAACAACAAAACGTCTCTACGAGCACTTTGCGTAAATCAAGAAATCAAAATTTTCGGAATTTTTTTCTTTTTCCTCTGTTACTATCACAGATCTGTCATTTGAGTAACAACAAAACGTCTCTACGAGCACTTTGCGTAAATCGAGAAATCAAAATTTTCGGAATTTTTTTCTTTTTCCTCTGTTACTATCACAGATCTGTCATTTGAGTAACAACAAAACGTCTCTACGAGCACTTTGCGTAAATCGAGAAATCAAAATTTTCGGAATTTTTTTCTTTTTCCTCTGTCACTATCACAGATCTGTCATTTGAGTAGCAACAAAACGTCTCTACGACCACTTTGCGTAAATCAAGAAATTAAAATTTTTGGAATATTTTGCTTTTTCCTCTGTTACTATCACAGATCTGTCATTTGAGTAACAACAAAACGTCTCTACGAGCACTTTGCGTAAATCGAGAAATCAAAATTTTCGGAATTTTTTTCTTTTTCCTCTGTTACTATCACAGATCTGTCATTTGAGTAACAACAAAACGTCTCTACGAGCACTTTGCGTAAATCGAGAAATCAAAATTTTCGGAATTTTTTTCTTTTTCCTCTGTCACTATCACAGATCTGTCATTTGAGTAGCAACAAAACGTATCTACGACCACTTTGCATAAATCAAGAAATTAAAATTTTTGGAATATTTTGCTTTTTCCTCTGTTACTATCACAGATCTGTCATTTGAGTAACAACAAAACGTCTCTACGAGCACTTTGCGTAAATCGAGAAATCAAAATTTTCGGAATTTTTTTCTTTTTCCTCTGTTACTATCACAGATCTGTCATTTGAGTAACAATAAAACGTCTCTACGAGCATTTCCGTAAATCGAGAAATCAAAATTTTCGGAATTTTTTCTTTTTTCCTCTGTTACTATCACAGATCTGTCATTTGAGTAACAACAAAACGTCTCTACGAGCACTTTGCGTAAATCGAAAAATCAAAATTTTCGGAATTTTTTTCTTTTTCCTCTGTTACTATCACAGATCTGTCATTTGAGAAGCAACAAAACGTCTCTACGACCACTTTGCGTAAATCAAGAAATTAAAATTTTTGTAATATTTTGCTTTTTCCTCTGTTACTATCACAGATCTGTCATTTGAGTAACAACAAAACGTCTCTACGAGCACTTTGCGTAAATCGAGAAATCAAAATTTTCGGAATTTTTTCTTTTTCCTCTGTTACTATCACAGATCTGTCATTTGAGAAGCAACAAAACGTCTCTACGATCACTTTGCGTAAATCAAGAAATTAAAATTTTTGTAATATTTTTCTTTTTCCTCTGTTACTATCACAGATCTGTCATTTGCGTAACAACAAAACGTCTCTACGAGCACTTTGCGTAAATCGAACAATCAAAATTTTCGGAATTTTTTTCTTTTTCCTCTGTCACTATCACAGATCTGTCATTTGAGTAGTAACAAAACGTCTCTACGACCACTTTGCATAAATCAAGAAATTAAAATTTTTGGAATATTTTGCTTTTTCCTCTGTTACTATCACAGATCTGTCATTTGAGTAACAACAAAACGTCTCTACGAGCACTTTGCGTAAATCAAGAAATCAAAATTTTCGGAATTTTTTTCTTTTTCCTGTGTTACTATCACAGATCTGTCATTTGAGTAACAACAAAACGTCTCTACGAGCACTTTGCGTAAATCGAGAAATCAAAATTTTCGGAATTTTTTTTTTTTTTGTTACTATCACAGATCTGTCATTTGAGAAGCAACAAAACGTCTCTACGATCACTTTGCGTAAATCAAGAAATTAAAATTTTTGTAATATTTTGCTTTTTCGTCTGTTACTATCACAGATCTGTCATTTGAGTAACAACAAAACGTCTCTACGAGCACTTTGCGTAAATCGAAAAATCAAAATTTTCGGAATTTTTTTCTTTTTCCTCTGTTACTATCACAGATCTGTCATTTGCGTAACAACAAAACGTCTCTACGAGCACTTTGCGTAAATCGAACAATCAAAATTTTCGGAATTTTTTTCTTTTTCCTCTGTCACTATCACAGATCTGTCATTTGAGTAGTAACAAAACGTCTCTACGACCACTTTGCATAAATCAAGAAATTAAAATTTTTGGAATATTTTGCTTTTTCCTCTGTTACTATCACAGATCTGTCATTTGAGTAACAACAAAACGTCTCTACGAGCACTTTGCGTAAATCAAGAAATCAAAATTTTCGGAATTTTTTTCTTTTTCCTCTGTTACTATCACAGATCTGTCATTTGAGTAACAACAAAACGTCTCTACGAGCACTTTGCGTAAATCGAGAAATCAAAATTTTCGGAATTTTTTTCTTTTTCCTCTGTTACTATCACAGATCTGTCATTTGAGTAACAACAAAACGTCTCTACGAGCACTTTGCGTAAATCGAGAAATCAAAATTTTCGGAATTTTTTTCTTTTTCCTCTGTCACTATCACAGATCTGTCATTTGAGTAGCAACAAAACGTCTCTACGACCACTTTGCGTAAATCAAGAAATTAAAATTTTTGGAATATTTTGCTTTTTCCTCTGTTACTATCACAGATCTGTCATTTGAGTAACAACAAAACGTCTCTACGAGCACTTTGCGTAAATCGAGAAATCAAAATTTTCGGAATTTTTTTCTTTTTCCTCTGTTACTATCACAGATCTGTCATTTGAGTAACAACAAAACATCTCTACGAGCCCTTTGCGTAAATCGAGAAATCAAAATTTTCGGAATTTTTTTCTTTTTCCTCTGTTACTATCACAGATCTGTCATTTGAGAAGCAACAAAACGTCTCTACGACCACTTTGCGTAAATCAAGAAATTAAAATTTTTGTAATATTTTGCTTTTTCCTCTGTTACTATCACAGATCTGTCATTTGAGTAACAACAAAACGTCTCTACGAGCACTTTGCGTAAATCGAGAAATCAAAATTTTCGGAATTTTTTTCTTTTTCCTCTGTCACTATCACAGATCTGTCATTTGAGTAGCAACAAAACGTATCTACGACCACTTTGCATAAATCAAGAAATTAAAATTTTTGGAATATTTTGCTTTTTCCTCTGTTACTATCACAGATCTGTCATTTGAGTAACAACAAAACGTCTCTACGAGCACTTTGCGTAAATCGAGAAATCAAAATTTTCGGAATTTTTTTCTTTTTCCTCTGTTACTATCACAGATCTGTCATTTGAGTAACAACAAAACGTCTCTACGAGCACTTTGCGTAAATCGAGAAATCAAAATTTTCGGAATTTTTTCTTTTTCCTCTGTTACTATCACAGATCTGTCATTTGAGAAGCAACAAAACGTCTCTACGATCACTTTGCGTAAATCAAGAAATTAAAATTTTTGGAATATTTTGCTTTTTCCTCTGTTACTATCACAGATCTGTCATTTGAGTAACAACAAAACGTCTCTACGAGCACTTTGCGTAAATCGAGAAATCAAAATTTTCGGATTTTTTTTCTTTTTCCTCTGTTACTATCACAGATCTGTCATTTGAGTAACAACAAAACGTCTCTACGAGCACTTTGCGTAAATCGAGAAATAAAAATTTTCGGAATTTTTTTCTTTTTCCTCTGTTACTATCACAGATCTGTCATTTGAGTAACAACAAAACGTCTCTACGAGCACTTTGCATAAATCAAGAAATTAAAATTTTTGGAATATTTTTCTTTTTCCTCTGTTACTATCACAGATCTGTCATTTGAGTAACAACAAAACGTCTCTACGAGCACTTTGCGTAAATCGAGAAATCAAAATTTTCGGAATTTTTTTTCTTTTTCCTCTGTTACTATCACAGATCTGTCATTTGAGTAACAACAAAACGTCTCTACGATCACTTTGCGTAAATCAAGAAATTAAAATTTTTGTAATATTTTGCTTTTTCGTCTGTTACTATCACAGATCTGTCATTTGAGTAACAACAAAACGTCTCTACGAACACTTTGCGTAAATCGAAAAATCAAAATTTTCGGAATTTTTTTCTTTTTCCTCTGTTACTATCACAGATCTGTCATTTGCGTAACAACAAAACGTCTCTACGAGCACTTTGCGTAAATCGAACAATCAAAATTTTCGGAATTTTTTTCTTTTTCCTCTGTCACTATCACAGATCTGTCATTTGAGTAGTAACAAAACGTCTCTACGACCACTTTGCATAAATCAAGAAATTAAAATTTTTGGAATATTTTGCTTTTTCCTCTGTTACTATCACAGATCTGTCATTTGAGTAACAACAAAACGTCTCTACGAGCACTTTGCGTAAATCAAGAAATCAAAATTTTCGGAATTTTTTTCTTTTTCCTCTGTTACTATCACA
Source organism: Geotrupes spiniger (assembly GCA_959613385.1). Taxonomy (NCBI): domain Eukaryota; kingdom Metazoa; phylum Arthropoda; class Insecta; order Coleoptera; family Geotrupidae; genus Geotrupes; species Geotrupes spiniger. The sequence continues at coordinate 482,329 of CAUIJQ010000050.1, forward strand.
GATCTGTCATTTGAGTAACAACAAAACGTCTCTACGAGCACTTTGCGTAAATCGAGAAATCAAAATTTTCGGAATTTTTTTCTTTTTCCTCTGTTACTATCACAGATCTGTCATTTGAGTAACAACAAAACGTCTCTACGAGCACTTTGCGTAAATCGAGAAATCAAAATTTTCGGAATTTTTTTTTTTTCCTGTTACTATCACAGATCTGTCATTTGAGAAGCAACAAAACGTCTCTACTATCACTTTGCGTAAATCAAGAAATTAAAATTTTTGTAATATTTTGCTTTTTCGTCTGTTACTATCACAGATCTGTCATTTGAGTAACAACAAAACGTCTCTACGAACACTTTGCGTAAATCGAAAAATCAAAATTTTCGGAATTTTTTTCTTTTTCCTCTGTTACTATCACAGATCTGTCATTTGCGTAACAACAAAACGTCTCTACGAGCACTTTGCGTAAATCGAACAATCAAAATTTTCGGAATTTTTTTCTTTTTCCTCTGTCACTATCACAGATCTGTCATTTGAGTAGTAACAAAACGTCTCTACGACCACTTTGCATAAATCAAGAAATTAAAATTTTTGGAATATTTTGCTTTTTCCTCTGTTACTATCACAGATCTGTCATTTGAGTAACAACAAAACGTCTCTACGAGCACTTTGCGTAAATCAAGAAATCAAAATTTTCGGAATTTTTTTCTTTTTCCTCTGTTACTATCACAGATCTGTCATTTGAGTAACAACAAAACGTCTCTACGAGCACTTTGCGTAAATCGAGAAATCAAAATTTTCGGAATTTTTTTCTTTTTCCTCTGTTACTATCACAGATCTGTCATTTGAGTAACAACAAAACGTCTCTACGAGCACTTTGCGTAAATCGAGAAATCAAAATTTTCGGAATTTTTTTCTTTTTCCTCTGTCACTATCACAGATCTGTCATTTGAGTAGCAACAAAACGTCTCTACGACCACTTTGCGTAAATCAAGAAATTAAAATTTTTGGAATATTTTGCTTTTTCCTCTGTTACTATCACAGATCTGTCATTTGAGTAACAACAAAACGTCTCTACGAGCACTTTGCGTAAATCGAGAAATCAAAATTTTCGGAATTTTTTTCTTTTTCCTCTGTTACTATCACAGATCTGTCATTTGAGTAACAACAAAACGTCTCTACGAGCACTTTGCGTAAATCGAGAAATCAAAATTTTCGGAATTTTTTTCTTTTTCCTCTGTTACTATCACAGATCTGTCATTTGAGAAGCAACAAAACGTCTCTACGACCACTTTGCGTAAATCAAGAAATTACAATTTTTGTAATATTTTGCTTTTTCCTCTGTTACTATCACAGATCTGTCATTTGAGTAACAACAAAACGTCTCTACGAGCACTTTGCGTAAATCGAGAAATCAAAATTTTCGGAATTTTTTTCTTTTTCCTCTGTCACTATCACAGATCTGTCATTTGAGTAGCAACAAAACGTATCTACGACCACTTTGCATAAATCAAGAAATTAAAATTTTTGGAATATTTTGCTTTTTCCTCTGTTACTATCACAGATCTGTCATTTGAGTAACAACAAAACGTCTCTACGAGCACTTTGCGTAAATCGAGAAATCAAAATTTTCGGAATTTTTTTCTTTTTCCTTTGTTACTATCACAGATCTGTCATTTGAGTAACAACAAAACGTCTCTACGAGCACTTTGCGTAAATCGAGAAATCAAAATTTTCGGAATTTTTTCTTTTTCCTCTGTTACTATCACAGATCTGTCATTTGAGAAGCAACAAAACGTCTCTACGATCACTTTGCGTAAATCAAGAAATTAAAATTTTTGTAATATTTTGCTTTTTCGTCTGTTACTATCACAGATCTGTCATTTGAGTAACAACAAAACGTCTCTACGAGCACTTTGCGTAAATCGAAAAATCAAAATTTGCGGAATTTTTTTCTTTTTCCTCTGTTACTATCACAGATCTGTCATTTGAGTAACAACAAAACGTCTCTACGAGCACTTTGCGTAAATCGAGAAATCAAAATTTTCGGAATTTTTTTCTTTTTCCTCTGTCACTATCACAGATCTGTCATTTGAGTAGCAACAAAACGTTTCTACGACCACTTTGCGTAAATAAAGAAATTAAAATTTTTGGAATATTTTGCTTTTTCCTCTGTTACTATCACAGATCTGTCATTTGAGTAACAACAAAACGTCTCTACGAGCACTTTGCGTAAATCGAGAAATCAAAATTTTCGGATTTTTTTTCTTTTTCCTCTGTTACTATCACAGATCTGTCATTTGAGTAACAACAAAACGTCTCTACGAGCACTTTGCGTAAATCGAGAAATCAAAATTTTCGGAATTTTTTTCTTTTTCCTCTGTTACTATCACAGATCTGTCATTTGAGTAACAACAAAACGTCTCTACGAGCACTTTGCATAAATCAAGAAATCAAAATTTTCGGAATTTTTTTCTTTTTCCTCTGTTACTATCACAGATCTGTCATTTGAGTAACAACAAAACGTCTCTACGAGCACTTTGCATAAATCGAGAAATCAAAATTTTCGGAATTTTTTTTCTTTTTCCTCTGTTACTATCACAGATCTGTCATTTGAGTAACAACAAAACGTCTCTACGAGCACTTTGCGTAAATCGAGAAATCAAAATTTTCGGAATTTTTTTTCTTTTTCCTCTGTTACTATCACAGATCTGTCATTTGAGTAACAACAAAACGTCTCTACGAGCAGTTTGCGTAAATCGAGAAATCAAAATTTTCGGAATTTTTTTCTTTTTCCTCTGTCACTATCACAGATCTGTCATTTGAGTAGTAACAAAACGTCTCTACGACCATTTTGCCTAAATCAAGAAATTAAAATTTTTGGAATATTTTGCTTTTTCCTCTGTTACTATCACAGATCTGTCATTTGTGTAACAACAAAACGTTTCTACGAGCACTTTGCGTAAATTGAGAAATCAAAATTTTCGGAATTTTTTTCTTTTTCCTCTGTTACTATCACAGATCTGTCATTTGAGTAGCAACAAAACGTCTCTACGACCACTTTGCGTAAATCAAGAAATTAAAATTTTTGGAATATTTTGCTTTTTCCTCTGTTACTATAACAGATCAGTCATTTGAGTAGCAACAAAACGTCTCTACGAGCACTTTGCGTAAATCGAGAAATCAAAATTTTCGGAATTTTTTTCTTTTTCCTCTGTTACTATCACAGATCTGTCATTTGAGTAACAACAAAACGTCTCTACGAGCATTTCCGTAAATCGAGAAATCAAAATTTTCTGAATTTTTTTCTTTTTCCTCTGTTACTATCACAGATCTGTCATTTGAGTAACAACAAAACGTCTCTACGAGAACTTTGCGTAAATCGAGAAATCAAAATTTTCGGAATTTTTTTCTTTTTCCTCTGTTACTATCACAGATCTGTCATTTGAGAAGCAACAAAACGTCTCTACGACCACTTTGCGTAAATCAAGAAATTAAAATTTTTGTAATATTTTGCTTTTTCCTCTGTTACTATCACAGATCTGTCATTTGAGTAACAACAAAACGTCTCTACGAGCACTTTGCGTAAATCGAGAAATCAAAATTTTCGGAATTTTTTTCTTTTTCCTCTGTTACTATCACAGATCTGTCATTTGAGTAACAACAAAACGTCTCTACGAGCACTTTGCGTAAATAGAGAAATCAAAATTTTCGGAATTTTTTTCTTTTTCCTCTGTTACTATCACAGATCTGTCATTTGAGTAACAACAAAACGTCTCTACGAGCACTTTGCGTAAATCGAGAAATCAAAATTTTCGGATTTTTTTTTTTCCTCTGTCACTATCACAGATCTGTCATTTGAGTAGCAACAAAACGTCTCCACGACCACTTTGCATAAATCAAGAAATGAAAATTTTTGGAATATTTTGCTTTTTCCTCTGTTAGTAACAACAAAACGTTTCTACGAGCACTTTGCGTAAATTGAGAAATCAAAATTTTCGGAATTTTTTTCTTTTTCCTATGTTACTATCACAGATCTCTCATTTGACTAGCAACAAAACGTCTCTACGACCACTTTGCGTAAATCAAGAAATTAAAATTTTTGGAATATTTTGCTTTTTCCTCTGTTACTATAACAGATCTGTCATTTGAGTAGCAACAAAACGTCTCTACGAGCACTTCGCGTAAATCGAGAAATCAAAATTTTCGGAATTTTTTTCTTTTTCCTCTGTTACTATCACAGATCTGTCATTTGAGTAACAACAAAACGTCTCTACGAGCATTTCCGTAAATCGAGAAATCAAAATTTTCGGAATTTTTCCTTTTTCCTCTGTTACTATCACAGATCTGTCATTTGTGTAACAACAAAACGTTTCTACGAGCACTTTGCGTAAATTGAGAAATCAAAATTTTCGGAATTTTTTTCTTTTTCCTCTGTTACTATCACAGATCTGTCATTTGAGTAGCAACAAAACGTCTCTACGACCACTTTGCGTAAATCAAGAAATTAAAATTTTTGGAATATTTTGCTTTTTCCTCTGTTACTATAACAGATCAGTCATTTGAGTAGCAACAAAACGTCTCTACGAGCACTTTGCGTAAATCGAGAAATCAAAATTTTCGGAATTTTTTTCTTTTTCCTCTGTTACTATCACAGATCTGTCATTTGAGTAACAACAAAACGTCTCTACGAGCACTTTGCCTAAATCAAGAAATTAAAATTTTTGGAATATTTTGCTTTTTCCTCTGTTACTATCACAGATCTGTCATTTGTGTAACAACAAAACGTTTCTACGAGCACTTTGCGTAAATTGAGAAATCAAAATTTTCGGAATTTTTTTCTTTTTCCTCTGTTACTATCACAGATCTGTCATTTGAGTAGCAACAAAACGTCTCTACGACCACTTTGCGTAAATCAAGAAATTAAAATTTTTGGAATATTTTGCTTTTTCCTCTGTTACTATAACAGATCAGTCATTTGAGTAGCAACAAAACGTCTCTACGAGCACTTTGCGTAAATCGAGAAATCTAAATTTTCGGAATTTTTTTTCTTTTTCCTCTGTTACTATCACAGATCTGTCATTTGAGTAACAACAAAACGTCTCTACGAGCACTTTGCGTAAATCGAGAAATCAAAATTTTCGGAATTTTTTTTCTTTTTCCTCTGTTACTATCACAGATCTGTCATTTGAGTAACAACAAAACGTCTCTACGAGCACTTTGCGTAAATCGAGAAATCAAAATTTTCGGAATTTTTTTCTTTTTCCTCTGTCACTATCACAGATCTGTCATTTGAGTAGTAACAAAACGTCTCTACGACCATTTTGCATAAATCAAGAAATTAAAATTTTTGGAATATTTTGCTTTTTCCTCTGTTACTATCACAGATCTGTCATTTGAGTAACAACAAAACGTCTCTACGAGCACTTTGCGTAAATTGAGAAATCAAAATTTTCGGAATTTTTTTCTTTTTCCTCTGTTACTATCACAGATCTGTCATTTGACTAGCAACAAAACGTCTCTACGACCACTTTGCGTAAATCAAGAAATTAAAATTTTTGGAATATTTTGCTTTTTCCTCTGTTACTATAACAGATCTGTCATTTGAGTAGCAACAAAACGTCTCTACGAGCACTTCGCGTAAATCGAGAAATCAAAATTTTCGGAATTTTTTTCTTTTTCCTCTGTTACTATCACAGATCTGTCATTTGAGTAACAACAAAACGTCTCTACGAGCATTTCCGTAAATCGAGAAATCAAAATTTTCGGATTTTTTTCTTTTTCCTCTGTTACTATCACAGATCTGTCATTTGTGTAACAACAAAACGTTTCTACGAGCACTTTGCGTAAATTGAGAAATCAAAATTTTCGGAATTTTTTTCTTTTTCCTCTGTTACTATCACAGATCTGTCATTTGAGTAGCAACAAAACGTCTCTACGACCACTTTGCGTAAATCAAGAAATTAAAATTTTTGGAATATTTTGCTTTTTCCTCTGTTACTATAACAGATCAGTCATTTGAGTAGCAACAAAACGTCTCTACGAGCACTTTACGTAAATCGAGAAATCAAAATTTTCGGAATTTTTTTCTTTTTCCTCTGTTACTATCACAGATCTGTCATTTGAGTAACAACAAAACGTCTCTACGAGCACTTTGCCTAAATCAAGAAATTAAAATTTTTGGAATATTTTGCTTTTTCCTCTGTTACTATCACAGATCTGTCATTTGTGTAACAACAAAACGTTTCTACGAGCACTTTGCGTAAATTGAGAAATCAAAATTTTCGGAATTTTTTTCTTTTTCCTCTGTTACTATCACAGATCTGTCATTTGAGTAGCAACAAAACGTCTCTACGACCACTTTGCGTAAATCAAGAAATTAAAATTTTTGGAATATTTTGCTTTTTCCTCTGTTACTATAACAGATCAGTCATTTGAGTAGCAACAAAACGTCTCTACGAGCACTTTGCGTAAATCGAGAAATCAAAATTTTCGGAATTTTTTTTCTTTTTCCTCTGTTACTATCACAGATCTGTCATTTGAGTAACAACAAAACGTCTCTACGAGCACTTTGCGTAAATCGAGAAATCAAAATTTTCGGAATTTTTTTTCTTTTTCCTCTGTTACTATCACAGATCTGTCATTTGAGTAACAACAAAACGTCTCTACGAGCACTTTGCGTAAATCGAGAAATCAAAATTTTCGGAATTTTTTTCTTTTTCCTCTGTCACTATCACAGATCTGTCATTTGAGTAGTAACAAAACGTCTCTACGACCATTTTGCATAAATCAAGAAATTAAAATTTTTGGAATATTTTGCTTTTTCCTCTGTTACTATCACAGATCTGTCATTTGAGTAACAACAAAACGTCTCTACGAGCACTTTGCGTAAATCGAGAAATCAAAATTTTCGGAATTTTTTTCTTTTTCCTCTGTTACTATCACAGATCTGTCATTTGAGTAACAACAAAACGTCTCTACGAGCACTTTGCCTAAATCAAGAAATTAAAATTTTTGGAATATTTTGCTTTTTCCTCTGTTACTATCACAGATCTGTCATTTGTGTAACAACAAAACGTTACTACGAGCACTTTGCGTAAATTGAGAAATCAAAATTTTCGGAATTTTTTTCTTTTTCCTCTGTTACTATCACAGATCTGTCATTTGAGTAGCAACAAAACGTCTCTACGACCACTTTGCGTAAATCAAGAAATTAAAATTTTTGGAATATTTTGCTTTTTCCTCTGTTACTATAACAGATCAGTCATTTGAGTAGCAACAAAACGTCTCTACGAGCACTTTGCGTAAATCGAGAAATCAAAATTTTCGGAATTTTTTTCTTTTTCCTCTGTTACTATCACAGATCTGTCATTTGAGTAACAACAAAACGTCTCTACGAGCATTTCCGTAAATCGAGAAATCAAAATTTTCGGAATTTTTTTTCTTTTTCCTCTGTTACTATCACAGATCTGTCATTTGAGTAACAACAAAACGTCTCTACGAGAACTTTGAGTAAATCGAGAAATCAAAATTTTCGGAATTTTTTTCTTTTTCCTCTGTTACTATCACAGATGTGTCATTTGAGAAGCAACAAAACGTCTCTACGACCACTTTGCGTAAATCAAGAAATTAAAATTTTTGTAATATTTTGCTTTTTCCTCTGTTACTATCACAGATCTGTCATTTGAGTAACAACAAAACGTCTCTACGAGCACTTTGCGTAAATCGAGAAATCAAAATTTTCGGAATTTTTTTCTTTTTCCTCTGTTACTATCACAGATCTGTCATTTGAGTAACAACAAAACGTCTCTACGAGCACTTTGCGTAAATAGAGAAATCAAAATTTTCGGAATTTTTTTCTTTTTCCTCTGTTACTATCACAGATCTGTCATTTGAGTAACAACAAAACGTCTCTACGAGCACTTTGCGTAAATCGAGAAATCAAAATTTTCGGATTTTTTTTTTCCTCTGTCACTATCACAGATCTGTCATTTGAGTAAATCAAGAAATTAAAATTTTTGGAATATTTTGCTTTTTCCTCTGTTACTATAACAGATCTGTCATTTGAGTAGCAACAAAACGTCTCTACGAGCACTTCGCGTAAATCGAGAAATCAAAATTTTCGGAATTTTTTTCTTTTTCCTCTGTTACTATCACAGATCTGTCATTTGTGTAACAACAAAACGTCTCTACGAGCACTTTGCGTAAATCGAAAAATCAAAATTTTCGGAATTTTTTTCTTTTTCCTCTGTTACTATCACAGATCTGTCATTTGAGTAACAACAAAACGTCTCTACGAGCACTTTGCCTAAATCAAGAAATTAAAATTTTTGGAATATTTTGCTTTTTCCTATGTTACTATCACAGATCTGTCATTTGAGTAACAACAAAACGTCTCTACGAGCACTTTGCGTAAATCGAGAAATCAAAATTTTCGGAATTTTTTTCTTTTTCCTCTGTTACTATCACAGATCTGTCATTTGAGTAACAACAAAACGTCTCTACGAGCACTTTGCGTAAATAGAGAAATCAAAATTTTCGGAATTTTTTTCTTTTTCCTCTGTTACTATCACAGATCTGTCATTTGAGTAACAACAAAACGTCTCTACGAGCACTTTGCGTAAATCGAGAAATCAAAATTTTCGGAATTTTTTTCTTTTTCCTCTGTTACTATCACAGATCTGTCATTTGACTAGCAACAAAACGTCTCTACGAGCATTTCCGTAAATCGAGAAATCAAAATTTTCGGATTTTTTTCTTTTTCCTCTGTTACTATCACAGATCTGTCATTTGTGTAACAACAAAACGTCTCTACGAGCACTTTGCGTAAATCGAAAAATCAAAATTTTCGGAATTTTTTTCTTTTTCCTCTGTTACTATCACAGATCTGTCATTTGAGTAACAACAAAACGTCTCTACGAGCACTTTGCCTAAATCAAGAAATTAAAATTTTTGGAATATTTTGCTTTTTCCTCTGTTACTATCACAGATCTGTCATTTGTGTAACAACAAAACGTTTCTACGAGCACTTTGCGTAAATTGAGAAATCAAAATTTTCGGAATTTTTTTCTTTTTCCTCTGTTACTATCACAGATCTGTCATTTGAGTAGCAACAAAACGTCTCTACGACCACTTTGCGTAAATCAAGAAATTAAAATTTTTGGAATATTTTGCTTTTTCCTCTGTTACTATAACAGATCAGTCATTTGAGTAGCAACAAAACGTCTCTACGAGCACTTTGCGTAAATCGAGAAATCAAAATTTTCGGAATTTTTTTCTTTTTCCTCTGTTACTATCACAGATCTGTCATTTGAGTAACAACAAAACGTCTCTACGAGCACTTTGCCTAAATCAAGAAATTAAAATTTTTGGAATATTTTGCTTTTTCCTCTGTTACTATCACAGATCTGTCATTTGTGTAACAACAAAACGTTTCTACGAGCACTTTGCGTAAATTGAGAAATCAAAATTTTCGGAATTTTTTTCTTTTTCCTCTGTTACTATCACAGATCTGTCATTTGAGTAGCAACAAAACGTCTCTACGACCACTTTGCGTAAATCAAGAAATTAAAATTTTTGGAATATTTTGCTTTTTCCTCTGTTACTATAACAGATCAGTCATTTGAGTAGCAACAAAACGTCTCTACGAGCACTTTGCGTAAATCGAGAAATCAAAATTTTCGGAATTTTTTTCTTTTTCCTCTGTTACTATCACAGATCTGTCATTTGAGTAACAACAAAACGTCTCTACGAGCATTTCCGTAAATCGAGAAATCAAAATTTTCGGAATTTTTTTTCTTTTTCCTCTGTTACTATCACAGATCTGTCATTTGAGTAACAACAAAACGTCTCTACGAGAACTTTGAGTAAATCGAGAAATCAAAATTTTCGGAATTTTTTTCTTTTTCCTCTGTTACTATCACAGATGTGTCATTTGAGAAGCAACAAAACGTCTCTACGACCACTTTGCGTAAATCAAGAAATTAAAATTTTTGTAATATTTTGCTTTTTCCTCTGTTACTATCACAGATCTGTCATTTGAGTAACAACAAAACGTCTCTACGAGCACTTTGCGTAAATCGAGAAATCAAAATTTTCGGAATTTTTTTCTTTTTCCTCTGTTACTATCACAGATCTGTCATTTGAGTAACAACAAAACGTCTCTACGAGCACTTTGCGTAAATAGAGAAATCAAAATTTTCGGAATTTTTTTCTTTTTCCTCTGTTACTATCACAGATCTGTCATTTGAGTAACAACAAAACGTCTCTACGAGCACTTTGCGTAAATCGAGAAATCAAAATTTTCGGATTTTTTTTTTCCTCTGTCACTATCACAGATCTGTCATTTGAGTAGCAACAAAACGTCTCCACGACCACTTTGCATAAATCAAGAAATGAAAATTTTTGGAATATTTTGCTTTTTCCTCTGTTAGTAACAACAAAACGTTTCTACGAGCACTTTGCGTAAATTGAGAAATCAAAATTTTCGGAATTTTTTTCTTTTTCCTCTGTTACTATCACAGATCTGTCATTTGACTAGCAACAAAACGTCTCTACGACCACTTTGCGTAAATCAAGAAATTAAAATTTTTGGAATATTTTGCTTTTTCCTCTGTTACTATAACAGATCTGTCATTTGAGTAGCAACAAAACGTCTCTACGAGCACTTCGCGTAAATCGAGAAATCAAAATTTTCGGAATTTTTTTCTTTTTCCTCTGTTACTATCACAGATCTGTCATTTGAGTAACAACAAAACGTCTCTACGAGCATTTCCGTAAATCGAGAAATCAAAATTTTCGGATTTTTTTCTTTTTCCTCTGTTACTATCACAGATCTGTCATTTGTGTAACAACAAAACGTCTCTACGAGCACTTTGCGTAAATCGAAAAATCAAAATTTTCGGAATTTTTTTCTTTTTCCTCTGTTACTATCACAGATCTGTCATTTGAGTAACAACAAAACGTCTCTACGAGCACTTTGCCTAAATCAAGAAATTAAAATTTTTGGAATATTTTGCTTTTTCCTCTGTTACTATCACAGATCTGTCATTTGTGTAACAACAAAACGTTTCTACGAGCACTTTGCGTAAATTGAGAAATCAAAATTTTCGGAATTTTTTTCTTTTTCCTCTGTTACTATCACAGATCTGTCATTTGAGTAGCAACAAAACGTCTCTACGACCACTTTGCGTAAATCAAGAAATTAAAATTTTTGGAATATTTTGCTTTTTCCTCTGTTACTATAACAGATCAGTCATTTGAGTAGCAACAAAACGTCTCTACGAGCACTTTGCGTAAATCGAGAAATCAAAATTTTCGGAATTTTTTTCTTTTTCCTCTGTTACTATCACAGATCTGTCATTTGAGTAACAAGAAAACGTCTCTACGAGCATTTCCGTAAATCGAGAAATCAAAATTTTCGGAATTTTTTTTCTTTTTCCTCTGTTACTATCACAGATCTGTCATTTGAGTAACAACAAAACGTCTCTACGAGAACTTTGAGTAAATCGAGAAATCAAAATTTTCGGAATTTTTTTCTTTTTCCTCTGTTACTATCACAGATGTGTCATTTGAGAAGCAACAAAACGTCTCTACGACCACTTTGCGTAAATCAAGAAATTAAAATTTTTGTAATATTTTGCTTTTTCCTCTGTTACTATCACTGATCTGTCATTTGAGTAACAACAAAACGTCTCTACGAGCACTTTGCGTAAATCGAGAAATCAAAATTTTCGGAATTTTTTTCTTTTTCCTCTGTTACTATCACAGATCTGTCATTTGAGTAACAACAAAACGTCTCTACGAGCACTTTGCGTAAATAGAGAAATCAAAATTTTCGGAATTTTTTTCTTTTTCCTCTGTTACTATCACAGATCTGTCATTTGAGTAACAACAAAACGTCTCTACGAGCACTTTGCGTAAATCGAGAAATCAAAATTTTCGGATTTTTTTTTTCCTCTGTCACTATCACAGATCTGTCATTTGAGTAGCAACAAAACGTCTCCACGACCACTTTGCATAAATCAAGAAATGAAAATTTTTGGAATATTTTGCTTTTTCCTCTGTTAGTAACAACAAAACGTTTCTACGAGCACTTTGCGTAAATTGAGAAATCAAAATTTTCGGAATTTTTTTCTTTTTCCTCTGTTACTATCACAGATCTGTCATTTGACTAGCAACAAAACGTCTCTACGACCACTTTGCGTAAATCAAGAAATTAAAATTTTTGGAATATTTTGCTTTTTCCTCTGTTACTATAACAGATCTGTCATTTGAGTAGCAACAAAACGTCTCTACAAGCACTTCGCGTAAATCGAGAAATCAAAATTTTCGGAATTTTTTTCTTTTTCCTCTGTTACTATCACAGATCTGTCATTTGAGTAACAACAAAACGTCTCTACGAGCATTTCCGTAAATCGAGAAATCAAAATTTTCGGATTTTTTTCTTTTTCCTCTGTTACTATCACAGATCTGTCATTTGTGTAACAACAAAACGTTTCTACGAGCACTTTGCGTAAATTGAGAAATCAAAATTTTCGGAATTTTTTTCTTTTTCCTCTGTTACTATCACAGATCTGTCATTTGAGTAGCAACAAAACGTCTCTACGACCACTTTGCGTAAATCAAGAAATTAAAATTTTTGGAATATTTTGCTTTTTCCTCTGTTACTATAACAGATCAGTCATTTGAGTAGCAACAAAACGTCTCTACGAGCACTTTGCGTAAATCGAGAAATCAAAATTTTCGGAATTTTTTTCTTTTTCCTCTGTTACTATCACAGATCTGTCATTTGAGTAACAACAAAACGTCTCTACGAGCACTTTGCCTAAATCAAGAAATTAAAATTTTTGGAATATTTTGCTTTTTCCTCTGTTACTATCACAGATCTGTCATTTGTGTAACAACAAAACGTTTCTACGAGCACTTTGCGTAAATTGAGAAATCAAAATTTTCGGAATTTTTTTCTTTTTCCTCTGTTACTATCACAGATCTGTCATTTGAGTAGCAACAAAACGTCTCTACGACCACTTTGCGTAAATCAAGAAATTAAAATTTTTGGAATATTTTGCTTTTTCCTCTGTTACTATAACAGATCAGTCATTTGAATAGCAACAAAACGTCTCTACGAGCACTTTGCGTAAATCGAGAAATCAAAATTTTCGGATTTTTTTTCTTTTTCCTCTGTTACTATCACAGATCTGTCATTTGAGTAACAACAAAACGTCTCTACGAGCATTTCCGTAAATCGAGAAATCAAAATTTTCGGAATTTTTTTTCTTTTTCCTCTGTTACTATCACAGATCTGTCATTTGAGTAACAACAAAACGTCTCTACGAGCACTTTGCGTAAATCGAGAAATCAAAATTTTCGGATTTTTTTTCTTTTTCCTCTGTTACTATCACAGATCTGTCATTTGAGAAGCAACAAAACGTCTCTACGACCACTTTGCGTAAATCAAGAAATTAAAATTTTTGTAATATTTTGCTTTTTCCTCTGTTACTATCACAGATCTGTCATTTGAGTAACAACAAAACGTCTCTACGAGCACTTTGCGTAAATCGAGAAATCAAAATTTTCGGAATTTTTTTTTTTCCTCTGTTACTATCACAGATCTGTCATTTGAGTAACAACAAAACGTCTCTACGAGCACTTTGCGTAAATAGAGAAATCAAAATTTTCGGAATTTTTTTCTTTTTCCTCTGTTACTATCACAGATCTGTCATTTGAGTAACAACAAAACGTCTCTACGAGCACTTTGCGTAAATCGAGAAATCAAAATTTTCGGATTTTTTTTTTCCTCTGTCACTATCACAGATCTGTCATTTGAGTAGCAACAAAACGTCTCCACGACCACTTTGCATAAATCAAGAAATTAAAATTTTTGGAATATTTTGCTTTTTCCTCTGTTAGTAACAACAAAACGTTTCTACGAGCACTTTGCGTAAATTGAGAAATCAAAATTTTCGGAATTTTTTTCTTTTTCCTCTGTTACTATCACAGATCTGTCATTTGAGTAGCAACAAAACGTCTCTACGACCACTTTGCGTAAATCAAGAAATTAAAATTTTTGGAATATTTTGCTTTTTCCTCTGTTACTATAACAGATCTGTCATTTGAGTAGCAACAAATCGTCTCTACGAGCACTTCGCGTAAATCGAGAAATCAAAATTTTCGGAATTTTTTTCTTTTTCCTCTGTTACTATCACAGATCTGTCATTTGAGTAACAACAAAACGTCTCTACGAGCATTTCCGTAAATCGAGAAATCAAAATTTTCGGAATTTTTTCTTTTTCCTCTGTTACTATCACAGATCTGTCATTTGAGTAACAACAAAACGTCTCTACGAGCACTTTGCGTAAATCGAAAAATCAAAATTTTCGGAATTTTTTTCTTTTTCCTCTGTTACTATCACAGATCTGTCATTTGAGAAGCAACAAAACGTCTCTACGACCACTTTGCGTAAATCAAGAAATTAAAATTTTTGTAATATTTTGCTTTTTCCTCTGTTACTATCACAGATCTGTCATTTGAGTAACAACAAAACGTCTCTACGAGCACTTTGCGTAAATCGAGAAATCAAAATTTTCGGAATCTTTTTCTTTTTCCTCTGTTACTATCACAGATCTGTCATTTGAGTAACAACAAAACGTCTCTACGAGCACTTTGCGTAAATCGAGAAATCAAAATTTTCGGAATTTTTTTCTTTTTCCTCTGTCACTATCACAGATCTGTCATTTGAGTAGCAACAAAACGTATCTACGACCACTTTGCATAAATCAAGAAATTAAAATTTTTGGAATATTTTGCTTTTTCCTCTGTTACTATCACAGATCTGTCATTTGAGTAACAACAAAACGTCTCTACGAGCACTTTGCGTAAATCGAGAAATCAAAATTTTCGGAATTTTTTTCTTTTTCCTCTGTTACTATCACAGATCTGTCATTTGAGTAACAACAAAACGTCTCTACGAGCATTTCCGTAAATCGAGAAATCAAAATTTTCGGAATTTTTTCTTTTTTCCTCTGTTACTATCACAGATCTGTCATTTGAGTAACAACAAAACGTCTCTACGAGCACTTTGCGTAAATCGAAAAATCAAAATTTTCGGAATTTTTTTCTTTTTCCTCTGTTACTATCACAGATCTGTCATTTGAGAAGCAACAAAACGTCTCTACGACCACTTTGCGTAAATCAAGAAATTAAAATTTTTGTAATATTTTGCTTTTTCCTCTGTTACTATCACAGATCTGTCATTTGAGTAACAACAAAACGTCTCTACGAGCACTTTGCGTAAATCGAACAATCAAAATTTTCGGAATTTTTTTCTTTTTCCTCTGTCACTATCACAGATCTGTCATTTGAGTAGTAACAAAACGTCTCTACGACCACTTTGCATAAATCAAGAAATTAAAATTTTTGGAATATTTTGCTTTTTCCTCTGTTACTATCACAGATCTGTCATTTGAGTAACAACAAAACGTCTCTACGAGCACTTTGCGTAAATCAAGAAATCAAAATTTTCGGAATTTTTTTCTTTTTCCTGTGTTACTATCACAGATCTGTCATTTGAGTAACAACAAAACGTCTCTACGAGCACTTTGCGTAAATCGAGAAATCAAAATTTTCGGAATTTTTTTTTTCCTGTTACTATCACAGATCTGTCATTTGAGAAGCAACAAAACGTCTCTACGATCACTTTGCGTAAATCAAGAAATTAAAATTTTTGTAATATTTTGCTTTTTCGTCTGTTACTATCACAGATCTGTCATTTGAGTAACAACAAAACGTCTCTACGAGCACTTTGCGTAAATCGAAAAATCAAAATTTTCGGAATTTTTTTCTTTTTCCTCTGTTACTATCACAGATCTGTCATTTGAGTAACAACAAAACGTCTCTACGAGCACTTTGCGTAAATAGAGAAATCAAAATTTTCGGAATTTTTTTCTTTTTCCTCTGTTACTATCACAGATCTGTCATTTGAGTAACAACAAAACGTCTCTACGAGCACTTTGCGTAAATCGAGAAATCAAAATTTTCGGATTTTTTTTTTCCTCTGTCACTATCACAGATCTGTCATTTGAGTAGCAACAAAACGTCTCCACGACCACTTTGCATAAATCAAGAAATGAAAATTTTTGGAATATTTTGCTTTTTCCTCTGTTAGTAACAACAAAACGTTTCTACGAGCACTTTGCGTAAATTGAGAAATCAAAATTTTCGGAATTTTTTTCTTTTTCCTCTGTTACTATCACAGATCTGTCATTTGACTAGCAACAAAACGTCTCTACGACCACTTTGCGTAAATCAAGAAATTAAAATTTTTGGAATATTTTGCTTTTTCCTCTGTTACTATAACAGATCTGTCATTTGAGTAGCAACAAAACGTCTCTACAAGCACTTCGCGTAAATCGAGAAATCAAAATTTTCGGAATTTTTTTCTTTTTCCTCTGTTACTATCACAGATCTGTCATTTGAGTAACAACAAAACGTCTCTACGAGCATTTCCGTAAATCGAGAAATCAAAATTTTCGGATTTTTTTCTTTTTCCTCTGTTACTATCACAGATCTGTCATTTGTGTAACAACAAAACGTTTCTACGAGCACTTTGCGTAAATTGAGAAATCAAAATTTTCGGAATTTTTTTCTTTTTTCTCTGTTACTATCACAGATCTGTCATTTGAGTAGCAACAAAACGTCTCTACGACCACTTTGCGTAAATCAAGAAATTAAAATTTTTGGAATATTTTGCTTTTTCCTCTGTTACTATAACAGATCAGTCATTTGAGTAGCAACAAAACGTCTCTACGAGCACTTTGCGTAAATCGAGAAATCAAAATTTTCGGAATTTTTTTCTTTTTCCTCTGTTACTATCACAGATCTGTCATTTGAGTAACAACAAAACGTCTCTACGAGCACTTTGCCTAAATCAAGAAATTAAAATTTTTGGAATATTTTGCTTTTTCCTCTGTTACTATCACAGATCTGTCATTTGTGTAACAACAAAACGTTTCTACGAGCACTTTGCGTAAATTGAGAAATCAAAATTTTCGGAATTTTTTTCTTTTTCCTCTGTTACTATCACAGATCTGTCATTTGAGTAGCAACAAAACGTCTCTACGACCACTTTGCGTAAATCAAGAAATTAAAATTTTTGGAATATTTTGCTTTTTCCTCTGTTACTATAACAGATCAGTCATTTGAATAGCAACAAAACGTCTCTACGAGCACTTTGCGTAAATCGAGAAATCAAAATTTTCGGATTTTTTTTCTTTTTCCTCTGTTACTATCACAGATCTGTCATTTGAGTAACAACAAAACGTCTCTACGAGCATTTCCGTAAATCGAGAAATCAAAATTTTCGGAATTTTTTTTCTTTTTCCTCTGTTACTATCACAGATCTGTCATTTGAGTAACAACAAAACGTCTCTACGAGCACTTTGCGTAAATCGAGAAATCAAAATTTTCGGATTTTTTTTCTTTTTCCTCTGTTACTATCACAGATCTGTCATTTGAGAAGCAACAAAACGTCTCTACGACCACTTTGCGTAAATCAAGAAATTAAAATTTTTGGAATATTTTGCTTTTTCCTCTGTTACTATCACAGATCTGTCATTTGAGTAACAACAAAACGTCTCTACGAGCACTTCGCGTAAATCGAGAAATCAAAATTTTCGGAATTTTTTTCTTTTTCCTCTGTTACTATCACAGATCTGTCATTTGAGTAACAACAAAACGTCTCTACGAGCATTTCCGTAAATCGAGAAATCAAAATTTTCGGAATTTTTTCTTTTTCCTCTGTTACTATCACAGATCTGTCATTTGAGTAACAACAAAACGTCTCTACGAGCACTTTGCGTAAATCGAAAAATCAAAATTTTCGGAATTTTTTTCTTTTTCCTCTGTTACTATCACAGATCTGTCATTTGAGAAGCAACAAAACGTCTCTACGACCACTTTGCGTAAATCAAGAAATTAAAATTTTTGTAATATTTTGCTTTTTCCTCTGTTACTATCACAGATCTGTCATTTGAGTAACAACAAAACGTCTCTACGAGCACTTTGCGTAAATCGAGAAATCAAAATTTTCGGAATCTTTTTCTTTTTCCTCTGTTACTATCACAGATCTGTCATTTGAGTAACAACAAAACGTCTCTACGAGCACTTTGCGTAAATCGAGAAATCAAAATTTTCGGAATTTTTTTCTTTTTCCTCTGTCACTATCACAGATCTGTCATTTGAGTAGCAACAAAACGTATCTACGACCACTTTGCATAAATCAAGAAATTAAAATTTTTGGAATATTTTGCTTTTTCCTCTGTTACTATCACAGATCTGTCATTTGAGTAACAACAAAACGTCTCTACGAGCACTTTGCGTAAATCGAGAAATCAAAATTTTCGGAATTTTTTTCTTTTTCCTCTGTTACTATCACAGATCTGTCATTTGAGTAACAACAAAACGTCTCTACGAGCATTTCCGTAAATCGAGAAATCAAAATTTTCGGAATTTTTTCTTTTTTCCTCTGTTACTATCACAGATCTGTCATTTGAGTAACAACAAAACGTCTCTACGAGCACTTTGCGTAAATCGAAAAATCAAAATTTTCGGAATTTTTTTCTTTTTCCTCTGTTACTATCACAGATCTGTCATTTGAGAAGCAACAAAACGTCTCTACGACCACTTTGCGTAAATCAAGAAATTAAAATTTTTGTAATATTTTGCTTTTTCCTCTGTTACTATCACAGATCTGTCATTTGAGTAACAACAAAACGTCTCTACGAGCACTTTGCGTAAATCGAACAATCAAAATTTTCGGAATTTTTTTCTTTTTCCTCTGTCACTATCACAGATCTGTCATTTGAGTAGTAACAAAACGTCTCTACGACCACTTTGCATAAATCAAGAAATTAAAATTTTTGGAATATTTTGCTTTTTCCTCTGTTACTATCACAGATCTGTCATTTGAGTAACAACAAAACGTCTCTACGAGCACTTTGCGTAAATCAAGAAATCAAAATTTTCGGAATTTTTTTCTTTTTCCTGTGTTACTATCACAGATCTGTCATTTGAGTAACAACAAAACGTCTCTACGAGCACTTTGCGTAAATCGAGAAATCAAAATTTTCGGAATTTTTTTTTCCTGTTACTATCACAGATCTGTCATTTGAGAAGCAACAAAACGTCTCTACGATCACTTTGCGTAAATCAAGAAATTAAAATTTTTGTAATATTTTGCTTTTTCGTCTGTTACTATCACAGATCTGTCATTTGAGTAACAACAAAACGTCTCTACGAGCACTTTGCGTAAATCGAAAAATCAAAATTTTCGGAATTTTTTTCTTTTTCCTCTGTTACTATCACAGATCTGTCATTTGAGTAACAACAAAACGTCTCTACGAGCACTTTGCGTAAATAGAGAAATCAAAATTTTCGGAATTTTTTTCTTTTTCCTCTGTTACTATCACAGATCTGTCATTTGAGTAACAACAAAACGTCTCTACGAGCACTTTGCGTAAATCGAGAAATCAAAATTTTCGGATTTTTTTTTTCCTCTGTCACTATCACAGATCTGTCATTTGAGTAGCAACAAAACGTCTCCACGACCACTTTGCATAAATCAAGAAATGAAAATTTTTGGAATATTTTGCTTTTTCCTCTGTTAGTAACAACAAAACGTTTCTACGAGCACTTTGCGTAAATTGAGAAATCAAAATTTTCGGAATTTTTTTCTTTTTCCTCTGTTACTATCACAGATCTGTCATTTGACTAGCAACAAAACGTCTCTACGACCACTTTGCGTAAATCAAGAAATTAAAATTTTTGGAATATTTTGCTTTTTCCTCTGTTACTATAACAGATCTGTCATTTGAGTAGCAACAAAACGTCTCTACAAGCACTTCGCGTAAATCGAGAAATCAAAATTTTCGGAATTTTTTTCTTTTTCCTCTGTTACTATCACAGATCTGTCATTTGAGTAACAACAAAACGTCTCTACGAGCATTTCCGTAAATCGAGAAATCAAAATTTTCGGATTTTTTTCTTTTTCCTCTGTTACTATCACAGATCTGTCATTTGTGTAACAACAAAACGTTTCTACGAGCACTTTGCGTAAATTGAGAAATCAAAATTTTCGGAATTTTTTTCTTTTTCCTCTGTTACTATCACAGATCTGTCATTTGAGTAGCAACAAAACGTCTCTACGACCACTTTGCGTAAATCAAGAAATTAAAATTTTTGGAATATTTTGCTTTTTCCTCTGTTACTATAACAGATCAGTCATTTGAGTAGCAACAAAACGTCTCTACGAGCACTTTGCGTAAATCGAGAAATCAAAATTTTCGGAATTTTTTTCTTTTTCCTCTGTTACTATCACAGATCTGTCATTTGAGTAACAACAAAACGTCTCTACGAGCACTTTGCCTAAATCAAGAAATTAAAATTTTTGGAATATTTTGCTTTTTCCTCTGTTACTATCACAGATCTGTCATTTGTGTAACAACAAAACGTTTCTACGAGCACTTTGCGTAAATTGAGAAATCAAAATTTTCGGAATTTTTTTCTTTTTCCTCTGTTACTATCACAGATCTGTCATTTGAGTAGCAACAAAACGTCTCTACGACCACTTTGCGTAAATCAAGAAATTAAAATTTTTGGAATATTTTGCTTTTTCCTCTGTTACTATAACAGATCAGTCATTTGAATAGCAACAAAACGTCTCTACGAGCACTTTGCGTAAATCGAGAAATCAAAATTTTCGGATTTTTTTTCTTTTTCCTCTGTTACTATCACAGATCTGTCATTTGAGTAACAACAAAACGTCTCTACGAGCATTTCCGTAAATCGAGAAATCAAAATTTTCGGAATTTTTTTTCTTTTTCCTCTGTTACTATCACAGATCTGTCATTTGAGTAACAACAAAACGTCTCTACGAGCACTTTGCGTAAATCGAGAAATCAAAATTTTCGGATTTTTTTTCTTTTTCCTCTGTTACTATCACAGATCTGTCATTTGAGAAGCAACAAAACGTCTCTACGACCACTTTGCGTAAATCAAGAAATTAAAATTTTTGTAATATTTTGCTTTTTCCTCTGTTACTATCACAGATCTGTCATTTGAGTAACAACAAAACGTCTCTACGAGCACTTTGCGTAAATCGAGAAATCAAAATTTTCGGAATTTTTTTTTTTTCCTCTGTTACTATCACAGATCTGTCATTTGAGTAACAACAAAACGTCTCTACGAGCACTTTGCGTAAATAGAGAAATCAAAATTTTCGGAATTTTTTTCTTTTTCCTCTGTTACTATCACAGATCTGTCATTTGAGTAACAACAAAACGTCTCTACGAGCACTTTGCGTAAATCGAGAAATCAAAATTTTCGGATTTTTTTTTTCCTCTGTCACTATCACAGATCTGTCATTTGAGTAGCAACAAAACGTCTCCACGACCACTTTGCATAAATCAAGAAATTAAAATTTTTGGAATATTTTGCTTTTTCCTCTGTTAGTAACAACAAAACGTTTCTACGAGCACTTTGCGTAAATTGAGAAATCAAAATTTTCGGAATTTTTTTCTTTTTCCTCTGTTACTATCACAGATCTGTCATTTGAGTAGCAACAAAACGTCTCTACGACCACTTTGCGTAAATCAAGAAATTAAAATTTTTGGAATATTTTGCTTTTTCCTCTGTTACTATAACAGATCTGTCATTTGAGTAGCAACAAATCGTCTCTACGAGCACTTCGCGTAAATCGAGAAATCAAAATTTTCGGAATTTTTTTCTTTTTCCTCTGTTACTATCACAGATCTGTCATTTGAGTAACAACAAAACGTCTCTACGAGCATTTCCGTAAATCGAGAAATCAAAATTTTCGGAATTTTTTCTTTTTCCTCTGTTACTATCACAGATCTGTCATTTGAGTAACAACAAAACGTCTCTACGAGCACTTTGCGTAAATCGAAAAATCAAAATTTTCGGAATTTTTTTCTTTTTCCTCTGTTACTATCACAGATCTGTCATTTGAGAAGCAACAAAACGTCTCTACGACCACTTTGCGTAAATCAAGAAATTAAAATTTTTGTAATATTTTGCTTTTTCCTCTGTTACTATCACAGATCTGTCATTTGAGTAACAACAAAACGTCTCTACGAGCACTTTGCGTAAATCGAGAAATCAAAATTTTCGGAATCTTTTTCTTTTTCCTCTGTTACTATCACAGATCTGTCATTTGAGTAACAACAAAACGTCTCTACGAGCACTTTGCGTAAATCGAGAAATCAAAATTTTCGGAATTTTTTTCTTTTTCCTCTGTCACTATCACAGATCTGTCATTTGAGTAGCAACAAAACGTATCTACGACCACTTTGCATAAATCAAGAAATTAAAATTTTTGGAATATTTTGCTTTTTCCTCTGTTACTATCACAGATCTGTCATTTGAGTAACAACAAAACGTCTCTACGAGCACTTTGCGTAAATCGAGAAATCAAAATTTTCGGAATTTTTTTCTTTTTCCTCTGTTACTATCACAGATCTGTCATTTGAGTAACAACAAAACGTCTCTACGAGCATTTCCGTAAATCGAGAAATCAAAATTTTCGGAATTTTTTCTTTTTTCCTCTGTTACTATCACAGATCTGTCATTTGAGTAACAACAAAACGTCTCTACGAGCACTTTGCGTAAATCGAAAAATCAAAATTTTCGGAATTTTTTTCTTTTTCCTCTGTTACTATCACAGATCTGTCATTTGAGAAGCAACAAAACGTCTCTACGACCACTTTGCGTAAATCAAGAAATTAAAATTTTTGTAATATTTTGCTTTTTCCTCTGTTACTATCACAGATCTGTCATTTGAGTAACAACAAAACGTCTCTACGAGCACTTTGCGTAAATCGAACAATCAAAATTTTCGGAATTTTTTTCTTTTTCCTCTGTCACTATCACAGATCTGTCATTTGAGTAGTAACAAAACGTCTCTACGACCACTTTGCATAAATCAAGAAATTAAAATTTTTGGAATATTTTGCTTTTTCCTCTGTTACTATCACAGATCTGTCATTTGAGTAACAACAAAACGTCTCTACGAGCACTTTGCGTAAATCAAGAAATCAAAATTTTCGGAATTTTTTTCTTTTTCCTGTGTTACTATCACAGATCTGTCATTTGAGTAACAACAAAACGTCTCTACGAGCACTTTGCGTAAATCGAGAAATCAAAATTTTCGGAATTTTTTTTTTCCTGTTACTATCACAGATCTGTCATTTGAGAAGCAACAAAACGTCTCTACGATCACTTTGCGTAAATCAAGAAATTAAAATTTTTGTAATATTTTGCTTTTTCGTCTGTTACTATCACAGATCTGTCATTTGAGTAACAACAAAACGTCTCTACGAGCACTTTGCGTAAATCGAAAAATCAAAATTTTCGGAATTTTTTTCTTTTTCCTCTGTTACTATCACAGATCTGTCATTTGAGTAGCAACAAAACGTCTCTACGACCACTTTGCGTAAATCAAGAAATTAAAATTTTTGGAATATTTTGCTTTTTCCTCTGTTACTATAACAGATCAGTCATTTGAGTAGCAACAAAACGTCTCTACGAGCACTTTGCGTAAATCGAGAAATCAAAATTTTCGGAATTTTTTTCTTTTTCCTCTGTTACTATCACAGATCTGTCATTTGAGTAACAACAAAACGTCTCTACGAGCACTTTGCCTAAATCAAGAAATTAAAATTTTTGGAATATTTTGCTTTTTCCTCTGTTACTATCACAGATCTGTCATTTGTGTAACAACAAAACGTTTCTACGAGCACTTTGCGTAAATTGAGAAATCAAAATTTTCGGAATTTTTTTCTTTTTCCTCTGTTACTATCACAGATCTGTCATTTGAGTAGCAACAAAACGTCTCTACGACCACTTTGCGTAAATCAAGAAATTAAAATTTTTGGAATATTTTGCTTTTTCCTCTGTTACTATAACAGATCAGTCATTTGAATAGCAACAAAACGTCTCTACGAGCACTTTGCGTAAATCGAGAAATCAAAATTTTCGGATTTTTTTTCTTTTTCCTCTGTTACTATCACAGATCTGTCATTTGAGTAACAACAAAACGTCTCTACGAGCATTTCCGTAAATCGAGAAATCAAAATTTTCGGAATTTTTTTTCTTTTTCCTCTGTTACTATCACAGATCTGTCATTTGAGTAACAACAAAACGTCTCTACGAGCACTTTGCGTAAATCGAGAAATCAAAATTTTCGGATTTTTTTTCTTTTTCCTCTGTTACTATCACAGATCTGTCATTTGAGAAGCAACAAAACGTCTCTACGACCACTTTGCGTAAATCAAGAAATTAAAATTTTTGTAATATTTTGCTTTTTCCTCTGTTACTATCACAGATCTGTCATTTGAGTAACAACAAAACGTCTCTACGAGCACTTTGCGTAAATCGAGAAATCAAAATTTTCGGAATTTTTTTTTTTTCCTCTGTTACTATCACAGATCTGTCATTTGAGTAACAACAAAACGTCTCTACGAGCACTTTGCGTAAATAGAGAAATCAAAATTTTCGGAATTTTTTTCTTTTTCCTCTGTTACTATCACAGATCTGTCATTTGAGTAACAACAAAACGTCTCTACGAGCACTTTGCGTAAATCGAGAAATCAAAATTTTCGGATTTTTTTTTCCTCTGTCACTATCACAGATCTGTCATTTGAGTAGCAACAAAACGTCTCCACGACCACTTTGCATAAATCAAGAAATTAAAATTTTTGGAATATTTTGCTTTTTCCTCTGTTAGTAACAACAAAACGTTTCTACGAGCACTTTGCGTAAATTGAGAAATCAAAATTTTCGGAATTTTTTTCTTTTTCCTCTGTTACTATCACAGATCTGTCATTTGAGTAGCAACAAAACGTCTCTACGACCACTTTGCGTAAATCAAGAAATTAAAATTTTTGGAATATTTTGCTTTTTCCTCTGTTACTATAACAGATCTGTCATTTGAGTAGCAACAAATCGTCTCTACGAGCACTTCGCGTAAATCGAGAAATCAAAATTTTCGGAATTTTTTTCTTTTTCCTCTGTTACTATCACAGATCTGTCATTTGAGTAACAACAAAACGTCTCTACGAGCATTTCCGTAAATCGAGAAATCAAAATTTTCGGAATTTTTTCTTTTTCCTCTGTTACTATCACAGATCTGTCATTTGAGTAACAACAAAACGTCTCTACGAGCACTTTGCGTAAATCGAAAAATCAAAATTTTCGGAATTTTTTTCTTTTTCCTCTGTTACTATCACAGATCTGTCATTTGAGAAGCAACAAAACGTCTCTACGACCACTTTGCGTAAATCAAGAAATTAAAATTTTTGTAATATTTTGCTTTTTCCTCTGTTACTATCACAGATCTGTCATTTGAGTAACAACAAAACGTCTCTACGAGCACTTTGCGTAAATCGAGAAATCAAAATTTTCGGAATCTTTTTCTTTTTCCTCTGTTACTATCACAGATCTGTCATTTGAGTAACAACAAAACGTCTCTACGAGCACTTTGCGTAAATCGAGAAATCAAAATTTTCGGAATTTTTTTCTTTTTCCTCTGTCACTATCACAGATCTGTCATTTGAGTAGCAACAAAACGTATCTACGACCACTTTGCATAAATCAAGAAATTAAAATTTTTGGAATATTTTGCTTTTTCCTCTGTTAGTAACAACAAAACGTTTCTACGAGCACTTTGCGTAAATTGAGAAATCAAAATTTTCGGAATTTTTTTCTTTTTCCTCTGTTACTATCACAGATCTGTCATTTGAGTAGCAACAAAACGTCTCTACGACCACTTTGCGTAAATCAAGAAATTAAAATTTTTGGAATATTTTGCTTTTTCCTCTGTTACTATAACAGATCTGTCATTTGAGTAGCAACAAATCGTCTCTACGAGCACTTCGCGTAAATCGAGAAATCAAAATTTTCGGAATTTTTTTCTTTTTCCTCTGTTACTATCACAGATCTGTCATTTGAGTAACAACAAAACGTCTCTACGAGCATTTCCGTAAATCGAGAAATCAAAATTTTCGGAATTTTTTCTTTTTCCTCTGTTACTATCACAGATCTGTCATTTGAGTAACAACAAAACGTCTCTACGAGCACTTTGCGTAAATCGAAAAATCAAAATTTTCGGAATTTTTTTCTTTTTCCTCTGTTACTATCACAGATCTGTCATTTGAGAAGCAACAAAACGTCTCTACGACCACTTTGCGTAAATCAAGAAATTAAAATTTTTGTAATATTTTGCTTTTTCCTCTGTTACTATCACAGATCTGTCATTTGAGTAACAACAAAACGTCTCTACGAGCACTTTGCGTAAATCGAGAAATCAAAATTTTCGGAATCTTTTTCTTTTTCCTCTGTTACTATCACAGATCTGTCATTTGAGTAACAACAAAACGTCTCTACGAGCACTTTGCGTAAATCGAGAAATCAAAATTTTCGGAATTTTTTTCTTTTTCCTCTGTCACTATCACAGATCTGTCATTTGAGTAGCAACAAAACGTATCTACGACCACTTTGCATAAATCAAGAAATTAAAATTTTTGGAATATTTTGCTTTTTCCTCTGTTACTATCACAGATCTGTCATTTGAGTAACAACAAAACGTCTCTACGAGCACTTTGCGTAAATCGAGAAATCAAAATTTTCGGAATTTTTTTCTTTTTCCTCTGTTACTATCACAGATCTGTCATTTGAGTAACAACAAAACGTCTCTACGAGCATTTCCGTAAATCGAGAAATCAAAATTTTCGGAATTTTTTCTTTTTTCCTCTGTTACTATCACAGATCTGTCATTTGAGTAACAACAAAACGTCTCTACGAGCACTTTGCGTAAATCGAAAAATCAAAATTTTCGGAATTTTTTTCTTTTTCCTCTGTTACTATCACAGATCTGTCATTTGAGAAGCAACAAAACGTCTCTACGACCACTTTGCGTAAATCAAGAAATTAAAATTTTTGTAATATTTTGCTTTTTCCTCTGTTACTATCACAGATCTGTCATTTGAGTAACAACAAAACGTCTCTACGAGCACTTTGCGTAAATCGAACAATCAAAATTTTCGGAATTTTTTTCTTTTTCCTCTGTCACTATCACAGATCTGTCATTTGAGTAGTAACAAAACGTCTCTACGACCACTTTGCATAAATCAAGAAATTAAAATTTTTGGAATATTTTGCTTTTTCCTCTGTTACTATCACAGATCTGTCATTTGAGTAACAACAAAACGTCTCTACGAGCACTTTGCGTAAATCAAGAAATCAAAATTTTCGGAATTTTTTTCTTTTTCCTGTGTTACTATCACAGATCTGTCATTTGAGTAACAACAAAACGTCTCTACGAGCACTTTGCGTAAATCGAGAAATCAAAATTTTCGGAATTTTTTTTTTCCTGTTACTATCACTATCACACATCTGTCATTTGAGAAGCAACAAAACGTCTCTACGATCACTTTGCGTAAATCAAGAAATTAAAATTTTTGTAATATTTTGCTTTTTCGTCTGTTACTATCACAGATCTGTCATTTGAGTAACAACAAAACGTCTCTACGAGCACTTTGCGTAAATCGAAAAATCAAAATTTTCGGAATTTTTTTCTTTTTCCTCTGTTACTATCACAGATCTGTCATTTGCGTAACAACAAAACGTCTCTACGAGCACTTTGCGTAAATCGAACAATCAAAATTTTCGGAATTTTTTTCTTTTTCCTCTGTCACTATCACAGATCTGTCATTTGAGTAGTAACAAAACGTCTCTACGACCACTTTGCATAAATCAAGAAATTAAAATTTTTGGAATATTTTGCTTTTTCCTCTGTTACTATCACAGATCTGTCATTTGAGTAACAACAAAACGTCTCTACGAGCACTTTGCGTAAATCAAGAAATCAAAATTTTCGGAATTTTTTTCTTTTTCCTCTGTTACTATCACAGATCTGTCATTTGATTAACAACAAAACGTCTCTACGAGCACTTTGCGTAAATCGAGAAATCAAAATTTTCGGAATTTTTTTCTTTTTCCTCTGTTACTATCACAGATCTGTCATTTGAGTAACAACAAAACGTCTCTACGAGCATTTCCGTAAATCGAGAAATCAAAATTTTCGGAATTTTTTCTTTTTCCTCTGTTACTATCACAGATCTGTCATTTGAGTAACAACAAAACGTCTCTACGAGCACTTTGCGTAAATCGAAAAATCAAAATTTTCGGAATTTTTTTCTTTTTCCTCTGTTACTATCACAGATCTGTCATTTGAGAAGCAACAAAACGTCTCTACGACCACTTTGCGTAAATCAAGAAATAAAAATTTTTGTAATATTTTGCTTTTTCCTCTGTTACTATCACAGATCTGTCATTTGAGTAACAACAAAACGTGTCTACGAGCACTTTGCGTAAATCGAGAAATCAAAATTTTCGGAATCTTTTTCTTTTTCCTCTGTTACTATCACAGATCTGTCATTTGAGTAACAACAAAACGTCTCTACGAGCACTTTGCGTAAATCGAGAAATCAAAATTTTCGGAATTTTTTTCTTTTTCCTCTGTCACTATCACAGATCTGTCATTAGAGTAGCAACAAAACGTATCTACGACCACTTTGCATAAACCAAGAAATTAAAATTTTTGGAATATTTTGCTTTTTCCTCTGTTACTATCACAGATCTGTCATTTGAGTAACAACAAAACGTCTCTACGAGCACTTTGCGTAAATCGAGAAATCAAAATTTTCGGAATTTTTTTCTTTTTCCTCTGTTACTATCACAGATCTGTCATTTGAGTAACAACAAACCGTCTCTACGAGCATTTCCGTAAATCGAGAAATCAAAATTTTCGGAATTTTTTCTTTTTTCCTCTGTTACTATCACAGATCTGTCATTTGAGTAACAACAAAACGTCTCTACGAGCACTTTGCGTAAATCGAAAAATCAAAATTTTCGGAATTTTTTTCTTTTTCCTCTGTTACTATCACAGATCTGTCATTTGAGAAGCAACAAAACGTCTCTACGACTACTTTGCGTAAATCAAGAAATTAAAATTTTTGTAATATTTTGCTTTTTCCTCTGTTACTATCACAGATCTGTCATTTGAGTAACAACAAAACGTCTCTACGAGCACTTTGCGTAAATCGAGAAATCAAAATTTTCGGAATTTTTTCTTTTTCCTCTGTTACTATCACAGATCTGTCATTTGAGAAGCAACAAAACGTCTCTACGATCACTTTGCGTAAATCAAGAAATTAAAATTTTTGTAATATTTTTCTTTTTCCTCTGTTACTATCACAGATCTGTCATTTGCGTAACAACAAAACGTCTCTACGAGCACCTTGCGTAAATCGAACAATCAAAATTTTCGGAATTTTTTTCTTTTTCCTCTGTCACTATCACAGATCTGTCATTTGAGTAGTAACAAAACGTCTCTACGACCACTTTGCATAAATCAAGAAATTAAAATTTTTGGAATATTTTGCTTTTTCCTCTGTTACTATCACAGATCTGTCATTTGAGTAACAACAAAACGTCTCTACGAGCACTTTGCGTAAATAGAGAAATCAAAATTTTCGGAATTTTTTTCTTTTTCCTCTGTTACTATCACAGATCTGTCATTTGAGTAACAACAAAACGTCTCTACGAGCACTTTGCGTAAATCGAGAAATCAAAATTTTCGGATTTTTTTTTTCCTCTGTCACTATCACAGATCTGTCATTTGAGTAGCAACAAAACGTCTCCACGACCACTTTGCATAAATCAAGAAATGAAAATTTTTGGAATATTTTGCTTTTTCCTCTATTAGTAACAACAATACGTTTCTACGAGCACTTTGCGTAAATTGAGAAATCAAAATTTTCGGAATTTTTTTCTTTTTCCTCTGTTACTATCACAGATCTGTCATTTGACTAGCAACAAAACGTCTCTACGACCACTTTGCGTAAATCAAGAAATTAAA
This sequence comes from Geotrupes spiniger, assembly GCA_959613385.1. Classification (NCBI taxonomy): domain Eukaryota; kingdom Metazoa; phylum Arthropoda; class Insecta; order Coleoptera; family Geotrupidae; genus Geotrupes; species Geotrupes spiniger. The sequence continues at coordinate 512,315 of CAUIJQ010000050.1, forward strand.
ATTTTTGGAATATTTTGCTTTTTCCTCTGTTACTATAACAGATCTGTCATTTGAGTAGCAACAAAACGTCTCTACGAGCACTTCGCGTAAATCGAGAAATCAAAATTTTCGGAATTTTTTTCTTTTTCCTCTGTTACTATCACAGATCTGTCATTTGAGTAACAACAAAACGTCTCTACGAGCATTTCCGTAAATCGAGAAATCAAAATTTTCGGATTTTTTTCTTTTTCCTCTGTTACTATCACAGATCTGTCATTTGTGTAACAACAAAACGTCTCTACGAGCACTTTGCGTAAATCGAAAAATCAAAATTTTCGGAATTTTTTTCTTTTTCCTCTGTTACTATCACAGATCTGTCATTTGAGTAACAACAAAACGTCTCTACGAGCACTTTGCCTAAATCAAGAAATTAAAATTTTTGGAATATTTTGCTTTTTCCTCTGTTACTATCACAGATCTGTCATTTGTGTAACAACAAAACGTTTCTACGAGCACTTTGCGTAAATTGAGAAATCAAAATTTTCGGAATTTTTTTCTTTTTCCTCTGTTACTATCACAGATCTGTCATTTGAGTAGCAACAAAACGTCTCTACGACCACTTTGCGTAAATCAAGAAATTAAAATTTTTGGAATATTTTGCTTTTTCCTCTGTTACTATAACAGATCAGTCATTTGAGTAGCAACAAAACGTCTCTACGAGCACTTTGCGTAAATCGAGAAATCAAAATTTTCGGAATTTTTTTCTTTTTCCTCTGTTACTATCACAGATCTGTCATTTGAGTAACAACAAAACGTCTCTACGAGCACTTTGCCTAAATCAAGAAATTAAAATTTTTGGAATATTTTGCTTTTTCCTCTGTTACTATCACAGATCTGTCATTTGTGTAACAACAAAACGTTTCTACGAGCACTTTGCGTAAATTGAGAAATCAAAATTTTCGGAATTTTTTTCTTTTTCCTCTGTTACTATCACAGATCTGTCATTTGAGTAGCAACAAAACGTCTCTACGACCACTTTGCGTAAATCAAGAAATTAAAATTTTTGGAATATTTTGCTTTTTCCTCTGTTACTATAACAGATCAGTCATTTGAATAGCAACAAAACGTCTCTACGAGCACTTTGCGTAAATCGAGAAATCAAAATTTTCGGATTTTTTTTCTTTTTCCTCTGTTACTATCACAGATCTGTCATTTGAGTAACAACAAAACGTCTCTACGAGCATTTCCGTAAATCGAGAAATCAAAATTTTCGGAATTTTTTTTCTTTTTCCTCTGTTACTATCACAGATCTGTCATTTGAGTAACAACAAAACGTCTCTACGAGCACTTTGCGTAAATCGAGAAATCAAAATTTTCGGATTTTTTTTCTTTTTCCTCTGTTACTATCACAGATCTGTCATTTGAGAAGCAACAAAACGTCTCTACGACCACTTTGCGTAAATCAAGAAATTAAAATTTTTGTAATATTTTGCTTTTTCCTCTGTTACTATCACAGATCTGTCATTTGAGTAACAACAAAACGTCTCTACGAGCACTTTGCGTAAATCGAGAAATCAAAATTTTCGGAATTTTTTTTTTTTTCCTCTGTTACTATCACAGATCTGTCATTTGAGTAACAACAAAACGTCTCTACGAGCACTTTGCGTAAATAGAGAAATCAAAATTTTCGGAATTTTTTTCTTTTTCCTCTGTTACTATCACAGATCTGTCATTTGAGTAACAACAAAACGTCTCTACGAGCACTTTGCGTAAATCGAGAAATCAAAATTTTCGGATTTTTTTTTCCTCTGTCACTATCACAGATCTGTCATTTGAGTAGCAACAAAACGTCTCCACGACCACTTTGCATAAATCAAGAAATAAAAATTTTTGGAATATTTTGCTTTTTCCTCTGTTAGTAACAACAAAACGTTTCTACGAGCACTTTGCGTAAATTGAGAAATCAAAATTTTCGGAATTTTTTTCTTTTTCCTCTGTTACTATCACAGATCTGTCATTTGAGTAGCAACAAAACGTCTCTACGACCACTTTGCGTAAATCAAGAAATTAAAATTTTTGGAATATTTTGCTTTTTCCTCTGTTACTATAACAGATCTGTCATTTGAGTAGCAACAAATCGTCTCTACGAGCACTTCGCGTAAATCGAGAAATCAAAATTTTCGGAATTTTTTTCTTTTTCCTCTGTTACTATCACAGATCTGTCATTTGAGTAACAACAAAACGTCTCTACGAGCATTTCCGTAAATCGAGAAATCAAAATTTTCGGAATTTTTTCTTTTTCCTCTGTTACTATCACAGATCTGTCATTTGAGTAACAACAAAACGTCTCTACGAGCACTTTGCGTAAATCGAAAAATCAAAATTTTCGGAATTTTTTTCTTTTTCCTCTGTTACTATCACAGATCTGTCATTTGAGAAGCAACAAAACGTCTCTTCGACCACTTTGCGTAAATCAAGAAATTAAAATTTTTGTAATATTTTGCTTTTTCCTCTGTTACTATCACAGATCTGTCATTTGAGTAACAACAAAACGTCTCTACGAGCACTTTGCGTAAATCGAGAAATCAAAATTTTCGGAATCTTTTTCTTTTTCCTCTGTTACTATCACAGATCTGTCATTTGAGTAACAACAAAACGTCTCTACGAGCACTTTGCGTAAATCGAGAAATCAAAATTTTCGGAATTTTTTTCTTTTTCCTCTGTCACTATCACAGATCTGTCATTTGAGTAGCAACAAAACGTATCTACGACCACTTTGCATAAATCAAGAAATTAAAATTTTTGGAATATTTTGCTTTTTCCTCTGTTACTATCACAGATCTGTCATTTGAGTAACAACAAAACGTCTCTACGAGCACTTTGCGTAAATCGAGAAATCAAAATTTTCGGAATTTTATTCTTTTTCCTCTGTTACTATCACAGATCTGTCATTTGAGTAACAACAAAACGTCTCTACGAGCATTTCCGTAAATCGAGAAATCAAAATTTTCGGAATTTTTTCTTTTTTCCTCTGTTACTATCACAGATCTGTCATTTGAGTAACAACAAAACGTCTCTACGAGCACTTTGCGTAAATCGAAAAATCAAAATTTTCGGAATTTTTTTCTTTTTCCTCTGTTACTATCACAGATCTGTCATTTGAGAAGCAACAAAACGTCTCTACGACCACTTTGCGTAAATCAAGAAATTAAAATTTTTGTAATATTTTGCTTTTTCCTCTGTTACTATCACAGATCTGTCATTTGAGTAACAACAAAACGTCTCTACGAGCACTTTGCCTAAATCGAACAATCAAAATTTTCGGAATTTTTTTCTTTTTCCTCTGTCACTATCACAGATCTGTCATTTGAGTAGTAACAAAACGTCTCTACGACCACTTTGCATAAATCAAGAAATTAAAATTTTTGGAATATTTTGCTTTTTCCTCTGTTACTATCACAGATCTGTCATTTGAGTAACAACAAAACGTCTCTACGAGCACTTTGCGTAAATCAAGAAATCAAAATTTTCGGAATTTTTTTCTTTTTCCTGTGTTACTATCACAGATCTGTCATTTGAGTAACAACAAAACGTCTCTACGAGCACTTTGCGTAAATCGAGAAATCAAAATTTTCGGAATTTTTTTTTTCCTGTTACTATCACAGATCTGTCATTTGAGAAGCAACAAAACGTCTCTACGATCACTTTGCGTAAATCAAGAAATTAAAATTTTTGTAATATTTTGCTTTTTCGTCTGTTACTATCACAGATCTGTCATTTGAGTAACAACAAAACGTCTCTACGAGCACTTTGCGTAAATCGAAAAATCAAAATTTTCGGAATTTTTTTCTTTTTCCTCTGTTACTATCACAGATCTGTCATTTGCGTAACAACAAAACGTCTCTACGAGCACTTTGCGTAAATCGAACAATCAAAATTTTCGGAATTTTTTTCTTTTTCCTCTGTCACTATCACAGATCTGTCATTTGAGTAGTAACAAAACGTCTCTACGACCACTTTGCATAAATCAAGAAATTAAAATTTTTGGAATATTTTGCTTTTTCCTCTGTTACTATCACAGATCTGTCATTTGAGTAACAACAAAACGTCTCTACGAGCACTTTGCGTAAATCAAGAAATCAAAATTTTCGGAATTTTTTTCTTTTTCCTCTGTTACTATCACAGATCTGTCATTTGATTAACAACAAAACGTCTCTACGAGCACTTTGCGTAAATCGAGAAATCAAAATTTTCGGAATTTTTTTCTTTTTCCTCTGTTACTATCACAGATCTGTCATTTGAGTAACAACAAAACGTCTCTACGAGCATTTCCGTAAATCGAGAAATCAAAATTTTCGGAATTTTTTCTTTTTCCTCTGTTACTATCACAGATCTGTCATTTGAGTAACAACAAAACGTCTCTACGAGCACTTTGCGTAAATCGAAAAATCAAAATTTTCGGAATTTTTTTCTTTTTCCTCTGTTACTATCACAGATCTGTCATTTGAGAAGCAACAAAACGTCTCTACGACCACTTTGCGTAAATCAAGAAATAAAAATTTTTGTAATATTTTGCTTTTTCCTCTGTTATTATCACAGATCTGTCATTTGAGTAACAACAAAACGTGTCTACGAGCACTTTGCGTAAATCGAGAAATCAAAATTTTCGGAATCTTTTTCTTTTTCCTCTGTTACTATCACAGATCTGTCATTTGAGTAACAACAAAACGTCTCTACGAGCACTTTGCGTAAATCGAGAAATCAAAATTTTCGGAATTTTTTTCTTTTTCCTCTGTCACTATCACAGATCTGTCATTAGAGTAGCAACAAAACGTATCTACGACCACTTTGCATAAATCAAGAAATTAAAATTTTTGGAATATTTTGCTTTTTCCTCTGTTACTATCACAGATCTGTCATTTGAGTAACAACAAAACGTCTCTACGAGCACTTTGCGTAAATCGAGAAATCAAAATTTTCGGAATTTTTTTCTTTCCTCTGTTACTATCACAGATCTGTCATTTGAGTAACAACAAACCGTCTCTACGAGCATTTCCGTAAATCGAGAAATCAAAATTTTCGGAATTTTTTCTTTTTTCCTCTGTTACTATCACAGATCTGTCATTTGAGTAACAACAAAACGTCTCTACGAGCACTTTGCGTAAATCGAAAAATCAAAATTTTCGGAATTTTTTTCTTTTTCCTCTGTTACTATCACAGATCTGTCATTTGAGAAGCAACAAAACGTCTCTACGACTACTTTGCGTAAATCAAGAAATTAAAATTTTTGTAATATTTTGCTTTTTCCTCTGTTACTATCACAGATCTGTCATTTGAGTAACAACAAAACGTCTCTACGAGCACTTTGCGTAAATCGAGAAATCAAAATTTTCGGAATTTTTTCTTTTTCCTCTGTTACTATCACAGATCTGTCATTTGAGAAGCAACAAAACGTCTCTACGATCACTTTGCGTAAATCAAGAAATTAAAATTTTTGTAATATTTTTCTTTTTCCTCTGTTACTATCACAGATCTGTCATTTGCGTAACAACAAAACGTCTCTACGAGCACCTTGCGTAAATCGAACAATCAAAATTTTCGGAATTTTTTTCTTTTTCCTCTGTCACTATCACAGATCTGTCATTTGAGTAGTAACAAAACGTCTCTACGACCACTTTGCATAAATCAAGAAATTAAAATTTTTGGAATATTTTGCTTTTTCCTCTGTTACTATCACAGATCTGTCATTTGAGTAACAACAAAACGTCTCTACGAGCACTTTGCGTAAATCAAGAAATCAAAATTTTCGGAATTTTTTTCTTTTTCCTGTGTTACTATCACAAATCTGTCATTTGAGAAGCAACAAAACGTCTCTACGATCACTTAGCGTAAATCAAGAAATTAAAATTTTTGTAATATTTTGCTTTTTCGTCTGTTACTATCACAGATCTGTCATTTGAGTAACAACAAAACGTCTCTACGAGCACTTTGCGTAAATCGAAAAATCAAAATTTTTGTAATATTTTTCTTTTTCCTCTGTTACTATCACAGATCTGTCATTTGCGTAACAACAAAACGTCTCTACGAGCACCTTGCGTAAATCGAACAATCAAAATTTTCGGAATTTTTTTCTTTTTCCTCTGTCACTATCACAGATCTGTCATTTGAGTAGTAACAAAACGTCTCTACGACCACTTTGCATAAATCAAGAAATTAAAATTTTTGGAATATTTTGCTTTTTCCTCTGTTACTATCACAGATCTGTCATTTGAGTAACAACAAAACGTCTCTACGAGCACTTTGCGTAAATCAAGAAATCAAAATTTTCGGAATTTTTTTCTTTTTCCTGTGTTACTATCACAAATCTGTCATTTGAGAAGCAACAAAACGTCTCTACGATCACTTAGCGTAAATCAAGAAATTAAAATTTTTGTAATATTTTGCTTTTTCGTCTGTTACTATCACAGATCTGTCATTTGAGTAACAACAAAACGTCTCTACGAGCACTTTGCGTAAATCGAAAAATCAAAATTCTCCGAATTTTTTTCTTTTTCCTCTGTTACTATCACAGATCTGTCATTTGCGTAACAACAAAACGTCTCTACGAGCACTTTGCGTAAATCGAACAATCAAAATTTTCGGAATTTTTTTCTTTTTCCTCTGTCACTATCACAGATCTGTCATTTGAGTAGTAACAAAACGTCTCTACGACCACTTTGCATAAATCAAGAAATTAAAATTTTTGGAATATTTTGCTTTTTCCTCTGTTACTATCACAGATCTGTCATTTGAGTAACAACAAAACGTCTCTACGAGCACTTTGCGTAAATCAAGAAATCAAAATTTTCGGAATTTTTTTCTTTTTCCTCTGTTACTATCACAGATCTGTCATTTGAGTAACAACAAAACGTCTCTACGAGCACTTTGCGTAAATCAAGAAATCAAAATTTTCGGAATTTTTTTCTTTTTCCTCTGTTACTATCACAGATCTGTCATTTGAGTAACAACAAAACGTCTCTACGAGCACTTTGCGTAAATCGAGAAATCAAAATTTTCGGAATTTTTTTCTTTTTCCTCTGTTACTATCACAGATCTGTCATTTGAGTAACAACAAAACGTCTCTACGAGCACTTTGCGTAAATCGAGAAATCAAAATTTTCGGAATTTTTTTCTTTTTCCTCTGTTACTATCACAGATCTGTCATTTGAGTAACAACAAAACGTCTCTACGAGCATTTCCGTAAATCGAGAAATCAAAATTTTCGGAATTTTTTCTTTTTCCTCTGTTACTATCACAGATCTGTCATTTGAGTAACAACAAAACGTCTCTACGAGCACTTTGCGTAAATCGAAAAATCAAAATTTTCGGAATTTTTTTCTTTTTCCTCTGTTACTATCACAGATCTGTCATTTGAGAAGCAACAAAACGTCTCTACGACCACTTTGCGTAAATCAAGAAATTAAAATTTTTGTAATATTTTGCTTTTTCCTCTGTTACTATCACAGATCTGTCATTTGAGTAACAACAAAACGTCTCTACGAGCACTTTGCGTAAATCGAGAAATAAAAATTTTCGGAATCTTTTTCTTTTTCCTCTGTTACTATCACAGATCTGTCATTTGAGTAACAACAAAACGTCTCTACGAGCACTTTGCGTAAATCGAGAAATCAAAATTTTCGGAATTTTTTTCTTTTTCCTCTGTCACTATCACAGATCTGTCATTTGAGTAGCAACAAAACGTACCTACGACCACTTTGCATAAATCAAGAAATTAAAATTTTTGGAATATTTTGCTTTTTCCTCTGTTACTATCACAGATCTGTCATTTGAGTAACAACAAAACGTCTCTACGAGCACTTTGCGTAAATCGAGAAATCAAAATTTTCGGAATTTTTTTCTTTTTCCTCTGTTACTATCACAGATCTGTCATTTGAGTAACAACAAAACGTCTCTACGAGCATTTCCGTAAATCGAGAAATCAAAATTTTCGGAATTTTTTCTTTTTTCCTCTGTTACTATCACAGATCTGTCATTTGAGTAACAACAAAACGTCTCTACGAGCACTTTGCGTAAATCGAAAAATCAAAATTTTCGGAATTTTTTTCTTTTTCCTCTGTTACTATCACAGATCTGTCATTTGAGAAGCAACAAAACGTCTCTACGACTACTTTGCGTAAATCAAGAAATTAAAATTTTTGTAATATTTTGCTTTTTCCTCTGTTACTATCACAGATCTGTCATTTGAGTAACAACAAAACGGCTCTACGAGCACTTTGCGTAAATCGAGAAATCAAAATTTTCGGAATTTTTTCTTTTTCCTCTGTTACTATCACAGATCTGTCATTTGAGAAGCAACAAAACGTCTTTACGATCACTTTGCGTAAATCAAGAAATTAAAATTTTTGTAATATTTTGCTTTTTCCTCTGTTACTATCACAGATCTGTCATTTGAGTAACAACAAAACGTCTCTACGAGCACTTTGCGTAAATCGAGAAATCAAAATTTTCGGAATTTTTTTCTTTTTCCTCTGTTACTATCACAGATCTGTCATTTGAGTAACAACAAAACGTCTCTACGAGCATTTCCGTAAATCGAGAAAACAAAATTTTCGGAATTTTTTCTTTTTTCCTCTGTTACTATCACAGATCTGTCATTTGAGTAACAACAAAACGTCTCTACGAGCACTTTGCGTAAATCGAAAAATCAAAATTTTCGGAATTTTTTTCTTTTTCCTCTGTTACTATCACAGATCTGTCATTTGAGTAGCAACAAAACGTATCTACGACCACTTTGCATAAATCAAGAAATTAAAATTTTTGGAATATTTTGCTTTTTCCTCTGTTACTATCACAGATCTGTCATTTGAGTAACAACAAAACGTCTCTACGAGCACTTTGCGTAAATCGAGAAATCAAAATTTTCGGAATTTTTTTCTTTTTCCTCTGTTACTATCACAGATCTGTCATTTGAGTAACAACAAAACGTCTCTACGAGCATTTCCGTAAATCGAGAAATCAAAATTTTCGGAATTTTTTCTTTTTTCCTCTGTTACTATCACAGATCTGTCATTTGAGTAACAACAAAACGTCTCTACGAGCACTTTGCGTAAATCGAAAAATCAAAATTTTCGGAATTTTTTTCTTTTTCCTCTGTTACTATCACAGATCTGTCATTTGAGAAGCAACAAAACGTCTCTACGACTACTTTGCGTAAATCAAGAAATTAAAATTTTTGTAATATTTTGCTTTTTCCTCTGTTACTATCACAGATCTGTCATTTGAGTAACAACAAAACGTCTCTACGAGCACTTTGCGTAAATCGAGAAATCAAAATTTTCGGAATTTTTTCTTTTTCCTCTGTTACTATCACAGATCTGTCATTTGAGAAGCAACAAAACGTCTTTACGATCACTTTGCGTAAATCAAGAAATTAAAATTTTTGTAATATTTTGCTTTTTCCTCTGTTACTATCACAGATCTGTCATTTGAGTAACAACAAAACGTCTCTACGAGCACTTTGCGTAAATCGAGAAATCAAAATTTTCGGAATTTTTTTCTTTTTCCTCTGTTACTATCACAGATCTGTCATTTGAGTAACAACAAAACGTCTCTACGAGCATTTCCGTAAATCGAGAAATCAAAATTTTCGGAATTTTTTCTTTTTTCCTCTGTTACTATCACAGATCTGTCATTTGAGTAACAACAAAACGTCTCTACGAGCACTTTGCGTAAATCGAAAAATCAAAATTTTCGGAATTTTTTTCTTTTTCCTCTGTTACTATCACAGATCTGTCATTTGAGAAGCAACAAAACGTCTCTACGACCACTTTGCGTAAATCAAGAAATTAAAATTTTTGTAATATTTTGCTTTTTCCTCTGTTACTATCACAGATCTGTCATTTGAGTAACAACAAAACGTCTCTACGAGCACTTTGCGTAAATCGAGAAATCAAAATTTTCGGAATTTTTTCTTTTTCCTCTGTTACTATCACAGATCTGTCATTTGAGAAGCAACAAAACGTCTTTACGATCACTTTGCGTAAATCAAGAAATTAAAATTTTTGTAATATTTTTCTTTTTCCTCTGTTACTATCACAGATCTGTCATTTGCGTAACAACAAAACGTCTCTACGAGCACTTTGCGTAAATCGAACAATCAAAATTTTCGGAATTTTTTTCTTTTTCCTCTGTCACTATCACAGATCTGTCATTTGAGTAGTAACAAAACGTCTCTACGACCACTTTGCATAAATCAAGAAATTAAAATTTTTGGAATATTTTGCTTTTTCCTCTGTTACTATCACAGATCTGTCATTTGAGTAACAACAAAACGTCTCTACGAGCACTTTGCGTAAATCAAGAAATCAAAATTTTCGGAATTTTTTTCTTTTTCCTGTGTTACTATCACAGATCTGTCATTTGAGTAACAACAAAACGTCTCTACGAGCACTTTGCGTAAATCGAGAAATCAAAATTTTCGGAATTTTTTTTTTCCTGTTACTATCACAGATCTGTCATTTGAGAAGCAACAAAACGTCTCTACGATCACTTTGCGTAAATCAAGAAATTAAAATTTTTGTAATATTTTGCTTTTTCGTCTGTTACTATCACAGATCTGTCATTTGAGTAACAACAAAACGTCTCTACGAGCACTTTGCGTAAATCGAAAAATCAAAATTTTCGGAATTTTTTTCTTTTTCCTCTGTTACTATCACAGATCTGTCATTTGCGTAACAACAAAACGTCTCTACGAGCACTTTGCGTAAATCGAACAATCAAAATTTTCGGAATTTTTTTCTTTTTCCTCTGTCACTATCACAGATCTGTCATTTGAGTAGTAACAAAACGTCTCTACGACCACTTTGCATAAATCAAGAAATTAAAATTTTTGGAATATTTTGCTTTTTCCTCTGTTACTATCACAGATCTGTCATTTGAGTAACAACAAAACGTCTCTACGAGCACTTTGCGTAAATCAAGAAATCAAAATTTTCGGAATTTTTTTCTTTTTCCTCTGTTACTATCACAGATCTGTCATTTGAGTAACAACAAAACGTCTCTACGAGCACTTTGCGTAAATCGAGAAATCAAAATTTTCGGAATTTTTTTCTTTTTCCTCTGTTACTATCACAGATCTGTCATTTGAGTAACAACAAAACGTCTCTACGAGCACTTTGCGTAAATCGAGAAATCAAAATTTTCGGAATTTTTTTCTTTTTCCTCTGTTACTATCACAGATCTGTCATTTGAGTAACAACAAAACGTCTCTACGAGCATTTCCGTAAATCGAGAAATCAAAATTTTCGGAATTTTTTCTTTTTCCTCTGTTACTATCACAGATCTGTCATTTGAGTAGTAACAAAACGTCTCTACGACCACTTTGCATAAATCAAGAAATTAAAATTTTTGGAATATTTTGCTTTTTCCTCTGTTACTATCACAGATCTGTCATTTGAGTAACAACAAAACGTCTCTACGAGCACTTTGCGTAAATCAAGAAATCAAAATTTTCGGAATTTTTTTCTTTTTCCTGTGTTACTATCACAAATCTGTCATTTGAGAAGCAACAAAACGTCTCTACGATCACTTAGCGTAAATCAAGAAATTAAAATTTTTGTAATATTTTGCTTTTTCGTCTGTTACTATCACAGATCTGTCATTTGAGTAACAACAAAACGTCTCTACGAGCACTTTGCGTAAATCGAAAAATCAAAATTTTTGTAATATTTTTCTTTTTCCTCTGTTACTATCACAGATCTGTCATTTGCGTAACAACAAAACGTCTCTACGAGCACCTTGCGTAAATCGAACAATCAAAATTTTCGGAATTTTTTTCTTTTTCCTCTGTCACTATCACAGATCTGTCATTTGAGTAGTAACAAAACGTCTCTACGACCACTTTGCATAAATCAAGAAATTAAAATTTTTGGAATATTTTGCTTTTTCCTCTGTTACTATCACAGATCTGTCATTTGAGTAACAACAAAACGTCTCTACGAGCACTTTGCGTAAATCAAGAAATCAAAATTTTCGGAATTTTTTTCTTTTTCCTGTGTTACTATCACAAATCTGTCATTTGAGAAGCAACAAAACGTCTCTACGATCACTTAGCGTAAATCAAGAAATTAAAATTTTTGTAATATTTTGCTTTTTCGTCTGTTACTATCACAGATCTGTCATTTGAGTAACAACAAAACGTCTCTACGAGCACTTTGCGTAAATCGAAAAATCAAAATTCTCCGAATTTTTTTCTTTTTCCTCTGTTACTATCACAGATCTGTCATTTGCGTAACAACAAAACGTCTCTACGAGCACTTTGCGTAAATCGAACAATCAAAATTTTCGGAATTTTTTTCTTTTTCCTCTGTCACTATCACAGATCTGTCATTTGAGTAGTAACAAAACGTCTCTACGACCACTTTGCATAAATCAAGAAATTAAAATTTTTGGAATATTTTGCTTTTTCCTCTGTTACTATCACAGATCTGTCATTTGAGTAACAACAAAACGTCTCTACGAGCACTTTGCGTAAATCAAGAAATCAAAATTTTCGGAATTTTTTTCTTTTTCCTCTGTTACTATCACAGATCTGTCATTTGAGTAACAACAAAACGTCTCTACGAGCACTTTGCGTAAATCAAGAAATCAAAATTTTCGGAATTTTTTTCTTTTTCCTCTGTTACTATCACAGATCTGTCATTTGAGTAACAACAAAACGTCTCTACGAGCACTTTGCGTAAATCGAGAAATCAAAATTTTCGGAATTTTTTTCTTTTTCCTCTGTTACTATCACAGATCTGTCATTTGAGTAACAACAAAACGTCTCTACGAGCACTTTGCGTAAATCGAGAAATCAAAATTTTCGGAATTTTTTTCTTTTTCCTCTGTTACTATCACAGATCTGTCATTTGAGTAACAACAAAACGTCTCTACGAGCATTTCCGTAAATCGAGAAATCAAAATTTTCGGAATTTTTTCTTTTTCCTCTGTTACTATCACAGATCTGTCATTTGAGTAACAACAAAACGTCTCTACGAGCACTTTGCGTAAATCGAAAAATCAAAATTTTCGGAATTTTTTTCTTTTTCCTCTGTTACTATCACAGATCTGTCATTTGAGAAGCAACAAAACGTCTCTACGACCACTTTGCGTAAATCAAGAAATTAAAATTTTTGTAATATTTTGCTTTTTCCTCTGTTACTATCACAGATCTGTCATTTGAGTAACAACAAAACGTCTCTACGAGCACTTTGCGTAAATCGAGAAATAAAAATTTTCGGAATCTTTTTCTTTTTCCTCTGTTACTATCACAGATCTGTCATTTGAGTAACAACAAAACGTCTCTACGAGCACTTTGCGTAAATCGAGAAATCAAAATTTTCGGAATTTTTTTCTTTTTCCTCTGTCACTATCACAGATCTGTCATTTGAGTAGCAACAAAACGTACCTACGACCACTTTGCATAAATCAAGAAATTAAAATTTTTGGAATATTTTGCTTTTTCCTCTGTTACTATCACAGATCTGTCATTTGAGTAACAACAAAACGTCTCTACGAGCACTTTGCGTAAATCGAGAAATCAAAATTTTCGGAATTTTTTTCTTTTTCCTCTGTTACTATCACAGATCTGTCATTTGAGTAACAACAAAACGTCTCTACGAGCATTTCCGTAAATCGAGAAATCAAAATTTTCGGAATTTTTTCTTTTTTCCTCTGTTACTATCACAGATCTGTCATTTGAGTAACAACAAAACGTCTCTACGAGCACTTTGCGTAAATCGAAAAATCAAAATTTTCGGAATTTTTTTCTTTTTCCTCTGTTACTATCACAGATCTGTCATTTGAGAAGCAACAAAACGTCTCTACGACTACTTTGCGTAAATCAAGAAATTAAAATTTTTGTAATATTTTGCTTTTTCCTCTGTTACTATCACAGATCTGTCATTTGAGTAACAACAAAACGGCTCTACGAGCACTTTGCGTAAATCGAGAAATCAAAATTTTCGGAATTTTTTCTTTTTCCTCTGTTACTATCACAGATCTGTCATTTGAGAAGCAACAAAACGTCTTTACGATCACTTTGCGTAAATCAAGAAATTAAAATTTTTGTAATATTTTGCTTTTTCCTCTGTTACTATCACAGATCTGTCATTTGAGTAACAACAAAACGTCTCTACGAGCACTTTGCGTAAATCGAGAAATCAAAATTTTCGGAATTTTTTTCTTTTTCCTCTGTTACTATCACAGATCTGTCATTTGAGTAACAACAAAACGTCTCTACGAGCATTTCCGTAAATCGAGAAAACAAAATTTTCGGAATTTTTTCTTTTTTCCTCTGTTACTATCACAGATCTGTCATTTGAGTAACAACAAAACGTCTCTACGAGCACTTTGCGTAAATCGAAAAATCAAAATTTTCGGAATTTTTTTCTTTTTCCTCTGTTACTATCACAGATCTGTCATTTGAGTAGCAACAAAACGTATCTACGACCACTTTGCATAAATCAAGAAATTAAAATTTTTGGAATATTTTGCTTTTTCCTCTGTTACTATCACAGATCTGTCATTTGAGTAACAACAAAACGTCTCTACGAGCACTTTGCGTAAATCGAGAAATCAAAATTTTCGGAATTTTTTTCTTTTTCCTCTGTTACTATCACAGATCTGTCATTTGAGTAACAACAAAACGTCTCTACGAGCATTTCCGTAAATCGAGAAATCAAAATTTTCGGAATTTTTTCTTTTTTCCTCTGTTACTATCACAGATCTGTCATTTGAGTAACAACAAAACGTCTCTACGAGCACTTTGCGTAAATCGAAAAATCAAAATTTTCGGAATTTTTTTCTTTTTCCTCTGTTACTATCACAGATCTGTCATTTGAGAAGCAACAAAACGTCTCTACGACTACTTTGCGTAAATCAAGAAATTAAAATTTTTGTAATATTTTGCTTTTTCCTCTGTTACTATCACAGATCTGTCATTTGAGTAACAACAAAACGTCTCTACGAGCACTTTGCGTAAATCGAGAAATCAAAATTTTCGGAATTTTTTCTTTTTCCTCTGTTACTATCACAGATCTGTCATTTGAGAAGCAACAAAACGTCTTTACGATCACTTTGCGTAAATCAAGAAATTAAAATTTTTGTAATATTTTGCTTTTTCCTCTGTTACTATCACAGATCTGTCATTTGAGTAACAACAAAACGTCTCTACGAGCACTTTGCGTAAATCGAGAAATCAAAATTTTCGGAATTTTTTTCTTTTTCCTCTGTTACTATCACAGATCTGTCATTTGAGTAACAACAAAACGTCTCTACGAGCATTTCCGTAAATCGAGAAATCAAAATTTTCGGAATTTTTTCTTTTTTCCTCTGTTACTATCACAGATCTGTCATTTGAGTAACAACAAAACGTCTCTACGAGCACTTTGCGTAAATCGAAAAATCAAAATTTTCGGAATTTTTTTCTTTTTCCTCTGTTACTATCACAGATCTGTCATTTGAGAAGCAACAAAACGTCTCTACGACCACTTTGCGTAAATCAAGAAATTAAAATTTTTGTAATATTTTGCTTTTTCCTCTGTTACTATCACAGATCTGTCATTTGAGTAACAACAAAACGTCTCTACGAGCACTTTGCGTAAATCGAGAAATCAAAATTTTCGGAATTTTTTCTTTTTCCTCTGTTACTATCACAGATCTGTCATTTGAGAAGCAACAAAACGTCTTTACGATCACTTTGCGTAAATCAAGAAATTAAAATTTTTGTAATATTTTTCTTTTTCCTCTGTTACTATCACAGATCTGTCATTTGCGTAACAACAAAACGTCTCTACGAGCACTTTGCGTAAATCGAACAATCAAAATTTTCGGAATTTTTTTCTTTTTCCTCTGTCACTATCACAGATCTGTCATTTGAGTAGTAACAAAACGTCTCTACGACCACTTTGCATAAATCAAGAAATTAAAATTTTTGGAATATTTTGCTTTTTCCTCTGTTACTATCACAGATCTGTCATTTGAGTAACAACAAAACGTCTCTACGAGCACTTTGCGTAAATCAAGAAATCAAAATTTTCGGAATTTTTTTCTTTTTCCTGTGTTACTATCACAGATCTGTCATTTGAGTAACAACAAAACGTCTCTACGAGCACTTTGCGTAAATCGAGAAATCAAAATTTTCGGAATTTTTTTTTTCCTGTTACTATCACAGATCTGTCATTTGAGAAGCAACAAAACGTCTCTACGATCACTTTGCGTAAATCAAGAAATTAAAATTTTTGTAATATTTTGCTTTTTCGTCTGTTACTATCACAGATCTGTCATTTGAGTAACAACAAAACGTCTCTACGAGCACTTTGCGTAAATCGAAAAATCAAAATTTTCGGAATTTTTTTCTTTTTCCTCTGTTACTATCACAGATCTGTCATTTGCGTAACAACAAAACGTCTCTACGAGCACTTTGCGTAAATCGAACAATCAAAATTTTCGGAATTTTTTTCTTTTTCCTCTGTCACTATCACAGATCTGTCATTTGAGTAGTAACAAAACGTCTCTACGACCACTTTGCATAAATCAAGAAATTAAAATTTTTGGAATATTTTGCTTTTTCCTCTGTTACTATCACAGATCTGTCATTTGAGTAACAACAAAACGTCTCTACGAGCACTTTGCGTAAATCAAGAAATCAAAATTTTCGGAATTTTTTTCTTTTTCCTCTGTTACTATCACAGATCTGTCATTTGAGTAACAACAAAACGTCTCTACGAGCACTTTGCGTAAATCGAGAAATCAAAATTTTCGGAATTTTTTTCTTTTTCCTCTGTTACTATCACAGATCTGTCATTTGAGTAACAACAAAACGTCTCTACGAGCACTTTGCGTAAATCGAGAAATCAAAATTTTCGGAATTTTTTTCTTTTTCCTCTGTTACTATCACAGATCTGTCATTTGAGTAACAACAAAACGTCTCTACGAGCATTTCCGTAAATCGAGAAATCAAAATTTTCGGAATTTTTTCTTTTTCCTCTGTTACTATCACAGATCTGTCATTTGAGTAACAACAAAACGTCTCTACAAGCACTTTGCGTAAATCGAAAAATCAAAATTTTCGGAATTTTTTTCTTTTTCCTCTGTTACTATCACAGATCTGTCATTTGAGAAGCAACAAAACGTCTCTACGACCACTTTGCGTAAATCAAGAAATTAAAATTTTTGTAATATTTTGCTTTTTCCTCTGTTACTATCACAGATCTGTCATTTGAGTAACAACAAAACGTCTCTACGAGCACTTTGCGTAAATCGAGAAATCAAAATTTTCGGAATTTTTTCTTTTTCCTCTGTTACTATCACAGATCTGTCATTTGAGAAGCAACAAAACGTCTTTACGATCACTTTGCGTAAATCAAGAAATTAAAATTTTTGTAATATTTTTCTTTTTCCTCTGTTACTATCACAGATCTGTCATTTGCGTAACAACAAAACGTCTCTACGAGCACTTTGCGTAAATCGAACAATCAAAATTTTCGGAATTTTTTTCTTTTTCCTCTGTCACTATCACAGATCTGTCATTTGAGTAGTAACAAAACGTCTCTACGACCACTTTGCATAAATCAAGAAATTAAAATTTTTGGAATATTTTGCTTTTTCCTCTGTTACTATCACAGATCTGTCATTTGAGTAACAACAAAACGTCTCTACGAGCACTTTGCGTAAATCAAGAAATCAAAATTTTCGGAATTTTTTTCTTTTTCCTGTGTTACTATCACAGATCTGTCATTTGAGTAACAACAAAACGTCTCTACGAGCACTTTGCGTAAATCGAGAAATCAAAATTTTCGGAATTTTTTTTTTCCTGTTACTATCACAGATCTGTCATTTGAGAAGCAACAAAACGTCTCTACGATCACTTTGCGTAAATCAAGAAATTAAAATTTTTGTAATATTTTGCTTTTTCGTCTGTTACTATCACAGATCTGTCATTTGAGTAACAACAAAACGTCTCTACGAGCACTTTGCGTAAATCGAAAAATCAAAATTTTCGGAATTTTTTTCTTTTTCCTCTGTTACTATCACAGATCTGTCATTTGCGTAACAACAAAACGTCTCTACGAGCACTTTGCGTAAATCGAACAATCAAAATTTTCGGAATTTTTTTCTTTTTCCTCTGTCACTATCACAGATCTGTCATTTGAGTAGTAACAAAACGTCTCTACGACCACTTTGCATAAATCAAGAAATTAAAATTTTTGGAATATTTTGCTTTTTCCTCTGTTACTATCACAGATCTGTCATTTGAGTAACAACAAAACGTCTCTACGAGCACTTTGCGTAAATCAAGAAATCAAAATTTTCGGAATTTTTTTCTTTTTCCTCTGTTACTATCACAGATCTGTCATTTGAGTAACAACAAAACGTCTCTACGAGCACTTTGCGTAAATCGAGAAATCAAAATTTTCGGAATTTTTTTCTTTTTCCTCTGTTACTATCACAGATCTGTCATTTGAGTAACAACAAAACGTCTCTACGAGCACTTTGCGTAAATCGAGAAATCAAAATTTTCGGAATTTTTTTCTTTTTCCTCTGTTACTATCACAGATCTGTCATTTGAGTAACAACAAAACGTCTCTACGAGCATTTCCGTAAATCGAGAAATCAAAATTTTCGGAATTTTTTCTTTTTCCTCTGTTACTATCACAGATCTGTCATTTGAGTAACAACAAAACGTCTCTACGAGCACTTTGCGTAAATCGAAAAATCAAAATTTTCGGAATTTTTTTCTTTTTCCTCTGTTACTATCACAGATCTGTCATTTGAGAAGCAACAAAACGTCTCTACGACCACTTTGCGTAAATCAAGAAATAAAAATTTTTGTAATATTTTGCTTTTTCCTCTGTTACTATCACAGATCTGTCATTTGAGTAACAACAAAACGTCTCTACGAGCACTTTGCGTAAATCGAGAAATCAAAATTTTCGGAATTTTTTTTTTCCTGTTACTATCACAGATCTGTCATTTGAGAAGCAACAAAACGTCTCTACGATCACTTTGCGTAAATCAAGAAATTAAAATTTTTGTAATATTTTGCTTTTTCGTCTGTTACTATCACAGATCTGTCATTTGAGTAACAACAAAACGTCTCTACGAGCACTTTGCGTAAATCGAAAAATCAAAATTTTCGGAATTTTTTTCTTTTTCCTCTGTTACTATCACAGATCTGTCATTTGCGTAACAACAAAACGTCTCTACGAGCACTTTGCGTAAATCGAACAATCAAAATTTTCGGAATTTTTTTCTTTTTCCTCTGTCACTATCACAGATCTGTCATTTGAGTAGTAACAAAACGTCTCTACGACCACTTTGCATAAATCAAGAAATTAAAATTTTTGGAATATTTTGCTTTTTCCTCTGTTACTATCACAGATCTGTCATTTGAGTAACAACAAAACGTCTCTACGAGCACTTTGCGTAAATCAAGAAATCAAAATTTTCGGAATTTTTTTCTTTTTCCTCTGTTACTATCACAGATCTGTCATTTGAGTAACAACAAAACGTCTCTACGAGCACTTTGCGTAAATCGAGAAATCAAAATTTTCGGAATTTTTTTCTTTTTCCTCTGTTACTATCACAGATCTGTCATTTGAGTAACAACAAAACGTCTCTACGAGCACTTTGCGTAAATCGAGAAATCAAAATTTTCGGAATTTTTTTCTTTTTCCTCTGTTACTATCACAGATCTGTCATTTGAGTAACAACAAAACGTCTCTACGAGCATTTCCGTAAATCGAGAAATCAAAATTTTCGGAATTTTTTCTTTTTCCTCTGTTACTATCACAGATCTGTCATTTGAGTAACAACAAAACGTCTCTACAAGCACTTTGCGTAAATCGAAAAATCAAAATTTTCGGAATTTTTTTCTTTTTCCTCTGTTACTATCACAGATCTGTCATTTGAGAAGCAACAAAACGTCTCTACGACCACTTTGCGTAAATCAAGAAATTAAAATTTTTGTAATATTTTGCTTTTTCCTCTGTTACTATCACAGATCTGTCATTTGAGTAACAACAAAACGTCTCTACGAGCACTTTGCGTAAATCGAGAAATCAAAATTTTCGGAATTTTTTCTTTTTCCTCTGTTACTATCACAGATCTGTCATTTGAGAAGCAACAAAACGTCTTTACGATCACTTTGCGTAAATCAAGAAATTAAAATTTTTGTAATATTTTTCTTTTTCCTCTGTTACTATCACAGATCTGTCATTTGCGTAACAACAAAACGTCTCTACGAGCACTTTGCGTAAATCGAACAATCAAAATTTTCGGAATTTTTTTCTTTTTCCTCTGTCACTATCACAGATCTGTCATTTGAGTAGTAACAAACCGTCTCTACGACCACTTTGCATAAATCAAGAAATTAAAATTTTTGGAATATTTTGCTTTTTCCTCTGTTACTATCACAGATCTGTCATTTGAGTAACAACAAAACGTCTCTACGAGCACTTTGCGTAAATCAAGAAATCAAAATTTTCGGAATTTTTTTCTTTTTCCTCTGTTACTATCACAGATCTGTCATTTGAGTAACAACAAAACGTCTCTACGAGCACTTTGCGTAAATCGAGAAATCAAAATTTTCGGAATTTTTTTCTTTTTCCTCTGTTACTATCACAGATCTGTCATTTGAGTAACAACAAAACGTCTCTACGAGCACTTTGCGTAAATCGAGAAATCAAAATTTTCGGAATTTTTTTCTTTTTCCTCTGTTACTATCACAGATCTGTCATTTGAGTAACAACAAAACGTCTCTACGAGCATTTCCGTAAATCGAGAAATCAAAATTTTCGGAATTTTTTCTTTTTCCTCTGTTACTATCACAGATCTGTCATTTGAGTAACAACAAAACGTCTCTACGAGCACTTAGCGTAAATCGAAAAATCAAAATTTTCGGAATTTTTTTCTTTTTCCTCTGTTACTATCACAGATCTGTCATTTGAGAAGCAACAAAACGTCTCTACGACCACTTTGCGTAAATCAAGAAATTAAAATTTTCGGAATCTTTTTCTTTTTCCTCTGTTACTATCACAGATCTGTCATTTGAGTAACAACAAAACGTCTCTACGAGCACTTTGCGTAAATCGAGAAATCAAAATTTTCGGAATTTTTTTCTTTTTCCTCTGTCACTATCACAGATCTGTCATTTGAGTAGCAACAAAACGTATCTACGACCACTTTGCATAAATCAAGAAATTAAAATTTTTGGAATATTTTGCTTTTTCCTCTGTTACTATCACAGATCTGTCATTTGAGTAACAACAAAACGTCTCTACGAGCACTTTGCGTAAATCGAGAAATCAAAATTTTCGGAATTTTTTTCTTTTTCCTCTGTTACTATCACAGATCTGTCATTTGAGTAACAACAAAACGTCTCTACGAGCATTTCCGTAAATCGAGAAATCAAAATTTTCGGAATTTTTTCTTTTTTCCTCTGTTACTATCACAGATCTGTCATTTGAGTAATAACAAAACGTCTCTACGAGCACTTTGCGTAAATCGAGAAATCAAAATTTTCGGAATTTTTTTCTTTTTCCTCTGTTACTATCACAGATCTGTCATTTGAGTAACAACAAAACGTCTCTACGAGCACTTTGCGTAAATCGAGAAATCAAAATTTTCGGAATTTTTTTCTTTTTCCTCTGTTACTATCACAGATCTGTCATTTGAGTAACAACAAAACGTCTCTACGAGCATTTCCGTAAATCGAGAAATCAAAATTTTCGGAATTTTTTCTTTTTCCTCTGTTACTATCACAGATCTGTCATTTGAGTAACAACAAAACGTCTCTACAAGCACTTTGCGTAAATCGAAAAATCAAAATTTTCGGAATTTTTTTCTTTTTCCTCTGTTACTATCACAGATCTGTCATTTGAGAAGCAACAAAACGTCTCTACGACCACTTTGCGTAAATCAAGAAATTAAAATTTTTGTAATATTTTGCTTTTTCCTCTGTTACTATCACAGATCTGTCATTTGAGTAACAACAAAACGTCTCTACGAGCACTTTGCGTAAATCAAGAAATCAAAATTTTCGGAATTTTTTCTTTTTCCTCTGTTACTATCACAGATCTGTCATTTGAGAAGCAACAAAACGTCTTTACGATCACTTTGCGTAAATCAAGAAATTAAAATTTTTGTAATATTTTTCTTTTTCCTCTGTTACTATCACAGATCTGTCATTTGCGTAACAACAAAACGTCTCTACGAGCACTTTGCGTAAATCGAACAATCAAAATTTTCGGAATTTTTTTCTTTTTCCTCTGTCACTATCACAGATCTGTCATTTGAGTAGTAACAAAACGTCTCTACGACCACTTTGCATAAATCAAGAAATTAAAATTTTTGGAATATTTTGCTTTTTCCTCTGTTACTATCACAGATCTGTCATTTGAGTAACAACAAAACGTCTCTACGAGCACTTTGCGTAAATCAAGAAATCAAAATTTTCGGAATTTTTTTCTTTTTCCTGTGTTACTATCACAGATCTGTCATTTGAGTAACAACAAAACGTCTCTACGAGCACTTTGCGTAAATCGAGAAATCAAAATTTTCGGAATTTTTTTTTTCCTGTTACTATCACAGATCTGTCATTTGAGAAGCAACAAAACGTCTCTACGATCACTTTGCGTAAATCAAGAAATTAAAATTTTTGTAATATTTTGCTTTTTCGTCTGTTACTATCACAGATCTGTCATTTGAGTAACAACAAAACGTCTCTACGAGCACTTTGCGTAAATCGAAAAATCAAAATTTTCGGAATTTTTTTCTTTTTCCTCTGTTACTATCACAGATCTGTCATTTGCGTAACAACAAAACGTCTCTACGAGCACTTTGCGTAAATCGAACAATCAAAATTTTCGGAATTTTTTTCTTTTTCCTCTGTCACTATCACAGATCTGTCATTTGAGTAGTAACAAAACGTCTCTACGACCACTTTGCATAAATCAAGAAATTAAAATTTTTGGAATATTTTGCTTTTTCCTCTGTTACTATCACAGATCTGTCATTTGAGTAACAACAAAACGTCTCTACGAGCACTTTGCGTAAATCAAGAAATCAAAATTTTCGGAATTTTTTTCTTTTTCCTCTGTTACTATCACAGATCTGTCATTTGAGTAACAACAAAACGTCTCTACGAGCACTTTGCGTAAATCGAGAAATCAAAATTTTCGGAATTTTTTTCTTTTTCCTCTGTTACTATCACAGATCTGTCATTTGAGTAACAACAAAACGTCTCTACGAGCACTTTGCGTAAATCGAGAAATCAAAATTTTCGGAATTTTTTTCTTTTTCCTCTGTTACTATCACAGATCTGTCATTTGAGTAACAACAAAACGTCTCTACGAGCATTTCCGTAAATCGAGAAATCAAAATTTTCGGAATTTTTTCTTTTTCCTCTGTTACTATCACAGATCTGTCATTTGAGTAACAACAAAACGTCTCTACGAGCACTTTGCGTAAATCGAAAAATCAAAATTTTCGGAATTTTTTTCTTTTTCCTCTGTTACTATCACAGATCTGTCATTTGAGAAGCAACAAAACGTCTCTACGACCACTTTGCGTAAATCAAGAAATAAAAATTTTTGTAATATTTTGCTTTTTCCTCTGTTACTATCACAGATCTGTCATTTGAGTAACAACAAAACGTCTCTACGAGCACTTTGCGTAAATCGAGAAATCAAAATTTTCGGAATCTTTTTCTTTTTCCTCTGTTACTATCACAGATCTGTCATTTGAGTAACAACAAAACGTCTCTACGAGCACTTTGCGTAAATCGAGAAATCAAAATTTTCGGAATTTTTTTTTTTTTCCTCTGTCACTATCACAGATCTGTCATTAGAGTAGCAACAAAACGTATCTACGACCACTTTGCATAAATCAAGAAATTAAAATTTTTGGAATATTTTGCTTTTTCCTCTGTTACTATCACAGATCTGTCATTTGAGTAACAACAAAACGTCTCTACGAGCACTTTGCGTAAATCGAGAAATCAAAATTTTCGGAATTTTTTTCTTTTTCCTCTGTTACTATGACAGATCTGTCATTTGAGTAACAACAAAACGTCTCTACGAGCATTTCCGTAAATCGAGAAATCAAAATTTTCGGAATTTTTCCTTTTTTCCTCTGTTACTATCACAGATCTGTCATTTGCGTAACAACAAAACGTCTCTACGAGCACCTTGCGTAAATCGAACAATCAAAATTTTCGGAATTTTTTTCTTTTTCCTCTGTCACTATCACAGATCTGTCATTTGAGTAGTAACAAAACGTCTCTACGACCACTTTGCATAAATCAAGAAATTAAAATTTTTGGAATATTTTGCTTTTTCCTCTGTTACTATCACAGATCTGTCATTTGAGTAACAACAAAACGTCTCTACGAGCACTTTGCGTAAATCAAGAAATCAAAATTTTCGGAATTTTTTTCTTTTTCCTGTGTTACTATCACAGATCTGTCATTTGAGTAACAACAAAACGTCTCTACGAGCACTTTGCGTAAATCGAGAAATCAAAATTTTCGGAATTTTT
Organism: Geotrupes spiniger; assembly: GCA_959613385.1. Lineage (NCBI taxonomy): Eukaryota > Metazoa > Arthropoda > Insecta > Coleoptera > Geotrupidae > Geotrupes > Geotrupes spiniger. Next base: position 536,873 of record CAUIJQ010000050.1, read on the forward strand.
TTTTTTCCTGTTACTATCACAGATCTGTCATTTGAGAAGCAACAAAACGTCTCTACGATCACTTTGCGTAAATCAAGAAATTAAAATTTTTGTAATATTTTGCTTTTTCGTCTGTTACTATCACAGATCTGTCATTTGAGTAACAACAAAACGTCTCTACGAGCACTTTGCGTAAATCGAAAAATCAAAATTTTCGGAATTTTTTTCTTTTTCCTCTGTTACTATCACAGATCTGTCATTTGCGTAACAACAAAACGTCTCTACGAGCACTTTGCGTAAATCGAACAATCAAAATTTTCGGAATTTTTTTCTTTTTCCTCTGTCACTATCACAGATCTGTCATTTGAGTAGTAACAAAACGTCTCTACGACCACTTTGCATAAATCAAGAAATTAAAATTTTTGGAATATTTTGCTTTTTCCTCTGTTACTATCACAGATCTGTCATTTGAGTAACAACAAAACGTCTCTACGAGCACTTTGCGTAAATCAAGAAATCAAAATTTTCGGAATTTTTTTCTTTTTCCTCTGTTACTATCACAGATCTGTCATTTGAGTAACAACAAAACGTCTCTACGAGCACTTTGCGTAAATCGAGAAATCAAAATTTTCGGAATTTTTTTCTTTTTCCTCTGTTACTATCACAGATCTGTCATTTGAGTAACAACAAAACGTCTCTACGAGCACTTTGCGTAAATCGAGAAATCAAAATTTTCGGAATTTTTTTCTTTTTCCTCTGTTACTATCACAGATCTGTCATTTGAGTAACAACAAAACGTCTCTACGAGCATTTCCGTAAATCGAGAAATCAAAATTTTCGGAATTTTTTCTTTTTCCTCTGTTACTATCACAGATCTGTCATTTGAGTAACAACAAAACGTCTCTACGAGCACTTTGCGTAAATCGAAAAATCAAAATTTTCGGAATTTTTTTCTTTTTCCTCTGTTACTATCACAGATCTGTCATTTGAGAAGCAACAAAACGTCTCTACGACCACTTTGCGTAAATCAAGAAATAAAAATTTTTGTAATATTTTGCTTTTTCCTCTGTTACTATCACAGATCTGTCATTTGAGTAACAACAAAACGTCTCTACGAGCACTTTGCGTAAATCGAGAAATCAAAATTTTCGGAATCTTTTTCTTTTTCCTCTGTTACTATCACAGATCTGTCATTTGAGTAACAACAAAACGTCTCTACGAGCACTTTGCGTAAATCGAGAAATCAAAATTTTCGGAATTTTTTTTTTTTCCTCTGTCACTATCACAGATCTGTCATTAGAGTAGCAACAAAACGTATCTACGACCACTTTGCATAAATCAAGAAATTAAAATTTTTGGAATATTTTGCTTTTTCCTCTGTTACTATCACAGATCTGTCATTTGAGTAACAACAAAACGTCTCTACGAGCACTTTGCGTAAATCGAGAAATCAAAATTTTCGGAATTTTTTTCTTTTTCCTCTGTTACTATGACAGATCTGTCATTTGAGTAACAACAAAACGTCTCTACGAGCATTTCCGTAAATCGAGAAATCAAAATTTTCGGAATTTTTCCTTTTTTCCTCTGTTACTATCACAGATCTGTCATTTGCGTAACAACAAAACGTCTCTACGAGCACCTTGCGTAAATCGAACAATCAAAATTTTCGGAATTTTTTTCTTTTTCCTCTGTCACTATCACAGATCTGTCATTTGAGTAGTAACAAAACGTCTCTACGACCACTTTGCATAAATCAAGAAATTAAAATTTTTGGAATATTTTGCTTTTTCCTCTGTTACTATCACAGATCTGTCATTTGAGTAACAACAAAACGTCTCTACGAGCACTTTGCGTAAATCAAGAAATCAAAATTTTCGGAATTTTTTTCTTTTTCCTGTGTTACTATCACAGATCTGTCATTTGAGTAACAACAAAACGTCTCTACGAGCACTTTGCGTAAATCGAGAAATCAAAATTTTCGGAATTTTTTTTTTTCCTGTTACTATCACAGATCTGTCATTTGAGAAGCAACAAAACGTCTCTACGATCACTTTGCGTAAATCAAGAAATTAAAATTTTTGTAATATTTTTCTTTTTCCTCTGTTACTATCACAGATCTGTCATTTGCGTAACAACAAAACGTCTCTACGAGCACTTTGCGTAAATCGAACAATCAAAATTTTCGGAATTTTTTTCTTTTTCCTCTGTCACTATCACAGATCTGTCATTTGAGTAGTAACAAAACGTCTCTACGACCACTTTGCATAAATCAAGAAATTAAAATTTTTGGAATATTTTGCTTTTTCCTCTGTTACTATCACAGATCTGTCATTTGAGTAACAACAAAACGTCTCTACGAGCACTTTGCGTAAATCAAGAAATCAAAATTTTCGGAATTTTTTTCTTTTTCCTCTGTTACTATCACAGATCTGTCATTTGAGTAACAACAAAACGTCTCTACGAGCACTTTGCGTAAATCAAGAAATCAAAATTTTCGGAATTTTTTTCTTTTTCCTCTGTTACTATCACAGATCTGTCATTTGAGTAACAACAAAACGTCTCTACGAGCACTTTGCGTAAATCGAGAAATCAAAATTTTCGGAATATTTTTCTTTTTCCTCTGTTACTATCACAGATCTGTCATTTGAGTAACAACAAAACGTCTCTACGAGCACTTTGCGTAAATCGAGAAATCAAAATTTTCGGAATTTTTTTCTTTTTCCTCTGTTACTATCACAGATCTGTCATTTGAGTAACAACAAAACGTCTCTACGAGCATTTCCGTAAATCGAGAAATCAAAATTTTCGGAATTTTTTCTTTTTCCTCTGTTACTATCACAGATCTGTCATTTGAGTAACAACAAAACGTCTCTACGAGCACTTAGCGTAAATCGAAAAATCAAAATTTTCGGAATTTTTTTCTTTTTCCTCTGTTACTATCACAGATCTGTCATTTGAGAAGCAACAAAACGTCTCTACGACCACTTTGCGTAAATCAAGAAATTAAAATTTTCGGAATCTTTTTCTTTTTCCTCTGTTACTATCACAGATCTGTCATTTGAGTAACAACAAAACGTCTCTACGAGCACTTTGCGTAAATCGAGAAATCAAAATTTTCGGAATTTTTTTCTTTTTCCTCTGTCACTATCACAGATCTGTCATTTGAGTAGCAACAAAACGTATCTACGACCACTTTGCATAAATCAAGAAATTAAAATTTTTGGAATATTTTGCTTTTTCCTCTGTTACTATCACAGATCTGTCATTTGAGTAACAACAAAACGTCTCTACGAGCACTTTGCGTAAATCGAGAAATCAAAATTTTCGGAATTTTTTTCTTTTTCCTCTGTTACTATCACAGATCTGTCATTTGAGTAACAACAAAACGTCTCTACGAGCATTTCCGTAAATCGAGAAATCAAAATTTTCGGAATTTTTTCTTTTTTCCTCTGTTACTATCACAGATCTGTCATTTGAGTAATAACAAAACGTCTCTACGAGCACTTTGCGTAAATCGAAAAATCAAAATTTTCGGAATTTTTTTCTTTTTCCTCTGTTACTATCACAGATCTGTCATTTGAGAAGCAACAAAACGTCTCTACGACTACTTTGCGTAAATCAAGAAATTAAAATTTTTGTAATATTTTGCTTTTTCCTCTGTTACTATCACAGATCTGTCATTTGAGTAACAACAAAACGTCTCTACGAGCACTTTGCGTAAATCGAGAAATCAAAATTTTCGGAATTTTTTCTTTTTCCTCTGTTACTATCACAGATCTGTCATTTGAGAAGCAACAAAACGTCTTTACGATCACTTTGCGTAAATCAAGAAATTAAAATTTTTGTAATATTTTTCTTTTTCCTCTGTTACTATCACAGATCTGTCATTTGCGTAACAACAAAACGTCTCTACGAGCACTTTGCGTAAATCGAACAATCAAAATTTTCGGAATTTTTTTTCTTTTTCCTCTGTCACTATCACAGATCTGTCATTTGAGTAGTAACAAAACGTCTCTACGACCACTTTGCATAAATCAAGAAATTAAAATTTTTGGAATATTTTGCTTTTTCCTCTGTTACTATCACAGATCTGTCATTTGAGTAACAACAAAACGTCTCTACGAGCACTTTGTGTAAATCAAGAAATCAAAATTTTCGGAATTTTTTTCTTTTTCCTGTGTTACTATCACAGATCTGTCATTTGAGTAACAACAAAACGTCTCTACGAGCACTTTGCGTAAATCGAGAAATCAAAATTTTCGGAATTTTTTTTTTTTTCCTGTTACTATCACAGATCTGTCATTTGAGAAGCAACAAAACGTCTCTACGATCACTTTGCGTAAATCAAGAAATTAAAATTTTTGTAATATTTTGCTTTTTCGTCTGTTACTATCACAGATCTGTCATTTGAGTAACAACAAAACGTCTCTACGAGCACTTTGCGTAAATCGAAAAATCAAAATTTTCGGATTTTTTTTCTTTTTCCTCTGTTACTATCACAGATCTGTCATTTGCGTAACAACAAAACGTCTCTACGAGCACTTTGCGTAAATCGAACAATCAAAATTTTCGGAATTTTTTTCTTTTTCCTCTGTCACTATCACAGATCTGTCATTTGAGTAGTAACAAAACGTCTCTACGACCACTTTGCATAAATCAAGAAATTAAAATTTTTGGAATATTTTGCTTTTTCCTCTGTTACTATCACAGATCTGTCATTTGAGTAACAACAAAACGTCTCTACGAGCACTTTGCGTAAATCAAGAAATCAAAATTTTCGGAATTTTTTTCTTTTTCCTCTGTTACTATCACAGATCTGTCATTTGAGTAACAACAAAACGTCTCTACGAGCACTTTGCGTAAATCGAGAAATCAAAATTTTCGGAATTTTTTTCTTTTTCCTCTGTTACTATCACAGATCTGTCATTTGAGTAACAACAAAACGTCTCTACGAGCACTTTGCGTAAATCGAGAAATCAAAATTTTCGGAATTTTTTTCTTTTTCCTCTGTCACTATCACAGATCTGTCATTTGAGTAGCAACAAAACGTATCTACGACCACTTTGCATAAATCAAGAAATTAAAATTTTTGGAATATTTTGCTTTTTCCTCTGTTACTATCACAGATCTGTCATTTGAGTAACAACAAAACGTCTCTACGAGCACTTTGCGTAAATCGAGAAATCAAAATTTTCGGAATTTTTTTCTTTTTCCTCTGTTACTATCACAGATCTGTCATTTGAGTAACAACAAAACGTCTCTACGAGCATTTCCGTAAATCGAGAAATCAAAATTTTCGGAATTTTTTCTTTTTTCCTCTGTTACTATCACAGATCTGTCATTTGAGTAATAACAAAACGTCTCTACGAGCACTTTGCGTAAATCGAAAAATCAAAATTTTCGGAATTTTTTTCTTTTTCCTCTGTTACTATCACAGATCTGTCATTTGAGAAGCAACAAAACGTCTCTACGACTACTTTGCGTAAATCAAGAAATTAAAATTTTTTTAATATTTTGCTTTTTCCTCTGTTACTATCACAGATCTGTCATTTGAGTAACAACAAAACGTCTCTACGAGCACTTTGCGTAAATCGAGAAATCAAAATTTTCGGAATTTTTTCTTTTTCCTCTGTTACTATCACAGATCTGTCATTTGAGAAGCAACAAAACGTCTTTACGATCACTTTGCGTAAATCAAGAAATTAAAATTTTTGTAATATTTTTCTTTTTCCTCTGTTACTATCACAGATCTGTCATTTGCGTAACAACAAAACGTCTCTACGAGCACTTTGCGTAAATCGAACAATCAAAATTTTCGGAATTTTTTTTCTTTTTCCTCTGTCACTATCACAGATCTGTCATTTGAGTAGTAACAAAACGTCTCTACGACCACTTTGCATAAATCAAGAAATTAAAATTTTTGGAATATTTTGATTTTTCCTCTGTTACTATCACAGATCTGTCATTTGAGTAACAACAAAACGTCTCTACGAGCACTTTGTGTAAATCAAGAAATCAAAATTTTCGGAATTTTTTTCTTTTTCCTGTGTTACTATCACAGATCTGTCATTTGAGTAACAACAAAACGTCTCTACGAGCACTTTGCGTAAATCGAGAAATCAAAATTTTCGGAATTTTTTTTTTCCTGTTACTATCACAGATCTGTCATTTGAGAAGCAACAAAACGTCTCTACGATCACTTTGCGTAAATCAAGAAATTAAAATTTTTGTAATATTTTGCTTTTTCGTCTGTTACTATCACAGATCTGTCATTTGAGTAACAACAAAACGTCTCTACGAGCACTTTGCGTAAATCGAAAAATCAAAATTTTCGGAATTTTTTTCTTTTTCCTCTGTTACTATCACAGATCTGTCATTTGCGTAACAACAAAACGTATCTACGAGCACTTTGCGTAAATCGAACAATCAAAATTTTCGGAATTTTTTTCTTTTTCCTCTGTCACTATCACAGATCTGTCATTTGAGTAGTAACAAAACGTCTCTACGACCACTTTGCATAAATCAAGAAATTAAAATTTTTGGAATATTTTGCTTTTTCCTCTGTTACTATCACAGATCTGTCATTTGAGTAACAACAAAACGTCTCTACGAGCACTTTGCGTAAATCAAGAAATCAAAATTTTCGGAATTTTTTTCTTTTTCCTCTGTTACTATCACAGATCTGTCATTTGAGTAACAACAAAACGTCTCTACGAGCACTTTGCGTAAATCGAGAAATCAAAATTTTCGGAATTTTTTTCTTTTTCCTCTGTTACTATCACAGATCTGTCATTTGAGTAACAACAAAACGTCTCTACGAGCACTTTGCGTAAATCGAGAAATCAAAATTTTCGGAATTTTTTTCTTTTTCCTCTGTCACTATCACAGATCTGTCATTTGAGTAGCAACAAAACGTCTCTACGACCACTTTGCGTAAATCAAGAAATTAAAATTTTTGGAATATTTTGCTTTTTCCTCTGTTACTATCACAGATCTGTCATTTGAGTAACAACAAAACGTCTCTACGGGCACTTTGCGTAAATCGAGAAATCAAAATTTTCGGAATTTTTTTCTTTTTCCTCTGTTACTATCACAGATCTGTCATTTGAGTAACAACAAAACGTCTCTACGAGCATTTCCGTAAATCGAGAAATCAAAATTTTCGGAATTTTTTCTTTTTTCCTCTGTTACTAGTCTCTACGAGCACTTTGCGTAAATCGAGAAATCAAAATTTTCGGAATTTTTTCTTTTTCCTCTGTTACTATCACAGATCTGTCATTTGAGAAGCAACAAAACGTCTCTACGATCACTTTGCGTAAATCAAGAAATTAAAATTTTTGTAATATTTTGCTTTTTCGTCTGTTACTATCACAGATCTGTCATTTGAGTAACAACAAAACGTCTCTACGAGCACTTTGCGTAAATCGAAAAATCAAAATTTTCGGAATTTTTTTCTTTTTCCTCTGTTACTATCACAGATCTGTCATTTGCGTAACAACAAAACGTCTCTACGAGCACTTTGCGTAAATCGAACAATCAAAATTTTCGGAATTTTTTTCTTTTTCCTCTGTCACTATCACAGATCTGTCATTTGCGTAACAACAAAACGTCTCTACGAGCACTTTGCGTAAATCGAACAATCAAAATTTTCGGAATTTTTTTCTTTTTCCTCTGTCACTATCACAGATCTGTTATTTGAGTAGTAACAAAACGTCTCTACGACCACTTTGCATAAATCAAGAAATTAAAATTTTTGGAATATTTTGCTTTTTCCTCTGTTACTATCACAGATCTGTCATTTGAGTAACAACAAAACGTCTCTACGAGCACTTTGCGTAAATCGAGAAATCAAAATTTTCGGAATTTTTTTCTTTTCCCTCTGTTACTATCACAGATCTGTCATTTGAGTAACAACAAAACGTCTCTACGAGCACTTTGCGTAAATCGAGAAATCAAAATTTTCGGAATTTTTTTCTTTTTCCTCTGTCACTATCACAGATCTGTCATTTGAGTAACAACAAAACGTCTCTACGAGCACTTTGCGTAAATCGAGAAATCAAAATTTTCGGAATTTTTTTCTTTTTCCTCTGTTACTATCACAGATCTGTCATTTGAGTAACAACAAAACGTCTCTACGAGCACTTTGCGTAAATCGAAAAATCAAAATTTTCGGAATTTTTTTCTTTTTCCTCTGTTACTATCACAGATCTGTCATTTGCGTAACAACAAAACGTCTCTACGAGCACTTTGCGTAAATCGAACAATCAAAATTTTCGGAATTTTTTTCTTTTTCCTCTGTCACTATCACAGATCTGTCATTTGAGTAGTAACAAAACGTCTCTACGACCACTTTGCATAAATCAAGAAATTAAAATTTTTGGAATATTTTGCTTTTTCCTCTGTTACTATCACAGATCTGTCATTTGAGTAACAACAAAACGTCTCTACGAGCACTTTGCGTAAATCGAGAAATCAAAATTTTCGGATTTTTTTCTTTTTCCTCTGTTACTATCACAGATCTGTCATTTGCGTAACAACAAAACGTCTCTACGAGCACTTTGCGTAAATCGAACAATCAAAATTTTCGGAATTTTTTTCTTTTTCCTCTGTTACTATCACAGATCTGTCATTTAAGTAACAACAAAACGTCTCTACGAGCACTTTGCGTAAATCGAGAAATCAAAATTTTCGGAATTTTTTCTTTTTCCTCTGTTACTATCACAGATCTGTCATTTGAGAAGCAACAAAACGTCTCTGCGATCACTTTGCGTAAATCAAGAAATTAAAATTTTTGTAATATTTTGCTTTTTCGTCTGTTACTATCACAGATCTGTCATTTGAGTAACAACAAAACGTCTCTACGAGCACTTTGCGTAAATCGAAAAATCAAAATTTTCGGAATTTTTTTCTTTTTCCTCTGTTACTATCACAGATCTGTCATTTGCGTAACAACAAAACGTCTCTACGAGCACTTTGTGTAAATCGAACAATCAAAATTTTCGGAATTTTTTTCTTTTTCCTCTGTCACTATCACAGATCTGTCATTTGAGTAGTAACAAAACGTCTCTACGACCACTTTGCATAAATCAAGAAATTAAAATTTTTGGAATATTTTGCTTTTTCCTCTGTTACTATCACAGATCTGTCATTTGAGTAACGACAAAACGTCTCTACGAGCACTTTGCGTAAATCAAGAAATCAAAATTTTCGGAATTTTTTTCTTTTTCCTCTGTTACTATCACAGATCTGTCATTTGAGTAACAACAAAACGTCTCTACGAGCACTTTGCGTAAATCGAGAAATCAAAATTTTCGGAATTTTTTTCTTTTTCCTCTGTCACTATCACAGATCTGTCATTTGAGTAGCAACAAAACGTATCTACGACCACTTTGCATAAATCAAGAAATTAAAATTTTTGGAATATTTTGCTTTTTCCTCTGTTACTATCACAGATCTGTCATTTGAGTAACAACAAAACGTCTCTACGAGCACTTTGCGTAAATCGAGAAATCAAAATTTTCGGAATTTTTTTCTTTTTCCTCTGTTACTATCACAGATCTGTCATTTGAGTAACAACAAAACGTCTCTACGAGCACTTTGCGTAAATCGAGAAATCAAAATTTTCGGAATTTTTTCTTTTTCCTCTGTTACTATCACAGATCTGTCATTTGAGAAGCAACAAAACGTCTCTGCGATCACTTTGCGTAAATCAAGAAATTAAAATTTTTGTAATATTTTGCTTTTTCGTCTGTTACTATCACAGATCTGTCATTTGAGTAACAACAAAACGTCTCTACGAGCACTTTGCGTAAATCGAAAAATCAAAATTTTCGGAATTTTTTTCTTTTTCCTCTGTTACTATCGCAGATCTGTCATTTGCGTAACAACAAAACGTCTCTACGAGCACTTTGTGTAAATCGAACAATCAAAATTTTCGGAATTTTTTTCTTTTTCCTCTGTCACTATCACAGATCTGTCATTTGAGTAGTAACAAAACGTCTCTACGACCACTTTGCATAAATCAAGAAATTAAAATTTTTGGAATATTTTGCTTTTTCCTCTGTTACTATCACAGATCTGTCATTTGAGTAACGACAAAACGTCTCTACGAGCACTTTGCGTAAATCAAGAAATCAAAATTTTCGGAATTTTTTTCTTTTTCCTCTGTTACTATCACAGATCTGTCATTTTAGTAACAACAAAACGTCTCTAAGAGCACTTTGCGTAAATCGAGAAATCAAAATTTTCGGAATTTTTTTCTTTTTCCTCTGTTACTATCACAGATCTGTCATTTGAGAAGCAACAAAACGTCTCTACGATCACTTTGCGTAAATCAAGAAATTAAAATTTTTGTAATATTTTGCTTTTTCGTCTGTTACTATCACAGATCTGTCATTTGAGTAACAACAAAACGTCTCTACGAGCACTTTGCGTAAATCGAAAAATCAAAATTTTCGGAATTTTTTTCTTTTTCCTCTGTTACTATCACAGATCTGTCATTTGCGTAACAACAAAACGTCTCTACGAGCACTTTGCGTAAATCGAACAATCAAAATTTTCGGAATTTTTTTCTTTTTCCTCTGTTACTATCACAGATCTGTCATTTGAGTAACAACAAAACGACTCTACGAGCACTTTGCGTAAATCGAGAAATCAAAATTTTCGGAATTTTTTTCTTTTTCCTCTGTCACTATCACAGATCTGTCATTTGAGTAGCAACAAAACGTCTCTACGACCACTTTGCGTAAATCAAGAAATTAAAATTTTTGGAATATTTTGCTTTTTCGTCTGTTACTATCACAGATCTGTCATTTGAGTAACAACAAAACGTCTCTACGAGCACTTTGCGTAAATCGAGAAATCAAAATTTTCGGAATTTTTTTCTTTTTCCTCTGTTACTATCACAGATCTGTCATTTGAGTAACAACAAAACGTCTCTACGAGCACTTTGCGTAAATCGAGAAATCAAAATTTTTGGAATTTTTTTCTTTTTCCTCTGTTACTATCACAGATCTGTCATTTGAGTAACAACAAAACGTCTCTACGAGCACTTTGCATAAATCAAGAAATCAAAATTTTCGGAATTTTTTTCTTTTTCCTCTGTTACTATCACAGATCTGTCATTTGAGTAGCAACAAAACGTCTCTACGATCACTTTGCGTAAATCAAGAAATTAAAATTTTTGTAATATTTTGCTTTTTCGTCTGTTACTATCACAGATCTGTCATTTGAGTAACAACAAAACGTCTCTACGAGCACTTTGCGTAAATCGAAAAATCAAAATGTTCGGAATTTTTTTCTTTTTCCTCTGTTACTATCACAGATCTGTCATTTGCGTAACAACAAAACGTCTCTACGAGCACTTTGTGTAAATCGAACAATCAAAATTTTCGGAATTTTTTTCTTTTTCCTCTGTCACTATCACAGATCTGTCATTTGAGTAGTAACAAAACGTCTCTACGACCACTTTGCATAAATCAAGAAATTAAAATTTTTGGAATATTTTGCTTTTTCCTCTGTTACTATCACAGATCTGTCATTTGAGTAACGACAAAACGTCTCTACGAGCACTTTGCGTAAATCAAGAAATCAAAATTTTCGGAATTTTTTTCTTTTTCCTCTGTTACTATCACAGATCTGTCATTTGAGTAACAACAAAACGTCTCTACGAGCACTTTGCGTAAATCGAGAAATCAAAATTTTCGGAATTTTTTTCTTTTTCCTCTGTTACTATCACAGATCTGTCATTTGAGAAGCAACAAAACGTCTCTACGATCACTTTGCGTAAATCAAGAAATTAAAATTTTTGTAATATTTTGCTTTTTCGTCTGTTACTATCACAGATCTGTCATTTGAGTAACAACAAAACGTCTCTACGAGCACTTTGCGTAAATCGAAAAATCAAAATATTCGGAATTTTTTTCTTTTTCCTCTGTTACTATCACAGATCTGTCATTTGCGTAACAACAAAACGTCTCTACGAGCACTTTGCGTAAATCGAACAATCAAAATTTTCGGAATTTTTTTCTTTTTCCTCTGTTACTATCACAGATCTGTCATTTGAGTAACAACAAAACGACTCTACGAGCACTTTGCGTAAATCGAGAAATCAAAATTTTCGGATTTTTTTCTTTTTCCTCTGTTACTATCACAGATCCGTCATTTGAGTAGCAACAAAACGTCTCTACGACCACTTTGCGTAAATCAAGAAATTAAAATTTTTGGAATATTTTGCTTTTTCCTCTGTTACTATAACAGATCAGTCATTTGAGTAGCAACAAAACGTCTCTACGAGCACTTTGCGTAAATCGAGAAATCAAAATTTTCGGAATTTTTTTCTTTTTCCTCTGTTACTATCACAGATCTGTCATTTGAGTAACAACAAAACGTCTCTACGAGCATTTCCGTAAATCGAGAAATCAAAATTTTCGGAATTTTTTTCTTTTTCCTCTGTTACTATCACAGATCTGTCATTTGAGTAGCAACAAAACGTCTCTACGACCACTTTGCGTAAATCAAGAAATTAAAATTTTTGGAATATTTTGCTTTTTCCTCTGTTACTATAACAGATCAGTCATTTGAGTAGCAACAAAACGTCTCTACGAGCACTTTGCGTAAATCGAGAAATCAAAATTTTCGGAATTTTTTCTTTTTCCTCTGTTACTATCACAGATCTGTCATTTGAGTAACAACAAAACGTCTCTACGAGCATTTCCGTAAATCGAGAAATCCAAATTTTCGGAATTTTTTTCTTTTTCCTCTGTTACTATCACAGATCTGTCATTTGAGTAACAACAAAACGTCTCTACGAGCACTTTGCGTAAATCGAGAAATCAAAATTTTCGGAATTTTTTTCTTTTTCCTCTGTTACTATCACAGATCTGTCATTTGAGAAGCAACAAAACGTCTCTACGACCACTTTGCGTAAATCAAGAAATTAAAATTTTTGTAATATTTTGCCTTTTCCTCTGTTACTATCACAGATCTGTCATTTGAGTAACAACAAATCGTCTCTACGAGCACTTTGCGTAAATCGAGAAATCAAAAGTTTCGGAATTTTTTTCTTTTTCCTCTGTTACTATCACAGATCTGTCATTTGAGTAACAACAAAACGTCTCTACGAGCACTTTGCGTAAATCGAGAAATCAAAATTTTCGGAATTTTTTTCTTTTTCCTCTGTTACTATCACAGATCTGTCATTTGAGTAACAACAAAACGTCTCTACGAGCACTTTGCGTAAATCGAGAAATCAAAATTTTTGGAATTTTTTTTTTCCTCTGTCACTATCACAGATCTGTCATTTGAGTAGCAACAAAACGTCTCCACGACCACTTTGCATAAATCAAGAAATTAAAATTTTTGGAATATTTTGCTTTTTCCTCTGTTAGTAACAACAAAACGTTTCTACGAGCACTTTGCGTAAATTGAGAAATCAAAATTTTCGGAATTTTTTTCTTTTTCCTCTGTTACTATCACAGATCTGTCATTTGAGTAACAACAAAACGTCTCTACGAGCATTTCCGTAAATCGAGAAATCAAAATTTTCGGAATTTTTTCTTTTTCCTCTGTTACTATCACAGATCTATCATTTGAGTAACAACAAAACGTCTCTACGAGCACTTTGCGTAAATCGAGAAATCAAAATTTTCGGAATTTTTTTCTTTTTCCTCTGTCACTATCACAGATCTGTCATTTGAGTAGCAACAAAACGTCTCTACGACCACTTTGCATAAATCAAGAAATTAAAATTTTTGGAATATTTTGCTTTTTCCTCTGTTACTATCACAGATCTGTCATTTGAGTAACAACAAAACGTCTCTACGAGCACTTTGCGTAAATCGAGAAATCAAAATTTTCGGAATTTTTTTCTTTTTCCTCTGTTACTATCACAGATCTGTCATTTGAGTAACAACAAAACGTCTCTACGAGCACTTTGCGTAAATCGAGAAATCAAAATTTTCGGAATTTTTTTCTTTTTCCTCTGTTACTATCACAGATCTGTCATTTGAGAAGCAACAAAACGTCTCTACGATCACTTTGCGTAAATCAAGAAATTAAAATTTTTGTAATATTTTGCTTTTTCGTCTGTTACTATCACAGATCTGTCATTTGAATAACAACAAAACGTCTCTACGAGCACTTTGCGTAAATCGAGAAATCAAAATTTTTGGAATTTTTTTCTTTTTCCTCTGTTACTATCACAGATCTGTCATTTGCGTAACAACAAAACGTCTCTACGAGCACTTTGCGTAAATCGAACAATCAAAATTTTCTGGAATTTTTTTCTTTTTCCTCTGTCACTATCACAGATCTGTCATTTGAGTAACAACAAAACATCTCTACGAGCACTTTGCGTAAATCGAGAAATCAAAATTTTCGGAATTTTTTTCTTTTTCCTCTGTCACTATCACAGATCTGTCATTTGAGTAGCAACAAAACGTCTCTACGATCACTTTGCGTAAATCAAGAAATTAAAATTTTTGGAATATTTTGCTTTTTCCTCTGTTACTGTCACAGATCTGTCATTTGAGTAACAACAAAACGTCTCTACGAGCACTTTGCGTAAATCGAGAAATCAAAATTTTCGGAATTTTTTTCTTTTTCCTATGTTACTATCACAGATCTGTCATTTGAGTAACAACAAAACGTCTCTACGAGCACTTTGCGTAAATCGAGAAATCAAAATTTTCGGATTTTTTTCTTTTTCCTCTGTTACTATCACAGATCTGTCATTTGAGTAACAACAAAACGTCTCTACGAGCACTTTGCGTAAATCGAGAAATCAAAATTTTCGGATTTTTTTTCTTTTTCCTCTGTTACTATCACAGATCTGTCATTTGAGTAACAACAAAACGTCTCTACGAGCACTTTGCGTAAATCGAGAAATCAAAATTTTCGGAATTTTTTTCTTTTTCCTCTGTCACTATCACAGATCTGTCATTTGAGTACCAACAAAACGTCTCTACGACCACTTTGCGTAAATCAAGAAATTAAAATTTTTGAAATATTTTGCTTTTTCCTCTGTTACTATCACAGATCTGTCATTTGAGTAACAACAAAACGTCTCTACGAGCACTTTGCGTAAATCGAGAAATCAAAAGTTTCGGAATTTTTTTCTTTTTCCTCTGTTACTATCACAGATCTGTCATTTGAGTAACAACAAAACGTCTCTACGAGCACTTTGCGTAAATCGAGAAATCAAAATTTTCGGAATTTTTTTCTTTTTCCTCTGTTACTATCACAGATCTGTCATTTGAGTAACAACAAAACGTCTCTACGAGCACTTTGCGTAAATCGAGAAATCAAAATTTTCGGAATTTTTTTCTTTTTCCTCTGTTACTATCACAGATCTGTCATTTGAGTAACAACAATACGTCTCTACGAGCACTTTGCGTAAATCGAGAAATCAAAATTTTCGGAATTTTTTTCTTTTTCCTCTGTTACTATCACAGATCTGTCATTTGAGTAACAACAAAACGTCTCTACGAGCACTTTGCGTAAATCGATAAATCAAAATTTTCGGAATTTTTTTCTTTTTCCTCTGTTACTATCACAGATCTGTCATTTGAGTAACAACAAAACGTCTCTACGAGCACTTTGCATAAATCAAGAAATCAAAATTTTCGGAATTTTTTTCTTTTTCCTCTGTTACTATCACAGATCTGTCATTTGAGTAGCAACAAAACGTCTCTACGATCACTTTGCGTAAATCAAGAAATTAAAATTTTTGGAATATTTTGCTTTTTCCTCTGTTACTGTCACAGATCTGTCATTTGAGTAACAACAAAACGTCTCTACGAGCACTTTGCGTAAATCGAGAAATCAAAATTTTCCTAATTTTTTTCTTTTTCCTCTGTTACTATCACAGATCTGTCATTTGAGTAGCAACAAAACGTCTCTACGATCACTTTGCGTAAATCAAGAAATTAAAATTTTTGGAATATTTTGCTTTTTCCTCTGTTACTGTCACAGATCTGTCATTTGAGTAACAACAAAACGTCTCTACGACCACTTTGCATAAATCAAGAAATTAAAATTTTTGGAATATTTTGCTCTTTCCTCTGTTACTATCACAGATCTGTCATTTGAGTAACAACAAAACGTCTCTACGAGCACTTTGCGTAAATCGAGAAATCAAAATTTTCGGAATTTTTTTCTTTTTCCTCTGTTACTATCACAGATCTGTCATTTGAGTAACAACAAAACGTCTCTACGAGCACTTTGCGTAAATCGAGAAATCAAAATTTTCCTAATTTTTTTCTTTTTCCTCTGTTACTATCACAGATCTGTCATTTGAGTAACAACAAAACGTCTCTACGAGCACTTTGCGTAAATCGAGAAATCAAAATTTTCGGAATTTTTTTCTTTTTCCTCTGTTACTATCACAGATCTGTCATTTGAGTAACAACAAAACGTCTCTACGAGCACTTTGCATAAATCAAGAAATCAAAATTTTCGGAATTTTTTTCTTTTTCCTCTGTTACTATCACAGATCTGTCATTTGAGTAGCAACAAAACGTCTCTACGATCACTTTGCGTAAATCAAGAAATTAAAATTTTTGGAATATTTTGCTTTTTCCTCTGTTACTGTCACAGATCTGTCATTTGAGTAACAACAAAACGTCTCTACGAGCACTTTGCGTAAATCGAGAAATCAAAATTTTCGGAATTTTTTTCTTTTTCCTCTGTTACTATCACAGATCTTTCATTTGAGTAACAACAAAACGTCTCTACGAGCACTTTGCGTAAATCGAGAAATCAAAATTTTCGGATTTTTTTTCTTTTTCCTCTGTTACTATCACAGATCTGTCATTTGAGTAACAACAAAACGTCTCTACGAGCACTTTGCGTAAATCGAGAAATCAAAATTTTCGGAATTTTTTTCTTTTTCCTCTGTCACTATCACAGATCTGTCATTTGAGTACCAACAAAACGTCTCTACGACCACTTTGCGTAAATCAAGAAATTAAAATTTTTGGAATATTTTGCTCTTTCCTCTGTTACTATCACAGATCTGTCATTTGAGTAACAACAAAACGTCTCTACGAGCACTTTGCATAAATCAAGAAATCAAAATTTTCGGAATTTTTTTCTTTTTCCTCTGTTACTATCACAGATCTGTCATTTGAGTAGCAACAAAACGTCTCTACGATCACTTTGCGTAAATCAAGAAATTAAAATTTTTGGAATATTTTGCTTTTTCCTCTGTTACTGTCACAGATCTGTCATTTGAGTAACAACAAAACGTCTCTACGAGCACTTTGCGTAAATCGAGAAATCAAAATTTTCGGAATTTTTTTCTTTTTCCTCTGTTACTATCACAGATCTGTCATTTGAGTAACAACAAAACGTCTCTACGAGCACTTTGCGTAAATCGAGAAATCAAAATTTTCGGATTTTTTTTCTTTTTCCTCTGTTACTATCACAGATCTGTCATTTGAGTAACAACAAAACGTCTCTACGAGCACTTTGCGTAAATCGAGAAATCAAAATTTTCGGAATTTTTTTCTTTTTCCTCTGTCACTATCACAGATCTGTCATTTGAGTACCAACAAAACGTCTCTACGACCACTTTGCGTAAATCAAGAAATTAAAATTTTTGGAATATTTTGCTTTTTCCTCTGTTACTATCACAGATCTGTCATTTGAGTAACAACAAAACGTCTCTACGAGCACTTTGCGTAAATCGAGAAATCAAAAGTTTCGGAATTTTTTTCTTTTTCCTCTGTTACTATCACAGATCTGTCATTTGAGTAACAACAAAACGTCTCTACGAGCACTTTGCGTAAATCGAGAAATCAAAATTTTCCGAATTTTTTTCTTTTTCCTCTGTTACTATCACAGATCTGTCATTTGAGTAACAACAAAACGTCTCTACGAGCACTTTGCGTAAATCGAGAAATCAAAATTTTCGGAATTTTTTTCTTTTTCCTCTGTTACTATCACAGATCTGTCATTTGAGTAACAACAAAACGTCTCTACGAGCACTTTGCGTAAATCGAGAAATCAAAATTTTCGGAATTTTTTTCTTTTTCCTCTGTTACTATCACAGATCTGTCATTTGAGTAACAACAAAACGTCTCTACGAGCACTTTGCGTAAATCGATAAATCAAAATTTTCGGAATTTTTTTCTTTTTCCTCTGTTACTATCACAGATCTGTCATTTGAGTAACAACAAAACGTCTCTACGAGCACTTTGCATAAATCAAGAAATCAAAATTTTCGGAATTTTTTTCTTTTTCCTCTGTTACTATCACAGATCTGTCATTTGAGTAGCAACAAAACGTCTCTACGATCACTTTGCGTAAATCAAGGAATTAAAATTTTTGGAATATTTTGCTTTTTCCTCTGTTACTGTCACAGATCTGTCATTTGAGTAACAACAAAACGTCTCTACGAGCACTTTGCGTAAATCGAGAAATCAAAATTTTCGGAATTTTTTTCTTTTTCCTCTGTTACTATCACAGATCTGTCATTTGAGTAACAACAAAACGTCTCTACGAGCACTTTGCGTAAATCGAGAAATCAAAATTTTCGGAATTTTTTTCTTTTTCCTCTGTCACTATCACAGATCTGTCATTTGAGTAGTAACAAAACGTCTCTACGACCACTTTGCATAAATCAAGAAATTAAAATTTTTGGAATATTTTGCTTTTTCCTCTGTTACTATCACAGATCTGTCATTTGAGTAACAACAAAACGTCTCTACGAGCACTTTGCGTAAATCGAGAAATCAAAATTTTCGGAATTTTTTTCTTTTTCCTCTGTTACTATCACAGATCTGTCATTTGAGTAACAACAAAACGTCTCTACGAGCACTTTGCGTAAATCGAGAAATCAAAATTTTCCTAATTTTTTTCTTTTGCCTCTGTTACTATCACAGATCTGTCATTTGAGTAACAACAAAACGTCTCTACGAGCACTTTGCGTAAATCGAGAAATCAAAATTTTCGGATTTTTTTTCTTTTTCCTCTGTTACTATCACAGATCTGTCATTTGAGTAACAACAAAACGTCTCTACGAGCACTTTGCGTAAATCGAGAAATCAAAATTTTCGGAATTTTTTTCTTTTTCCTCTCACTATCACAGATCTGTCATTTGAGTAGCAACAAAACGTCTCTACGACCACTTTGCATAAATCAAGAAATTAAAATTTTTGGAATATTTTGCTTTTTCCTCTGTTACTATCACAGATCTCTCATTTGAGTAACAACAAAACGTCTCTACGAGCACTTTGCGTAAATCGAGAAATCAAAAGTTTCGGAATTTTTTTCTTTTTCCTCTGTTACTATCACAGATCTGTCATTTGAGTAACAACAAAACGTCTCTACGAGCACTTTGCGTAAATCGAGAAATCAAAATTTTCCGAATTTTTTTCTTTTTCCTCTGTTACTATCACAGATCTGTCATTTGAGTAACAACAAAACGTCTCTACGAGCACTTTGCGTAAATCGAGAAATCAAAATTTTCGGAATTTTTTTCTTTTTCCTCTGTTACTATCACAGATCTGTCATTTGAGTAACAACAAAACGTCTCTACGAGCACTTTGCGTAAATCGAGAAATCAAAATTTTCGGAATTTTTTTCTTTTTCCTCTGTTACTATCACAGATCTGTCATTTGAGTAACAACAAAACGTCTCTACGAGCACTTTGCGTAAATCGATAAATCAAAATTTTCGGAATTTTTATCTTTTTCCTCTGTTACTATCACAGATCTGTCATTTGAGTAACAACAAAACGTCTCTACGAGCACTTTGCATAAATCAAGAAATCAAAATTTTCGGAATTTTTTTCTTTTTCCTCTGTTACTATCACAGATCTGTCATTTGAGTAGCAACAAAACGTCTCTACGATCACTTTGCGTAAATCAAGGAATTAAAATTTTTGGAATATTTTGCTTTTTCCTCTGTTACTGTCACAGATCTGTCATTTGAGTAACAACAAAACGTCTCTACGAGCACTTTGCGTAAATCGAGAAATCAAAATTTTCGGAATTTTTTTCTTTTTCCTCTGTTACTATCACAGATCTGTCATTTGAGTAACAACAAAACGTCTCTACGAGCACTTTGCGTAAATCGAGAAATCAAAATTTTCGGAATTTTTTTCTTTTTCCTCTGTCACTATCACAGATCTGTCATTTGAGTAGTAACAAAACGTCTCTACGACCACTTTGCATAAATCAAGAAATTAAAATTTTTGGAATATTTTGCTTTTTCCTCTGTTACTATCACAGATCTGTCATTTGAGTAACAACAAAACGTCTCTACGAGCACTTTGCGTAAATCGAGAAATCAAAATTTTCGGAATTTTTTTCTTTTTCCTCTGTTACTATCACAGATCTGTCATTTGAGTAACAACAAAACGTCTCTACGAGCACTTTGCGTAAATCGAGAAATCAAAATTTTCCTAATTTTTTTCTTTTTCCTCTGTTACTATCACAGATCTGTCATTTGAGTAACAACAAAACGTCTCTACGAGCACTTTGCGTAAATCGAGAAATCAAAATTTTCGGATTTTTTTTCTTTTTCCTCTGTTACTATCACAGATCTGTCATTTGAGTAACAACAAAACGTCTCTACGAGCACTTTGCGTAAATCGAGAAATCAAAATTTTCGGAATTTTTTTCTTTTTCCTCTGTCACTATCACAGATCTGTCATTTGAGTAGCAACAAAACGTCTCTACGACCACTTTGCATAAATCAAGAAATTAAAATTTTTGGAATATTTTGCTTTTTCCTCTGTTACTATCACAGATCTCTCATTTGAGTAACAACAAAACGTCTCTACGAGCACTTTGCGTAAATCGATAAATCAAAATTTTCGGAATTTTTTTCTTTTTCCTCTGTTACTATCACAGATCTGTCATTTGAGTAACAACAAAACGTCTCTACGAGCACTTTGCATAAATCAAGAAATCAAAATTTTCGGAATTTTTTTCTTTTTCCTCTGTTACTATCACAGATCTGTCATTTGAGTAACAACAAAACGTCTCTACGACCACTTTGCGTAAATCAAGAAATTAAAATTTTTGGAATATTTTGCTTTTTCCTCTGTTACTGTCACAGATCTGTCATTTGAGTAACAACAAAACGTCTCTACGAGCACTTTGCGTAAATCGAGAAATCAAAATTTTCGGAATTTTTTTCTTTTTCCTCTGTTACTATCACAGATCTGTCATTTGAGTAACAACAAAACGTCTCTACGAGCACTTTGCGTAAATCGAGAAATCAAAATTTTCGGATTTTTTTTCTTTTTCCTCTGTTACTATCACAGATCTGTCATTTGAGTAACAACAAAACGTCTCTACGAGCACTTTGCGTAAATCGAGAAATCAAAATTTTCGGAATTTTTTTCTTTTTCCTCTGTCACTATCACAGATCTGTCATTTGAGTACCAACAAAACGTCTCTACGACCACTTTGCGTAAATCAAGAAATTAAAATTTTTGGAATATTTTGCTTTTTCCTCTGTTACTATCACAGATCTGTCATTTGAGTAACAACAAAACGTCTCTACGAGCACTTTGCGTAAATCGAGAAATCAAAAGTTTCGGAATTTTTTTCTTTTTCCTCTGTTACTATCACAGATCTGTCATTTGAGTAACAACAAAACGTCTCTACGAGCACTTTGCGTAAATCGAGAAATCAAAATTTTCGGAATTTTTTTCTTTTTCCTCTGTTACTATCACAGATCTGTCATTTGAGTAACAACAAAACGTCTCTACGAGCACTTTGCGTAAATCGAGAAATCAAAATTTTCGGAATTTTTTTCTTTTTCCTCTGTTACTATCACAGATCTGTCATTTGAGTAACAACAAAACGTCTCTACGAGCACTTTGCGTAAATCGATAAATCAAAATTTTCGGAATTTTTATCTTTTTCCTCTGTTACTATCACAGATCTGTCATTTGAGTAACAACAAAACGTCTCTACGAGCACTTTGCATAAATCAAGAAATCAAAATTTTCGGAATTTTTTTCTTTTTCCTCTGTTACTATCACAGATCTGTCATTTGAGTAGCAACAAAACGTCTCTACGATCACTTTGCGTAAATCAAGGAATTAAAATTTTTGGAATATTTTGCTTTTTCCTCTGTTACTGTCACAGATCTGTCATTTGAGTAACAACAAAACGTCTCTACGAGCACTTTGCGTAAATCGAGAAATCAAAATTTTCGGAATTTTTTTCTTTTTCCTCTGTTACTATCACAGATCTGTCATTTGAGTAACAACAAAACGTCTCTACGAGCACTTTGCGTAAATCGAGAAATCAAAATTTTCGGAATTTTTTTCTTTTTCCTCTGTCACTATCACAGATCTGTCATTTGAGTAGTAACAAAACGTCTCTACGACCACTTTGCATAAATCAAGAAATTAAAATTTTTGGAATATTTTGCTTTTTCCTCTGTTACTATCACAGATCTGTCATTTGAGTAACAACAAAACGTCTCTACGAGCACTTTGCGTAAATCGAGAAATCAAAATTTTCGGAATTTTTTTCTTTTTCCTCTGTTACTATCACAGATCTGTCATTTGAGTAACAACAAAACGTCTCTACGAGCACTTTGCGTAAATCGATAAATCAAAATTTTCGGAATTTTTTTCTTTTTCCTCTGTTACTATCACAGATCTGTCATTTGAGTAACAACAAAACGTCTCTACGAGCACTTTGCATAAATCAAGAAATCAAAATTTTCGGAATTTTTTTCTTTTTCCTCTGTTACTATCACAGATCTGTCATTTGAGTAACAACAAAACGTCTCTACGACCACTTTGCGTAAATCAAGAAATTAAAATTTTTGGAATATTTTGCTTTTTCCTCTGTTACTGTCACAGATCTGTCATTTGAGTAACAACAAAACGTCTCTACGAGCACTTTGCGTAAATCGAGAAATCAAAATTTTCGGAATTTTTTTCTTTTTCCTCTGTTACTATCACAGATCTGTCATTTGAGTAACAACAAAACGTCTCTACGAGCACTTTGCGTAAATCGAGAAATCAAAATTTTCGGATTTTTTTTCTTTTTCCTCTGTTACTATCACAGATCTGTCATTTGAGTAACAACAAAACGTCTCTACGAGCACTTTGCGTAAATCGAGAAATCAAAAGTTTCGGAATTTTTTTCTTTTTCCTCTGTTACTATCACAGATCTGTCATTTGAGTAACAACAAAACGTCTCTACGAGCACTTTGCGTAAATCGAGAAATCAAAATTTTCCGAATTTTTTTCTTTTTCCTCTGTTACTATCACAGATCTGTCATTTGAGTAACAACAAAACGTCTCTACGAGCACTTTGCGTAAATCGAGAAATCAAAATTTTCGGAATTTTTTTCTTTTTCCTCTGTTACTATCACAGATCTGTCATTTGAGTAACAACAAAACGTCTCTACGAGCACTTTGCGTAAATCGAGAAATCAAAATTTTCGGAATTTTTTTCTTTTTCCTCTGTTACTATCACAGATCTGTCATTTGAGTAACAACAAAACGTCTCTACGAGCACTTTGCGTAAATCGATAAATCAAAATTTTCGGAATTTTTTTCTTTTTCCTCTGTTACTATCACAGATCTGTCATTTGAGTAACAACAAAACGTCTCTACGAGCACTTTGCATAAATCAAGAAATCAAAATTTTCGGAATTTTTTTCTTTTTCCTCTGTTACTATCACAGATCTGTCATTTGAGTAGCAACAAAACGTCTCTACGATCACTTTGCGTAAATCAAGGAATTAAAATTTTTGGAATATTTTGCTTTTTCCTCTGTTACTGTCACAGATCTGTCATTTGAGTAACAACAAAACGTCTCTACGAGCACTTTGCGTAAATCGAGAAATCAAAATTTTCGGAATTTTTTTCTTTTTCCTCTGTTACTATCACAGATCTGTCATTTGAGTAACAACAAAACGTCTCTACGAGCACTTTGCGTAAATCGAGAAATCAAAATTTTCGGAATTTTTTTCTTTTTCCTCTGTCACTATCACAGATCTGTCATTTGAGTAGCAACAAAACGTCTCTACGACCACTTTGCATAAATCAAGAAATTAAAATATTTGGAATATTTTGCTTTTTCCTCTGTTACTATCACAGATCTCTCATTTGAGTAACAACAAAACGTCTCTACGAGCACTTTGCGTAAATCGATAAATCAAAATTTTCGGAATTTTTTTCTTTTTCCTCTGTTACTATCACAGATCTGTCATTTGAGTAACAACAAAACGTCTCTACGAGCACTTTGCATAAATCAAGAAATCAAAATTTTCGGAATTTTTTTCTTTTTCCTCTGTTACTATCACAGATCTGTCATTTGAGTAACAACAAAACGTCTCTACGAGCACTTTGCGTAAATCGAGAAATCAAAATTTTCGGAATTTTTTTCTTTTTCCTCTGTTACTATCACAGATCTGTCATTTGAGTAACAACAAAACGTCTCTACGACCACTTTGCGTAAATCAAGAAATTAAAATTTTTGGAATATTTTGCTTTTTCCTCTGTTACTGTCACAGATCTGTCATTTGAGTAACAACAAAACGTCTCTACGAGCACTTTGCGTAAATCGAGAAATCAAAATTTTCGGAATTTTTTTCTTTTTCCTCTGTTACTATCACAGATCTGTCATTTGAGTAACAACAAAACGTCTCTACGAGCACTTTGCGTAAATCGAGAAATCAAAATTTTCGGATTTTTTTTCTTTTTCCTCTGTTACTATCACAGATCTGTCATTTGAGTAACAACAAAACGTCTCTACGAGCACTTTGCGTAAATCGAGAAATCAAAATTTTCGGAATTTTTTTCTTTTTCCTCTGTCACTATCACAGATCTGTCATTTGAGTACCAACAAAACGTCTCTACGACCACTTTGCGTAAATCAAGAAATTAAAATTTTTGGAATATTTTGCTTTTTCCTCTGTTACTATCACAGATCTGTCATTTGAGTAACAACAAAACGTCTCTACGAGCACTTTGCGTAAATCGAGAAATCAAAAGTTTCGGAATTTTTTTCTTTTTCCTCTGTTACTATCACAGATCTGTCATTTGAGTAACAACAAAACGTCTCTACGAGCACTTTGCGTAAATCGAGAAATCAAAATTTTCCGAATTTTTTTCTTTTTCCTCTGTTACTATCACAGATCTGTCATTTGAGTAACAACAAAACGTCTCTACGAGCACTTTGCGTAAATCGAGAAATCAAAATTTTCGGAATTTTTTTCTTTTTCCTCTGTTACTATCACAGATCTGTCATTTGAGTAACAACAAAACGTCTCTACGAGCACTTTGCGTAAATCGAGAAATCAAAATTTTCGGAATTTTTTTCTTTTTCCTCTGTTACTATCACAGATCTGTCATTTGAGTAACAACAAAACGTCTCTACGAGCACTTTGCGTAAATCGATAAATCAAAATTTTCGGAATTTTTTTCTTTTTCCTCTGTTACTATCACAGATCTGTCATTTGAGTAACAACAAAACGTCTCTACGACCACTTTGCGTAAATCAAGAAATTAAAATTTTTGGAATATTTTGCTTTTTCCTCTGTTACTGTCACAGATCTGTCATTTGAGTAACAACAAAACGTCTCTACGAGCACTTTGCGTAAATCGAGAAATCAAAATTTTCGGAATTTTTTTCTTTTTCCTCTGTTACTATCACAGATCTGTCATTTGAGTAACAACAAAACGTCTCTACGAGCACTTTGCGTAAATCGAGAAATCAAAATTTTCGGATTTTTTTTCTTTTTCCTCTGTTACTATCACAGATCTGTCATTTGAGTAACAACAAAACGTCTCTACGAGCACTTTGCGTAAATCGAGAAATCAAAATTTTCGGAATTTTTTTCTTTTTCCTCTGTCACTATCACAGATCTGTCATTTGAGTACCAACAAAACGTCTCTACGACCACTTTGCGTAAATCAAGAAATTAAAATTTTTGGAATATTTTGCTTTTTCCTCTGTTACTATCACAGATCTGTCATTTGAGTAACAACAAAACGTCTCTACGAGCACTTTGCGTAAATCGAGAAATCAAAAGTTTCGGAATTTTTTTCTTTTTCCTCTGTTACTATCACAGATCTGTCATTTGAGTAACAACAAAACGTCTCTACGAGCACTTTGCGTAAATCGAGAAATCAAAATTTTCCGAATTTTTTTCTTTTTCCTCTGTTACTATCACAGATCTGTCATTTGAGTAACAACAAAACGTCTCTACGAGCACTTTGCGTAAATCGAGAAATCAAAATTTTCGGAATTTTTTTCTTTTTCCTCTGTTACTATCACAGATCTGTCATTTGAGTAACAACAAAACGTCTCTACGAGCACTTTGCGTAAATCGAGAAATCAAAATTTTCGGAATTTTTTTCTTTTTCCTCTGTTACTATCACAGATCTGTCATTTGAGTAACAACAAAACGTCTCTACGAGCACTTTGCGTAAATCGATAAATCAAAATTTTCGGAATTTTTTTCTTTTTCCTCTGTTACTATCACAGATCTGTCATTTGAGTAACAACAAAACGTCTCTACGAGCACTTTGCATAAATCAAGAAATCAAAATTTTCGGAATTTTTTTCTTTTTCCTCTGTTACTATCACAGATCTGTCATTTGAGTAGCAACAAAACGTCTCTACGATCACTTTGCGTAAATCAAGGAATTAAAATTTTTGGAATATTTTGCTTTTTCCTCTGTTACTGTCACAGATCTGTCATTTGAGTAACAACAAAACGTCTCTACGAGCACTTTGCGTAAATCGAGAAATCAAAATTTTCGGAATTTTTTTCTTTTTCCTCTGTTACTATCACAGATCTGTCATTTGAGTAACAACAAAACGTCTCTACGAGCACTTTGCGTAAATCGAGAAATCAAAATTTTCCTAATTTTTTTCTTTTTCCTCTGTTACTATCACAGATCTGTCATTTGAGTAACAACAAAACGTCTCTACGAGCACTTTGCGTAAATCGAGAAATCAAAATTTTCGGATTTTTTTTCTTTTTCCTCTGTTACTATCACAGATCTGTCATTTGAGTAACAACAAAACGTCTCTACGAGCACTTTGCGTAAATCGAGAAATCAAAATTTTCGGAATTTTTTTCTTTTTCCTCTGTCACTATCACAGATCTGTCATTTGAGTAGCAACAAAACGTCTCTACGACCACTTTGCATAAATCAAGAAATTAAAATTTTTGGAATATTTTGCTTTTTCCTCTGTTACTATCACAGATCTCTCATTTGAGTAACAACAAAACGTCTCTACGAGCACTTTGCGTAAATCGATAAATCAAAATTTTCGGAATTTTTTTCTTTTTCCTCTGTTACTATCACAGATCTGTCATTTGAGTAACAACAAAACGTCTCTACGAGCACTTTGCATAAATCAAGAAATCAAAATTTTCGGAATTTTTTTCTTTTTCCTCTGTTACTATCACAGATCTGTCATTTGAGTAACAACAAAACGTCTCTACGAGCACTTTGCGTAAATCGAGAAATCAAAATTTTCGGAATTTTTTTCTTTTTCCTCTGTTACTATCACAGATCTGTCATTTGAGTAACAACAAAACGTCTCTACGAGCACTTTGCGTAAATCGAGAAATCAAAATTTTCGGAATTTTTTTCTTTTTCCTCTGTCACTATCACAGATCTGTCATTTGAGTAGTAACAAAACGTCTCTACGACCACTTTGCATAAATCAAGAAATTAAAATTTTTGGAATATTTTGCTTTTTCCTCTGTTACTATCACAGATCTGTCATTTGAGTAACAACAAAACGTCTCTACGAGCACTTTGCGTAAATCGAGAAATCAAAATTTTCGGAATTTTTTTCTTTTTCCTCTGTTACTATCACAGATCTGTCATTTGAGTAACAACAAAACGTCTCTACGAGCACTTTGCGTAAATCGAGAAATCAAAATTTTCCTAATTTTTTTCTTTTTCCTCTGTTACTATCACAGATCTGTCATTTGAGTAACAACAAAACGTCTCTACGAGCACTTTGCGTAAATCGAGAAATCAAAATTTTCGGATTTTTTTTCTTTTTCCTCTGTTACTATCACAGATCTGTCATTTGAGTAACAACAAAACGTCTCTACGAGCACTTTGCGTAAATCGAGAAATCAAAATTTTCGGAATTTTTTTCTTTTTCCTCTGTCACTATCACAGATCTGTCATTTGAGTAGCAACAAAACGTCTCTACGACCACTTTGCATAAATCAAGAAATTAAAATTTTTGGAATATTTTGCTTTTTCCTCTGTTACTATCACAGATCTCTCATTTGAGTAACAACAAAACGTCTCTACGAGCACTTTGCGTAAATCGAGAAATCAAAATTTTCGGAATTTTTTTCTTTTTCCTCTGTTACTATCACAGATCTGTCATTTGAGTAACAACAAAACGTCTCTACGAGCACTTTGCGTAAATCGAGAAATCAAAATTTTCGGAATTTTTTTCTTTTTCCTCTGTTACTATCACAGATCTGTCATTTGAGAAGCAACAAAACGTCTCTACGATCACTTTGCGTAAATCAAGAAATTAAAATTTTTGTAATATTTTGCTTTTTCGTATGTTACTATCACAGATCTGTCATTTGAGTAACAACAAAACGTCTCTACGAGCACTTTGCGTAAATCGAGAAATCTAAATTTTCGGAATTTTTTTCTTTTTCCTCTGTTACTATCACAGATCTGTCATTTGAGTAACAACAAAACGTCTCTACGAGCACTTGCGTAAATCGAGAAATCAAAATTTTCGGAATTTTTTTCTTTTTCCTCTGTTACTATCACAGATCTGTCATTTGAGTAACAACAAAACGTCTCTACGAGCACTTTGCGTAAATCGAGAAATCCAAATTTTCGGAATTTTTTTCTTTTTCCTCTGTCACTATCACAGATCTGTCATTTGAGTAGCAACAAAACGTCTCTACGACCACTTTGCGTAAATCAAGAAATTAAAATTTTTGGAATATTTTGTTTTTTCCTCTGTTACTATCACAGATCTGTCATTTGAGTAACAACAAAACGTCTCTACGAGAGTTACGAACGCCGATCTATGAAGAAGCGCCGTCAGCATCCTCAACATATAAATACGAACGCTCATGTTAGTTAGTTCAGTTCCTCTGTATTCTTTGTCGCTCTCAATAAAACTTTTTAAAAACGTGTTTTCGTTGTTTACTAAGTTATTCGGCGCAGTCGGTAGGATTTTGTAAAAAGTAGAGTTCTATCGCAGATTCTTGACTTTTTCGTTTTTAAACGTCAATACAAAAATCCGAACAGAAGAATCAGTCCACGTCGCATCGTGTCTTCGAAACTGAAAACTTCAACCAGAGCACGACGAAAGAAGCAGAAACTCACCCATAAGCCCTGAGAAGGAAGACAAAAATCGCTAAATTCTTATAGGCAAACAAACTGGTAGAGGACCACATTGCCAAAGCCAGCCTAGATTAAGGAAACAAAGAAAACAACACCGAAGAAAACGTCCGAAGAACGCCCGCAGCAACACCGAGAAACGTCCGAAGAACGCCCGCAGCAACACCGAGAAACGTCCGAAGAACACCCACAGCATCACCGAGAAACGTCCGAAGAACGCCCGCAGCAACGCAAGAAACCCGCCGAAACCAACATTAGTTAAGGAACCGGAAGAATGCAAACCGTCATCTTCAATATTTTGTAAGTGCTATCCTTTTATTTTTCCCATCACACACCCTTATTATTTTATTCATATTGTAAATAAAGTTGTTAAAAACCATTTCAAAACTGGACGGCATTACAGACCAACTTTTAAATTTAAATATCGGCTTAGAACGTAATTTGACGTCGAAAAGTGAGAAAATGACTGAAATTAATTACGCATTACGCAGATATCAGTCAGATAATATTCCGACATTTGACGGAAATACTAAACAATTATACCGATTTGTGAACTCGTGTGAAAACTTCTTAAAAGCATTTCAAAACGTACAAACACCACAAGCTTCAATCAATGTTTGTTTATTGGATACGATATTTGGTAAATTAAGAGGTAGAGCAGCAGATTTAATTTGTTCGAGATCGGAACTTACAAATTGGCAATTAATCAAAGCTACTTTAATAAACACATTTTCTGACCAACGTGGTATCGATTGTTTAATACAAGATTTACTTTCAATCAGACCGTATAAAAATGAACATCCGATAAATTTTGGCATGAGAATTCAAGACGCTAGGAGCCTGCTTTTCTCAAAATTAAATGAATCTAATGACACCGCAGCCGTTAAACTCGTTAAAATAAATCACTACGATGATTTCGCTTTGAAAACATTTATCAATGGCTTACAATATAATATGCAATTAGTAGTGAGATTAAAAAATCCAGACTCGTTAGAAAGAGCTATGTCATTTGTACGCGAAGAGGAAGATTTTAATCTTTTTAGATCGAGACAATTTCCAAATTTTAATAATTTACCGCAAAAACAAGCAAATAATTTTAATACACCCGATAAAATACAAACCCCGCAAAATAACCCGTTTAAATTTTCACAAACAAATAATGTTCAATATCAAAAAACTTTCCGCAACAATCAAACTCATTTCCAGTTTTTCAACGATTTGGACAGTTCCAAAATTCAAATAACCAATTTCAGAACTTCCAACCACAAAATCAATTTCAATCACAAAATCGATTCAACTCGTCATTCATAAATCAAAATCAATCTCAACCGCAACAAAGAACCCCATTTGTTTCAAACTTCCAAAATAATTTTAGACCCCAAAATAATACCGGAACAATTCCTAAAACAAACGTATTTCGCCCTCAATCGACAGTGCAAAGATATAATTATAAACCAGAACCGATGGAAATTAGTTCAGGCAATACACATTTAAAACAAAAACAAAATTTTTCCCATCATTTATTTAATCAAAATGTAATCAGAATACGCATACCAGGAAGAACCAGATTGTGATTACTTAGAAACGCGAAATGAATCCTACAATCCGCACTGCAATGAAATTCCAGAGTATGATAAAAATTATAATGAAGACGTAAGAACCGCTGATTCAGACGAACAGTTGGATTTTCATGCGACAACATACTCCGACAATACGACGTAATATATCTAAACAATTATTCGCCAGAACTCCCTTACATTTTTATACCCGAAATAAATGCAAATTTTCTCATTGATACAGGCAGCACTCGAAGTTTTATAAAACCTAATTTAGCTTATCGCTATTTTCCAAATTTCACGCAAGAAGAACTATTTCAAGTAAGCACCGCACATGCAACTTCTTTTCATAACGAAATAATTGACATTCCATTATTACCCACCTTCAAAAATAATTCGAAACACAAATTCTATCTTTTTGATTTTTCTGACAAATTCGACGGATTAATCGGATTAGATTTATTGACAAAATTAAATGCGAATATAAACCTGAACGTCTATGAACTTCAAACTCCTAATACTAACATCCCGATACAATATCCAGGTGAAAAACAAAAAAAAATAAATCTAGAACACCAACAACCCCATGTAATTATTGTACCCCCAAGAACGCAATTAGTGGCTAAGTTACCTGTTAAACAGAAGGAAGGAATAGGAATAATCAAATATACAAAATTCGGTACATTAGAAACACCCGAAGCCGTAGTTAATATTAAAAATAATTTTGCTTTCACAACCCTAATCAACCCCAGCGAAAATTCAATTAAACTCACATTTCCAGGACAATTAGATATTGAAACTTTACAAATTAACGATACATATTTTATAGAAAAAATGGAAACAGACTTAAAATTCAACAAATACTTTGACGATTTACAAAAAGCTAATTTAAAAAATTTAAGGCTTGATCACTGTAATAAAGAAGAAAACGATGCAATTCGAAAACTTTGTTTAGAATTTAGAGACATCTTTTACTGTGATGAAATTCCGTTGTCATTCACGAACAAGATCAAACATAATATAAAATTAACTAATGAATCACCAATTTATACTAAATCTTACCGCTATCCAGAAATACACAAAAGCGAAGTAAATTCTCAAATATCAAAAATGTTAAAAACCGGAGTTATACAAGATTCACATTCCCCATGGTCCAGTCCCATATGGATCGTTCCAAAGAAGCTAGATGCTTCCGGAAAAAGAAAGTGGCGTATCGTTATTGATTATCGTAAATTAAATGAGAATACTGTTGATGATAAATGTCCGTTACCTAATATTAACGACATATTAGATAAATTAGGCCGAAGTCAATATTTCACCACCCTAGATTTAGCGAATGGGTTTCACCAACTCGAAATGAACCCCGAGGATGTCCAAAAAACAGCATTTTCCACAGATACCGGACATTATGAATTCAAGCGTATGCCTTTCGGATTAAAAAATGCCCCGGCAACCTTTCAAAGAGTCATGAATAATATCTTGCGAGGTCTTCAAAACGAAATATGTTCAGTCTACCTAGACGATATCATTATTTTCTCTACATCCCTACAAGAACATCTAACCCGACTCAGACAGATATTCCAACGACTAAGAGAAGCCAATTTCAAAATACAACTTGATAAATCAGAATTTTTGAAACAGGAAGTAGCATATTTAGGACATGTAATTACACGAAACGGAGTGCAACCCAATCCCGAAAAAAATCACGCAGTCAAAAACTTCCCAATTCCCAAAACACCAAAAGAAATTAAATCATTCCTAGGATTAGCCGGATATTATAGACGCTTCATAAAAGATTTCGCGAAAATCACAAAACCCATGACCACATGTTTAAAGAAAAATAACAAAGTCCAACACACACCAGCATTCATAGAATCTTTCGAACACCTAAAAACTTTATTAATAAATGCCCCAATTCTCCAGTATCCAGATTTCTCGAAACCATTTACTTTAACCACAGATGCTTCAAACATAGCCCTTGGCGCAGTGCTATCTCAAGGACAAATTCCTAATGACAAACCCATCGCATTTGCTTCAAGAACATTAAACGAAACCGAACAAAAATACAGCACCATAGAAAAAGAACTTCTCGCTATAGTATGGCCATGTAAATACTTTCGTCCATATCTTTACGGAAGGAAATTCTCTATTTACACCGACCACCGTCCCCTAGTTTGGTTATTCAATTTAAAAGAACCCAATAGCAAGTTAGTTAGATGGCGTTTAAAACTTGAAGAATTCGACTATACCATAATTTACAAAAAAGGCAAACAAAATTTAAATGCAGATGCTTTATCAAGAATCCAATTAAATATCAACGAAACTAAGTGTATGATCAATAACCCAGGTGAAGTTAACGAAGATATTCTAGATTTTCTAACGTATGCTTCAGAAAGTTCCCCCGAGCAACCAACCAATCAACAAGACATTCTCGATCTTTTATCGCAATTTTCCAAAAGTCCTCATGATTCACTAACCACTCCTAATCAAGAGAGAGACGTCGAACCAGATTCTCTCGATTCTTTGTCAC
Organism: Geotrupes spiniger; assembly: GCA_959613385.1. Lineage (NCBI taxonomy): Eukaryota > Metazoa > Arthropoda > Insecta > Coleoptera > Geotrupidae > Geotrupes > Geotrupes spiniger. The sequence continues at coordinate 570,279 of CAUIJQ010000050.1, forward strand.
CATCCCCAGAGGAAAATCAGAAAACTGTAAAAAATCCTAAATCACCTAATCCTAATCAAACAGGAAAAATCGAACAAAACGTTCTAGATCATTTAAGATACTCTTCAGAAAACCCGTTCGAAAAACAATCCACAAGTGGCCAATCACAAAATAAAGTAAGAATTTTACAAAATATCCAAATAAAACCCCCCGGTCCAGTAAACACCGTTCACACCAACAATGATGAAACCCGAAACAATGGAATTCCAATATTAGATGATATAATTAATAATAAAAAAATCAACTCTTGATAGATAAAAGTCCAAATGTTAACGACATAAATATTAGAGAAGAAAAAATTGACGACCATAATATCAAACACATAAAAATTTCCTTGAACAATCCCCAATTAATAATCAACCTTCTCAAGCATCATGCACCAGCCAATAAACCTGCTCACATATATTTTCACTGCAAAGAATTAATACCCTTATTCATTCAGACTTACATGAAACATTTCAAAAATCTTAAATTAATACAATGCACTAAATTAATTAATAATGTAATCGACGAAGACGAACGAATAATGTTTATCTCCCATCAGCATGAAGGCAAAACCAATCATCGTGGCATAAATGAAGTTTACGAGCGTTTAAAAATTAACTACTATTGGAAAAACATGAAAAACGATATAACAACATTTATCAATAACTGTGAATTGTGTCAAAAAGCTAAATATTCAAGACAAACACCCTATGTACCGTTGTTACTAACAGAAACTCCATCGAGACCCTTCCAAATATTACACATAGATACGTTCTTCTCTGAAAACGAAAATTTCCTTACCATAATCGATAAATTTACAAAACTAGGACAAGCATATAATTTTAAGAGAACTTCGAAATCAGTATGCGACAAGCTAGTTCAATATTTTTCAACTTACGGTGTACCTGAAACCATTGTGTCAGATAACGGACCTGAATTCAGAAACGAATTACTAAAAGAATTGCTCAAAGTACAAAAAATTAAGATTTACTTTACAACCCCGGGTCATCACGAATCGAACTCGCCAATAGAACGATTTCATTCGACTCTAATCGAACATCTGAGATTACTAAAAGATAGAGACAAAAATAAACCCGTGACAGATTTAATACCGTATGCCATTATAGCGTATAACAGTACTATACACAGCGCAACAAAATTTACACCCTTTGAATTAACATTCGGACATACTACCGCAAGAGACCCCTTCGACTTAATTCCTTTGACATTTTATTCGGATTATGCAGCCTCTCATAAAACCAAATTAGACAACCTATATCGATCAATTAGTGAAACACAAACCGCCCAAAAACAAAAAATAATCGACAAGAGAAACAAACACGGAGAGACGCAGTTACATTTCAGACCTAAACAAAGAGTATATAAAAAGACACAAGCCTGGTCAAAAAACAAAAATAAATTCACCGGTCCCTACATCATTATTAAAATTCTAAAAAATAATACAGCACTCATAAAAAATACCAAAACTAATAAAGAAGAAATTGTACATCTGAAGGAACTGAAGAAGCCTGTTGTTTCAGATTCTCCCTCTTCGGATACAGAACAGGAATCGCCATAAGCACGCCTGTATTTCATAAAATAACTGATAATCCAGGAATATTACCATACAAATTAGGAAACGCCCAAGTAATTAATAATTATTGGACCTTCATACAAATTATCGACTTAACAGATGTAGTAAAAGAATTTAACGCCATTCAATTCCAATTTCATGCACTAAAATTTAATTTATCTAAAAATGAACAATATAATAAAGAATATTTCAATTCACATAACATTGCAAGCAATTTAGAGAACACAATAAATATCCAATTAGAACAAATAAACCCACTAAAAACACCTTTAAATATTAAACGCCAAAAACGAGGTTTAATTAATGGTTTAGGATCCATAATAAAATGTCTGACAGGAAATCTAGACCAACAGGATGCCGAAAAGTACGACGAACAAATCAACAAACTATTCGATAATCAAAATAAAATAAAATACCTATTAAATAATCAAATTACAATATTAAACACATCGATTGACACATTCAAAGAATTATCCCAAAATTTATCACACAACCAACTTGTGTTAAAATCCAGAGTCTCACAAATAGAATCAGTAATAGGAAATATCCTCTTGGATAAGGCTAGTCACTATCAAGTGTCTCTGATTCACCAAATATTGAACCAAATCACATCAATGTTTCAAGTAATATATGCTATAATAGATAAAGTCGAAATTGCCATTTCATTTGCAAAATTAAAAACCCTGCACAACTCAATCATCAAACCAATCGATCTACTTGTAGAAATAAAATCCATGCAACACTCACTACGTAACGTCAAACTGCCGTTTGAACCTATTATAGAAAACATTTTAAATTTTGAAAACGTATTAGAAATTAAAAGTTATGCTAAACAATATGAAATAGTATTGTTGTTAGAAATCCCATTAGTGGAAATTGAAAATTATCAATATTATCATTTATTTGCATTACCAATGTTAAACAATAAATCCTACAACATAATTTTACCAAAAACCCAACACCTCATCCTTAATGAGCACGATTATTCGAAAAACCATGTAATGAAATTTCAAGTGGCGAATATTTGTGCGACCATACAAATTTAGCACACATAACTAGCGACGTACCATGTGAAATTCAATTATTAAAATTTCATAAAAACGCAACGAATTGTAACCAAATTCCAATTTTACTAGGAGATACTCAGATTCAGAAAATGTCAAAAGACAAATGGATAATTGTAGCACCCGAACTTACCATCGCAACTCAAAAATGTGTAAACACAAAAGACAATGTTCCATTACTTGGCACATATGTACTAGAATCAAATCCGTCATGTACAATAATTGTAAAGGATCACGTTCTTAAAACTTACGGAAATGTTAAAATAAATTTCAAAAATATTCAATTGCCAAAATTAAATACTAATGTAACTGAACATGCAATCAAATACGATCCATTGTCGATAAACTTGAATTCAATAAATACATATATATAGTATACATAGTGTGATATATGCCAATAAAACAAGCATATGGACAATACTATTATATATTATTGTAATCATATTAATTATATACATTACCTATAATAAACTTATAAAACAAAAAATTGAAAACTTAAAGAAGACAAGAGAAGAGAAGATAGAAGAAATAATTATATAGGAAAATAACCACAGGGAAATTTTCCATCAACGCAGGGAGGAGTTACGAACGCCGATCTATGAAGAAGCGCCGTCAGCATCCCCAACATATAAATACGAACGCTCATGTTAGTTAGTTCAGTTCCTCTGTATTCTTTGTCGCTCTCAATAAAACTTTTTAAAAACGTGTTTTCGTTGTTTACTAAGTTATTTCGAGCACTTTGCGTAAATCGAGAAATCAAAATTTTCGGAATTTTTTTCTTTTTCCTCTGTTACTATCACAGATCTGTCATTTGAGTAACAACAAAACGTCTCTACGAGCACTTTGCGTAAATCGATAAATCAAAATTTTCGGAATTTTTTTCTTTTTCCTCTGTTACTATCACAGATCTGTCATTTGAGTAACAACAAAACGTCTCTACGAGCACTTTGCATAAATCAAGAAATCAAAATTTTCGGAATTTTTTTCTTTTTCCTCTGTTACTATCACAGATCTGTCGTTTGAGTAGCAACAAAACGTCTCTACGATCACTTTGCGTAAATCAAGAAATTAAAATTTTTGGAATATTTTGCTTTTTCCTCTGTTACTGTCACAGATCTGTCATTTGAGTAACAACAAAAGGTCTCTACGAGCACTTTGCGTCAATCGAGAAATCAAAATTTTCGGAATTTTTTTCTTTTTCCTCTGTTACTATCACAGATCTGTCATTTGAGTAACAACAAAACGTCTCTACGAGCACTTTGCGTAAATCGAGAAATCAAAATTTTCGGAATTTTTTTCTTTTTCCTCTGTCACTATCACAGATCTGTCATTTGAGTAGTAACAAAACGTCTCTACGACCACTTTGCATAAATCAAGAAATTAAAATTTTTGGAATATTTTGCTTTTTCCTCTGTTACTATCACAGATCTGTCATTTGAGTAACAACAAAACGTCTCTACGAGCACTTTGCGTAAATCGAGAAATCAAAATTTTCGGAATTTTTTTCTTTTTCCTCTGTTACTATCACAGATCTGTCATTTGAGTAACAACAAAACGTCTCTACGAGCACTTTGCGTAAATCGAGAAATCAAAATTTTCGGAATTTTTTTCTTTTTCCTCTGTTACTATCACAGATCTGTCATTTGAGTAACAACAAAACGTCTCTCTCTACGAGCACTTTGCGTAAATCGAGAAATCAAAAGTTTCGGAATTTTTTTCTTTTTCCTCTGTCACTATCACAGATCTGTCATTTGAGTAACAACAAAACGTCTCTACGAGCACTTTGCGTAAATCGAGAAATCAAAATTTTCGGAATTTTTTTCTTTTTCCTCTGTTACTATCACAGATCTGTCATTTGAGTAACAACAAAACGTCTCTACGAGCACTTTGCGTAAATCGAGAAATCAAAATTTTCGGAATTTTTTTCTTTTTCCTCTGTTACTATCACAGATCTGTCATTTGAGTAACAACAAAACGTCTCTACGAGCACTTTGCATAAATCAAGAAATCAAAATTTTCGGAATTTTTTTCTTTTTCCTCTGTTACTATCACAGATCTGTAATTTGAGTAGCAACAAAACGTCTCTACGATCACTTTGCGTAAATCAAGAAATTAAAATTTTTGGAATATTTTGCTTTTTCCTCTGTTACTGTCACAGATCTGTCATTTGAGTAACAACAAAACGTCTCTACGAGCACTTTGCGTAAATCGAGAAATCAAAATTTTCGGATTTTTTTTCTTTTTCCTCTGTTACTATCACAGATCTGTCATTTGAGTAACAACAAAACGTCTCTACGAGCACTTTGCGTAAATCGAGAAATCAAAATTTTCGGATTTTTTTCTTTTTCCTCTGTTACTATCACAGATCTGTCATTTGAGTAACAACAAAACGTCTCTACGAGCACTTTGCGTAAATCGAGAAATCAAAATTTTCGGATTTTTTTCTTTTTCCTCTGTTACTATCACAGATCTGTCATTTGAGTAACAACAAAACGTCTCTACGAGCACATTGCGTAAATCGAGAAATCAAAATTTTCGGAATTTTTTTCTTTTTCCTCTGTCACTATCACAGATCTGTCATTTGAGTACCAACAAAACGTCTCTACGACCACTTTGCGTAAATCAAGAAATTAAAATTTTTGGAATATTTTGCTTTTTCCTCTGTTACTATCACAGATCTGTCATTTGAGTAACAACAAAACGTCTCTACGAGCACTTTGCGTAAATCGAGAAATCAAAAGTTTCGGAATTTTTTTCTTTTTCCTCTGTTACTATCACAGATCTGTCATTTGAGTAACAACAAAACGTCTCTACGAGCACTTTGCGTAAATCGAGAAATCAAAATTTTCGGAATTTTTTTCTTTTTCCTCTGTTACTATCACAGATCTGTCATTTGAGTAACAACAAAACGTCTCTACGAGCACTTTGCGTAAATCGAGAAATCAAAATTTTCGGAATTTTTCTCTTTTTCCTCTGTTACTATCACAGATCTGTCATTTGAGTAACAACAAAACGTCTCTACGAGCATTTTGCGTAAATCGATAAATCAAAATTTTCGGAATTTTTTTCTTTTTCCTCTGTTACTATCACAGATCTGTCATTTGAGTAACAACAAAACGTCTCTACGAGCACTTTGCATAAATCAAGAAATCAAAATTTTCGGAATTTTTTTCTTTTTCCTCTGTTACTATCACAGATCTGTCATTTGAGTAGCAACAAAACGTCTCTACGATCACTTTGCGTAAATCAAGAAATTAACATTTTTGGAATATTTTGCTTTTTCCTCTGTTACTGTCACAGATCTGTCATTTTAGTAACAACAAAACGTCTCTACGAGCACTTTGCGTAAATCGAGAAATCAAAATTTTCGGAATTTTTTTCTTTTTCCTCTGTTACTATCACAGATCTGTCATTTGAGTAACAACAAAACGTCTCTACGAGCACTTTGCGTAAATCGAGAAATCAAAATTTTCGGAATTTTTTTCTTTTTCCTCTGTCACTATCACAGATCTGTCATTTGAGTAGTAACAAAACGTCTCTACGACCACTTTGCATAAATCAAGAAATTAAAATTTTTGGAATATTTTGCTTTTTCCTCTGTTACTATCACAGATCTGTCATTTGAGTAACAACAAAACGTCTCTACGAGCACTTTGCGTAAATCGAGAAATCAATATTTTCGGAATTTTTTTCTTTTTCCTCTGTTACTATCACAGATCTGTCATTTGAGTAACAACAAAACGTCTCTACGAGCACTTTGCGTAAATCGAGAAATCAAAATTTTCGGAATTTTTTTTCTTTTTCCTCTGTTACTATCACAGATCTGTCATTTGAGTAACAACAAAACGTCTCTACGAGCACTTTGCATAAATCAAGAAATCAAAATTTTCGGAATTTTTTTCTTTTTCCTCTGTTACTATCACAGATCTGTCATTTGAGTAGCAACAAAACGTCTCTACGATCACTTTGCGTAAATCAAGAAATTAAAATTTTTGGAATATTTTGCTTTTTCCTCTGTTACTGTCACAGATCTGCCATTTGAGTAACAACAAAAGGTCTCTACGAGCACTTTGCGTAAATCGAGAAATCAAAATTTTCGGAATTTTTTTCTTTTTCCTCTGTTACTATCACAGATCTGTCATTTGAGTAACAACAAAACGTCTCTACGAGCACTTTGCATAAATCAAGAAATCAAAATTTTCGGAATTTTTTTCTTTTTCCTCTGTTACTATCACAGATCTGTCATTTGAGTAGCAACAAAACGTCTCTACGATCACTTTGCGTAAATCAAGAAATTAACATTTTTGGATTATTTTGCTTTTTCCTCTGTTACTGTCACAGATCTGTCATTTTAGTAACAACAAAACGTCTCTACGAGCACTTTGCGTAAATCGAGAAATCAAAATTTTCGGAACTTTTTTCTTTTTCCTCTGTTACTATCACAGATCTGTCATTTGAGTAACAACAAAACGTCTCTACGAGCAATTTGCGTAAATCGAGAAATCAAAATTTTCGGATTTTTTTTCTTTTTCCTCTGTCACTATCACAGATCTGTCATTTGAGTAGTAACAAAACGTCTCTACGACCACTTTGCATAAATCAAGAAATTAAAATTTTTGGAATATTTTGCTTTTTCCTCTGTTACTATCACAGATCTGTCATTTGAGTAACAACAAAACGTCTCTACGAGCACTTTGCGTAAATCGAGAAATCAATATTTTCGGAATTTTTTTCTTTTTCCTCTGTTACTATCACATATCTGTCATTTGAGTAACAACAAAACGTCTCTACGAGCACTTTGCGTAAATCGAGAAATCAAAATTTTCGGAATTTTTTTCTTTTTCCTCTGTTACTATCACAGATCTGTCATTTGAGTAACAACAAAACGTCTCTACGAGCACTTTGCGTAAATCGAGAAATCAAAAGTTTCGGAATTTTTTTCTTTTTCCTCTGTTACTATCACAGATCTGTCATTTGAGTAACAACAAAACGTCTCTACGAGCACTTTGCGTAAATCGAGAAATCAAAATTTTCGGAATTTTTTTCTTTTTCCTCTGTTACTATCACAGATCTGTCATTTGAGTAACAACAAAACGTCTCTACGAGCACTTTGCGTAAATCGAGAAATCAAAATTTTCGGAATTTTTTTCTTTTTCCTCTGTTACTATCACAGATCTGTCATTTGAGTAACAACAAAACGTCTCTACGAGCACTTTGCGTAAATCGAGAAATCAAAATTTTCGGAATTTTTCTCTTTTTCCTCTGTTACTATCACAGATCTGTCATTTGAGTAACAACAAAACGTCTCTACGAGCACTTTGCGTAAATCGATAAATCAAAATTTTCGGAATTTTTTTCTTTTTCCTCTGTTACTATCACAGATCTGTCATTTGAGTAACAACAAAACGTCTCTACGAGCACTTTGCATAAATCAAGAAATCAAAATTTTCGGAATTTTTTTCTTTTTCCTCTGTTACTATCACAGATCTGTCATTTGAGTAACAACAAAACGTCTCTACGAGCACTTTGCGTAAATCGAGAAATCAAAATTTTCGGAATTTTTTTCTTTTTCCTCTGTCACTATCACAGATCTGTCATTTGAGTAGCAACAAAACATCTCTACGACCACTTTGCGTAAATCAAGAAATTAAAATTTTTGGAATATTTTGCTTTTTCCTCTGTTACTATCACAGATCTGTCATTTGAGTAACAACAAAACGTCTCTCGAGCACTTTGCGTAAATCGAGAAATCAAAATTTTCGGAATTTTTTTCTTTTTCCTCTGTTACTATCACAGATCTGTCATTTGAGTAACAACAAAACGTCTCTACGAGCACTTTGCGTAAATCGAGAAATCAAAATTTTCGGAATTTTTTTCTTTTTCCTCTGTTACTATCACAGATCTGTCATTTGAGTAACAACAAAACGTCTCTACGAGCACTTTGCGTAAATCGAGAAATCAAAATTTTCGGAATTTTTTTCTTTTTCCTCTGTCACTATCACAGATCTGTCATTTGAGTAGCAACAAAACGTCTCTACGATCACTTTGCGTAAATCAAGAAATTAAAATTTTTGGAATATTTTGCTTTTTCCTCTGTTACTGTCACAGATCTGTCATTTGAGTAACAACAAAACGTCTCTACGAGCACTTTGCGTAAATCGAGAAATCAAAATTTTCGGATTTTTTTTCTTTTTCCTCTGTTACTATCACAGATCTGTCATTTGAGTAACAACAACACGTCTCTACGAGCACTTTGCGTAAATCGAGAAATCAAAATTTTCGGATTTTTTTCTTTTTCCTCTGTTACTATCACAGATCTGTCATTTGAGTAACAACAAAACGTCTCTACGAGCACTTTGCGTAAATCGAGAAATCAAAATTTTCGGATTTTTTTCTTTTTCCTCTGTTACTATCACACATCTGTCATTTGAGTAACAACAAAACGTCTCTACGAGCACATTGCGTAAATCGAGAAATCAAAATTTTCGGAATTTTTTTCTTTTTCCTCTGTCACTATCACAGATCTGTCATTTGAGTACCAACAAAACGTCTCTACGACCACTTTGCGTAAATCAAGAAATTAAAATTTTTGGAATATTTTGCTTTTTCCTCTGTTACTATCACAGATCTGTCATTTGAGTAACAACAAAACGTCTCTACGAGCACATTGCGTAAATCGAGAAATCAAAATTTTCGGAATTTTTTTCTTTTTCCTCTGTTACTATCACAGATCTGTCATTTGAGTAACAACAAAACGTCTCTACGAGCACTTTGCGTAAATCGAGAAATCAAAATTTTCGGAATTTTTTTCTTTTTCCTCTGTCACTATCACAGATCTGTCATTTGAGTAGCAACAAAACGTCTCTACGACCACTTTGCGTAAATCAAGAAATTAAAATTTTTGGAATATTTTGCTTTTTCCTCTGTTACTATCACAGATCTGTCATTTGAGTAACAACAAAACGTCTCTCGAGCACTTTGCGTAAATCGAGAAATCAAAATTTTCGGAATTTTTTTCTTTTTCCTCTGTTACTATCACAGATCTGTCATTTGAGTAACAACAAAACGTCTCTACGAGCACTTTGCGTAAATCGAGAAATCAAAATTTTCGGATTTTTTTCTTTTTCCTCTGTTACTATCACAGATCTGTCATTTGAGTAACAACAAAACGTCTCTACGAGCACTTTGCGTAAATCGAGAAATCAAAATTTTCGGATTTTTTTCTTTTTCCTCTGTTACTATCACAGATCTGTCATTTGAGTAACAACAAAACGTCTCTACGAGCACATTGCGTAAATCGAGAAATCAAAATTTTCGGAATTTTTTTCTTTTTCCTCTGTCACTATCACAGATCTGTCATTTGAGTACCAACAAAACGTCTCTACGACCACTTTGCGTAAATCAAGAAATTAAAATTTTTGGAATATTTTGCTTTTCCCTCTGTTACTATCACAGATCTGTCATTTGAGTAACAACAAAACGTCTCTACGAGCACTTTGCGTAAATCGAGAAATCAAAAGTTTCGGAATTTTTTTCTTTTTCCTCTGTTACTATCACAGATCTGTCATTTGAGTAACAACAAAACGTCTCTACGAGCACTTTGCGTAAATCGAGAAATCAAAATTTTCGGAATTTTTTTCTTTTTCCTCTGTTACTATCACAGATCTGTCATTTGAGTAACAACAAAACGTCTCTACGAGCACTTTGCGTAAATCGAGAAATCAAAATTTTCGGAATTTTTTTCTTTTTCCTCTGTTACTATCACAGATCTGTCATTTGAGTAACAACAAAACGTCTCTACGAGCACTTTGCGTAAATCGAGAAATCAAAATTTTCGGAATTTTTCTCTTTTTCCTCTGTTACTATCACAGATCTGTCATTTGAGTAACAACAAAACGTCTCTACGAGCACTTTGCGTAAATCGATAAATCAAAATTTTCGGAATTTTTTTCTTTTTCCTCTGTTACTATCACAGATCTGTCATTTGAGTAACAACAAAACGTCTCTACGAGCACTTTGCATAAATCAAGAAATCAAAATTTTCGGAATTTTTTTCTTTTTCCTCTGTTACTATCACAGATCTGTCATTTGAGTAGCAACAAAACGTCTCTACGATCACTTTGCGTAAATCAAGAAATTAAAATTTTTGGAATATTTTGCTTTTTCCTCTGTTACTGTCACAGATCTGTCATTTTAGTAACAATAAAACGTCTCTACGAGCACTTTGCGTAAATCGAGAAATCAAAATTTTCGGAATTTTTTTCTTTTTCCTCTGTTACTATCACAGATCTGTCATTTGAGTAACAACAAAACGTCTCTACGAGCACTTTGCGTAAATCGAGAAATCAAAATTTTCGGAATTTTTTTCTTTTTCCTCTGTCACTATCACAGATCTGTCATTTGAGTAACAACAAAACGTCTCTACGAGCACTTTGCATAAATCAAGAAATCAAAATTTTCGGAATTTTTTTCTTTTTCCTCTGTTACTATCACAGATCTGTCATTTGAGTAGCAACAAAACGTCTCTACGATCACTTTGCGTAAATCAAGAAATTAAAATTTTTGGAATATTTTGCTTTTTCCTCTGTTACTGTCACAGATCTGTCATTTGAGTAACAACAAAAGGTCTCTACGAGCACTTTGCGTAAATCGAGAAATCAAAATTTTCGGAATTTTTTTCTTTTTCCTCTGTTACTATCACAGATCTGTCATTTGAGTAACAACAAAACGTCTCTACGAGCACTTTGCGTAAATCGAGAAATCAAAATTTTCGGAATTATTTTCTTTTTCCTCTGTCACTATCACAGATCTGTCATTTGAGTAACAACAAAACGTCTCTACGAGCACTTTGCGTAAATCGAGAAATCAAAATTTTCGGAATTTTTTTCTTTTTCCTCTGTTACTATCACAGATCTGTCATTTGAGTAACAACAAAACGTCTCTACGAGCACTTTGCGTAAATCGAGGTATCAAAATTTTCGGAATTTTTTTCTATTTCCTCTGTTACTATCACAGATCTGTCATTTGAGTAACAACAAAACGTCTCTACGAGCACTTTGCGTAAATCGAGAAATCAAAATTTTCGGAATTTTTTTCTTTTTCCTCTGTCACTATCACAGATCTGTCATTTGAGTAGCAACAAAACGTCTCTACGACCACTTTGCGTAAATCAAGAAATTAAAATTTTTGGAATATTTTGCTTTTTCCTCTGTTACTATCACAGATCTGTCATTTGAGTAACAACAAAACGTCTCTCGAGCACTTTGCGTAAATCGAGAAATCAAAATTTTCGGAATTTTTTTCTTTTTCCTCTGTTACTATCACAGATCTGTCATTTGAGTAACAACAAAACGTCTCTACGAGCACTTTGCGTAAATCGAGAAATCAAAATTTTCGGAATTTTTTTCTTTTTCCTCTGTTACTATCACAGATCTGTCATTTGAGTAACAACAAAACGTCTCTACGAGCACTTTGCGTAAATCGAGAAATCAAAATTTTCGGAATTTTTTTCTTTTTCCTCTGTCACTATCACAGATCTGTCATTTGAGTAGCAACAAAACGTCTCTACGATCACTTTGCGTAAATCAAGAAATTAAAATTTTTGGAATATTTTGCTTTTTCCTCTGTTACTGTCACAGATCTGTCATTTGAGTAACAACAAAACGTCTCTACGAGCACTTTGCGTAAATCGAGAAATCAAAATTTTCGGATTTTTTTTCTTTTTCCTCTGTTACTATCACAGATCTGTCATTTGAGTAACAACAACACGTCTCTACGAGCACTTTGCGTAAATCGAGAAATCAAAATTTTCGGATTTTTTTCTTTTTCCTCTGTTACTATCACAGATCTGTCATTTGAGTAACAACAAAACGTCTCTACGAGCACTTTGCGTAAATCGAGAAATCAAAATTTTCGGATTTTTTTCTTTTTCCTCTGTTACTATCACAGATCTGTCATTTGAGTAACAACAAAACGTCTCTACGAGCACATTGCGTAAATCGAGAAATCAAAATTTTCGGAATTTTTTTCTTTTTCCTCTGTCACTATCACAGATCTGTCATTTGAGTACCAACAAAACGTCTCTACGACCACTTTGCGTAAATCAAGAAATTAAAATTTTTGGAATATTTTGCTTTTTCCTCTGTTACTATCACAGATCTGTCATTTGAGTAACAACAAAACGTCTCTACGAGCACATTGCGTAAATCGAGAAATCAAAATTTTCGGAATTTTTTTCTTTTTCCTCTGTTACTATCACAGATCTGTCATTTGAGTAACAACAAAACGTCTCTACGAGCACTTTGCGTAAATCGAGAAATCAAAATTTTCGGAATTTTTTTCTTTTTCCTCTGTCACTATCACAGATCTGTCATTTGAGTAGCAACAAAACGTCTCTACGACCACTTTGCGTAAATCAAGAAATTAAAATTTTTGGAATATTTTGCTTTTTCCTCTGTTACTATCACAGATCTGTCATTTGAGTAACAACAAAACGTCTCTCGAGCACTTTGCGTAAATCGAGAAATCAAAATTTTCGGAATTTTTTTCTTTTTCCTCTGTTACTATCACAGATCTGTCATTTGAGTAACAACAAAACGTCTCTACGAGCACTTTGCGTAAATCGAGAAATCAAAATTTTCGGATTTTTTTCTTTTTCCTCTGTTACTATCACAGATCTGTCATTTGAGTAACAACAAAACGTCTCTACGAGCACTTTGCGTAAATCGAGAAATCAAAATTTTCGGATTTTTTTCTTTTTCCTCTGTTACTATCACAGATCTGTCATTTGAGTAACAACAAAACGTCTCTACGAGCACATTGCGTAAATCGAGAAATCAAAATTTTCGGAATTTTTTTCTTTTTCCTCTGTCACTAGCACAGATCTGTCATTTGAGTACCAACAAAACGTCTCTACGACCACTTTGCGTAAATCAAGAAATTAAAATTTTTGGAATATTTTGCTTTTTCCTCTGTTACTATCACAGATCTGTCATTTGAGTAACAACAAAACGTCTCTACGAGCACTTTGCGTAAATCGAGAAATCAAAAGTTTCGGAATTTTTTTCTTTTTCCTCTGTTACTATCACAGATCTGTCATTTGAGTAACAACAAAACGTCTCTACGAGCACTTTGCGTAAATCGAGAAATCAAAATTTTCGGAATTTTTTTCTTTTTCTTCTGTTACTATCACAGATCTGTCATTTGAGTAACAACAAAACGTCTCTACGAGCACTTTGCGTAAATCGAGAAATCAAAATTTTCGGAATTTTTTTCTTTTTCCTCTGTTACTATCACAGATCTGTCATTTGAGTAACAACAAAACGTTTCTACGAGCACTTTGCGTAAATCGAGAAATCAAAATTTTCGGAATTTTTCTCTTTTTCCTCTGTTACTATCACAGATCTGTCATTTGAGTAACAACAAAACGTCTCTACGAGCACTTTGCGTAAATCGATAAATCAAAATTTTCGGAATTTTTTTCTTTTTCCTCTGTTACTATCACAGATCTGTCATTTGAGTAACAACAAAACGTCTCTACGAGCACTTTGCATAAATCAAGAAATCAAAATTTTCGGAATTTTTTTCTTTTTCCTCTGTTACTATCACAGATCTGTCATTTGAGTAGCAACAAAACGTCTCTACGATCACTTTGCGTAAATCAAGAAATTAAAATTTTTGGAATATTTTGCTTTTTCCTCTGTTACTGTCACAGATCTGTCATTTTAGTAACAATAAAACGTCTCTACGAGCACTTTGCGTAAATCGAGAAATCAAAATTTTCGGAATTTTTTTCTTTTTCCTCTGTTACTATCACAGATCTGTCATTTGAGTAACAACAAAACGTCTCTACGAGCACTTTGCGTAAATCGAGAAATCAAAATTTTCGGAATTTTTTTCTTTTTCCTCTGTCACTATCACAGATCTGTCATTTGAGTAGTAACAAAACGTCTCTACGACCACTTTGCATAAATCAAGAAATTAAAATTTTTGGAATATTTTGCTTTTTCCTCTGTTACTATCACAGATCTGTCATTTGAGTAACAACAAAACGTCTCTACGAGCACTTTGCGTAAATCGAGAAATCAATATTTTCGGAATTTTTTTCTTTTTCCTCTGTTACTATCACAGATCTGTCATTTGAGTAACAACAAAACGTCTCTACGAGCACTTTGCGTAAATCGAGAAATCAAAATTTTCGGAATTTTTTTCTTTTTCCTCTGTTACTATCACAGATCTGTCATTTGAGTAACAACAAAACGTCTCTACGAGCACTCTGTTACTATCACAGATCTGTCATTTGAGTAACAACAAAACGTCTCTACGAGCACTTTGCGTAAATCGAGAAATCAAAATTTTCGGAATTTTTTTCTTTTTCCTCTGTTACTATCACAGATCTGTCATTTGAGTAACAACAAAACGTCTCTACGAGCACTTTGCGTAAATCGAGAAATCAAAATTTTCGGAATTTTTTTCTTTTTCCTCTGTTACTATCACAGATCTGTCATTTGAGTAACAACAAAACGTCTCTACGAGCACTTTGCGTAAATCGAGAAATCAAAATTTTCGGATTTTTTTCTTTTTCCTCTGTTACTATCACAGATCTGTCATTTGAGTAACAACAAAACGTCTCTATGAGCACTTTGCGTAAATCGAGAAATCAAAATTTTCGGATTTTTTTCCTTTTCCTCTGTTACTATCACAGATCTGTCATTTGAGTAACAACAAAACGTCTCTACGAGCACTTTGCGTAAATCGAGAAATCAAAATTTTCGGAATATTTTTCTTTTTCCTCTGTCACTATCACAGATCTGTCATTTGAGTACCAACAAAACGTCTCTACGACCACTTTGCGTAAATCAAGAAATTAAAATTTTTGGAATATTTTGCTTTTTCCTCTGTTACTATCACAGATCTGTCATTTGAGTAACAACAAAACGTCTCTACGAGCACTTTGCGTAAATCGAGAAATCAAAAGTTTCGGAATTTTTTTCTTTTTCCTCTGTTACTATCACAGATCTGTCATTTGAGTAACAACAAAACGTCTCTACGAGCACTTTGCGTAAATCGAGAAATCAAAATTTTCGGAATTTTTTTCTTTTTCCTCTGTTACTATCACAGATCTGTCATTTGAGTAACAACAAAACGTCTCTACGAGCACTTTGCGTAAATCGAGAAATCAAAATTTTCGGATTTTTTTCTTTTTCCTCTGTTACTATCACAGATCTGTCATTTGAGTAACAACAAAACGTCTCTACGAGCACTTTGCGTAAATCGAGAAATCAAAATTTTCGGATTTTTTTCTTTTTCCTCTGTTACTATCACAGATCTGTCATTTGAGTAACAACAAAACGTCTCTACGAGCACATTGCGTAAATCGAGAAATCAAAATTTTCGGAATTTTTTTCTTTTTCCTCTGTCACTATCACAGATCTGTCATTTGAGTACCAACAAAACGTCTCTACGACCACTTTGCGTAAATCAAGAAATTAAAATTTTTGGAATATTTTGCTTTTCCCTCTGTTACTATCACAGATCTGTCATTTGAGTAACAACAAAACGTCTCTACGAGCACTTTGCGTAAATCGAGAAATCAAAAGTTTCGGAATTTTTTTCTTTTTCCTCTGTTACTATCACAGATCTGTCATTTGAGTAACAACAAAACGTCTCTACGAGCACTTTGCGTAAATCGAGAAATCAAAATTTTCGGAATTTTTTTCTTTTTCCTCTGTTACTATCACAGATCTGTCATTTGAGTAACAACAAAACGTCTCTACGAGCACTTTGCGTAAATCGAGAAATCAAAATTTTCGGAATTTTTTTCTTTTTCCTCTGTTACTATCACAGATCTGTCATTTGAGTAACAACAAAACGTCTCTACGAGCACTTTGCGTAAATCGAGAAATCAAAATTTTCGGAATTTTTCTCTTTTTCCTCTGTTACTATCACAGATCTGTCATTTGAGTAACAACAAAACGTCTCTACGAGCACTTTGCGTAAATCGATAAATCAAAATTTTCGGAATTTTTTTCTTTTTCCTCTGTTACTATCACAGATCTGTCATTTGAGTAACAACAAAACGTCTCTACGAGCACTTTGCATAAATCAAGAAATCAAAATTTTCGGAATTTTTTTCTTTTTCCTCTGTTACTATCACAGATCTGTCATTTGAGTAGCAACAAAACGTCTCTACGATCACTTTGCGTAAATCAAGAAATTAAAATTTTTGGAATATTTTGCTTTTTCCTCTGTTACTGTCACAGATCTGTCATTTTAGTAACAATAAAACGTCTCTACGAGCACTTTGCGTAAATCGAGAAATCAAAATTTTCGGAATTTTTTTCTTTTTCCTCTGTTACTATCACAGATCTGTCATTTGAGTAACAACAAAACGTCTCTACGAGCACTTTGCGTAAATCGAGAAATCAAAATTTTCGGAATTTTTTTCTTTTTCCTCTGTTACTATCACAGATCTGTCATTTGAGTAACAACAAAACGTCTCTACGAGCACTTTGCGTAAATCGAGAAATCAAAATTTTCGGATTTTTTTCTTTTTCCTCTGTTACTATCACAGATCTGTCATTTGAGTAACAACAAAACGTCTCTACGAGCACATTGCGTAAATCGAGAAATCAAAATTTTCGGAATTTTTTTCTTTTTCCTCTGTCACTATCACAGATCTGTCATTTGAGTACCAACAAAACGTCTCTACGACCACTTTGCGTAAATCAAGAAATTAAAATTTTTGGAATATTTTGCTTTTCCCTCTGTTACTATCACAGATCTGTCATTTGAGTAACAACAAAACGTCTCTACGAGCACTTTGCGTAAATCGAGAAATCAAAAGTTTCGGAATTTTTTTCTTTTTCCTCTGTTACTATCACAGATCTGTCATTTGAGTAACAACAAAACGTCTCTACGAGCACTTTGCGTAAATCGAGAAATCAAAATTTTCGGAATTTTTTTCTTTTTCCTCTGTTACTATCACAGATCTGTCATTTGAGTAACAACAAAACGTCTCTACGAGCACTTTGCGTAAATCGAGAAATCAAAATTTTCGGAATTTTTTTCTTTTTCCTCTGTTACTATCACAGATCTGTCATTTGAGTAACAACAAAACGTCTCTACGAGCACTTTGCGTAAATCGAGAAATCAAAATTTTCGGAATTTTTCTCTTTTTCCTCTGTTACTATCACAGATCTGTCATTTGAGTAACAACAAAACGTCTCTACGAGCACTTTGCGTAAATCGATAAATCAAAATTTTCGGAATTTTTTTCTTTTTCCTCTGTTACTATCACAGATCTGTCATTTGAGTAACAACAAAACGTCTCTACGAGCACTTTGCATAAATCAAGAAATCAAAATTTTCGGAATTTTTTTCTTTTTCCTCTGTTACTATCACAGATCTGTCATTTGAGTAGCAACAAAACGTCTCTACGATCACTTTGCGTAAATCAAGAAATTAAAATTTTTGGAATATTTTGCTTTTTCCTCTGTTACTGTCACAGATCTGTCATTTTAGTAACAATAAAACGTCTCTACGAGCACTTTGCGTAAATCGAGAAATCAAAATTTTCGGAATTTTTTTCTTTTTCCTCTGTTACTATCACAGATCTGTCATTTGAGTAACAACAAAACGTCTCTACGAGCACTTTGCGTAAATCGAGAAATCAAAATTTTCGGAATTTTTTTCTTTTTCCTCTGTCACTATCACAGATCTGTCATTTGAGTAACAACAAAACGTCTCTACGAGCACTTTGCATAAATCAAGAAATCAAAATTTTCGGAATTTTTTTCTTTTTCCTCTGTTACTATCACAGATCTGTCATTTGAGTAGCAACAAAACGTCTCTACGATCACTTTGCGTAAATCAAGAAATTAAAATTTTTGGAATATTTTGCTTTTTCCTCTGTTACTGTCACAGATCTGTCATTTGAGTAACAACAAAAGGTCTCTACGAGCACTTTGCGTAAATCGAGAAATCAAAATTTTCGGAATTTTTTTCTTTTTCCTCTGTTACTATCACAGATCTGTCATTTGAGTAACAACAAAACGTCTCTACGAGCACTTTGCGTAAATCGAGAAATCAAAATTTTCGGAATTATTTTCTTTTTCCTCTGTCACTATCACAGATCTGTCATTTGAGTAACAACAAAACGTCTCTACGAGCACTTTGCGTAAATCGAGAAATCAAAATTTTCGGAATTTTTTTCTTTTTCCTCTGTTACTATCACAGATCTGTCATTTGAGTAACAACAAAACGTCTCTACGAGCACTTTGCGTAAATCGAGGTATCAAAATTTTCGGAATTTTTTTCTATTTCCTCTGTTACTATCACAGATCTGTCATTTGAGTAACAACAAAACGTCTCTACGAGCACTTTGCGTAAATCGAGAAATCAAAATTTTCGGAATTTTTTTCTTTTTCCTCTGTCACTATCACAGATCTGTCATTTGAGTAGCAACAAAACGTCTCTACGACCACTTTGCGTAAATCAAGAAATTAAAATTTTTGGAATATTTTGCTTTTTCCTCTGTTACTATCACAGATCTGTCATTTGAGTAACAACAAAACGTCTCTCGAGCACTTTGCGTAAATCGAGAAATCAAAATTTTCGGAATTTTTTTCTTTTTCCTCTGTTACTATCACAGATCTGTCATTTGAGTAACAACAAAACGTCTCTACGAGCACTTTGCGTAAATCGAGAAATCAAAATTTTCGGATTTTTTTCTTTTTCCTCTGTTACTATCACAGATCTGTCATTTGAGTAACAACAAAACGTCTCTACGAGCACTTTGCGTAAATCGAGAAATCAAAATTTTCGGAATTTTTTTCTTTTTCCTCTGTTACTATCACAGATCTGTCATTTGAGTAACAACAAAACGTCTCTACGAGCACTTTGCGTAAATCGAGAAATCAAAATTTTCGGAATTTTTTTCTTTTTCCTCTGTTACTATCACAGATCTGTCATTTGAGTAACAACAAAACGTCTCTACGAGCACTTTGCGTAAATCGAGAAATCAAAATTTTCGGATTTTTTTCTTTTTCCTCTGTTACTATCACAGATCTGTCATTTGAGTAACAACAAAACGTCTCTATGAGCACTTTGCGTAAATCGAGAAATCAAAATTTTCGGATTTTTTTCCTTTTCCTCTGTTACTATCACAGATCTGTCATTTGAGTAACAACAAAACGTCTCTACGAGCACTTTGCGTAAATCGAGAAATCAAAATTTTCGGAATATTTTTCTTTTTCCTCTGTCACTATCACAGATCTGTCATTTGAGTACCAACAAAACGTCTCTACGACCACTTTGCGTAAATCAAGAAATTAAAATTTTTGCAATATTTTGCTTTTTCCTCTGTTACTATCACAGATCTGTCATTTGAGTAACAACAAAACGTCTCTACGAGCACTTTGCGTAAATCGAGAAATCAAAAGTTTCGGAATTTTTTTCTTTTTCCTCTGTTACTATCACAGATCTGTCATTTGAGTAACAACAAAACGTCTCTACGAGCACTTTGCGTAAATCGAGAAATCAAAATTTTCGGAATTTTTTTCTTTTTCCTCTGTTACTATCACAGATCTGTCATTTGAGTAACAACAAAACGTCTCTACGAGCACTTTGCGTAAATCGAGAAATCAAAATTTTCGGATTTTTTTCTTTTTCCTCTGTTACTATCACAGATCTGTCATTTGAGTAACAACAAAACGTCTCTACGAGCACTTTGCGTAAATCGAGAAATCAAAATTTTCGGATTTTTTTCTTTTTCCTCTGTTACTATCACAGATCTGTCATTTGAGTAACAACAAAACGTCTCTACGAGCACATTGCGTAAATCGAGAAATCAAAATTTTCGGAATTTTTTTCTTTTTCCTCTGTCACTATCACAGATCTGTCATTTGAGTACCAACAAAACGTCTCTACGACCACTTTGCGTAAATCAAGAAATTAAAATTTTTGGAATATTTTGCTTTTCCCTCTGTTACTATCACAGATCTGTCATTTGAGTAACAACAAAACGTCTCTACGAGCACTTTGCGTAAATCGAGAAATCAAAAGTTTCGGAATTTTTTTCTTTTTCCTCTGTTACTATCACAGATCTGTCATTTGAGTAACAACAAAACGTCTCTACGAGCACTTTGCGTAAATCGAGAAATCAAAATTTTCGGAATTTTTTTCTTTTTCCTCTGTTACTATCACAGATCTGTCATTTGAGTAACAACAAAACGTCTCTACGAGCACTTTGCGTAAATCGAGAAATCAAAATTTTCGGAATTTTTTTCTTTTTCCTCTGTTACTATCACAGATCTGTCATTTGAGTAACAACAAAACGTCTCTACGAGCACTTTGCGTAAATCGAGAAATCAAAATTTTCGGAATTTTTCTCTTTTTCCTCTGTTACTATCACAGATCTGTCATTTGAGTAACAACAAAACGTCTCTACGAGCACTTTGCGTAAATCGATAAATCAAAATTTTCGGAATTTTTTTCTTTTTCCTCTGTTACTATCACAGATCTGTCATTTGAGTAACAACAAAACGTCTCTACGAGCACTTTGCATAAATCAAGAAATCAAAATTTTCGGAATTTTTTTCTTTTTCCTCTGTTACTATCACAGATCTGTCATTTGAGTAGCAACAAAACGTCTCTACGATCACTTTGCGTAAATCAAGAAATTAAAATTTTTGGAATATTTTGCTTTTTCCTCTGTTACTGTCACAGATCTGTCATTTTAGTAACAATAAAACGTCTCTACGAGCACTTTGCGTAAATCGAGAAATCAAAATTTTCGGAATTTTTTTCTTTTTCCTCTGTTACTATCACAGATCTGTCATTTGAGTAACAACAAAACGTCTCTACGAGCACTTTGCGTAAATCGAGAAATCAAAATTTTCGGAATTTTTTTCTTTTTCCTCTGTCACTATCACAGATCTGTCATTTGAGTAACAACAAAACGTCTCTACGAGCACTTTGCATAAATCAAGAAATCAAAATTTTCGGAATTTTTTTCTTTTTCCTCTGTTACTATCACAGATCTGTCATTTGAGTAGCAACAAAACGTCTCTACGATCACTTTGCGTAAATCAAGAAATTAAAATTTTTGGAATATTTTGCTTTTTCCTCTGTTACTGTCACAGATCTGTCATTTGAGTAACAACAAAAGGTCTCTACGAGCACTTTGCGTAAATCGAGAAATCAAAATTTTCGGAATTTTTTTCTTTTTCCTCTGTTACTATCACAGATCTGTCATTTGAGTAACAACAAAACGTCTCTACGATCACTTTGCGTAAATCAAGAAATTAAAATTTTTGGAATATTTTGCTTTTTCCTCTGTTACTGTCACAGATCTGTCATTTGAGTAACAACAAAACGTCTCTACGAGCACTTTGCGTAAATCGAGAAATCAAAATTTTCGGATTTTTTTTCTTTTTCCTCTGTTACTATCACAGATCTGTCATTTGAGTAACAACAACACGTGTCTACGAGCACTTTGCGTAAATCGAGAAATCAAAATTTTCGGATTTTTTTCTTTTTCCTCTGTTACTATCACAGATCTGTCATTTGAGTAACAACAAAACGTCTCTACGAGCACTTTGCGTAAATCGAGAAATCAAAATTTTCGGATTTTTTTCTTTTTCCTCTGTTACTATCACAGATCTGTCATTTGAGTAACAACAAAACGTCTCTACGAGCACATTGCGTAAATCGAGAAATCAAAATTTTCGGAATTTTTTTCTTTTTCCTCTGTCACTATCACAGATCTGTCATTTGAGTACCAACAAAACGTCTCTACGACCACTTTGCGTAAATCAAGAAATTAAAATTTTTGGAATATTTTGCTTTTTCCTCTGTTACTATCACAGATCTGTCATTTGAGTAACAACAAAACGTCTCTACGAGCACATTGCGTAAATCGAGAAATCAAAATTTTCGGAATTTTTTTCTTTTTCCTCTGTTACTATCACAGATCTGTCATTTGAGTAACAACAAAACGTCTCTACGAGCACTTTGCGTAAATCGAGAAATCAAAATTTTCGGAATTTTTTTCTTTTTCCTCTGTCACTATCACAGATCTGTCATTTGAGTAGCAACAAAACGTCTCTACGACCACTTTGCGTAAATCAAGAAATTAAAATTTTTGGAATATTTTGCTTTTTCCTCTGTTACTATCACAGATCTGTCATTTGAGTAACAACAAAACGTCTCTCGAGCACTTTGCGTAAATCGAGAAATCAAAATTTTCGGAATTTTTTTCTTTTTCCTCTGTTACTATCACAGATCTGTCATTTGAGTAACAACAAAACGTCTCTACGAGCACTTTGCGTAAATCGAGAAATCAAAATTTTCGGATTTTTTTCTTTTTCCTCTGTTACTATCACAGATCTGTCATTTGAGTAACAACAAAACGTCTCTACGAGCACTTTGCGTAAATCGAGAAATCAAAATTTTCGGATTTTTTTCTTTTTCCTCTGTTACTATCACAGATCTGTCATTTGAGTAACAACAAAACGTCTCTACGAGCACATTGCGTAAATCGAGAAATCAAAATTTTCGGAATTTTTTTCTTTTTCCTCTGTCACTAGCACAGATCTGTCATTTGAGTACCAACAAAACGTCTCTACGACCACTTTGCGTAAATCAAGAAATTAAAATTTTTGGAATATTTTGCTTTTTCCTCTGTTACTATCACAGATCTGTCATTTGAGTAACAACAAAACGTCTCTACGAGCACTTTGCGTAAATCGAGAAATCAAAAGTTTCGGAATTTTTTTCTTTTTCCTCTGTTACTATCACAGATCTGTCATTTGAGTAACAACAAAACGTCTCTACGAGCACTTTGCGTAAATCGAGAAATCAAAATTTTCGGAATTTTTTTCTTTTTCCTCTGTTACTATCACAGATCTGTCATTTGAGTAACAACAAAACGTCTCTACGAGCACTTTGCGTAAATCGAGAAATCAAAATTTTCGGAATTTTTTTCTTTTTCCTCTGTTACTATCACAGATCTGTCATTTGAGTAACAACAAAACGTTTCTACGAGCACTTTGCGTAAATCGAGAAATCAAAATTTTCGGAATTTTTCTCTTTTTCCTCTGTTACTATCACAGATCTGTCATTTGAGTAACAACAAAACGTCTCTACGAGCACTTTGCGTAAATCGATAAATCAAAATTTTCGGATTTTTTTTCTTTTTCCTCTGTTACTATCACAGATCTGTCATTTGAGTAACAACAAAACGTCTCTACGAGCACTTTGCATAAATCAAGAAATCAAAATTTTCGGAATTTTTTTCTTTTTCCTCTGTTACTATCACAGATCTGTCATTTGAGTAACAACAAAACGTCTCTACGAGCACTTTGCGTAAATCGAGAAATCAATATTTTCGGAATTTTTTTCTTTTT
The DNA here is from genome assembly GCA_959613385.1 of Geotrupes spiniger. Taxonomy (NCBI): domain Eukaryota; kingdom Metazoa; phylum Arthropoda; class Insecta; order Coleoptera; family Geotrupidae; genus Geotrupes; species Geotrupes spiniger. The sequence continues at coordinate 594,368 of CAUIJQ010000050.1, forward strand.
CCTCTGTTACTATCACAGATCTGTCATTTGAGTAACAACAAAACGTCTCTACGAGCACTTTGCGTAAATCGAGAAATCAAAATTTTCGGAATTTTTTTCTTTTTCCTCTGTTACTATCACAGATCTGTCATTTGAGTAACAACAAAACGTCTCTACGAGCACTCTGTTACTATCACAGATCTGTCATTTGAGTAACAACAAAACGTCTCTACGAGCACTTTGCGTAAATCGAGAAATCAAAATTTTCGGAATTTTTTTCTTTTTCCTCTGTTACTATCACAGATCTGTCATTTGAGTAACAACAAAACGTCTCTACGAGCACTTTGCGTAAATCGAGAAATCAAAATTTTCGGAATTTTTTTCTTTTTCCTCTGTTACTATCACAGATCTGTCATTTGAGTAACAACAAAACGTCTCTACGAGCACTTTGCGTAAATCGAGAAATCAAAATTTTCGGATTTTTTTCTTTTTCCTCTGTTACTATCACAGATCTGTCATTTGAGTAACAACAAAACGTCTCTATGAGCACTTTGCGTAAATCGAGAAATCAAAATTTTCGGATTTTTTTCCTTTTCCTCTGTTACTATCACAGATCTGTCATTTGAGTAACAACAAAACGTCTCTACGAGCACTCTGTTACTATCACAGATCTGTCATTTGAGTAACAACAAAACGTCTCTACGAGCACTTTGCGTAAATCGAGAAATCAAAATTTTCGGAATTTTTTTCTTTTTCCTCTGTTACTATCACAGATCTGTCATTTGAGTAACAACAAAACGTCTCTACGAGCACTTTGCGTAAATCGAGAAATCAAAAGTTTCGGAATTTTTTTCTTTTTCCTCTGTTACTATCACAGATCTGTCATTTGAGTAACAACAAAACGTCTCTACGAGCACTTTGCGTAAATCGAGAAATCAAAATTTTCGGAATTTTTTTCTTTTTCCTCTGTTACTATCACAGATCTGTCATTTGAGTAACAACAAAACGTCTCTACGGGCACTTTGCGTAAATCGAGAAATCAAAATTTTCGGAATTTTTTTCTTTTTCCTCTGTTACTATCACAGATCTGTCATTTGAGTAACAACAAAACGTCTCTACGAGCACTTTGCGTAAATCGATAAATCAAAATTTTCGGAATTTTTTTCTTTTTCCTCTGTTACTATCACAGATCTGTCATTTGAGTAACAACAAAACGTCTCTACGAGCACTTTGCATAAATCAAGAAATCAAAATTTTCGGAATTTTTTTCTTTTTCCTCTGTTACTATCACAGATCTGTCATTTGAGTAGCAACAAAACGTCTCTACGATCACTTTCCGTAAATCAAGAAATTAAAATTTTTGGAATATTTTGCTTTTTCCTCTGTTACTGTCACAGATCTGTCATTTGAGTAACAACAAAACGTCTCTACGAGCACTTTGCGTAAATCGAGAAATCAAAATTTTCGGAATTTTTTTCTTTTTCCTCTGTTACTATCACAGATCTGTCATTTGAGTAACAACAAAACGTCTCTACGAGCACTTTGCGTAAATCGAGAAATCAAAATTTTCGGAATTTTTTTCTTTTTCCTCTGTCACTATCACAGATCTGTCATTTGAGTAGTAACAAAACGTCTCTACGACCACTTTGCATAAATCAAGAAATTAAAATTTTTGGAATATTTTGCTTTTTCCTCTGTTACTATCACAGATCTGTCATTTGAGTAACAACAAAACGTCTCTACGAGCACTTTGCGTAAATCGAGAAATCAAAATTTTCGGAATTTTTTTCTTTTTCCTCTGTCACTATCACAGATCTGTCATTTGAGTAGTAACAAAACGTCTCTACGACCACTTTGCATAAATCAAGAAATTAAAATTTTCGGAATTTTTTTCTTTTTCCTCTGTTACTATCACAGATCTGTCATTTGAGTAACAACAAAACGTCTCTACGAGCACTTTGCGTAAATCGAGAAATCAAAATTTTCGGATTTTTTTCTTTTTCCTCTGTTACTATCACAGATCTGTCATTTGAGTAACAACAAAACGTCTCTATGAGCACTTTGCGTAAATCGAGAAATCAAAATTTTCGGATTTTTTTCCTTTTCCTCTGTTACTATCACAGATCTGTCATTTGAGTAACAACAAAACGTCTCTACGAGCACTCTGTTACTATCACAGATCTGTCATTTGAGTAACAACAAAACGTCTCTACGAGCACTTTGCGTAAATCGAGAAATCAAAATTTTCGGAATTTTTTTCTTTTTCCTCTGTTACTATCACAGATCTGTCATTTGAGTAACAACAAAACGTCTCTACGAGCACTTTGCGTAAATCGAGAAATCAAAAGTTTCGGAATTTTTTTCTTTTTCCTCTGTTACTATCACAGATCTGTCATTTGAGTAACAACAAAACGTCTCTACGAGCACTTTGCGTAAATCGAGAAATCAAAATTTTCGGAATTTTTTTCTTTTTCCTCTGTTACTATCACAGATCTGTCATTTGAGTAACAACAAAACGTCTCTACGGGCACTTTGCGTAAATCGAGAAATCAAAATTTTCGGAATTTTTTTCTTTTTCCTCTGTTACTATCACAGATCTGTCATTTGAGTAACAACAAAACGTCTCTACGAGCACTTTGCGTAAATCGATAAATCAAAATTTTCGGAATTTTTTTCTTTTTCCTCTGTTACTATCACAGATCTGTCATTTGAGTAACAACAAAACGTCTCTACGAGCACTTTGCATAAATCAAGAAATCAAAATTTTCGGAATTTTTTTCTTTTTCCTCTGTTACTATCACAGATCTGTCATTTGAGTAGCAACAAAACGTCTCTACGATCACTTTCCGTAAATCAAGAAATTAAAATTTTTGGAATATTTTGCTTTTTCCTCTGTTACTGTCACAGATCTGTCATTTGAGTAACAACAAAACGTCTCTACGAGCACTTTGCGTAAATCGAGAAATCAAAATTTTCGGAATTTTTTTCTTTTTCCTCTGTTACTATCACAGATCTGTCATTTGAGTAACAACAAAACGTCTCTACGAGCACTTTGCGTAAATCGAGAAATCAAAATTTTCGGAATTTTTTTCTTTTTCCTCTGTCACTATCACAGATCTGTCATTTGAGTAGTAACAAAACGTCTCTACGACCACTTTGCATAAATCAAGAAATTAAAATTTTTGGAATATTTTGCTTTTTCCTCTGTTACTATCACAGATCTGTCATTTGAGTAACAACAAAACGTCTCTACGAGCACTTTGCGTAAATCGAGAAATCAAAATTTTCGGAATTTTTTTCTTTTTCCTCTGTCACTATCACAGATCTGTCATTTGAGTAGTAACAAAACGTCTCTACGACCACTTTGCATAAATCAAGAAATTAAAATTTTCGGAATTTTTTTCTTTTTCCTCTGTTACTATCACAGATCTGTCATTTGAGTTGTTACTCAAATGACAGATCTGTTTTGTTTTTGTTTGTTTTGTTGTTACAAAACGTCTCTACGAGCACTTTGCGTAAATCGAGAAATCAAAATTTTCGGAATTTTTTTCTTTTTCCTCTGTCACTATCACAGATCTGTCATTTGAGTAGCAACAAAACGTCTCTACGACCACTTTGCGTAAATCAAGAAATTAAAATTTTTGGAATATTTTGCTTTTTCCTCTGTTACTATCACAGATCTGTCATTTGAGTAACAACAAAACGTCTCTCGAGCACTTTGCGTAAATCGAGAAATCAAAATTTTCGGAATTTTTTTCTTTTTCCTCTGTTACTATCACAGATCTGTCATTTGAGTAACAACAAAACGTCTCTACGAGCACTTTGCGTAAATCGAGAAATCAAAATTTTCGGAATTTTTTTCTTTTTCCTCTGTTACTATCACAGATCTGTCATTTGAGTAACAACAAAACGTCTCTACGAGCACTTTGCGTAAATCGAGAAATCAAAATTTTCGGAATTTTTTTCTTTTTCCTCTGTCACTATCACAGATCTGTCATTTGAGTAGCAACAAAACGTCTCTACGATCACTTTGCGTAAATCAAGAAATTAAAATTTTTGGAATATTTTGCTTTTTCCTCTGTTACTGTCACAGATCTGTCATTTGAGTAACAACAAAACGTCTCTACGAGCACTTTGCGTAAATCGAGAAATCAAAATTTTCGGATTTTTTTTCTTTTTCCTCTGTTACTATCACAGATCTGTCATTTGAGTAACAACAACACGTCTCTACGAGCACTTTGCGTAAATCGAGAAATCAAAATTTTCGGATTTTTTTCTTTTTCCTCTGTTACTATCACAGATCTGTCATTTGAGTAACAACAAAACGTCTCTACGAGCACTTTGCGTAAATCGAGAAATCAAAATTTTCGGATTTTTTTCTTTTTCCTCTGTTACTATCACAGATCTGTCATTTGAGTAACAACAAAACGTCTCTACGAGCACATTGCGTAAATCGAGAAATCAAAATTTTCGGAATTTTTTTCTTTTTCCTCTGTCACTATCACAGATCTGTCATTTGAGTACCAACAAAACGTCTCTACGACCACTTTGCATAAATCAAGAAATTAAAATTTTTGGAATATTTTGCTTTTTCCTCTGTTACTATCACAGATCTGTCATTTGAGTAACAACAAAACGTCTCTACGAGCACTTTGCGTAAATCGAGAAATCAATATTTTCGGAATTTTTTTCTTTTTCCTCTGTTACTATCACAGATCTGTCATTTGAGTAACAACAAAACGTCTCTACGAGCACTTTGCGTAAATCGAGAAATCAAAATTTTCGGAATTTTTTTCTTTTTCCTCTGTTACTATCACAGATCTGTCATTTGAGTAACAACAAAACGTCTCTACGAGCACTCTGTTACTATCACAGATCTGTCATTTGAGTAACAACAAAACGTCTCTACGAGCACTTTGCGTAAATCGAGAAATCAAAATTTTCGGAATTTTTTCGTTTTCCTCTGTTACTATCACAGATCTGTCATTTGAGTAACAACAAAACGTCTCTACGAGCACTTTGCGTAAATCGAGAAATCAAAATTTTCGGAATTTTTTTCTTTTTCCTCTGTTACTATCACAGATCTGTCATTTGAGTAACAACAAAACGTCTCTACGAGCACTTTGCGTAAATCGAGAAATCAAAATTTTCGGATTTTTTTCTTTTTCCTCTGTTACTATCACAGATCTGTCATTTGAGTAACAACAAAACGTCTCTATGAGCACTTTGCGTAAATCGAGAAATCAAAATTTTCGGATTTTTTTCCTTTTCCTCTGTTACTATCACAGATCTGTCATTTGAGTAACAACAAAACGTCTCTACGAGCACTCTGTTACTATCACAGATCTGTCATTTGAGTAACAACAAAACGTCTCTACGAGCACTTTGCGTAAATCGAGAAATCAAAATTTTCGGAATTTTTTTCTTTTTCCTCTGTTACTATCACAGATCTGTCATTTGAGTAACAACAAAACGTCTCTACGAGCACTTTGCGTAAATCGAGAAATCAAAAGTTTCGGAATTTTTTTCTTTTTCCTCTGTTACTATCACAGATCTGTCATTTGAGTAACAACAAAACGTCTCTACGAGCACTTTGCGTAAATCGAGAAATCAAAATTTTCGGAATTTTTTTCTTTTTCCTCTGTTACTATCAC